>CM042691.1:156585272-157225580 GCA_023614405.1 Avena insularis | reverse complement strand
AGACGACGCGGATCTTGGCGAGGCGGTGGTCCACGCTGCAGGAGAGCTCGGCGGGACGGGCTATGAGGGGAGGCGGTCGAGGCGGCTGCGGGCGGCGGCGGGCGAGCTCGACAAGCCGGAGAAGGGAGGCGGGTGGCGCGGCGGCCACGGGAGGCGGGGAACGCTGGAGGCGGCGACGGTGAGGCGAGGCGGGCTGGCCGAGGAAGCCGGGGACGAGAGCGGGCAGGCGGGCCTGGAGAGGTGGAGCGGGGGCGGAGGGAGGAGCGGCCGAGAGGGTCGGGGACGGCCGGGCGAAGGGGCGGCGGCGGTGGCGCTGAGGGAGGCGAGGGAGAGGCGGCAGGTGACGGGCGGCGGGCGGCCGAGCGGGCGAGGGCGGGCGCCTGGGGTTGAGAACGGAGAGAGGCGGGGAAGGAGAGGTGGGCAGGTGGTTGCGGGAGCGTGGGGGAGAGAGGTTGGGGAGGAAGAGAGAGGGAGGGGAGCGGACCGGGGGGTGGGCCAGGTGGGTTGGGGTCTGGCGCGTGGGACCAGGGAAAAGAGGGGGTTGACCAGGGAGAGAGAGGGGGAGGGTTGGGGTGATGTGGCATGGTGGGATTGGTAGAGGGGAGAGGCAGGGTGACGTGGCGAGAGCCGATTGGAAGGAGTGAGGTGGCTGGAGGGTGGGTAGATAGGACTGGTGAGTTTAGGATTTAGAGGGGCCGGTTTGGGGGGGACCGATTAGAAAATGGGGGTGGTCGTTCGGGTCGATTAAATGATTCATTGCCCGCTAAAACAATTAAACTTTTTATTTGTTTTAAACGGGCCGTTTGCAAACCGATAGCAGACAAAACAAAATAATCCGGTGTCCCGGATTTTGCGTTTGAACAAAGACGGGTCGTTTAGAAAACAAAAATAGGTTTTTCCGAAATAGTTTTATGCAAGCAAATGGAAGATGATGACGATGCAATGCACAAAACAACGCGATTTTCTAGTAGTGGTTTTACGGGATGCCACAATTCGACACCACTAACAATGGATCTCGCCCTCGAGATCCGCCTCATGGTACCGGAAGGAAGGCCGGCGATCTGCGTCTTCTCGCACCGTGTAGATCCTCGCGACACCACTAACAAGGGGTCGTTGTTCGTGATCGTCGAGGGAAACACTCCGGAAACAAAAGGTCGAAGGTAGAGGTATCAACAAATAAAGCCACCTCTAGCTTCCGTGGACGGAGTAAAATTGCATCGATCCACCATTCAATATACAAAGCAAATGATAAGAGTAGTGGTATGGTCGCGACTCCATCCCGCACTCAAAGCATTACTCTGTACACGAACAGATAGGTTATGCAACCAACCCTCAGGATTCAGACTGAAGATATCGACAAACAAGGTTCAGGAACAAAGGGGTGATGGACTACGCATCGATCTGGCGTAGATGATGTCGTCGGCCGGAAAACACCGGTAGGCACGAGAAGGAACAAAGAAATCCAACAGATGAAGGATTCCTCTGATAGCATGAACACCGGATGGCAGAACACCGTTAACAAAGGAGGAAGCGAAACCCTGAAGGTATGACGGAACCCAACCACGAGAAATCCTGGACTCGAAGAGAGAGAAGAGAGCGGATTCAAAACACGCAGAGGTGAGAGGAGAGCAGCAGAGGGGTAAGGAGTAAAATCAGACCTAATCAGAACTATCCAACCGGTTTGCAAAAATAGTTTTGACACTCTACTTCGGCCGTTAGCTAGGTTATCCTACAGGCTGGACTTGTGGGGTATCGCATAGCGCTGAGCTCGATACCACTCAGAACACCCTAGGAATCGGCCCTATGCAAGTTTTAGCGAAACCCGCCAAACCCGCATAGAAGCGATTCAAAGGTGCCCACCAGCACGCGCGGGTGGAATACGAAGTAATAACATTACACAACAGTCCTCGATGGGACCCAGAACAGATATATATACAACGGCGACTCAATGAGTCAAGAATACAGATAAAACAAAGATCCAAATCACCTTGAAAATGATAGAGCGTCCGACTACGGACAAGATGCAAATGGGGCTAAGAGCCCTGAAGAATAACCAATGGTGTCCATAACCCTGCCCAGGCCAAGCCGGAAGGGTAACCTTGCTAACGACGTCGATCTCAAAACCTGCTTAAACAAAGGGGTGCCGACAAAGGGCAAAGGAAAAAGAGGAGCAAGTCGATCTTGAGGCCAGTACAGCGAGGCTAGAATTGGCGGTCCTCGCCTACATAGGTATGGTGGATCGAGCGGCGTGGCATGCACTAAACAACCTATAGAGACTCGATAAAACCGCGGCTATCAGAGAGGGATAAGAAAGACCTATTCGGATCCAACCTGATCCTAACACCAAACAAACCCATCCTGGTGTTTCCCCCTCGAGACCAATCGAGGAAGTCAACCGAGGAACTCACACCGTTGGCAGTTTTATTTATTCAGTTCTCGTTGCAGCAATTACTAGTCAAGTATGAATAATCATCCTGATAAATTAAGCAGTGGGCACTTTTAGTTAACCATTCCGTTGTAGTTGCAACACTTACTAGTCAGATACGATTAGCATGAGATAACCCAAAACCCAACAATGTTGGTACTTTTATTTAGCCATTCCGTTGTGGTGAATCTGATTACTAGTCATATCGGATACAAGTTAATTTATAACAGTAAACTTTAGTTATAGTTGTCTATGATCAAGCACTGTGCTCCAAGTCGTCCATAACATGACACGGCTTCTCGAAAAGATTTAACCCTGCAGGGGTGCACCAAAGTATCCACAAGCACTTCGACCCTTTTTGCCAGATCAGTTAACATACTCCCATCGGTATGTCGGCGGGGCCTAAGTCACGACGTTCCCAGACCCAAAGCAAGTACGTGGGGGCCACCCCACCAAGTCGACACCCGCAACGAAGTCGGCCGGTCTCCGAGACGGACTGGGGTTTGGGCAAACGGCTGTGAACGACAGCAAATCCCCAAACGGGGACTGTCGACACCGCGAAACGTGGCCCGATCCTAAACAGTACAGTGTGCTCCTCGCACAAACGTAATAAAGCAGTAAACATGGCATAAGTACAGGATAGTAAATAAAACCTCAAACTAGTTTGTGGCCCCCAGTACAATACTTTGAAATCAGGTAATAATCAATTGGGGGCCCATATCTCCCCACCTGTGGTTAGCGCTCGATCTGGAACAGTGTCAAGAACTCGGTCCCACGGGACACAAGTGGTCGGAAACCAAATCTTACCTATCACCCACCGATGCCTCTGCTTAATTCAATTTTAGTTGTTAAACAGTAATTAAAGTGGACCATAAGTAAAGCCATGATCATCTCCAACAACAACATGCGGCAATTCTCCAACTACTGTGGTACTTAACGACACACAACAACACTTGAGCAAGCGACTACGACGCGCGGGTCCAACTATCTACCAAACAACAGGTAATAGGATGTGTCCAAGGCTATATAGGGCTGCAAGAGATATCACGGGTACGAAAACTAGAGCAACGCAACACGGACAGCAATAGATCAACAGGAGGGAATAAATACTATAAAAGTAAGATAGGTCGAAAGGGGAGATGCTCGCTTTGAAAACATTGCGAAAGATTCAACCAAGATCGGCGAAGCTCACATCAACTCAACGGCCTTATCCGCAAGAAGCAAAACACTAGAATAAACACGGATGCACTATTTAATACAACGCGTAAGATCGGCATGATGCATGTATGATGTATGACATGGCAAAGATGCGATGCAATTAGGTCATATTAAGCGGAACCGGGGGTCCCGACAATTAATTATTAGGTTCGAGTTATTTAGAACCCCCGCAATTTATATGTTGTCTTAACATGGCAAAAGATAGCACCGGTTCGCTACACAAATTTAAATGAGGCCAATATAAGGCTAGATTTGCCCGCATATGGGCCCCATATTTAATTATAAGGTGAATCGGCATAAGGCCCCCAAACCACAGGCAATATGCATGCAAGTATGACAATTTAATATGCAACAATTTATATTTAGCATTTATAAAATAGGGGCTCGGGAAAAGGTTCACACATTAGGGTTCGACGATCTTGGGGGTCCGAGGGGTCGGGGTTCGACAGGGTCCGGGGTTCGGTCTCAGGGTTCAGGGTTCGACGGGCTCGATCTCAGACTCCGGGAGTAGATCTTGGCGTTCCGGGTTTCTCCGCGTCCGTGGAGCGTCCGTGTGGTAGATCTTGGGATACCGGCGTCATCGGGTTCCACCTCGCGCATTGGTCGACGAAGCCCGTAACGATGCAGATCTTGGTGTAGGGACGGTCCTTGTCGGCGATTCATCGGGTTCGACACCGGGGTCTTCCGGGCTCCATGAGGTAGTGCTTGATGTTCCATGATGAAGATCTTGACATCCAGACGGCCGCGTCGGGAATTCTTCGGGCATCTCTGGTACTGTCCGGTCTTAGGGTGGCCTTATGCCCGCATAGTTTCTTGGACAACTCAAACCACACTAGAATAACACCACCACATACTTCAGCAGCACCGCAAGCAGGTGTCCAACCGTAGGTGCACACGCCAGGCCCACTCTCGCAGACAAAGGACGACGACGGAGGACCGACATGGTCGCAGGGGGCACGGTGGCGGATGAAGGCAGCAGGGAGGACGGAGGGGCAGGAGAGGAGGGGCTCGCCGGGTCGGGCGTTAGCGGCAGAAGGACGCTTCGGGCTCATGCGGCGGAGCAGCTCGCTGGGCAGTTACATCTGAGCCGACCAGGCGGTCCTTCTTGCCCGGCCAGCGCCTTCTGGGCAGGCGCCTTGGCAGCGTGCGGCGGAGCGGCTCCGAGGAGGCGGACGACAGGGAGCCCGAGGTGGCCGGCGCAGCGCGGGAGCGCGGGCTGGAGCCGGGCGGAGGAGGCGGCAGGGCTCGAGGTGGCCGACGCCGAGATGGCGTCCGCGGGGCCGGCGAGGAGCGGCGGGGAGCGGTGCTGCGGGAGGGAGCGAGGGCGACGGGAGGAGGCGAGCGGAGGGTGCGGTGGTTGGCGGGGACCGGAGGTGAGGGCGCGGGGTGGCTCGGGTGAGGGAGGCGTCGGTGAGGGAGGCCGGATGCGGGGACGGGGAGCAGAGGTGGCGAGGCGGCGGCGGAGTGGGGCTGGGCGAAGCGGCGGAGGCGGTGGTGGCAGGGCAAGTGTGTGGGTGGGCAGGTGGTTGCGGAGCGTGGGGAGAGAGGTTGGGAGGAAGAGAGAGGGAGGAGGCGGACCGGGGGTGGGCAGTGGGTTGGGGTCTGGCGCGTGGGACCAGGGAAAAGAGGGGGTTGACCAGGGAGAGAGAGGGGGGGTTGGGGTGATGTGGCATGGTGGGATTGGTAGAGGGGAGAGGCAGGGTGACGTGGCGAGAGCCGATTGGAAGGAGTGAGGTGGCTGGAGGGTGGGTAGATAGGACTGGTGAGTTTAGGATTTAGAGGGGCCGGTTTGGGGGGGACCGATTAGAAATGGGGTGGTGGGTTGGTCGATTCGGCCTGTTCATTGCCCGCTAAAAACAATTAAACTTTTTATTTGTTTTAAATGGGCCGTTTGCAAACCGATAGCAGACAAAACAAAATAATCCGGTGTCCCGGATTTTGCGTTTGAACAAAGACGGGTCGTTTAGAAAACAAAAATAGGTTTTTCCGAAATAGTTTTATGCAAGCAAATGGAAGATGATGACGATGCAATGCACAAAACAACGCGATTTTCTAGTAGTGGTTTTACGGGATGCCACAATTCGACACCACTAACAATGGATCTCGCCCTCGAGATCTGCCTCATGGTACCGGAAGGAAGGCCGGCGATCTGCGTCTTCTCGCACCGTGTAGATCCTCGCGACACCACTAACAAGGGGTCGTTGTTCGTGATCGTCGAGGGAAACACTCCGGAAACAAAAGGTCGAAGGTAGAGGTATCAACAAATAAAGCCACCTCTAGGTTCGTCCCAATGGCGGTGGTCTTGGAGGCATCGCCTACCACAATTTCCACTCGCTTGGTCTAGATGGCGGCCTTAGATGGAGCGGAGTCAGAAATCTGTTTCTTCGACATGGGCATCTCTGAGGCATCGACCTTGCTCTGAAGCTCCTTGAACTCTTCGCTGTAGAGGACAGCATCCGCTTAGGCTTCTTCTCTGATCTCGCAGTCCCTAGCTTTGGCAGAGCTTCCGGATATGGTGATGAAACCATTTGGTCCGGGTATCTTGAGTTTGTTCTAGATGAAGCATGGCTTGGCCATGAAGGTGTGGAATATGTTCCGGACGAATATGAAGTGGTAAACGCTCTTGAAAGGGACCACCTCGAAGGTCATGCGCTCTTGGCGGTAATTATTAACATCACCAAAGGCGACCTGAAGTTTGATGCACCCAAGGGACCGAGCCTCCCGACCAGGAACTACACCGTGGAAGATGGTGTTGGTCCGCCTTAGGTTTGCCTCTGTCAAGTTCATCTTCTCCAGTGTATCCAGGTACATGATGTTGATGCTGCTTCCACTATCCACCATATATTTGGTGAACTCATTGTCGTCAATCAATGGGTTGATGACCATGGCGTATTGGTTCTCTGTAGGGATGAGGTCTGGGTGATCCTTCTTGTCCCTAGTAATTGGAATCTCTGACCAGCGCAGGAACTGGGGAACTCGGGGAGAGTAGCCATCAGTATCCTCATGGAGGTTTTCTGTTGTCGGGCGGTGGGGGTGCCAAGGAAAGTGTGGAAAAGTTCCGCCTTCTTCTCGAAGGGTTTCTTGCCATTGTCGTCGCTCTTGGCACTGTGCTTGGGGTCAACATCCTCGTCCATATCACTTGAATCCTTCGACTCCTCCTTCTTCTTCCCCTTGCCCTTGCCTCGTAGTCTGTTCTTCCGACTTTGCTTGTAGCCGGACTCCGGGTCCTCCTTGAGGTCGTTGACGAACTTGCAGTGGCGATTGGTGTGGGTGGCCTTGCCATTGGCATCGAGGTGTACGAGGCACGACATATCGCAGTACTCCTCATAGGTTTGGGGAACACAGAGCGCTGCCGAGGTAGTTTCACTTCCTCGCTGCTGCCCATGACCAGCTCCCCGTCCTCGGCCACGCTGTCCGCCATCACTTCGTCGTACGAAGGTCATAGCGACCATGTTGGGAGTTTGCTTTTGTTCTGGTGCGGTTTTCCGCTTTGTGCTGCTGTTCCTCCGAGCTTGAGTTGGAACGGCTGTTGTCGGCAGAGAGCTACGAGCATCGTCGTCGGCAGCTGCGAACTCACTGGCCAATTGAATCATCTAGTTCAAGTCTAGATGGTGATTGTCCTGCAACCGCTTCAGCTTATGTCGGAGCAACATGCCCCTTTCCAACCCATCGATGAAGGCGGACATGGCGTTCTGAGCGTTCACTCCTACGCAGGAATTCTTCATATCCCGCCAGCGGGAGAGGTAGGGGTGAGATGTCTCGTCTTTCTCATGCATGCATAGCTGTAGATCTCCAACAGTGCAGGGATGCTTGTACGTACCCTCGAAGTTCTTAGTGAACGCTTCTTGCATGTCCAACCAATTGCAGATGGATTTCTCCGACAAGTCATCAATCCATTGACAGGCCGTGCCCGCCAACATCAATGGGAGGTACTTGACGGCAACGTTGGGGTTACCCCCGGCGATCTCCACCGCGTTGCCGTAATCCTGCAACCATGTAGCTGGCTTGGCGGTGCCGTCATAGGGCTTGATGGTCTTGTCAATCCGGAAACCTTTGGGGTAAGTAACGTGGCCCCAGGTATGGTCCTTCTCGGGCCTCGTGGATCTTGTCTATCCGTGAACGTGCGTCGTATGGCTCCGAGCTTCTTTTCTTCTTGCCAACAGGGGATGGGCTGCGTGAACGACACGGGCCTCCTCCGCCATGGTGGCTGCTAGGTGGCTACGGAGGAGGAGGTGGCGGTGGGTTAGCCTTCTTGCTATTACCCTCCTGCGACGCCTCACGCTTCTCGCTGTTGCTTGTCGGATGCGGAGGGTCATGACGCGACCTGCTATTGTGTCCTTGGTTGCGCTCTCCATCATGACGGATCTGCTCCATGTTGTCGCGGATGACGATGTCGCTCTGCCTTGGCGGGGGCATATCCGTACGACGGTGAGCCTTGGTGTCTTTGCGATGTCGGGGGGAGCGGGGCGGTGGCGATGGGCGACGAGGTTGGGATTTTCCTCCATTGTTGGAAGATATGGGGATAGCATCCTTCCTGTTGCGCGCATCCCTCCATCTTCGTTCTGATGAACCCGTCTGAGACCCGACACCAAGAGGAGATCTGTCCCTTGGCGGCTTATGCTGGCTAGACTGGCAAAACGCTGGGTCAGACTCAAGCCTCTGAGAGGTGGCCTTTTCCTGTTGTTTCACCGCCTTGGCCACTACGTCATAGACATGGTCCACTGCCTCAGGCGATCTATCCTGCTCCATAAGGGTCTTGGCGATGGCGAGGTTGAGGAGGGGAGTGGGCATCACCTGCCTGCCTTCACTGTCAATGTATGGCTTGGCTTGTGCCAGCTTCGAGGGAGCCCATCCTAGGTTTCGCCGCACGCCAGGATCGTTGATGACGTGAGCTGGAGCTTTCTTGGCCTTCTGCTGCTGCAGCAGAGTCTTGTACTCGTCCTCCATTTCTCTAGCTTTCTCTATGGATTTCTGCGCGTTGACCAAATCTCGATCTAGGTTTGCGCCTTGCTCCGCGATGGCCTGCGCTTCCTCCAGCAGCTGCTGGCGCTTCTCGTCAAGATGGGTCACGTTCCGGATATGAGCTATGGTCAATGGCTCAACGAGGAGATTTTCGTACATTACTCTATCAGCTGGAGTAACTTGGGTAGCAGCAGATGTAGATGCCGGAGGCGGCAAGTGTGCGGTGTTGTTGTTGCTCGGTCCGGTGCCGAGTTCCTGCGGTTATTGCACTGTGTTAGGCGGAGGGGGCATGGCTTTTGCGTGATCATTGTCGCAGAAACAGGTGGTCCCTACCCCTTGGTCAGGGCTGTAGGCGAAGCTCGTCCGGTTTGATGTTCATCCATCACCGTCCCAATGGTGACGAACACCTCTCGGGACGTGACGTCGTTGTTGGCCTGCTTGTCACGCGTGTACTCCTCCTCCATCTCCTGCATGGCAGAGTCTAGCTCCTCCGGGCTGAAATCTATCTCCTCTGAATCTGCATTGAAGTTGGCGTAGAGCGTGTCAATCACAGAGTTGGAGGGTGCCAGGGCTTCCTCGATGACGGGGGGTGGAGGTGCAACTGGTGCGATGATGATTGGAGGTGGTGGTGCTACTACGACAATGGCGGACGGAGGCGGTGCTGGCGGTGGCTGAATTGGTGGCACTCCGTCAATGAGCGCAAGATCCGCCTGAGCTGCCTCTTCAGCCTCCGCGTAGTTGTTGACGGTGTTCACCATGCTTTCGAAGCTGAGACGTCCCGAAGCATGATGCCGCCTTAGAGAATGCCAGAGAAGCGTACCGTGGTCTAGTCCTTCCACAAAGTGATACGTGGAATCATCATTGGGGTAGTGTGCTAGATCGGCTCATATACGGAGCCACCTGGCAAGGAAATCGCGCGGGTTTTCGCCCTCTCTCTGAATGCAACGCGCCATATCAAAGATGGTAACCACGCCGACGAACTTGGATCTCTGCTGTCCAAACACACGGATGAAGACGACGGACTTGTAGTGATCTTCCACTGTTATATCCCGCACAGGGGCGGTTTGGGTGGGCCTTGAATTTTTGCGATCTTTGCCGGCAAACTCCGAAGAGAGATCCGACATCGATCCTTCCGCGAACATATCCTGCCCATAGGCGGTCCGTGCGGGTCTTGATGCTCCTCCGACTCCCAGGGAACTAGTACCCGAGTCGGTTTCTCCAATGAAGAGGTGGATGTCTCCGATGGGGACGATCGAGCATCGCGTAGGGTTCGTCTTCGCCGGGATCCAGAACTCATCGGGAGGGACGATCGGAACGTTGCCGGAGAAGAGAACACGACCGATGGCTACAGTTTTGCCGATTCCCACGAAGATCTTGGTCCTCGCCCGCTGAAGAGCCTGAAGCGCCTCTTGCCCCACGGTGGGCGCCAACTGTCATGTTATTGCCGACGAGTACGCCATGGAGGGGTCCTCACAGTGCGCTTTTAGAGACGTGGGGGAAGGCGGACGGTTGACGGGTACGAGGTAACACAGCTTACCCAGGTTCAGATCCCACGACGGTGGCGGAATCCTACTCCTGCTATAAATCACTATAATGGCAATACGCCGAGTTGCAGGGATTGGTTTGCTGTGCGAGGTGACTAGAAAGTCTAAGTTATCGTCTGAGATTGTGCCCTAAAGGCTCCCATAGGCCCGACTTATATAGTCGCCAGGTCCGAGGGTTACAGGGAAAAGTCCTAGCCAGATATGTTACAGAGTCCTACAATGCCTACAATCACTCTAGCGTATCTTGCACTCCAAAGCTCCGGGTACGTCGGTGACTCCTCCGTAGCCTTCCTTTATCCGGCATGGGCCTCCCTTCAGGATCCATCTAACTGGGCCGCCCAGTAGGCCATGGGCCTTTCTACCAACTGTGGGCCACCCGGGTTTTCCGGATAGAGGACATGATATGAGGATACCCATATAGCATATCCCTAACACATATGCAAGTAAATAAGCTAAAGTAAATAATCAAAAACTAAAATACCTACATCGCTTAGCTCCCTGGCAACGGCACCAAAAAATATCTTCATGACTGCAAGTGCACAAATTGGTTGTAGATAGTTTTGAAATAAAGATATCGATCCGACAGGGAGAAGGAGTCTGAAGTCTAAGAATTCTTGAAACTGAAACTAGAAATGCTAAATAAAGTTCTAAGTGAGAAGATAAAATGCGAGTATTGTGTAAAAAGGTGTTTTTGGGTTTTTGGTATAAGAGAACAATGAGTAAAGTAAATAATACTGAATACAAAAAATAAGTATCACGTATGTAAGAGAGATTTGAAACTTCAGTGGGAAAAAGCGTTCTCAAGGGTTAGCAGATACACCACTAGCATTATAAAGGGCTAAGGAAAAGATTATTATCATGAACATTCTCAACTATATATGTGTGGGAGGAACTTCATATTTGGACAAAGCGGCAACAACCACTACTCAAATCATCCTCATAACCACAACAACCAGCAATCCACATCAATTGAATTGATGCACTATTAAGGGACGTAATCCCACAGGACGTATCCCATGGCATGGATAGTGTTTTGTGAGTTTCCTCGACTCCCAAGTTGATATGTAAGGGGTTCCAACAGCTTTATAGTCATTTTAAGTGCCAACATCTATCCTTCTGCCAACAAGTAGTTCCCTACATCATGTCCCCACAAGAGGCAAATATTGAGAGGTCAACTTCTCCCAACATCAAGATGTAGACAATCTAACACATGGTCACATCGATGAATATCATACTAAACTTTATCTTATTCCAATCTCATTCTAGGGTTTATCCATCTGCCCAAGAACTAATGATCTACTCAGACATGGAGGCAAACAACATCATGGCAATGGTAATGGAAACTATATCGATGAATAGTACTTGTATAAATCCACAACTAGTGCAAGAATTATAACAAGATCTAGATGGGATGGATGGAGATGGTGGTGGTGATGAATATGCAGCGGTTGATGAATATGGAGATCGATGCCTTGTCCTCCCAGATCTTCTTAGGGGGGAAGATGCATCCCAAGGGCAAGTTCTCCCTCTAGAAGCCTTCCGGAGGTGAGGTTTCTCTGATTTATGGGTGTTCTGTATGTCGTCTCTCCGATCCAGTTGCACGGGGTGAAACTATTTGAGGAGGTGGAGGCGACACCAATTATACGGCGGCGTCATGTATAGTTGGTCGTTAAACCTTCTGTATCCTTTGATCGCTTCGGGTTTTCTTTTGGTATTATTAATATTTCCCAAATAAGCAATTTACGTAGTTTTTGGCTCCTTTTCACTCCAATATAACTGGTCCAAGAATTTTGTCCGTCGGATCCATCATTTGATCTGATCCTCGTGAAAATAAACATAAAAAGTGCATGCGAATGGCGTAAAATACCAAGATCCTATATCTACAATGCAAAATAATAATCTAAAGCCCGCTCGTACCATGCACCCCTACGACCCTGCATCAGGACCGCCTCATCAAATACTTTCTCCTCACGAGACAGATCATAGATCCCACATTCACAGAAACCTCCAGCTACAAAAAACCACACGAGAAAGGGATCTAAAGGAGGAACTTGGAGTAGGGCAAATACTTGCTGCTGCACGGATCATTGGAGGACAACTCATCATCCCCTACATCATCAACAGCTGCATCTCCATCACCATCTCTACTCCCACCTTCCATTCATTAGATCTTGTTGTAATTCCAGATTCAATTGTGGTTTGCACTAGATTCATTCCATTACTTTTATCCATCCATTTGATTATGATGATGTTGTTGATTTCTTCCATTGTGAGTAGTTCCCTTCATTCTTTAGGAGATGGAGAAACCTAGCATTATTATGAAATGAAATAAAGTTGATCTATTACTTGTCTAGAGGATCCATTGATCTATGATGTGTGTTTGATCTCTCCCATTAGATGGTATGTGTAGTCGGCCACATATCATTTGCATTCGGGTCTAGAGTAAGAGGGTTAAACCATTTGCATGTGCTTGGATATTTGCTATTTTCACTATAAGAACAGCTATCACCAAATGCGGTCGAAGGGGTAACAAAGAGGTATTCAGTAAGCTAATTACAATATCCTTGGGGAAACCCTTAATTGCGGTGGTTTGCATGGTGATTGCTTCCAGGCATTGCAGTGGTTATTTAGGGATGACCTCATTCTTGGCTCAACAAAGTGACTACCTACAAGCCTTGGTGAACATCTTATTACAGAACTCTCTCCACACATATCATGAAACAAGAAATAGGTTATCCTAATTATGATTAATTACAACATGCTAGAGGTGTATCCTACATCCCCTAGAACGTCTTAGCCCTATTGAGTTCAACCACCATTCCAAAACACTCTTTTTACTTGCTTTGTTTTTACTCATTTTATTTACTTTCTTGCACTTAAACAAAAAACCTTTCAAACACCTGCTCACCTGAAATCAAAGGCGGCTTATAAGTATCCTTTGGTAGATAGTGACGAGGGGCATAACGACCTCAACGAAATAGCTCTCTATGGGTTTGATCCTCTTATTTTGAAACTAGCTACAATTGATCTGTGCACTTGCAGTCATAAAGCAATTTTATGGTACCGTTGCAGATGAGCTAAGCGCTTTTGGTCTTTGTTCTTCGTTGTTAATTCTATTAATTGTTTTATTAAATTTGTTTACTAGTTTCGGGTAAAGACCATGGTTACACTCGGACTAATGAATCAGCTCGATGCAGCTAAACACCTTGGTAAATTTAATCGAGGACTTGTCAAGGAATTCCCAAGTGGGGTTGAACCAGAGTATGAGGTTAACCCTTGTTTTATTGCTATAATTAAAGAAAAAACTTTTGCAGGAGATGATCTGAATGAGGATCCTTACAATCTTTAAATGCATTTTACCGACTTATGGTGGACACTTAAATTGAGAGGCTATTCCGATGATGAATTGACCCTTAAATTGTTTATCCAATCTCTAACCAATACTGCTTTATCTTGGTATAGAATTTCCCATACAGATAAAATTGATATCTGGGGAAAGCTCAAGGCGGAATTCGTATTCTGATTCTTCCCCAAGGTAAAGGCTGCTAAAGTAAGGGAAATTACAAATTTCAAGAACCGCCCAGGTGAAGGCTTGGTAAGGGCCTTCAAAAGGTACAAACCTATTCTTCACAAATGTCCCCATCATGATTTACCCGAATGGTATATTTTACACATTTTCTATGGAGGACTGTATCAAGAAATTAAACATGAACTAGATACAAATTCCAGAGGCTCTTTTATGGAGCTAACTATAACTAAATATTGGGAATTCCTAGAACGCATTCGCTGCAATAGAGAAACATGGAGATTTGATTTAGGTGTAGAAGGAGTAGAAATTTAATATGATTGTTTCAATGCTTATAAAGAATCCGATAAGATAGAAGAAACTGCTAATGAGCTTCAACTTGATGATGATATTATTGTGCAAATCCTTCAGTTGTTTACATAACACATGGAAGCTCCCAAGATGGACTGGCTTCATTATACTCTTGAACTAGTCAAACATGCTAATGTAATAACTGCAGCTCACGAAAAGCCTTCGGGGAAGGTCCATCAGTATGTTGAAATCCTTCGTTTTCAAAGGACTACGAGCAAACATATGATGGCCCAACAACTCGAGGACCAACATGAGTAAGAAATAATGTTCCTCAAAACGCTAGAAGAAGAGACACAAGCAAGAAAATTTAATGAGGAAAGTAAGGAGTAGACCAGGGACCAACAAAATAATCTATCTTAACTTTGTTTGCACATTGCATAATAATAAAGCTAGATACAAAAGCTTCGCAATTCATTGAAGGGAAGGTAAAAGCTAAAGAAGTTGGTAAACCTAATCTCCCTTGAACTAATGGTGGATCTTATTATTATGGTCATTGTGATATAGGAACAACAGTTAATGTAATCCCCTTTAATTTTTATTTGTATATCCAAAAAGAATTAGCCCCAACCAAATTAGAAGATACCGATATGCCAATAATGCTTTATGATAAAACTCTTAGAGTTTCTTTGGAATAATTAGAGATGTTCCAATTTGTATTGGACCCTACAAGTATCCTATTGATGTTGTACTCGTTGACATGCCTATTGATGTTTATTGTCTAATTATTTTTGGAATAACTTTCTTAAACACTACTGGAGCAAACATTGATTGCAAGAAAGAGACAATATCCCTCAAGATCGGTGAAGATAAAATGGAATTTCACTTCTCAAAATTCCAACATAAAGCTGCTATTGTTGATTTAGACGAATATGAGTTTGGGAAAGAGGAACAAGGTAATATGATTAATCTTGCCTATATAGTCAATTGAAACGCCTGATGATGATTTGGTTAGGAGTTTAGTTGCTAATGATGATATGCCTCAAGATATGGATAAAATTGAAGTAGATGATTATATTGAATCTACACCCATGGTGGATTTTTAGATAAAATAAAATTATGAAGAACCTATAAAAAAGGAGATGAGGCACCTCCACCTCCTACAATTAAAACCTTACCCAATGAATTAAAATATAGGTTCCTTGATGAAACTAACGATAAACTTTCCTGTTACTATAAGTTCTAACCTTTCAGAAACAGAAGAAGAAAACTTGATGATGGTTCTCAGAATGCATCAGAATGCTCTTGGGTATTTGATGAGTGATTTTAAGGGGATTAGTCCCTCGATAGCCACTCAAAGAATATTTATGGAAGAAGGAGCTCAATACATCTTAGATTTCCAGAGATGATTGAAACCCCACATGAAAGAAGAGGTGAGAAAGGAGGTAATTTGCTTATTAGATTGGGTAAGCCTTGTTCATTGTGTTCCTAAGAAAGGTGGTTTTACCGTTGTTCAAAATGAACACAATAAACCGGTACCAACTAGAACTTTAATTGGTCATAGGATGTGCATTGATTATAGAAAACTTAATAAGGAGACAAGAAAGGATCACTACCCTTTATCGTTTATAGATCAAACTTTAGAAAGGCTTTCTATGCATTCTTATTTTTGTTATCTAGATGGTTATTTCAGATTTTCCCAAATTGTTGTCCATCCTGATGATCAAGTTAAAACAACCTTCACTTATCATTATGGGTTATATGCTTATCAACATATGTGATGACAGACAAGTATAGGGGATCGCAACAGTCTTTGAGGATAGTATAACTCAATTTCTTGATTCGACACAAGGGGAGCCAAAGAATACTTATAAGCCTTCACAACTGAGTTGTCAATTCAGCTGCACCTGGAAATAGTCTTGCTCACAGTAGTTTATCAGTAACAACAATTTTGTAGTTGCAATAGCAAAGTAACAGCATCAGTAAATAAAGGCAGTAGTAACAATAGTAGCAAACAATAGGATCTGAGTGCGGTATGCATAGGGATGGATGGACGGGCGTTGCAGGGACAAGATTATTCATGTAATATCAAGATCTATGGCATTTGCAAATAAATAAGATAAATCATCCAAGTACTAAATAATCGTAGGCATGTTTTCCATATATAGTATACGCTCTCATAATGAGAACTTGTAGAACATCTTTTGTCCTGCCAGCCCATTGCAGCTGGGCCTCAAGGGAATCTACCGGCAATTAAGGTACTCCTTTTAATAGAACACCGGAGAAAAGCATTAACACTTTGTGAACACATGTGATCCTCATATCACATCCATCCCCTCCGGTTATCCCAATTTCTATCACTTCGGGGCCTTTGGTTCCGGACAATAATATGTGTAAACAACTTGCAGATAAGATCACAAACAATACCATCATCATGAATCAATAACATGTTCAGATCTGAGATCATGGCACTCGGGCCCTAGTGACAAGCATTAAGCACAACAAGTTGCAACAAAGTCAAAAAGCACTAACAAAGATACTAGGCACCATGCCCTAAAAATCTTATTCGATTAAATGATAGATCTCGTCCAATCCCTACCATCCCCATAGCCTACAACGGGGGATTACTTAGTCATGGAGGGGGGAAACATGGATGGTTGACGGAGAGGCATCGGTGATGATGATGGCGAGATATCCTCCAATTCCCTGTCCCGGCAGGGTGCCAGAACGGAGTTTCTGGTTCCGAATCGCGGTTTCTGGTGGTGGCGACGCAGCGGAACTCTATCTGGAAAAACGTCAAACCCCCTTTGTTTTTAGGTCTCAGGGCTTAAGTAGGCGAAGGGGGAGACTGAGGGGCTGCCCGAGGTGACCACACCACCCCTAGGCGCAGTCTGGCCTGGCCCGCACAACCAGGGGGTGTGGGCCCCTCGTGGCCCTTCTCTGTCCCATCTTCTGGCTCCGTGAGTCTTCTGGTACAATACGAGTTTTGCGATATTTTCTGGGATTTTTCCTAAAAGTTCATTTCCTGCACAAAAACTAGACACCAAAGCAATTCTGCTGAAAACAGCGCCAGTCCATGTTAATTGTATCCAAATCACGCAAATTAGAGGAGAAACAATAGCAAAAGTGTTCGGGAAAGTAGATACGTTTTGGACGTATCAACTCCCCCAAAGCTTAGCTTATTGCTTGTCCTCAAGCAATTCAGTTGAAAACTGAGTGTGATAAACGAAACTTTCACGAACACATTTGCTTCATATGATGTATATATTCTCAGCATATGTTCAATACTTAGACAATTCATAATAAGGGGTATGCAACTAAGTCTACTGAATAGTCATGCATGCTCTGAAGAGATTCCAACACAATAATAATAAGCAGCATGAAACATAAGCATAAGCAACATTGTAATGCTCATAAGAAGGTATGATAAAGTGGTATCTCGCTTGCCTTCGATTGTGGAGAAAAACATAGATGCCAAGGCACCTCTGTAGTTCAAGTGAAGACTAGAAGTATAGATATCAAAGATACAAGAATCAAAGTTATGTCATAATTAACCAAGTTTTGAGATAAACACATTACACTAAGAATGACAACTATGCTCTCAAGAAGGTGCTCATAGAATAAGTGGTGACTCAACAAAGAAGTGAAAAGGTTTTGAAAATTTTGAAAGGCTTCCAAATGCTGAAAGTATGGTACTCATTAGCTTTGAGCTCTCATTGCCCCTATCATAGGCATCTTTACATGGTTAAGTTTAAAGTGAGTTCCAATATGAGTTATATGCTTGACATATCATAAACTAGAAATATCATGTCCCTTGAGTACGAGGGTCGTTCCTCATGCTACTCAACTTTAGTTACCGGTAAGTTTCTGTCATTGTAAGTACATGAGTATCATAGAGAACCGCCAACGAGGTACCCCTTGACCCATGGTACAGGAGCCATCCCATATCAAAATGACAAGGCAATAGATAGTGAGCATCTCATCAATCCTTTTATTTACCATAAGCATGGTTCATATTTTTTTCTATTCTCTTTTTTCTATCTTTTTTTCTAAGGATGCTTCATTGATTGCTCATTATGGTTATGCTGCAAGTTTCCAGCATGATTAGGCATGGCTTAGGCTAGCAGCCCAGGCATTTCTCTAACACATATACATAACTCCATGAACTTACAAGATCCCCTTTTATTTCACACCGCCGACATCAGTAAACAAAAGAGCATGATATCAACTGGATAATATTTACAGGTGTTGAAAGCGTTCCCCGTGACAACACAGTTCTGCTAACTCTCAACCTATAATTTGCAAGCATATAACTTTCATGGACTGTCACAATGGTTTAGGTTTATTGGGTGCAAAAAAATAAAGTGTGCCATCAAGTTCATTAGAGCTTTACTAACTATTTTTCTCATAACAAGCAAACATTTTTTTTGGAAGAAAACAAGGCATAATAGATATGCAATGAATAGCAATGATGCCAGTAGGTAGATATGGTGGACACTGTTGACAATTTTGGTTTTGGGGAGTTGGAAGAACGAGTAGAGCTCATACTGTCATAATCATGCTTGCAACAAAAGAAAATTAATTATGGCATAAAAGTGATACAAGAACTCTGAGGCAAAATAAATCATTGAGGTTTAACTGACTTTTGTTCAGTCATATGCATGCATGAGCATGTGCCAAGTCGATTCAAATGAAACATTCAGAGGAGGATACCACAATGTCATACCAAGTTATGAATATAACAATGCAAGCAAACATTTATATGACATGCTACAAATTATTAGCAAGATGGAGCTAATCATAAGAGAGCAAGAACTACTAAGCATCCAATAAACACATACACCTCACATGAATAGACTAAGCATGCCCACAATGATGAGTATATATACAAAAATGAAGACAAATAGAGTTCATTACCAGCCTCTTAGCACGCCTCGAGTTGTCATAAATCATCATTATTGCCTTTCACTTGTGTGGCTTGAATAATAACATGAAACCAAACTCCAAAGGAGTCACTGAAGACCGCTGAACCCTGCAACAAACTTTACAAAACCAAAGAAGAACAACAAATATTTTTGGGTTTTTTATTTTTTTAAAGCAAAAACAAACAAAGCAAAAATCGTTTTGGATTTTTCTGATAACAAACCAAAGCCAAAATAAATAAAAGCAAACCAAAGCTAATGGACAAAGAAACAAACAAAGAGAAACAACAAAAATATTTTTGGTCTTTTTTGTGTTTTGGAAAGCAAAAACAAAAACTAAAAAGAAAGTGAAACATGGATATACAAAGCACCGACGGAACATGATATGTAGATGAGTGTGATGTCGGTATACCTCCCCCAAGCTTAGGCTTTTGGCCTAAGTGGAGATCAATCCCATCCTAGCCAAGAAGGAGTGCCTCCATAATGTGACGAAGAGGCCCCTTCGTCCCGGTACGTGCTCGAGGAAGCCCCTGTATAGTGCGCAAAGTAGTCATAAGAGGGCGCATCTCCCGGGTAATGCCAGTGGCAACCAAGCACGCGGAGCTGATCGTCCATCTCCTCCTCGGAGCCTGACCAAGGCCTTCTGCAAATACTGAACAAAGTAGACTGTGGCAAAGAAATTCCCCTCTCATCCCTGTCAGTAAACATCATCCTATAAACTAAAATCTCAAGGCTAGAGCCACCAGTAACAAAGTGATGAACTTTCAGGCAGCTAGATCAAGCCTCTATGGTGCCAGCACTGTATCATTCAGATCAACAGAAAGTTCTAAGGCAGCAACTACACGTGCAGCAATAATACCCCCATTAATGGGTCCTCTAGCAGCTAGGCGGCAAGCAATAAGAGAACCAACATTATACCTGGTTTCATTGTTAAGTGCAGTAGCTAGAAAAGCCAAATGATAGTTGGAAATATTGCTTGTGTTCTCCCTGCCAAGAATGATAGTGGCAAGATAATAAACAAAATATATGAGAGCTGGGAGTTGAATATTTCTTATCTTCCCGCGCTGGGCTATGCGGTCATCATCATTTGTTACCCCACGGTAGAGCTCCAACAAATCAGCGGTTCAATCTTCTTCACCGTCCCAGCCATGCCAATACCTATAATGCTGCAAAATCATTCCAATGTCATGGTATAAGGCCTACCATAGATTTTGAATGAAATCTTTGAGCTGTAAGAGGTGTTAGTGAAAGTGAAACTCTCCACAAAATTTTTGGTGAGCAAAGCATATTTCTCACTCTCATCCTGCATATAATCGGTTAGACTAAACCTCTGAACAAGAGTTAAGAAATCATCGAGGATCCCTGCAGCTTGCAAAATGGCATAACAAGGGAAGGTAGAAGGGTGCGCATCTCCTTCATTGCCAAAACACAGTGCAATAAGATCCTAATTGTATGATGGCCTAGCTTGAGAGGCTGATATCGAAGGCCTTCCCCTTCTAGGTTCATATCTTTCAAACACTTCTTCAAAAGTATGGTTGTCCATGGCCCCTTTTCTGAAAATTTTTAGACAAACACCAAACCAAGTGATTTCCAAGTTAATAAATGAAGGGGAACTACTATAGGAACTTGCTAGAGGGCTAAACATGCATCAAAATGAAATCTCTAAGCATAAAACAAGCATGCAAGCTCACATAACCTGTCACCTATAGTAGAGAAATACTCAAGATACAATCCATCAATCAAAAATCTAATTGGACAAGCAGAGGAGGCACATACCGGAGAGCAATCCCTCCAAAAATCAGCATCACAAATGGGCTAAGCTAGGAGATCGAAAATCGGGAGCAAGAACAGCAGGAACTCGAGCTTTGAGAAATTTTCCGGTGTTTTTCGGGAGAGAGAAAGGAGTGGCAGGAAGGAGGCTAAGTGGAGGGCCAGGGGTGGCCCACACCTAAGCCAGGCGCGCCCCAGGGCAGTCCGCGCCACCAGGGGTGTGCCATCCTAGTGGCCCCCCTGGGTCACTCCAGGTGCCACTATGCTCCTTTTTTCGAGAAAAAATTTAATATGAATTTTCTAGAATTTTTCTGGAAACTTTATTTTTGGGCAATTTCTAGGTTAAGAAAATTGATTTTATCGCAAAAAAAGATTTTTGAAAGACGCAAAAGCAAACCAAAACCAAAACTATAGAAGTTCTAAGACACTTTAAAAAGCAAACAAATAGCAAAACAAAGACGAACAAGACGAAGAGCAAAGATTGGAGTGAAGAAAAATAAAAGTGAGCAAGGATAATCATTGTGAAAGCATTGTTTTGTCCATTAAAATCCCTTTGTTAACAAGGTTGATCAAGTCTTGTTACCAAAACAATTTTATATGAAACAAAACTTTGCGTTTCACTAAATGATTATGTTACCTCAATCTTGATAGCAATAGTCCAATCATAATAGTTTCAAAATTTTCTTGTGGTATGGAACAATATATTTCTCCAACTTTGATGCTCTCAATATTTTCTATTGAATTTAGGCCATAACTCTTATCAATCTTCTTTTACCAGACTCCACCAGAAACAAAATTTCTTTTCCACCAGAAACATGTCACTAGGGCCCGAGTTCGGCTGCGCCTCCACCACCAGAAACTGCGATTCGGAACCAGAAACTCCGTTCTGGCATCCTGCCAGGACCGGGAATTGGAGGATATCATCGCCATCATCATCACCGATGCCTCTCCATCAACCATCCATGTTTCCCCCCTCCATGATTGAGTAATCCCCCGTTGTAGGCTATGGGGATGGTAGGGATTGGATGGGATCTATCATGTAATTCAATTGAATTTCCAAGTGCAGTGTATGTTCTTTTATTGAATGGCATCAAAACAACATCATAGGCCTCATGGGGCAAATTTCACCAAAGGAAAGTAAAACGTAAATGGTACCTTCAGGAAAAATATCAGGTTTTCTTTGATCTGATCCACAACAGAACAAACAAGTAGGCAAGCAGCACACACATCATTGCATGCGTGTGTGCTGCCTCCACATCATACACTTCCAAGGGAGTGTATTAGGAGAGAGTAGCCGTATCAATACATCACAAATCAATATCCACTACACTTTTCTTTCACAACACCGACAATAGTTCTTCCCCAAGAACACCTACAATTTTTTTTATGTTCTCCCGGTTCTTCACCAAAAAATAACAGATGCATCACATAAACCACTCTATTGATAACCCTGCATCCCTAGCAATCTGGTTTCTTAGATAAGCCATCTAGAGGTAGGTTAGGGAAAAGCAATATCAGGAGGAGGAGGAGGATAAGATCAATCCTGGGAGGGAAGGCCAGTTGATCAATTAAGGAGTAAGGGAGTATTGATAAAGGAGGATCTGGATCTGATCAGGAATAACCACCAGATTAAAGCACATCAGTAGCAGCATCTACCTCTCAAAAGTAGGTTGCAACACTAAGATTCAAACATCTTATCTGTTCTTACCATATATTCTATTCCAGAAAATGGTATGGGTGAGAGGGAGCTCTCAGATCAGTGTAGAGGTTCTACATAAGCTCATCATAAAGAAATAAGTATCATAAAATAAGTATCTTTTCTTATAGAAGCTTTTCCTCAGCCTTTGCATCATAGGCCAGGCCATGGATCAAGCAGCAAATAATGCTACCAAGGTTATTATTATGCACACTCCAATATTGGAGGCACCACAGTAGCAGCCAGGGCAACAGAGACACTAATTTACAAAGAGCACAAGTAAAATCCTATCCAACAAGGCTATAGCAGATCATATGAGCAACAAGCCAAGCATACAAGCCTCATCCTATTGCATCCTTGTCTATCCAAATTTGATCCCTAGCCATAAATGCAGCAACAGATCATGCCATCTGATTATACACGGTGCACACTCCAATATGCAGACATCACAGTGACAAACCAAATATGAGGAAACTTATTCTTCACTAGCAATAATAGCAATCCAAAACACGGTTGCATCATATACAAGCAATCAAGTAAGGATTTCAAATAAGTTTCCTAGCTAATGAGCTAGAAATCATCTAGGTTGCTACTATTATCACTGGAGAAAAGTGGACACCTTACCATACTCATAATAAGATACAAAGCCTGACATGCTTACTGTCATATATAGTTAACCATCCAACTATCAAGCATAACCAAAATAAGGTGTAGGATTTGGATACAAATCATCCACAACTATGGATGTATTCCAAGTATTGAGTAATCAAGTGATGCCAAGAATAAATAAACATACTCATAATTAAAATACCACTAAGTATATATATATATATCAGCAATAGATCCTTTATATAACCTGATCAATAGTAGGTAAAATACATTTAGCTAAATTTTTTGCTTACCAAAAGAACCTTGTGACATATCCAAAAATAAATCAAATCAAGATAGCATGCTATACATCAGGTACACCACAAGAAGAATATTTACATTATCCAAGGTTCTGCAGAACAGTACCAATAACACTTAAACGGTAGGTAGAGTAAGAGTATATCATCTAGTTGTTTGTCTCAGGTTAAGAAGTGGGCCTATTGAATAATTAGATAGCAGCGCAAGTAAATTTTAAGCATGTTTGAATATTCAACAGAATAAGATCATGTTCATGATGGTATATTTCTTTAACACCCCTTATACAATACAACATAAGAATTCCTAATTAGGATCTATACAATACAACATCAAGTAGAGAGCATACACATGAGAAGACATATGATTTAGGTCATGAAACCAAGCAAGCATATCAACATTGCTCAATACTTAACCATAATATCTATTGTACTCTAATTATAGTGGAAACACGATTACAAAGTCGCCGATTCGCTAGTTGCGATCTAGCTTACGGATGATTGCTAGAAAACTAAGGTGCCCTCTCCGTCAGGTCCTCCTATCCTTTATATGAGAGGTTGGTCCCTAGAGCCATATACGAAGAGGTTACAAATCATGATTACAACATGGAATTTATGTCGGTTCATATTCCTTTCTTAATTAGCAAGACATGCTTTATCTGTCGGATGCTACTTGGACTTCTATGGGTTTCATGGGCCGTAGGCGTTTATGTGCCTAGGGTAACTAACCATAGGGATCCGATAGGTCATACCCATGTCAGGGAGGGAGAAAGATAGGTTCTATATAGGACGAGCTCTCTCCGTCAGTTGGAGAAATAATTAGGGATGGATTTGGAATTAATGGAGAAGAAAGGATAAGAGGATAGCAGTGTGGGTGGGACCTGCATGCATTCGGTTAGTGCGGCCACGTGGAAGACAGCTGCCCGAGCGGAGACCCGGAGGATCGCGTCCTCCAAGGGAATGATAGATTTTTGGTTAAAAATCATCTTAGATTGTATGTAGATGCTAAACCCATGATAAAATTATTTTAAAAACTATATATAGTTTTAAAAACTAGCCGCACCAGATTGGTCAGACCTACTAGCTAAAAAAAGGTACATCCAACATCAATATAAGTTAACTATCCCGTGAGAGGAATACAACAATACTACTATATCGTATTTATCTCACTCTCTATAAATTAAAATCTTAATGATTAATCATGAAGTTAGGGCATTTCAGCTTAGTTTTATGATAAGTTAAAGTATTTGTTTAAAAAGTAGGTATACCGCGTCATATAGGTAGAATAATTTATGATTCTTGTTTAAGTTTTATTTAATGATAATTAATTGCATCAAATATTTGGAAGATATACATAGACCGAAATAGAAAAAAAGATAGAAAATAAAATAAAAAAGTAGCTGCCTCGAGCGGGATTCGAACTAACACTACCACAATATATAACACGCCTAAGGAAGATGCCACTTGCCTTTAAAGCTTATGTGATTACCATTTGAAGTTTACAACATGTAAAAGGAGGACACACAATTTTGGGCCACCAAAAGTTTTGGACCCTATGCAGCCGCACAGACCACACCTTCGCTAGCCCGGTCCTGCTCGAATGCGAAATTTTTTAGTCCCACCTCGAGGGAGCTAGGCATGTAATGACCAGTTTAAATAGCATCAACCCTGCAGGATCGATGTGCAAGATGCGCGTTCGCTGTGCAATGCAGCACGCTGGCCCACGAAACGTGCTATAAGAGCTCAATCCTTTAAGAGCTCAATCTTGTAAATGGGCCGCACATCACTCAAACCCCAACCGGGCAGAATAGTAGTTAGAGGATGCCCGGGAAGCACGGAGAAAGACCCTTTGGAGATTCTTCAAATTCAAATAAAACCAAAGGCAGGTTATATAGGGTTGCTGTGTCTGAATTGCAATGGAGGCCCAAACCAAAGCGTTGAAAGTTGAAACGTGGATACTCTCAGAGACGACCACACACGTGAACAGTTTGCTCACAAAGAAAAAAATAATCACACAGGAGGGACAGGATGCAGCTCACCAGAGCTGTCGCTCCGCGCGTCTTTCCATTCCATCCGATCGATTTACCACCGAGAACCCAGTTTCCCTTTCCATGTCAACTCATCTTCTCTTTCTCTTTGGTAGGTTGAGGTAGGTACATTCTTCAGCCACCATGGCGCTTTTGTGGAAGCTCTATCTCGGGAGGCTATGGATGGATTGTCGCACGACTCCAAGCGGGTAATCGGTACGTACCCTTATCGAACAAACGGAAGCCAAATCTACCTAGTGTCACTCGGCTCCTCGTATGCCTTCCTTTTTCCCCTCTTTGTATGTATATAGTGTTCAATTCTTGCTTGTTGACCGAAGCGCTGGACGAGGACGCGCGGAGGGACTACCTCACCAGAACCATCATCCAGCTCAAGGGATGCAACCCGCACGCCTCGTTCATGGTCGTCAACTTTGCCGCGGCGCACACCGGAACCTACACTGTCCACTCCCTCCATTGGCATAGCCACGACGCTGTAAGACAAAGGGAAAATAGGGTTTTAGGGGTGAGACGCATAGCCCTAACAAAGGGTGGCGTCCGGTATATATATTGCACAAGGCGGTACAAGAGTTAGA
This sequence comes from Avena insularis, assembly GCA_023614405.1. Classification (NCBI taxonomy): domain Eukaryota; kingdom Viridiplantae; phylum Streptophyta; class Magnoliopsida; order Poales; family Poaceae; genus Avena; species Avena insularis. The sequence continues at coordinate 157,199,707 of CM042691.1, read as the reverse complement.
TACAGGTACGGTTAGTATCTAGGCTAAACAGTATACAATACAAACATATCTCAATATATATTCTATCAACCTCCCTTAATCTCAACTTTGGGAAACATGTGCAGACTGCGCATACACTCCTGGAACAAGGGAAGTGGTAATATTTTTGTGAAGATATCGATAGGCTGGTCAATAAACCGGACTTGTAACAACTTCTAAGCATCTTTCTTTCTCTCTCGAACAAAGTGAAAATAAACTTTAATATGCTTTATGCGTGTATGGAAGACTGGGTTGGAAGAAAGATATGTAGCACCAATATTATCACATCATAAGACAGGCAGAGAATAAAGGGATACGAGTAGGATACACTAGCGCAAATCAAAAAAATTATACCGCGTAAACTAGGATTACAGTTGTCAATAGATCTCGAGATTACCACGAGACGCGCAGTTGTAGAATTTGATGAACCACGTTGGGGAAGTGTAGATGTTCTATGTATCCTCCTCGTTCTTGTCCCACGAGCAGCGCCTCTAAGGTATCCACACGTGCGGGGTGGAAGCGTCAGACGCCGGACTACTAGGTCTGTGCGTGCATAGTCAGCTCGCCCAACCCTCTCTTATATAGGCGTCCCTAGTGGGCTTCTACATTAGCATCCCATTAGTAGTCTAAGCCTGGTCTAATTTGGATCCAATCCTCATTAGACTTTTAGCCCCTTAAGTGTGTGATCCTATAGGTTCATATACGTATATACATGACACGAATACACTTATTCTGTCAATAGTTGGTAGCAGCCTCTAGTAAGACGTGCCAACTCCTAAACGCATACAAAGATCATTTGGACGGACCATCAAACAAGGTTTAGTACATGTCTTTCCCTTTGCCTAACGATATTTGGTATATCTCCAAGCTGACCTCTCTTCCTCGATACTATGATTCGGAATCCTTTTACTAGGTTAACTCTTAACCTTATGTAGCACAGACATGCATTTTTGGATCCGATCAGTCGAGGGGCCTAAAGATATTTCTCTCAAGTAGAGAGGGGAAAATCCCATCTTGATTGACCAATGCCTTGCAGCATGCTTCAGGACAAACCCAAAATCTACCTTTATAACTGTCCAGTTACAGAGCAGCGTCTGATAGCCCCAAAGTAGGTCGATCCACATCGCAAGTACATGTGACAATCTCAGGTGTAAGGACAAAACGTACACAATGTGTAGAGAGAGCTGCTAGTCTAATTGTCAGTCTCAAGTTGGGTCAGTCCAACCCCATGTTCATTACATGTGTCCACATCATTGGTTTGACATCTCTATGTCTATGACTTGCGAAACATAGTCATCAACCAATCGATGTGCTAGTCCAATATTCACGTGTGTCCTCACATGAACTCCGACTAGGGAAAACTATTAGATAACCATACAAGTATATTGTTTCACAAACAATTCACATAATTATCAATCAATACAAGTTGCCTCATATGGATATTCAAGGAACATTACAATAACTCATGGATACATAAGAAATATAATCATCTCTATAATTGCATCTAGGGCATATTTCCTTTAGTCTCCCACTTTCACTAGACTCAATCTAGATTATATCTAATACCTATTTCTCTTGCGTGCGCCTCAAGTGCAGGCTGCGGGAGTGGCTTTGTAAAGGGATAAACAATATTTGAGTCTGTATGTATTTTGCATATCATGATACTACCATCCTCAACGAACTCACGAATATGATGTTAACGCATGCGAATATGTTTGTTCTTCTGGTGTTGTCTAGGATCCTTGGCTTGTGCAATAGCACCATTGTTGTCACAATAAACGTCTATGGGATTGGACGTGCCCTGAACCACACCAAGAGAGATCAGGAAATTCCTATCCAAACAACATCCTTTCCAGCCGCTGAGGCGGCAATATTTTCAGCTTCTGTTGAAGAGGAGGCCACCGTATCTTGCTTGGAACTTTTCCAACTCATAGCACCACCATTCATGACAAACACATAACCAGATTGTCATCTGGAGTCATTTGAGTCGTTAAGGTAACTCGCATCTGTGTAACCCCTTACACTGAGTCCATCCTCACCTCCATAAACTAGGAACATATCCTTAGTCCTTTTCAAATACATAAGGATGTTCTTTACCGGTGTCTAGTGAACTTCACCTGGATCAGCCTGGTATCTGCTCGTAACACTTAGAGCATAGGAAACATCTGGGCGAGTACATATCATTGCATACATGATGGACCCAATTGCCGAAGCATATGGAACCCTACTCATGTGCTCACGCTCATCAGTATTCAAAGGACACTGAGTCTTGCTGAGTTTAATGCCGTGAAACATGGGCAAGAACCCCTTCTTAGCCTCTTCCATGCTGAACTGTTTCAACACTTTGTCAATGTATGTACTCTGGCTTAATCCAATTAGCCTTCTTGATCTATCTCTATAGATCTTGATGCCTAGAATATATGCCGCTTCTCCTAAGTCCTTCATAGAAAAACTATTTTTTAACGAGGTCTTAACAGACTCGAACATAGGAATGTCATCTACATATAAGATTAGAAATACAAGTGCTCTCCCACTTTCTTCTCGTAAACACAAGGTTCTTGTTCGTTTTTGATGAAGCCAAACTCCTTTACAACTTCATCAAATCGAATGTTCCAACTCCGAGATGCTTGCTTCAGCCCATAAATAGACTTTCGAAGTTTGCATAACTTTCCATCATTGTTTGGATCGACAAAACCTTCGGGCTACATCATATACTCATCTCGTTAAGGATTCCATTTAAGAAAGACTTCTTGACATCCATCTGCCATATTTCATAGTCGAAATGTGCAGCAATGGCTAGAATGATCCGTATAGATTTAAGCATCGCTATGGGCGAGAAAGTCTCGTCGTAGTCAACTCCTTGAACTTGTAGAAAACCTTTTGCAACAAATTGAGCTTCATGGATGGGAACATTTCCATCCATATCAATATTATTCTTATAGATCCATTTACACTCGATGGCTTTAAAACCATCAGGCAGGTTAACCAAGTTCCAAACTTGATGGTCTCCCATGGACTCTATCTCAGATCTCATGGCGATCATCCATTTCTCAGAGTCTGGGTCCACGATCGCTTCTACATAGGTCACAGGCTCATCATTGTCTAACAATAATAATTCCCGCGTTTCGTCGAGCCTCGCTAACCTTCGTGGTTGTGGTGCTTCTATTACCACGGGTTCCTCAACTTGTTCTGCTACAATAGCATCACTCATAGAAGCATCCCCGACTGGCTCATCTTGAACTTCTTCAAGTCGCACTGACCTTCCACTCATTCCTTTTGTGAGAAACTCTTTCTCTATGGAAACACCGCTACAAGTTACAAAAACATTTCCCTCTTCTCGGTTGTAGAAGTTATACCCTAAGGTTTCCCTCGGATATCCCACAAAAATGCACTTATCCGATTTGGGTGTTAGCTTGTCCGACTGAAGTCGCTTGACAAATGCATCACAACCCCAAATCTTTAGAAAATACAAACTGGGATTCTTTCCAGTCCATATCTCAACATGGTGTCTTAACTACGGATTTAGATGGTACCCTATTAAGTGTGAAGGCTGTCATTTCTAGAGTGTAACCCCAAAATGATAATGGTAAATCCGACCGGCTCATCACTGATCGAACCATGTCCAACAAAGTTCGATTGCGCTGTTCGGAGACCCCGTTTCTTTGAGGCGTTCTGGGCGGCGTGAGCCATGGAACAATTCCGCAACTCTTAAGATGATTGCTAAATTCGTGACTCAAATATTCACCTGCACGATCAGATCACAAGGCCTTTATATTTTTTGCCACATTGATTCTCTACCTCACTCTGAAACTCCTTGAAATTTCCAAAGTTTTAGACTTATGCTTCATCAAGTAGACATAACCATATCTACTGAAATCATCAGTGAAAGTAATGAAGTAGTGATATCCTCCTATGGCTGTCGTGCTCATTGGTCCACGTACATCAGTATGTATGAGTTCCAACAAGTCTGTCGCTCTCTCGGGTAAACCCAAAAAGGGCGACTTGGTCATCTTTCCAAGTAAACAAGCTTGACATGTCTCGTATAATTGAAAATCAAAAACGAAGTTATAAGACCATCACCATGGAGCTTCTTCATGCGCTTTTCACTTATATGCTCCAAATGACAATGCCATAAATAGGTAGGACTCGAATCATTAGGCCGAAGCCTTTTAGCAATGTTTCGACCATGGACTCAAACATGAAGGTGATAAAATGTTTCGACCCATACTAGGAATGTAATAACAATTATTCAATTCCATAATAAATCCTGACAGAAGGTGAAGTTGCATGACGCTGACGAACAATGCAGCAACCCTTGCTTTATTTCCGACGCGAAAATCCACTTCGCCTTTCTACACTTCTGTAGTCCTTAATAGCCCCTGCATCGAATTGAAAATATGAGAAACCAATCTGGTATCAGATACCCAAGAGTTAACATAGGAATCAACAAGAAGAATGTGCACAACATTTACAACAAGCGTACCTGAGTGGGAAGTACTCTTACTTTCACTCTTCTTCAAAGAAGCTTGCTACTTGCTGCAGTTTCTCTTCCAGTGGCCATGTTCATGACAAAAGAAAAACTTAGTGTGATCTGCAAGTCTAGCCTTTTGCTTGGGTGCAGGCTTAGGGATCATATATTTAGCCTTGCCTTTCTTCTTCTGCCAAGAAGTACCCTTTTCTTAAAGCTAGGCTTGTTCTGCAAAGCCATTACATGGCTATGCCCTGCACACCTCTTCATGTTACTTTCTGCTGTTTTTAGCATCCCACATAACTCGTTAAGGCCCTTCTCCACCCCATGCATATGGTAGTTCGAAATGAATTGCCCATAGGTATATGGAAGAGACGCCAAAATGAAATCAGTAGCCAACTCTTGGCCTAGTGGAAAAATAAGTTTTTCCAAAGTCTGACTATAACCAACCATTGTGATCACATGGGGGCCTACAGCTGCTCCCTCTTCCAGCTTGCATTCCACAAAGGACTTGGCGACATTGTACCTCTCAGTCCTTGCCTGAGTTTGGAACATGTCCATAAGCGCGACGATCATATCGTACGCTTCCTGATCCTCAAACTTCTTTTGAAGTTCAGGTTCCATGCATGCAAGCATAAGACAGCTAACCTCAAGAGAATCATCACATGCTCTCTTGTAGGCATTCTTAAGGGCAGCAATTGCATTATCAGCAGGTTCATCGGAGATTGGGGTATCCAGAACCGTTTCCTTTTTATCAGACCTGAGAATAATTCTTAGAGTATGGACCCAGTCTGAATAGTTTGTTCCATTTAGTTTATCTTTGTCAAGAATCGAACGCAAAGAAAAAGGTGATGCAGTGTTCGGTGCCATTGATCTAAAACAAAAAAACATGCAAAATACTAAGCCATGTAACGATGAAAGAGTAAAACATATTAAACAATTTAATAACATATACTCCCACTTAGATCCATATCCCTCTATTGATACTAAGAGATTCAAGATCCACAATTAATAAATCTACTAGTGAGCTTTAGCATCACTGCTAGAAGACAAGGTAAATCGGTAAGCAACTGTTGCTAATCATATCATATATGACTCTTGTTGTTGGGTGACATCTATGCGTGTAGGTATCCAATACAAACCCATCCATCCAAGGAAAACCGCGACACCCTAATTTCATAGGCCCACCAACGATTGTACAGGGCATAGGATGGTGCAAGGTTTGGTTGGGAGGGCATGGTTTAACTTAAACTTTGTGAGGGATCATTCTACTTCTATCATCTAAGCATGCATAGTAGTAAAACACATAAGAATAGCGTTCACATAGATGTGACACAGTATGGCCCATTTTCTCATATGTGATCTCCATCGCCATATAACCTGTCCACCATGATGATCTCCATCTTCATGTTCCATGTGAGCCATACTCGAAGTGATGAGTCCTCCAAGAACTAATACAAGTGTAAGGTTCCCAACCTTTAATAAGGTAGAGATCCCTGTGTTTACAATGCTAGTCCCTGGATCAATAGCTAGCATCCACAGTTAAGATGTAATATCAAGAAACAAAGGTCATAATACAACTTTATAACCAGGAATAAAAATAATTTATTACATCTTACATAGCTCATTTGGCTATCTCATTACAATGCAGCAGAATATAACAATAGCATGGGGTCCTTCATCTTCAAAGTGCCACAGGCAGTCATGTTGGTTGTAGACTTGTAATCCTAATCAATAAACTTCACTAACATCAAACAAATCTGCAACATAATAAGTTACAGCCACAAGGGTCAATACATTTGAATTGTATTGGAAAGTGATACTATGGTAGTATAGTGGAGTCTATCATCTATATGCATTTGGCTAAGTGGAGCTTAGGCTTGCTTTGCTCAAAATAGATTTTCCTTATCATTTGAAAACACTAAGTCTTTGCTTGACAAAAATCACCCAAGGCATCTACCAATAGAAATTGGTGATCCTTTAACCCTTGTTCAACCACAAAGTTTTAACTTAGAAATTGGGATGAGGAGATTCTTGATAGCTTCCATGTCTTGATGCTCAAATTGTCCTTTACCAGGGACATGGCTAAGTACTTAGATTTTACACTCTGCAGAGGTGATGCACTTTCCCCACAAGACTTGGTTTCACCAAGACAAGATCTTTCAGAAGCCTTCCCTTAGACCAGAATGGACGCGTTCCAACCCATCATCCCCTACCACCAACTGTCCATTTGGCTAAGTTATTGCAACCTATATGATCCAGGCAGAGGCCATAATGCCAAGTGGCTGCACTTGAAGCTTCTCAACATTTGACATCTCAAATCTCTTTGTTCCTGGGTGGCCATCCACAAGTGTGATACACAAGGTAAACCATAGAAATGGGCCTTGTGTAACCACTCAACACAAACCATTCCTTCCATTCCACCCAGGTGATTCATTCACTTAGTTGTTTTATTAAACAAAACACAAGTCCTTGACTTAGAAATATTCCATAGTATGAATATAATCCACCCTTGTTTTCTACTAGCTAAGCTAAGCATGATAGTAGTAGGAATCTTAACTTAGGAAATTTCTACTAAGGTTTCATCTACTAGGATTTCCCATGGCATGGTTTATACTTAGCAAAAATTCCATGCAAGTCCTACTTAGAAATATCACTAATGCATAGTGAAAATAATGGGACAAAAGTATGAAGCATCACTTGCCTTTTTGGTAGAGAATATAAGTTCACTCCTTGATCTTGCAATATTCACACTCTTCAATCACTACAATTCAATCAAGCAAACAATATTTCAAACTACCATCCAAGCAAACATCACATAAAATAATAGAAACAAAGTAATGCATGCAAGCATGCTAAAGATTGTTTTATTTGGAAAAGTGGTTTATAATGGGTTATAAACATTTGAAAACACCTATTGGTCATTTTATAAAAGTGGCAAAACTATTTGTAAAATATTTTACCTATAAACCATTTTTAAATCAAATCAACATTTTATGTGGTTGAAAATGCCTTTAGCAAAGTAATAATTTTTATAGGGTTCACCAAATACATTTTCAAATCATAAAACTTGGTGTTTTGGGTCAGAGAGTTTAAATCAAAACATTTCCCAAAGGTTTTCCTCCAAAAGCATTTTTAACATATAAACAATATTTTTATTTGACTAGAAATGCTTTAAATCAAAGATTTATTCTTTTGCTTCACCAAATATTTTTTTGAAATCAAAAATTGATTTCTATGGTCAGTAGGTTCAAAAAAATCCATTTGCCAAAGGTTTTGTCACAAAAATAATTTTAGAACAATTTTTATATCCAAAATATGCCTACACAAGTTTCTGCAAAAAACAATCAACTAACAGAAGAATTTTACTAAAAAAGTGTATGGTTAGAAAGCACTTGTCTTGATGATTCCATTGATATAAAATTTGCAAAATTTGGATGTGTGGTTTGAAAGTTATGGATTTTACAAATTCTAACATCTAATAGTTCAAATTTCTATTTAAAACAGCAGGCAGGGCCACGTGTCTTGTTGTTATTCGCTGGTACCGGTTCGCATGGATCAAGCGATGTGGGGAGTTGGATCTAACTAGGATCTTGTGGCACAGATCAATCATAACGATTCAGTTAAGTGGTCTATCGTATCCCTACGATCTTCATCTAACGGCTATCAACACAACGACCAGGAACTGGCGGTGCTGAGCAACGGTGAGCGGCGGCGACGTCGCCGGAGAAATAGGAAGTGAGGGAGGAAGAGGAGTGGCTCACCATGTTCGCAGGGGTGTGTCGAAGCTCAAGATATTCGTAGTTGACGAAGGGGCGAACGGAGCTGTTGTCAATTGCTCGCCGGAGCTGCGCTTCTCGTCGATATGTGCTGGTCTTGACGGGGTGAGGCTACAGTGCATGAGAAGGCAAAAGAGGTGTGGTGTTAGACTCGCAAGAGTGAGGCGAGCATGAGAGTGTCAACGAGAGGGAGAGGCACGGTCAGTACTTACGAGGAGGGGTCGCCGGAGTTGACGCAGACCACGGTGGTGCTCGAGTGTGGTCGTTGTCGAGCCTATGGGACGCGCGCGAGCGAGCGAGAGGTGCTGGCAGATGCGCGAGATGCTGGCGAGCAGGCTCGCGTGATCTAAGAGGTAGGAAGGGGTCAGGTGTCACCGGAATTCGTCGGTGAAGCTTGTCGGAGCAGTGGTGGCGCTAATGAAATCAGGGGCAGCCTAGGGGCGGAGAGGTGCTAGTGAGTGAGGGGAAAGATAGAGGGGAGAGGGGTGCTTATGGGGGCAAGGTCATGGGGTGAGTTATGAGCGCAATCAACGGGAATTGAAGCTGCAAGTTAATACAGGGAACCGCCGGAGGAAAGAGGTGAGGAACTGGTCGCGAGGACGACGATGAGCTGGCGGTGGGGTCGGTTGGCCAGTGAGGTGAGGAAGTTACCCGTGGGGTCCGGTCGTCAGCGAGTGAGGGGGTACGGCCTGCGGTGAGAAACGAACGAGCAGGGGAAAGAGAGGAGCCGGGTGGGCTGGGAATTTGGGTCTGCTGGGCTGGGGTCTGGGGTAGGTTTAGTTGGGCTGTTTCTTTTCTTATTTTTTTTTCTTTCTGAAACTTTTCTCTTTTTCTGATTTCATTTTCTGTTTTGATTTTATTCAAACAATTTCAAACTCTTTTTCTTTTCAAATCTTTTCAAACTTTTCAGTATGCTTTAATAATGTTTTAAACATGTATTTTAAATACCATTTTGGTATAATTCTTTTATTCTTTTATGGTTTATATTTTATTTAAAAAGGGCACTTGCCTTTATTCAAATAAGATTTTAAATATAATTCCAACTCTTATTTGAATTCAAATTTTCACCAAACCTTTTTCAGTAGGTTTTATTTATTTATTAAGGTGTCAAATAATTTACTTTGAATTATTTGGAATATTTTCAATATGATTTGTTAATAATTTAAATTGGGTATTTTTTTTATTTCAATGAAATGAATTATGGTTTTAATTCCATAAAACTTTATTTAAATGATTATTTTATTTCATTTAAGTCAATTAAATAACTTTTATTCCACTTGGGTAATTTCAAAATACTATTTTCTCATGATTTAAATAATCATTCTTATTGGAGATTTGTCTTTATTCAAATAGAATTTGGTTAATGCCACTTTATTTTATTTAAAAATTCTTTATCCATTATTTTATTTGGATTGTATTTATTCCATTTGCTTATGGATTAGGACAAGATTTAATTTGGTCTTTAAATATTCCTTATTTAATATTTCTTTGTTTATCTTATAAATCCATATCTTTTTATTTATAGGTCCAAACTTGATGATTTCAATTTGTAAAATCTTATTTGATATTTATTTATCCTTTTAAATATATTTAGGATTATTTGCGCACCATTTGGTATGGATTTTAGATAGGTGCTTCATTGGCTTTGGGAATTCAATTTCCTTTTCTTATTAAATTCATAAGATTTTATCTATGGCTCCAAATTAAGTGAAACCAATTCATATGGTTTTATAATATTTCTATTTGTCATTCTTGATCATTGTGAAATGTTTGTTTGACAAATTTTATATGGATCAGATCCATAGGTTTAGAGATAGCTTGGGAATGTTTTCTTCCATTAGGGTTTTTAGGGTTTTGGTTTATTCTCCAAGTATTTTAATTTCCATATGCATTTATGAAGAATGCATTCCACTTTGATTTGAATTTAGTTTGGATTCAAACATTAACCAAAGTTTGTTCAAGATGGGTTTTTAAGTTTCCATTTAGAAACAAAAGTTTCTTTTCACCCTAAATTTCAGCTATTATTTATTTTGTTTATTTATTTTTCACATTACAAGATTTGGAAAATCTTGGGATGTGACAACAAGCTATTACTCCTAACAACTAGTAATCACAATTACATAGTATGGGATCATCACAAATTGGCACGCAGGCCATTACAATAAATGACAACACATTTTGCTCCAGCCGTGTTGCTGTACTCATGACACGCGGGTCATGAAAATTTTCATACATGCATCACATACATATATGGGCCATACTTATCACATACATCCTACAGAAACAAGTTATGCATAGAATCGCATTCTACCGGATCATGTGAACTCGCAGCACCTAGTTACCTTAACGAGATACGAAAAGGGGCTACTACTAAGGGGGTCTAGGAGGTCTCCCCCTACGGGGTTCGAAGGGGCAGCGCCCCTCGCTGTATCTACACAATTTTCTTTAAGGATTTTGATCGGCAAATCAAATTTACAATAAACCGACTATTGTTCTGATTCAACCAAACTCCTTTGATCACGGTACATCGATTTTAGATATAGGTTCTGATTCGATCAATCATATTGATCTTTGCGTGATTCAACAGGATTTATGTGTCACTATCTACCCTAATGGCGGAAACCGACCGGTAGGGGTAAATCATTCGACGACCTCAGAATCACGATCATGGAAAGAAAGATCATAGATCAATCCTGAACCACCGCAATATAAACGACCACATCATTCATATCAACCTACATATAACCATATGCAAACTTCCCAAACCTATAACTGAACATCATCGGCTCTGATACCACTAAAGGGATACGGGTAGGCTACACTAGCGCAAATCAAAAAATTTCTACCACGTAAACTAGGATTACTATTGTCATAGATATCGGGATTACCACTAGACGCGTAGTTAAAGAACTTTATGAAGCACGTCGGGGCAGTGTAGATGTTCTATGTCTCCTCCTCATCCTCCTCACATGAGAATATCCCTTTGCGCGGCTCGTCCAAGTGCTACAGATGCAGCACCTTCGAGGTATCGACACGTGCGGGGTGGAAGCGTCAGATGCCGGACTGCTAGGTCCATGCGTGCAACATAGGCGTGAGGAGTGGTGGCTGGGTGGAATGTTCAACCCTGGTCAGCTCGCCCCACCCTCTCTTATATAGGTGTCCCTAGTGGGCTTCTACATTAGCAGCCCATTAGTAGCCTAAGCCTAGTCTAATTCGGATCAAATTCTCATTAGGCTTCCAACCCCTTAAGTGTGTGACCCTATAGGTTCATATACGTATAGACATAACTCGAATACACTTATTCTTTCAATAGTTGGTAGTAGCCTCTAATAAGACGTGCCAACTCCTAAACAAGGTTTAGTACATGTCTTTCCCTTTGCCTCACGATATTTGGTCTAGCTCCAAGCTAACCTCTCTTTATCGATACTGTGATTCGGAATCCTTTTACTAGGTTAACTCTTAACCTTATGTAGCACGGCCATGCATTTCTGGTTCCGATCACTCGAGGGGCCTAGATATATCTCTCTAAAGTAGAGAGGGGCAAATCCCATCTTGATTGACCAATGCCTTGTAGCATGCTTTAGGACAAACCCGAAAGCTACCTTTATAACTGCCCAGTTATGGAGCAGTGTCTGATAGACCCAAAGTAGATCGATCCACATAACAAGTACATGCGACAATCTTATGTGTAAGGACAAAACGTACACGATGTATAGAGAGAGCTGCAAGTCTAATTGCCAGTCTCATGTTGGGTCAGTCCAACCCCATGTTCATAACATGTGTCCACATCATTGTTTGACATCTCCATGTCTATGACTTGCGAAACATAGTCATCAACCAATCGATGTGCTAGTATAATATTCACATGTGTCCTCACATGAACTCTCACTAGGGACAATTATTAGATAACCATACAAGTATATAGTTTCACAAACAATTCACATAATTGTCAATCAATACAAGTTCCCTGATATGGATATTCAAGGAACATTCCAATAACTCATGGATACATAAGAAATATAATCATCTCTATGATTTCCTCTAGGGCATATTTCCTTTAGTTTGTGCTACATTAGATGACCTTGGATGGTTACCTCCAAAAAAATCACGAAACTTTCAAAGCAGAATACATTTTTCTTGTACTTCATATTTGACCTAATTTCGATAAATCGGCATAAAGTCATTCAAGTGGGAAGAGTCAGCACCGCCGAAGCTTGAAAAATCATAAAACATGAGAACTGTAAGTACAACATGTCGGTCCACTATAAATATTTGAAAGCTCTCCTTGTGGCATTCAGATAAATAGTCTTCATACTTTCTTTACTGAAAGGAACAATCTCATCATCACTCGGAAAATTGAGAATGTTCTTTATTGTGTGTGTGAAGAAAGTACAATAGTACGAAGGGTATGGCTCAGCTGCTCACTCGAGAATGGCCCGACTACTTTTCCTTGCTTAACTTTAGGGCCCTTTATGCTAAATTTAGGGACCTCTACATAATTTTGTCTTTTGTTAGGTCTTCGATGTAGACCTTACTCCCACCGACCATGTTGAATTTTTACCACAGGTATGCTCTTAAAATTTTCAAAAAAATCTTTTGAAGCCAACCAAGAATTCAGTATATCCAAAAATACCGAAAAGCTTTTTCATAAAACTTTCAAAGCAACCTACGATATACTTGTAGTTCAAATTTGACGTAATTTTGATAAATCGGCACAGAGTCTCACTCAAGTCGGCAAAGTTAGCTAGGAAGTTTTAAAATTCACAAAACATGGGAAAATTGAGAATGTTCTTTCCTGATAGTTGGATACTCACACTGACGACATCGTTACTAAAAGATGATGCACCCATCTACCATCAAAGAAAAGACAATTAATTTGAGAGGTATCTATCGCGCTTACTTTGCAGCTCATGGTTGACCTAGTTTCATTAAGTTGTCAAGATGCAAAATCTTAGTGAGAAGTTGAGCCTATTGCCAAAACTCTTGACAGTGGTTTGTGATATATTAAATGACCCCCCGATGGTTACCTAAAAAACAAATCATAAAACTGTCAACGCAGACTACAATTTACTCATAGTTGAAATTTGTCCTAATTTCGATTAATCGACATAGCGCCATTCAAGTGGGTAGAGTTAGCTAGGTCGAAGTTTGAAAACTTCTCAAACATGGGAATCATATAAGTGGTACACAGCATGTCGGTGCACCATATATATGACTGAAAATCTTGGCTTGTGTCATTCAAATCCATATTATATTATTACATGAGAAGACAGGGCAAGAAAATGATGTACTACTCTCAAAAATAGATATATGCAATATGGAGGAAAACTTTTGTCTAGGGAGGATTGTTGGGGGTTATATTGGGTTGGCAAGGTCTTGTAGTGGTGCTAGATAACCTATTTGGCTTCACGACTCATAGTTGCCTTCTTTTCTCTTGGAACAAATCCCGCAGTACAACAACTAGCATGCATTATTAGCAATGTAAGGCATTGCAAGGAAGAAGAGATGAACTACATTCGGAAGTAAAATGCAAGGAAAGCGGGCATAGGAAGTGTGCAACAACCTTTGTCTTCGTAGTAGGGAGTTTTAATAGTTGCCCTGGTGAGGGGTCCGAGTGGCTTACACATATCTGAGTTGCGGTGGTGGGGAAGCATACACTCTATCGCGCAGCAGGGGAAGCAGATACGACGAAGAAAACTTCGACAAGGTGGATGACAAAGTCGCTGAGTAGACTCTGGCGAAGTGGAAGTCGGCTAAGGACGGATGGGATAGAGGATGATGAGGGTCTTAGTGGGAGGGATCGAGCGACAGGCCCCTTCAGTATGCGGGTAGTTAGGAGGATCCCGCAAATATTCCTCTAAATTTTGAACTATATTCCGCCAAAATCACACCAAAATTAAGTGCTAAATTGCGCTTGGCTCACCTCCCGAGTAATAAAAATATTAAAAGGAAGGCTCAAGATGCAACATGCATCAAATGCGATTGTACTGTGGCGTGTGCAGCTTGTGAACAAAGGTGGATGAGTCTGATGGTGCTGGTTAGCACTTCGTTGGGAACCCCAAGAGGAAGGTGTGAAGCAGAACATCAGCAGTTTTCCCTTAGTAAGAAACCAAGGTTATCGAACCCGTAGGAGGAAGGAAACGTCACACAGGTGTTGCAAGCAACGCGAACACCTGCACAACACAAACTCAAGACATTGCCCCAACTAGATAGTGAGGTTGTCAAGCTCACCGGTTTGCTGTAACAAAGGATTAAGCATATGGTGTGAAAGGTACTGGTGGATTGCAGCAAGTAAACAAGTAATAGTGGAAGATGTATCAATGCTAAAGATTGGACTGGGTTCCATAGTTCACTAGACGTGCTCTCCTTAGATAAACAACATGGCATGAAGGGTAAACAAATTATAGCAGGGCAATTGCCAGGAACTGAGCAAGGCATAACAATGCAATACTAGTCAGAAAGATCCTATGAGATTCAATTGGGAAATACAACAATATACATAGACCATCATCCAACTGCATCTATGACTACAAGTCCACCTTCAGGTTATCATCTGGACCCCCTCCAGTATTAAGTTGCAAGCAACAGACAACTGCTTTAAGCAAAGTGTGTAAGGTAAACAGTCCACATGTTCCATGATCAAGAGACCGTTGTTTTCTCCCTAGTGGCAACAGCACATCTAAAACCGAAGAGATTTCTGTCACTTCCCTTGGAAACTAGAGGCATGAACCCACTATCAAGCATAAATACCCCCTCTTGGAGTCACTAGCAACTACTTGGCCAAGATAGCTACTAACAACGGAGAGCATGCAAGATCACAAACAACATAGACATGATAGAATCATAAAGACAAAAACATTTATCAAACCAACATAATAATCTCAATATCCATCGGATCCCCGCAAACACAACATGCATGATTACAAATAGATTAGATCTTGATCATGAATGGATCTCACAAGATCTATACATGAAAGCACAAAGGAGGAGATACAACCATCTAGCTACTACATGGACCCATAGTCCAAGGTGGAACTACTCACACATCATACCGGAGAGAAGGCCTCCGGGATGATATCCCCTCCGGTAGGGTGCCGGGAAGAACTTCAGACCCCCCCTAATCTAGGGACGACGGTGGTGGCGGCTACAGAAGGTTTTGTGGAATATTGATCGGGTACTTAGGTTTTCTGCATCGGGGGCTTCTTATAGGCGAAGAGGCGAGGCCGGGAGGCGGCCAGGGGCCCCATACCCTACCCAGGCACGGGGCAGGGCTCACCCGCGCCTAGGGGGCGTGTGGCCGCCCTGGCTTGTGTCTTCGTCTCATCTTCTGGATTCTTGTCCCCCACGGAAAGTTATTGAATTTGGATTTTGTCCCGTCCAATTCCGAGAATATTGATTTTCTGCCTTTCTGGAACCAAAAATAGAAGAAAACATGCAACTGGCACTGTGGCAACTTGTTAATAGGTTAGTTCCATAAAAGATATAAAAACACCTCAAAGTAAGACAAAGCAAAGCAAAGTATATAGTAAACAAGCATGGAGCATCAAAAATTATAGATACGTTTCCGACATATCAAGGATCCCCAAGCTTAACTCCTGTTCGTCCCCGAGTAGGTAAGTGATAAAAAGAATAATTTTTGAGGTGACATGCACCTTCACAATGAAGATCTAACCATTTGCAAGCATTGAAAGTTGGGATCATAGAACTCTAAACATGTGCATGAAAGATGGAGTTCTAACAATAGGACATAGTAACTATGCATGCAACATGACAAGCTACAAACAAAGATCATTAATATGCAGTGAAAAACGTTTGTTTGTTTCACATACACAAAACATAGCATAGTGGCAATCAGCTTGTCCCTCATAGAGTAGCAAATAGATGCATAGGACACCTTCAAAGTACACAAGGGTGACTAGAAACAAGTAGCACAAGAACAAGTAATATCACAATATGCATCAATCAATAAGCTTTGGGACACTACACATAGAATGACAACTATGCTCTCTTAATGGTGCCTAAAGGTAGAAGGTTGAGACTCAATAATGGTGGAAGAAAGGCCTTTCATAAAGGAAGCAGGGATTTCAAGTTTCAAAAGGAGCTTCCAAAAATTATGGTACTTGTTAGCTTTTAGCCCTCATTGCCCCTATCATAAGCATCTTGAAGTGATTAAGGTTAAAGTGAACAAACTATGGAGTATATGCTTGACAAAGTATAAGTTGGCAATCTCAAGTCCCTTGAATACAAGGGCCACACCTCATGCTACTCAACTTCAGTCACCTATAAGTTCTTATCATTGTAAGTATGTGCATATCATAGAGAACCACCAACGGGGTACCCTGCACATGGTTCAGGAGCTATCCCATAACCAAAATGACAAGGCAGGCAGACAATGAGCATCTCAGCGATCTTTTTATTTACTATATGCATAGCTTTTTTATTGAGGATGCTTCATAGATAGCTCACTATAGTGATGCTGCAAGTTCCCACCATGATTAGGCATGACTTAGGCTAGCGGCCTAGGCATTTCTCTAACACAAAATAAAAACTCCATGGACTTACAAGTTCCCTCTTTATTTCACACTGGTGACATCCATAAACCAAAGAGCATGATATCAACTGAGTACAAAGTACAAGTGCAATGTTGAAAACGTTCCCCGTGACAGCACAGTTCTGCTAATTCCAACGTATAAGTGCAAGCATATACAACATAGACGACACAATGGTTCAATTTCATTAGGGGCAAAGAATTTAAAGTGTGCCATCAAGTTTGTGAGGGCTTTAATCACTAAGTTTTCACATAACAAAAAAGTTTTTAATTGGAAGATAGCTAAAAACAAGAATATACTTGGAATGGTGTAACACACCATGCATAGGAGTTTATAGTGGACACTTTGGAAAAATTTGGTTTCTTGGGAGTTGGAAGCATGAGTATAACTTCCTCATACAAGTGGAGGCTAGCCAAAGACTGGGAGCAACCAACTAAGAGAGTATAATGGCCTTAATCATGCAGAGCAACAAAACATTACCAATTAAAGCATTGAGTGGTACTACAAGTCAAGGACTAAATGATCATAGAGGCTATGGTGACTTGTCATAGTCATTACATGGTGAGAGAATGTGCCAAGTCAACCCAAACAAAGCATCAAAGGAGAATACCACAATACTATGCTTTTTGCATGCTAAAACAACGCATAATTTCTTCAAGGCACACTAAGAAATCCCAATTGTTTGTAACAAGACATGCTACATCAATAATCACTAAGCATAAGGTCAAAACAACACCTATCATGTCATGGTAAAGTCTAAGTGACAGTCAATGCAAGCTCCTCTTGCACTTCCAAGAAAGAACTTACTACTCCTTTCCAACACCAAGCAACTTATTTGCAACAACACAGCGAGAACATGGGTCCAAACTACTTTATTCAAGCAAACTAAACAAACTAAGCAAAGCAAAAGAAAACTAAGACGCTCCAAGAACAACACAATTGTGCATGAAACAATAAAAACGAAGTGTCTAGACAAACCTGAGCTTTTTATTGATGAAGAAGGGGATGCCTTGGGCATCCCCAAGCTTTGACGCTTGTACCCTTTCGATATTTCTTGGGGTGACACCATGGTGGCATACCCAAGCTTTGTCTTTTGTCCATTCTTCATCTCATTACATCATTCTCTCTCTACACCTAAAATTTTTCCTTGATACAAAACAACACACAATCTTCATTAGAAGCATTAGTTTATTAAAAGATATTAGACCTCTGGAAAAGCTTTCGAACAGAAGTATTTTCACTAAAAACACAAGATACTGTAGTAACTCCTTCAAAAATCTCAATTCACCAAATGAGAACTCAAAAACGAATCAATAAGAAGCAACTGAAAATAATGGCAGAAATCTATCAAAATAGACCAGCAGGTAGAAACCGATTTTTTCAAACACCTTCTCTTGCTCATATAAAAAGGTTTTTAACTAACGAAAGTTATCTAACATATTGGTGTATGTTTTTGTAAATTTTTAGCTCAATACGAGTTACAGAGACTCCTCACGAATATTTTTGGTGGAGGACAGAAATCTGTTTCGGGACAACAACTCCCCAAATCTTACTTCCCTCTCATTAGAGGTCATTCTCGGCACAAAAAGCAAACAAAAGGGATAAGGAGAGGTCAATACAGAAGTAATAACTTCCAAGACTCAATTAAACTCTTGTGTTATCTCTCAACCAGTACTTTTCTTTAACGCCTTTAAGTTAGGCTTGATAGCTTGAGAAGATGCTCACATAAGAACTATGAGTTGAAGTAAAAGAGAGCATCAAGAAGAAAATTCAAAACACATTTGAGTCTAACCCACTTCCTATGCATAGGAATCTTGTAAGAAAATAAATCAAAGAAGCACATAGTAACAAGAGTGGGTAGATAAAACAAGAGCAACTTCAAAACTTTCAGCACATAGAGAGGTGTTTCATTACAATGAAAACTTCTACATCCATACTTTCCTCTCTCATAATAATTTTCAGTAGCATCATGAATAAACTGAACAATATATCTATCACATAAAGCATGCTTTTCATGATCTACAAACACATTATTTCTATCAAGCTCAAAAATAGTGGGATTAAAACCTTCACAGGTTTTACCCAAAGTAGATATTTCAAAAGGATCCACAGGAACATAGCATTCATCCTCCTTTGGTAAGCATGTGGGGCAATCAAATAATATAAGAGTTAAAGACTTACTCTCATTAGAAGGTAGGCATGGGTAGAGCCATTCTTCCACCTTTTGTTCATCACTATCCTCCTCTTTTTCATCTAATGAGCTTCTAGTTTCAACAATTTCTTCTTCCATAGGCTCCAGCAAGGCATTGGTCTCTTCCAAATGCGGAAAGAGCCTGTTAAAATATTCAAGAATATAGCTATTTTCTTCCTAGTAATTATCAAATAAAAATTTAAGTATCTCAAAAACCTCATGTTTATAAGGTGCATCATCAGTATTCTCAAGCAAACTGGCAAGTTCAAATGCACCCTTGAAGGCAATAAATTCTTCAATTTGTTCCACATCATCAAAATCATAATTTCCTTTAACATAAGAAGATATGGTAACATTATCATTATACTCACATTGAAAAGGTAGGTGTTTATACCTCCTTCAGCAATAAGCTTTATCAAAGCAATAAGTACATTATAAGTAGAGCACACCTCTCTAGCAATAGTATTTAACTTATCGATTTGTTCCCATAAGTGTTTCCCTTTTTGTGAGAATTAGTGTTCCTTATAATAATACTTTTGTTCTTCCGTGAACCCACCTTGCCAATAAGAACTAGTTTCAAAGAAACCATCCATTGATACAAATCATTACCAAGCAAGGCAATAACAGACCAGCAACTGGAGTGTGAACTAATTTTTTTGTGTTTTTGAATAAAGAAAGCAAACCAAACTAAACTAATTTTTTTTGGAGTTTTTGAAACGAGGCAAACAAAAACAAGCAAAATAAACTAAGCAAACTAAAAACAAAGTAAAGACAAAGGAAGTGGAGGACTCCCCTTGTGAAGAAGTCCTTACCTTCCCCGATAACGACGCTACAAAATAGCTTGATGGTGCTGGTTAGCACTTCGTTGGGAACCCCAAGAGGAAGGTGTGAAGCAGCACAACAATAGTTTTCCATTAGTAAGAAACCAAGGTTATCAAACCAGTAGGAGGAAGGAAACGTCACACAGGTGTTGCAAGCAACACGCAGACCTGCACAACACAAACTCAAGACTTTGCTCCAACTAGACAGTGATGTTGTCAAGCTCACCGGTTTGCTGTAACAAAGGATTAAACGTATGGTGTAAAAGGTACTGGTGGATTGCAGCAAGTAAACAAGTAACAGTGGAAGATGTATCAATGGTAAAGATTGGACCGGGGTCCATAGTTCACTAGAGGTGCTCTCCTTAGATAAACAACATGGCATGACGGGTAAACAAATTACAGTAGGGCAATTGACAAGAACTGAGCAAGGCATAAGAATGCAATATTAGTCAGAAATATCCGATGATATTCGATTGGGCAATACAACAATATACATAGACCGCCATCCAACTACATCTATGACAAGAAGTGCACCTTCAGGTTATCATCTGAACCCCCTCTAGTATTAAGTTGCAAGCAACAGACAACTACTTTAAGCAAAGTATGTAAGGTAAATAGTCCACATGTTCCATGAACAAGAGACCGTTGTTTTCTCCCTAGTGGCAACAACACATCTACAACCGAAGAGATTTCTGTCACTTCCCTTGGAAACTAGAGGCTTGAACCCACTACCGAGCATAAATACCCCCTCTTGGAGTCACTAGCAACTACTTGGCCAAGATAGCTACGAACAACAGAGAGCATGCAACATCACAAACAACACAGACATGATAGAATCATAAAGACAAAACCATTAATAAAACAAACATAATAATCTCAATATCCATCGGATCCCCGTAAACACAACATGCATGATTACAAATAGATTAGATCTTGATCATGAACGGAGCTCACAAGATCTATACATGAAAGCACAAAGGAGGAGATACAACCATCTAGCTACTATATGGACCCATAGTCCAAGGTGGAACTACTAACGTATCATACCGGAGAGAAGGCCTCCGGGATGATCTCCCCTCCGGCAGGGTGCCAGAAAGAACTTCAGATCCCCCCGATCTAGGGACTTCGGTGGCGGCGGCTACAGAAGGTTTCGTGGAATATTGATCGGGTACTTCGGATTTTTGCATCGGGGGCTTCTTATAGGCGAAGAGGCGAGGACGGGAGGCGTCTAGGGGCCCCACACCCTACCCAGGCATAGGGCAGGGCCCACTCGCGCCTAGGGGGTGTGGCCGCCCTGTCTTGCGTCGTTGTATCGTCTTCTGGATTCTTGTCCCCCATGGAAAGTTATTGACTTTGGCTTTTGTCCCGTCCAATACCGAGAATATTGATTTTCTGCCTTTCTAGAACCAATATCAGAAGAAAACAGGCAACTGGCACTATGGCAACTTGTTAATAGGTTAGTTGCAGAAAAAATATAAAAAAACCTCAAAGTAAGACTAAGCAAAGCAAAGTATATAATAAACAAGCATAGAGGATCAAAAATTATAGATACGTTTCCGACGTATCAGAGTCTAGCACGGTTGTGATGGTGGTGCTTTTCTTTTCTTTTTCTTTTTGCAAATAATAAGGAGAGGATAACTCATAATACATCAAGATGAAAAATCTTAGTAGCAACAAGTTAAACATGTTGTTCAAACTCTCCGTGGTTACCGATATACTGCTAATTGACCCCCGATGGGTACCTCCAAAAGAAACCTACGATTTACTTGTAGTTCAAATTTGACATAATTTTGATAAATGGACATAAAGTCATTCAAGTGGACAGAGTTAGCTAGGAAGTTTGAAAATTCATAAGACATGGGATTCGAAAGTACAACATGCCGGTCCACTATATATGTTTGAAAGCTTGGATTGTGGCATTCAGATCCATATTCTTCGGACTTCCTTTACAAAAGAACAATCTCGTCATCACTTGGAAAATCGAGAATGTTCTTTCCTGATAGTTTGAAACTCACACCGACGACATTTTTTGTGAAAAGAAGATGCACCCATCTACCTACGAAAAGACAATTAATTCAAGAGAAATCTATCGCAATTTCTGGTAACTCAAGTTTGACCTAATTTTGTTAAATTGTCGAGATGAATAGTCAAAACTCTCGATGGTGGTTTATGATATATTAAATGACCCCTCGATGGTTAGCACCAAAAAATAGCGAAACTTTCAATGCAACCTACAATTTACTCGTAGTTCAAATTTAAACTAATTTGATAAATCGACATAAATCCATTCAAGTTGGCAGAGTTAGGTAGGTTGAAGTTTGAATACTCGTGAAACATGGGAATCATATAAGTAGTACATAACATGTCGATCCACTACATATATCTGAAAAGCTCTACTTGTGGCTTTCAGATCCATATTCTTGATATCTTCTTTACTGAAAGGAGCAATCTCGTCATCACTTGGAAAATTGAGAATGTTCCTTTCTGATAGTTGGAAACTCACACCGACAAAATTATTGTTTACTAAAATAAGATGCACCCATCTACCTCAGAAAAGACAATTAATTCAAGAGCAATCTATCGCGCTTACTGGTAGCTCAAGTTTGACCTAATTTCGTTAATTTCTCAAGATGCAAAATCTTAACAACAAGTTGAACCTATTATCAAAACTCTCGATGGTGGTTTGTGATATATTAAATGACCCCCCCGATGTTTACCTAAAAACCAAATCACATAACTGTCAACACAATCTTCAATTTAATCGTGGTTGAAATTTGACCTAATTTCGATAAATCGACATAGCGCCATTCAAGTGGGAAGTGTTAGCTAGGCTGAAGTTTGAAAACTTTTCAAACATGGGAATCATATAAGTGGTACACAACATGTCGGTCCACTATATATATGACTGAAAATCTTGACTTGTGTCATTCAGATCCATATTATATTATTCAGATGTACTTTACGGAAAGGAACAATCTTGTCGTCACTCGGAAAATTGAGAATTTTCTTTCTTGATAGTTGGAAACTCACACTGATGGCATTGTTCACTATAAGAAGATGCACCCATTCTACCTTCAAAGGATAATTAATTCAAGAGCAATCTATCGCCCAAAAGTGTAAAGAGCAATCTATTAATAATGATCAACAACCATATAAAGATCCCCAAAAGTAAGTTGCTCTTGGACACCCTATTACGTTACTCCACAATTAATGTGCATGCATAATGTCATCTTGTTCTTCGATCTCCCCCTCTATTTTGAGCTATTTTCTTTACAGAAAAGAAAAATTTGACCTAATTTTGTTAAATCGACATAAATTTATTTAAGTGTACCAAGTTAGCTAGTAATCCTGATAAAGTCGACTAAAAACTTGTGAATTGTAAGAAAGCATGGTCCACTTTGTATGAAAATTGGGGTGGTGACATTTTCTTATAACTGACATGGGTCCCGTATGAGTAGTGTGCGTATGGTCGATGAAAGTTAAAGTTGCATCTAGGATCTTAGCAAATGAAAATGATATCATATATACATTTAGCACAAAGGACCCTGAAATTAACGAAGCAAGATATAGCAGTTGGGTCTAGATATTTCTCCACGAAGAAGCTGAGCCATACCCTTCGGCTAGTACCATTTCATTAACAAAATAAATCATCACGTTGGTTATTTTTGGTAGAGCTTGTTGATGTATTTCATCGAATGCGAAAGGTCTTTATTTTTTATTTTTATTTTATTTTATTTCAATATTTTGAAAATAACTTTAACTTGCAAATTCTTAGCAAGAAATTGAATCGTTCCAAGTCCTCACTAGTTTTTCACTAGTCGACCTAAAGTAATTTCGATGGTCGAAACTAGCCAGAAAGATTGCATAAATCTTTAGAATTATTCTTAAACATTGTCAACGTTTCTCTAAAAATGGGGGAAGTGCCAAGCTTGCGCCGAGACTAATGATCTCTCGTCTAGTTGACTGGTTTGAGGTTGGTTTGTTTTATTAACGAACTTAGGTAAGCAAAAAAAATTCCCATTAATGATAACAAACTGAACAATATTGTTAAAGAGTTTGTTGAGCTACTCGTTAAGATTGATCATAATAACGAACATAGAAAGTGTCTTCACTTAATTTTATGTATGCCACTTATTTATTATGTACCATGTCGTGCACAAGAGAGAGGGAGAGAGAGTGAGATCTCACCCATGGTTGGATGGCTATTACGTACGAGAGAAGTGGTACCCCTAGATCACTAGAGTTCATACCATGGGTTTGGAAGTTTGGTGTCTCATACAAGGCAGAATATTCTTTAGTGGGAAGCGATGTTCCCATCTATAGCGAGGCGTGTATGCAGACTTCATCAACCTCAAACCCCGTCGGATTAGTCTCAGGACACAGTATTTCAGAGTCGGTAATATATAGAGGTTATAGGGTATGCGTGCGTGCGTTCGTACTTTAGTTTCTATTGAGTTTTGCTCGATATCAACACCCGTATTTTTAATCCCAGATGCCTGTTATACCATACATCGCAATCCCAAGATTACCATTTTTGCGAGACATAACATATTTGATATCATAGAACATCATCCATTACAAACCATACATAAGTTCTTACACAAATAAAGGATCTCATGATACAGTCTTAATACAATTCAAGCAGCGGAATAACGTAATAATAACGGTAGCGTAGGCGAGACTCCATCTTCATGGTCATAGGCAATGCTGACGATGGGAGATGATCCTAGTTGTCATAACTTTCCTGTTATTTGTCCTCCTGATAGTCCTCTTCATAGTCTGGCCACGGGAATAGTAAGGGACAAAGCCATGAGTACTCTTTAAGTACTCGCAAACTAATACTAACAATTGAAGTGGTTTTTGAGTAGGAAATACTAAGCTCTAGGTTGTTTTGCAAAAACCCAGATTTACCTCTACTGAGTTCAGAAGCAAAGAAAACTAGTTGAAAGTTTTATAACTCCTAAGTGGGAATTTGAATTTCATATAACAACCCTATTATGGTCAAGTCAAAGTCATAAATCATTTCACAAGTCATTTTGGAAACATCTGACGACGGAACAATATGGCCACTCCAACTGTCCATAACCGCGGGCGCAGCTATTCGAGTAGTTTGACACTCTGCAGAGGTGGTACACTTTCACCACAACATTTGATACATCCGCTAGGAACAATCCTGAATTCAACATACTTAGTAGCGGATAATCAATCCTAACCTTTCAATTACACGCCCTAGTATAGGCACCTCTCCTGTGAGTTTGGCCTCCCAAACATGACCAACTATCATCTTGGGAACTGCACAGGTGGACAATCTTCACAAGGTAGCCTTAGCTCCAACCTTGGCCGCAAGGGAACCCATACTAAGGTATATAAATTTCCAGTCAAGCCCTACCCAATTTTCGCGTATTGTGGTTGTACGGTAAAGTTGAAATGGTATCGCATCCAGACAACCATCAGTCTTATAAAGGGCTAAGGCTCATGCCTTAACATTTTCATCATCAAATCATCTGGTGTTCAAGAACACGTGTCAAAATATTTCAGTGACTCATCATTCTAAGGTTTTCATAACCATTTTCACCAAGTATTCCCATCTAAAGTTGATCAAGTTTTATGCTTAGCACTAGCAACTACAAGTGGGGCTAAATACTAATGAGGGGTCGTAAACAGGTGTATCTTATCTAAGTTCAATCTCATGCCTCAAGATGGAATCAATATTATCTAACTTAGGCCAAGTTTTATGCTCTTTATGCTACCTTTAGATATCTTTCTAAAGTCTACAAGTCACTAAGTAAAGCTCCCATGGAGAGCTTTGAATAAGGAATAAAATAACTAAGCTTGCAAATAAAACTAGGATGGGGTATCAAGTCGGATAATCTTGCAAGTAAGGTTTGCATGGTTTAGCTTAGTTTGCTAAGATAATAGCTTGCTAAGTTAACTTGCATAGGTAACATGCAAGTAGTAGCTTGTTCAGTTAATAGCTTGCCTTGTGCAGAGTAGTGGTTGAAGTTCTCCTCAGCTTATTCCTCGTAGTATTCTCCTTCCTCCTCGTATCCTTGGTCGGTACTAGCGTCTATAAATAAATACGAGATACATAATCACCAAACAATACTTAACTACTTTTATTTATGACACCAAGGTTTTCACTAGATGATCTAGGATCATCACAAACATCACAAAGATTAAGGCAGAAAGTTTTATTTCTTTTATTTTAGAAAATTAATATCTACTCATTGAAAAACTACTTAAGATTTAATATTCTCTAACTAAAACATGGGATCATGTTAACATATGGCATCAGCACATATTTCAGTAGATGGGAATGTGATTTAAAGTGATGTCACAATTTAATAATGTTTAACCTTTTTATTTTAATTAAATAAATTGACTAGAAATGCCTATGGGGCATTCTTTTATTGAAAGTAAACCTAGATATTTTTACATATTAATAAAGGTCTAGTAAAATGTGATTTTTGAGAGTTGGAATCAACTAAGAAGATTTTGTCGTTGAATTTTGAAAAATGTTTGAATGCAGAAAATCTTCTGCCTTGTTATTTTTTCTCTAGGTGATCTACAATTCCAAATGACTTGAATCGAACGGGCTTGGATTAAGCATTCCAGTACCTTTCTAACAAAATTGGTTTCATGCATTTTGGTTGAGTGAATCCTGGGTTGATTTTTGAATATAGGTACATAACTGAGTTTGAAACTAAAAGAATAATCCTAAATTTGAATTATTGGGTCGCGCGGGGTGTTAACTGGGCCGGCCCACGGTGCAGCACACGCGCGGGTGAGTTTGAGTGGCTAACCCCACCAGTCAGCGAGACAGGGGGTGGGAAGCGGTACGGGGTGATCTAGACCGTGCGATCAAACTCTAATCCAATGGTTGAGACCTATCTTCTCCGTCGGGCAACGCCGGCAAGATAGAACCCTAGCGCGGCCAGTGGGGGTCTACGGGGGCTCACCGGGGCTCAAGCGAGGGTCGACGATGGGGGCAAACGGCGAAGTCGACGACGGCGAATCTCCTGGTACCGGCGGCTTCTCCTAGGGCGGCTCCAATCAACGACTCCTTTCTTCCTCCTCCGCGGCAGACTCCGGCCAAATTCTGGCGGTGTGCTGCTCGCCTTGCTCCGGGAGTGAGGTGGGGTGCTTCTGAGAGAGAGGGGAGTGAGATGGTGTGCTGAGTTCGAATGGGGGTGGCCTCTATTTATAGTGCAGCGAGGGGACCGAAGGGCGCGGGCTGAGCTCGCCGTGGTCGTCAGCACAACGAGCTAAAGTCATGGGCGACGTTAGGGGGAGGTGATGTGCTCCCTGGCGAAGCTCAACGGCATGGTTACGCGGCGTGGGGCGGTGTGAGATGGTCGGAACGTCACGGCGCTCTGGGCAGGTCCGATGGCTGTTTTAATGGCGCACAGCATCCACGGTCTGCACGGCGGCGAACGGGGTTGTCTGCGGGGTTCCTAGGATGGTGGTGATCACGCACACAAGTGGCGAGGGCGAAGAGCAGTCTGTGGGCGTGTGTCGCGGGTGGATTTCTGGCACGCTCACAGAGAGGATGGGCACGCTTGGCCTAGGTGGTCCAGGGTCGGGCTGCGCTCGAGGCTTGGACATGAGGTGGTGGTGGACGGTGGTCAATGTCCCATACATGGTTAGCGAGGCTAGAGAAGCTTCTAGCTTGCTGTCGACTGAGGGGTGGCAAGTTGAGCTCGGCATGGTCACCATTGATGGATATGGCAAGCTCACATTGGTGCTAAAGCTTGTTAAATGGGATAGATGATCTACTAATAGCTTGCTGTGAACCATAGAGGGAACAAGTTAGGCCAAAATCACTACTAACAATAGTGTTTGATGTTTGTTTGTTTTGTGTCTGCAAGGTGTTTGATGCAATGGCCGAAAGAAATTCAAATTTGAATTTTTTATGCAAACTTTGTGGGTGTACTAGTTACATACTAGGGAGTCTCTGGTTAGCTGGAAACGTCAAGGTGCACTAGTTTGGTTGGGTTTTCAAAATGGGTGATCTTCACATATGTTAAAGATTCAATTTTGAATTGTCATTTGAATCAAGTTGCCAAAGGTTTCTGTAAGTTTAAAAGGTGGGCTTTGATTCACTTTTACTTGGTCTAACAAGGGGTGAAAAGAAATGGAAATGTTTTTGTTTGAAATCTTGGACTAGAAACACTCAAAGTGGCCTAGTGAGCAAGATTGGCAAAAATAACCATTTGCTTTATTTGTTTTGTTTTTGATTTTCTCTTGATTTGTTTTTGCTTGGAAATGTTTGAGATGATGTTGTTTTCATCTTTAAACCATTCCTTGCTATTTAGATCAATCACACAAGTCCATTCATGCATTCATACAATCATCACATACACACATGCATTCATATGATGTTGATTAACAAAAGTTTTTCTTAACCCTAATTTTGGTGATTGGAATTTGGATAATCATTGTTCAATATTTTTGGGATGTTACACTCGGTTATCCAAAAGTACATATAATGCAAGTCAAACCAGGTCACTGAGAGTTTGTGCATCGTTGGAATTTTGGGGTGTCTAAAAGAGAATATTTTTTTCCTAGACCTAGGTCTAAAACTTGAGGGTATCACCTATGTATATGGCCAAACCTATCTTTAAGATGGGACCTGACGCACAGGCTAACGCGGATCAGCAAACACCCAACCCGCCGCCCAAACCACCACCTAACCCGCCAGATCGAAACGGCGGGAATAGAAGAAGCCAGTCTCCCCCACCTGAAGGGGAAAACAACGGCCACATCATCCACCTTAGCAAAGAAGGATGGGACTAGGCCCGCAACGCCATGGCGGGCAACATAGTCCTGCCTGCAGACTCCTCTCAGGATCTGCTGATGGCCTACCATCTGCTCCTGATCGAGGAGCACAAGAAGAAGGTCAAGATGCAGGAGGTGCTTGACAAACGCAAGCAAGCAGCCTCAGAGTCCAGCGCGCGACGAGCCGCGCTCTCCGCCATGGGCATCGGCTCCAGCTCGAACGGCAACCAAGGCAATAAGCACCGCTCTCGGATGGAGAACATGGATCCCGAAGAGCGCCGTGAGGTGACCCACACCCTCCACACATCCTTCATGGAGATGGACGCTGACGGCAACGTCATCCAGAAAATGCCGCAGGCTGCGATCATGGCAGCCAATGCGTACCTCGCGGCCCACCCACTGCCGGAGGGGGACCCGAAGAGGGCCATGCACAAGTCCGCACTTACCGGACTCGGACTCGTCGGAGCCGCGCTCCACCAGGACGCTCCCGCGGAGACGAAGAAGAAAGCTCCGGTCAGGATCGACCGCAGCCCCACCCCTTCATCCGAAGAAGAGGAACATGGCCTTCCTCGAAGGAAGAAGAGTTCGCGTAACCGCAACCGCGACTACGACGCCAGATACGCGCTCACACAGTGCAAAGTCGACAAAGCGCGAGCCAAGCGCGCATGCTCGTCTGAATCCGAGATGGACGAAGACGAAGGAGAACTCTGCGGAGCCCGATGCTTCAGCATATCCGTCCGACGGACATGGATGGCGCGAAATTTCAAGCTTCCTTCGGATACTCCGAAGTTCGACGGCACTCAAGACCCAAAGGCTTGGCTCAGCGACCACTTATCATCCGTCAAACTGCACGGTGGAAACAAAGAGACTGCCATGCAATGCCTTCAGCTGCAACTGACAGGCGCAGCCCGGATCTGGCTCAGCAGCCTATCTTCAGGGTCCATCCGAAGCTAGGATGATTTAGCTTACAGCTTCATTCGAAACTTCAAGGGCACCAGCAAGAGGCCCGCCTCAATCGAAGAGTTGCGAGCCTGCACTCAACGAACTAGCGAATCCATTCGCTCGTACATACTATGCTGGTCCAACACAAAGAACTCTGCAGCGCACATCTCCGAAGAGAGGGCCATCGACGCCTTTAGGGACGGCGTCAAGCGCCAAGACTTCAAGGAGGAACTTGGGCGCGTCAAGCCCAAAACACTCGACCACCTCATGGACATCGCCAACAGGTGGGCTGACGGAGAAGACTCCATTCACCGAGCACAATCGGAAGAAGAAGACGACTATAGTCGACGACGAGAGTGCCGTAGCAAGAGAAGATCGCGCGTCTACGATGATCGCGACGGACCCGACATGGTCGCGGCCGGCTACGCCGATTGCCGCAACGACGCCAACCGCAATAGCGGAGGATACCGTGGAGGAAACTTTCGCGACGGGGGACGCCCAGCGCAGTCGTGGCAGCGTCGCGGCCGTGATAACGGACCCTCAACATACGAAAAGCTTTCGGGTCCATGCACCATCCACTTCTACATCGACAAGCAGGATGGCAAAAAGAAGGCAAGCCACATGCTCAAGGACTGCCGTGAGTTCCAGAAGCTCAGTGAAAGCATGGTGCAGATGAGGCAGCAAGCCCCAATCCCTGCGTTCGGAAACACACCCGCGCCAGGTGAAATAGTGCATGGAGCTCCTCCATCGCCACCTGTAGGAGGCCTGAACCAACCAGTCGCACCAGCATAGAACAACGCTGGGAACGGGTATCCCGAGCCGAAAGGAGCACTGATGATCCAGAAGGGGCACCCCACGAATAGGGTGCAGAAGAAAATCACCCGACAGATCAACCTGGCCGTGGCAACTCCACTCGCCATCCCTGAGTACCTTAGCGGATCGGAGTCCTGCATCACGTTCAGTCGTTCGGATCACCCTTGCCAGATCCCTCGCCCAGGTCATGCTGCCCTGGTGCTGGAGGCGTAGATCGGAGGTTTTGAGATGAGTCGTGTCTTCATGGACGGCGGCAGCGGCATCAACCTCATGTTCGCAAGCACTCTAGCAGCAATGCGGATCCCGCAGTGCAGCCTGGAACAATCAGACACAACGTTCCACGGCATCGTTCCAGGGAAGGGCATATTCCCCCTGGGCAAAATATGGCTCGACGTCATCTTCGGAAAGCCGTACAACTTCCGACTAGAACGGCTCGAATTCGAAGTGTTGGACTGGGCATCACAGTACCACGCCATCCTCGGGCGTGTAGCATTCACAAGGTTCTTGGCTGTCCCACACTATGCATACCTGCTACTCAAGATGCCAGGGCTGAAGGGCGTCATCACAATCCACGGGAGCTTCACCCGATCGGACCAATGCGACAAAGATTTCAACAGAATCTCCCAATCATTCGGCATGCAGGAAGAACCCGTCAGGCTCCGCGAGGCGATAGACAATGGGGCACCCCCAGTCGCACGACAAAGGCACCTGATATGTCCTTCGACTCCACCGTCAACACGAAGAAGGTGCAAGTCCATCCGACGGATGCCTCCAAGACGGCGCTGATCGCCAACGACCTCAGCCCCGCATAGGAAGGCGCGCTCGTTGAATTCCTCCGTGAGCGTTGGGAAATCTTCGCCTGGTGTCCTGCGGACATGCCAGGAGTTCCCAGGGAATTCGCCGAGCACGCACTCAACGTCTTTCCAGACACCAAGCCCGTCAAGCAGTCCATCCGGAGACTGTCCGAGCCACGGGCCGAAGCTATCGGCAAAGAAATCAACAGACTACTCGCTGCAGACTTCATCAGGGAAATCAAAGAAAGCGAGTGGCTTGCAAATATAGTGATGGTCCCAAAGAAGGACACGGACATCCTGCGGATGTGCGTAGATTTCACGTCGCTAAACAAGCATTGCCCAAAGGACCACTTCCCTCTTCCTCGGATCGATCAGATCATCGATTCGACTGCAGGTTGCGAGAAACTCTCCTTCCTCGACACCTACTCAGGCTACAACCAGATTCGACTCAAGGTCGAAGATCAGGAGAAAACGGCGT
Organism: Avena insularis; assembly: GCA_023614405.1. Taxonomy (NCBI): domain Eukaryota; kingdom Viridiplantae; phylum Streptophyta; class Magnoliopsida; order Poales; family Poaceae; genus Avena; species Avena insularis. Next base: position 157,168,076 of record CM042691.1, on the reverse strand, counting down.
TTATCACACCGTTCGGAGTGTTCTGCTACAACACAATGCCCTTTGGGCTAAAGAATGCAGGCGCCACGTACCAGCGATGCATGCAAGCATGCCTCAAGGACCAGATCGGTCGCAACGTTCAAGTCTATGTCGACGACATAGTCATAAAAACCAGGGAGGCGACGACACTTATCGACGATCTCCGCGAGACGTTCGACAACCTCGACCGCTACAGGATCAAACTCAACCCCGAAAAGTGCGCCTTCGGCGTCCCATCGGGTCAGCTGCTTGGGTACTTCATCGCTCAGCGAGGGATCGAGGCGAATCCGAAGAAAATCAGAGCCATCATGGCAATGGAGAAGCCGAAAAACCTCAAGGGTGTCCAGCAGCTCGCAGGACGAATAGCGGAATTGAGAAGATTCATCAGCCGCATGGGCGAGAAGGCCCTGCCATTCTACCAGCTGCTACGCAAGGCAGATAAATTCGAGTGGACGACCGAAGCCGACGATGCGTTCGAAAGCCTCAAACGTCTACTCTCCACCTCGCCCGTCCTGGTCACGCCAAAGGAGCGCGAGCCCCTACTGCTGTACATAGCAGCCACACACCAGGTAGTCAGCACCGTGCTAGTGGTCGAACGACCCGAAGAAGGAAAGACCCACGGGGTACAACACCCAATCTACTACCTCAGTGAGGTACTGACGCCAACAAAGCAGAGGTATCCTCACTACCAGAAACTCGCCTACGGCGTGTTCATGACGGCTCGACGGCTGAGCCATTACTTCCAGGAGCACCAGGTGATGGTCGTCAACGAGGCACCCCTGAACAGCATCCTGAATAACCATAGGCCATAGGACGCGTGGCCCTGTGGGGCATCGAGCTGTCACCCCTGGACATCGTCTACGAGAAGCGACTCGCAATCAAATCTCAAGTCCTCCCGGACTTCCTTGTACATTGGATGGAGCTGCAGCTGCCAGACACCCTAGACATGTCGCAGTCATGGACGATGCACTTCGACGGCTCCAAGCGTGAAGCTGGAGCGGGAGCCGGGGTCATACTGACCTCCCCGCATGGCGACCAGATGAAGTACGTCCTCCGGATGAAATTCCGAGCTTCCAACAATGAGGCCGAATACGAAGCCCTCATCCATGGCATGAGGATGACAAAGATCTGCGGCGCAACGCGCCTGGTCATCTACGGTGAATCCAACCTCGTCGTCCAGCAGACGATGAATGAGTGCGACGCACACGACGAAAACATGATCGGGTACCGCACACTCTATAACGCACTCGAAGGAGAATTCGATGGCTGCGAGCTTCGGCACGTCGGAAGAGAAAGCAACGAGGAAGCCGACAGACTCGCCAACATCGGCTCCACCTGCGCAAAGGTGCCACCGGGTGTGTTCCTCGAACAGATCTGCGTGCCATCCATCAAGCGAAAATTCCCCAAGGGGTCACCCGAAGAAGAAGAACACTCGGGGGCTACGCTGCCCGAAGGACACGAAGGACCCGAGAAACTGGACACAGAGGTCGCTATGGTCAACCTGATGCAGGTCATGGCAATCGAGGAAACTTGGACGCGACCGTACCTCTAGTTCTTGATAAACAGAGAAATGCCTGACAGCCCGACAGATGCCCGGCGCATATCTCGTCGGTCAAAAGCCAGCCTTCACCATCATCAATGGCGAGCTGTACAAGCGCAATATTACGGGTGTACTACAAAGGTGCGTCACCATCGGTGACGGGAAAGCCATCCTCCAAGACATCCACGAGGGCATCTGCGGCCATCACGCAGGCAGCCGCAACCTTGTCGCCAAAGCTCTACGAGCCGGATTCTCGCCAACGCCATGAGCGGCGTAAAGGACATCGTCCAAGATGCAACGGTGCCAACGGTTCGCCGATAAACCGCGACGCACCGTCGGCCGCCGACCCATACCTATAGCCTGGCCCTTTGCTCAATGGGGCCTCGACATGATCGGCAAACTGCCAAAGTCCTCGAAAGGGGGGCACGTTTACCTCCTGGTCGCAGTCGATAAATTCACCAAGTGGGTCGAGGCCATGCCGGTTACCAACCAAAAGGGCAAGACCGCCGTCAAGTTCTCGAGTCCATTGTCTACAGGTTCGGCGTACCGCACAGCATCATTACCGATAATGGATCGAATTTTATCTCCAAAGAATTCCAAGACTTCTGCGAAGGACTCGGGATCAACATCACATATGCCTCAGTGGCTCACCCGCAAACGAACGGGCAGGTCGAAAAGGCCAACGGCCTAATCGGCGCTGGCATCAAGAAGCGCCTCATGAGCCTACTCGAACGAAAGGCCGGAGCCTGGACGAAAGAGCTGCCATCCGTCCTGGAGTTTGCGTACTACGCCAAACAGCTCCACCGGCTATACACCGTTCTTCATGGTGCATGGAGCAGAAGATGTGCTTCCTGCCGAAGTACGCCACCAGGCCCCCCCGGGTCGTCGCTTACAGCGAATCCAAATCCACGGCTACACTCAAAGACGCCGTCGACACACTCGACGAAGCAAGAAACATAGCAGCAGCTCGATCAGCGGTGTACCAGCAGAGTCTCCGCAACTACCACGGCGGTTGCGCCAAGGTCCTTCGTCGAAGGAGACCTCGTCTTGCGACTCAAGCAAGAGCGACCGAAGAAATTCGAGTCACCATGGGAAGGACCCTACATTATCACCGAAGTCATCCCAGGTGGCGCCTATCGCCTCAAGCACGTGGAGTCTGGAGTCGCATACTCCAACCCATGGAACATCGCACACTTGCGGCGATTCTACCCATAGCTACCTACCCTTTTACTTTCAATAAGGCTTTTCAGCCAAGGCTATTCAGCCGAACAATGTACTTCATCCATTACGATATAAATAAAGCTAAGTGTTTCGCCCCAAAAATCTCGTTCGCTACTTGCAACTTTACTTTATGCTACAAACGCACTCGGGGGCTCCCCCACCTCACGATTTCATCGACCGAGGATCACACGTGTACACGTGAGTAGCTGACAACGTCAGGCAAAGGAAAAGGACACGTACTCAAACAAAGCACTGCGTGCTCACAACAAACAAACCTTTATAACAAAGGGCACAACACGCCAGTCGAAATATACAAATTTTACGTCTATCTCTTTTATAGGTACTACCTATTCTGAAGAATAACTTGAGCACGCTGCTCAAACAAATCTACAACCTATTTAGCATACTGCCTTACAGCCGCATAATGCGGACGCATATCCCACTCGCCACCATCCGGTCGAAGAGGTGGCCCAGCGGCTACAATAGACAGATCTACATCAGGTCGATGCAGCCTAACAAGGGACAACGCAGCCTTCACCCCTGCGACGAGCTGCTGCCTCACCAATTCCTGGACACGAGTCACGCTCCGAAATCTAGACAGAAGGCCGGACAGGGATGTTGGCACAACATCCAGGGGAAACATAACATGCAAAACTGACGAGAGCGAAGTCTGCACTTGACGAAGCACCCGCGACACTTGGTGAACGCGATCCTGCACCGTTTCCAGAGCCATGGCACGGTCACGATCCATCCAGAAGAAACCGCCAGCTTCCATGTCTTGTTGAGTCAAGCAATTGACCTGAACAGCGACACGCTCCTTCTCCTCCCTCGGAGCAAGGTTAGCACCTGCGACACTCGCACAACATAAGATGCAAGGCCAGCAGGCGCATCCGAAAAACTGAGCTGCAGCTCGAAACAAAGAATAACTTACATTGAAGATGCTCAGACAGCCGAAGCAGTTCCACCATCAAGTACTCCTCTCTGTCTGCACCACGATCTGCCTTGGACTTCCAAACATCGGCGTGACCACGCACCCCAAGCAACTCCTTCTCGAGACTACGAACACGGTCTCGAATAAAAGCAAGTTGCGACGAATCATCCAAAGATGGCCACTGCCCCGTTGCAGGCGAGGTGTCAATGGGATCAGCACCCGACGGAACCTAGAGCAGCAGAAAAGAAAAGGACATAAACATTCAGACAGAGAAGAGCACAACTCAACAAAATTCATTAAGCATATAAAGGCCACTACGTGGCACAATGATTTTTGTTCCTCAACATAATTAAAAGCAAAAGAAGATTACAAACTATCCTACAGCTACAACGCCTAAGACGCGGCACCCTGAGTAGCCTCGGAGCCGGATTGCCTCGCCTTGGCCTCCCCCTGCTGCCGCAGCGCATACTCGGACAACAGATTAATGAGCTTTGGCCCATATCGCTTACAGCGAGCAGAATAGGTAGCAAAGGCTACCTCGGATCCATCCGCGGTCGTTGGCATCCGGGAGGTGATCTGGGGAAGGTCCAGCTCTGCTCCAGCCGCCAAGGCCATCGCCAGCCCGACGGACGCGCCGATGCCCTTCTGCTTGCGCTTGTACGCCGCAGGCGCTTCGGCTGACAAAGCCTCCGCCAGGGCGTCAACATCATCAAGGGCCGCGCCCTTGGGGACAAGCTCCTTGCAGAAGCGACCAAGGACCTCCTTCGCCTTGGCTAGAGAGTTGACGACGATGCTGCAGCGATCTTCGACCGCTACAGTAACATCATCTAGAGCACTCCCGTGCTCCAGAGCGCTGCGGTCAAACTCGATGCCTACGGCATCTGAGACAAAAAAGAGAAGGAATGAAGAAAGTAACACAGAAGAAAGACAAGAAAACAAAAAGAAAGGAGCAAAAATAAGGTACTCACCTGAAACAGCCTTGGCAGCAGCCATGAGCTTGCCCGCCACCTCTCTTTCACGCGCAGTCGCAGCCATGGCAAGCTGCTCCTCGCGGTCCGTAGCCTCCAGCTGCAGACGCTCCTTAGCCTTGGCTGCCTTGGCCAGCTCCAGCTCAAGGCGCTCTTTCGCACCAGCGGCGTCCTCGGCCTTCTTCTCCGCTTGACCAAGGCTCTTCTTGAGAGCATCAATCTCACGGAGGGAAGTGTTATGCTCCTCTGCATTCAAAACATACAAGCGTCAGAAAGCAAGACAATAATGCAAAAAGAAAGAAGCACCAAAGCATACAGGTACCTTGAAGCTGTTGGAGGTTGGCCTCCAGCACCAGGTGCTCCTGCACCAGTCGCCTGGCATCCTGCACAAAAGGCTGCAGGAAGAAGAACTACCAGTAAGGAAAAGGACTTGGGGGATGCGCCCAACACGAAGGAACAAAAGCAAAATTCGCACACGAAAACGCCCGCCCCTGAAGACTCGAAGAAAGAACAAGACAAGAAAATTTTTCAGACGCTCGGGGGCTCCCCCCGTGGCAGGAAACAGAAGTACTTACATGCTCCGATGGCGACTCCGAAGGCCCGCTCGCAGCCTTCTGAGGCGCAACCACCTGAGCTTCCTGCGGAGAAGGGACCGGCGCAGCACCCTCAGAGGTAGCCACCATCTGAGGAGGAGGAGACGCAACCTTCGACTCTCCCATCATCTCCCGAGCACCATCGCTGGAGGAGTCGTGGGAGGAATGCCTGCACACGAAATAATTAGCACAAGCACCAAAGTCAACAGGAAAAAGACAACAGTATAAAAGAAACTTACGAGTCTAGTGAGCTCATGTCGAAGACAGGAGGAGTCCTTCGGGCTCTCTTCTCCCCCTTCTTCTCTTCCTTATTTTCTTCCTTCTTCCGCTTCGCTGGCGGGTGCGGCATTACAACCCGCACAGGAATGGCAGGAATAGGGGAGGAAGAGCCTCCATGCCCATCACTATGACGTTCAAGGCACAAAGGGTTTCTAGGAGTCGAGGCATCCGAAGACTCGCTGGAGCTCCGCGATCGTTTGCGCGTGTGGTCCTCGCTCGACTCGTTGGCATTTTCCGCCGGAGATCGCGCCGACGGTAGCTCGGACATGGAATCCACCAAATCATTGTCCGGAGCATCCGGATATACTTCGGGTAATGGAGGCGACATACCCGGCACTTTGAAGCTCTGCACAAGATAAGAACAATTTGTCATCAAACAAATACAAAACAATGGAGTCGAAAAATAGCGCTACGCGCACGGATCTACACCTGTGGAACAGGATGCGAAGAAGAAAACGGAGGAGTCAGTGACTTCCCCGGGATTTTCTCTCCGGCCTTGAACTTCAGCAGCAAGCGAAGGGCCCTGTCAAGATCTCCCTTGGAGATTTTCTCAGCCGAAACCCTCGTCGGATCACGCCGGCCAGCATAAAGGAATATTGGGTGCACCCTATCCTGGAGTGGCTGCACCCGACGCTGGAGGAAGGTGCGGATGATATCCACACCATTCACTTCCTTCTCCGGAATCAACTGGAGATCCTCCACCCGACGATATAACGCCTCTATCTCCGCCACCTCGCCATCCAAGATCTTGTTTTTCCAAGACCTTTTCGGCTCAATCTTCTTGGAGGGGTCGAAAGGAACAAGACCAAAATCTTTCCCAGGCACTACGGAGTCGCGGATATAAAACCATCGCCTCCGCCAGTACTGGACAGATTCGGACATGGAAAAGGAAAATAAAAGCAGATTGGACTTGAGGGAGATGATGCAACCCCCAATGGGATAAACACCATTCGAACCAGATTGCCTCTTCATGGAATAAAGTTTCCGGAAGAGGCCAAAATGTGGCTCGATGCCGAGCCAGCACTCGCAGAAAGTTATGAAACAAGCAATGTGAAGAAGAGAATTGGGCGAAAGATGATGCAGCTGGATGCCATAGAGAAAGAGCAGCCCACGAAGGAAGTCGTGGACTGGGAAGGAAAACCCACGAATAACGAAGGCGAGAAACATAACGCGATACCCAGCGGGGGGATGGGGGATTACCTTGTTGCCGGGGGGTCTGACGGCCTCCCTATCCTGCGGGATCAAGCCCCGCTCGTGAAGCTTTCGGAGGTCACTCTCCCGCGTCTCTGATCGCCGCCAACCACCGTCGGTGACACGGGTAGCGGTGGCGCCTTTCTTTCCTTTGGCGGCGCTGGTACCAACCGCAGATGATGACTTCTTCGGTTTCCCCATTGCGCTACGGCGGCGCCGGAGCACAGAAGGGAAGACGGAAATGTGGAAGGATATTCCAGCGTGCAGCAAGAATTGCTAGAGCACAAGGAGGCAGTGAAAACAAGAATCGATGCGGTGAAAACAAACTTCAGCTTTCCCCAATGATTATAACGGCGAAGACGACGCGCGGCAACCGTCCATCAAGAAGACCTAACGCCAACGGCAGATCTGGCCATACACGTGTCAGCATTACAACGAACCGTTGTTACCACGCCGTCCACTACGCGCGTAAATTGATGCAACGCCGTAATTATCTCCACGCCGCGCGTGACCGGTCAATTCAAGGTCAGCAAGTGGGACCCACGTTCGTTCAGTCAAGTCATCTCTGGCGCAGCAGACGCTTGAGGTCATTAATCGTCAGCACTGATGTCATCAAAAGCTATACTAGCAACAACTACAATTTCTTCGGCTTCGAAGCTAAGAGTACTCACTCGAATCTACGATTCGACTAAATACTCGGGGGCTACTCCTATTAGGAGCGCTAGCCGCGCACCCGAAAGATGAATAAAAACGAACTATTTCTTCGAGTCCTACATCGAGTCTACAACTCCACTTCGGACTCGAGGGCTACTCCCATAGGGAGGATTGGATTTAAGCATCCGATTTTTTTTGTGTCCAACGGACTTAACACTGAATAATGTCTTAATTAAAGTCTCCGCTCGAGTCTACGACTTGAACAGATACTTGGGGGCTACTCCCATAGGAAGGGCTGGTCGCGCACCCTATGAATTCTTCGACTGCGATCTTTCGGATTAGCATGCAAAAAACTTTTCAACAACTCTGCCCCAACAAAACGCTAAGTGAGCAACGTTCTCCTTGGCCACCCGAAACACCTCCGCGGTGATAAACATTCGGATGCTGTGTCTGCGACACAAAGATAAGACCTACAGATATCATCTGATGGCCTGGCAATGCACACGACTGTGCTCTGCTAGTATAAACCCGTGCCAGCAGGCGCGATGAAAAATCCCGACGGACGTGTTGGGTGCATCAGTTAAAATCACTGGAATTCCACTCCTGTAAGTCCTCTGTGGCCTGAGTCGAATTACGCCAGCATATGTTCTGGGTTCGAGTTTAGGGACTCGAACCTGAGGAAAATCGTGTTGTTTCGTCCTAAGCCAGTTAACTGACCCTGATCCGTCGGGTGAGTCAGGCACATGCATCAACAATCCCTACACACATGCTGTTAATACATAGTTGCACCCGAAGGATTGAAGAGTCCTCAGCCGAATCTACGATTCGACTGACCACTCGGGGGCTACTGACATGGTTATACCCTACGGGTATGTGATCTCAGCATACCTGGTCCAGCCCAAGGAAGGCCCACGGCAGATGTACGCTGGCCCATGAAGATTTTCGGGTGGATAAGTCCCATGATGCCTTCGGATCATTGGAGAGCAAGACTAGCGTAGATAGGAAATTCAAAGGGGTAAAACCCTAGAACTTGTAACCGACTAGGTCTATGCCCGGGACCTGCCTGAGTCTATATAAAGGCTAGGAGGGCACGACCTAGATCTCTCTCTCTCTCAAGATACACGCCCACGCCTCCGCCACATTGCATCTGCGCATCCCAGAACCTTGGTTCGCCATAATCAAGAGCGCAAGCAGGAGTAGGGTTTTCCCTCGGGGCCCTGAACACAGGTAAACCTTGTGTCCCCGTGTTGCTTGTTTGCTGACTGTTCGACGATCTCCAGCATCCCCATCTTCTCCAAAACCCAAGTCCATAACAATGGGCATTGATGAGATCAAACCTCGTCAGTTGGATCTTGTTTTCCATTCTTAGCTTCTAGAAGATTCGACTGATAGTCTTTAGCACCATGAACGCTAGTATGCACAAACCTAAAAACACACTTCACTACATAGTTTTAGGGACCTTGTGCTAAGTGCGTGGACTTAGATTTAATTTTCATTTGTTATGAGGTCCTTGATATAACTTGTACTTCCACCGACTGTGTTAACTGAAGAACCTTGCTCCTACAGGACCTACCATAGTTAGAAGAAAATGCAACCACCCCAATTATCACACAATGTGGACCACGGTTTCTTATGGTTCCATATTTCAATTTTCCTAGCTAACTTCGCACACTTCACTGACTTCTTGCCGTTTTAACGAAATTAGGTCAAACTTGAGCTACAAGTAAGAGCGTCACATTTCTCTTGAACTAAATGTCTTTTCTGATGTAGATGGGTGCATATTCTTGTAGTAAACAATGTCACCAGTGTGACTTTCCAACTATCTGGAAAGAACATTCATAAATTCTCGAGTGATGACAAGATTGTTCTTTTCCATAAAGAAGGTCCGAAGAATATGGATCTGAATGCCACAAGCCAAGCATCCTGACATATTAAGTGGACCCACATTTTTTACTTACGATTCACATGATTAATGTTATTTGTTTTCAAACTTTGTCCTAGCAAACTCTGCCCACTTGAATGACTTTCTGATGATTTATCGAAATTAGGTCAAATTTGAACTAAAAGTAAATTGTAGGTTTCTTTGGAAGTTTTGTGATTTTTTTGGAGGTAACCATCAAGGGGTCATTTAATATATCACATTCCACCACCGAGAATTTTGACAACGAGTTCAACTTCTTGATAATATTTGCATCTTGACAATTTAACAAAATTAGGTCAAACTTGAGCTACAAGTAAGCGCGATAGATTGCTCTCGAATTAAATGTCATTTCATGGGTAGATGCATGCATATTATTGAAGTAAACAACACCTTCGGTGTGAGTTTCCAACTATCAGGAAATGACATTCTAAATTTCCACAGTGATGACGAGATTGTTCCTTTCCAAAAAGAAAGTCCGAAGAATATGGATCTGAATGCCATAAGCCAAGCCTTCACACATATATAGTGGACCGAGATGTTGTACTTAGGATTCCCATGTTTTATGAGTTTTCAAACTTCGTATTAGCTAACTCTGTCCACTCGAATGTATTTATTTCGATTTATCGAAATTGGGTCAAATTTCAACTACAAGTAAATTGTAGATTGCGTTGAAAGTTTTTCGAATATATTTTGGAGGTAACCATCGGGGGTTCATTTAATATACGTATCAAAAACCACCACCGAGAATTTTGACAATAGGTTCAACTTCTTGCTAATATATTGCATCTTAGCAACTTAACAAAATTAGGTCAAACTTGAGCTACCAGTAAGCGCGATATATTGCCCTTGAATTAATTATATTTTTGGAGGTAGATGGGTGCATCTTATTTTAGAAAAAAATGCCATCAGTGTGATTTTCCAACTATCAGGAAAGAACATTATATATTTTCCAAGTGATGACGAGATTGTTCCTTTTCGTAAAGAAAGTCTGAAGAATATGGATCTGAATGTGATGTCTACGCACTTGTATTCTTGTAGACAGTTGTTGGGCCTCCAAGTGCAGAGGTTTGTAGAACAACAGCAAGTTTCCCTTAAGTGGATTAGCCAAGATTTATCGAACTTAGGGAGGAAGTGGTCAAAGGTATCCCTCTCAAGCAACCCTGCAATCAAGATACAAGAAGTCTCTTGTGTCCCCAACACACCCAATACACTTGTCAGGTGTATAGGTGCACAAGTGCGGCAAAGAGATAGTGAAATACAAGTGGTAAGGGTGCCAAAAAAGAGCTTGATAGTGAGGTAAGGAAAAAGGACCAAAACGATGGAAGCAAGCAAATATGTAACAGATCTAGATGCAAACGGTGTTTCAATGTTTAGAAAAAAGGCCTAGGGATCATACTTTCACCAGTGAACACTCTCAATAAATATATTCTCTTCATGATACTACTCTGAACTACTCTTCGGTTGGACACTCTAATCCATGGTAGGGCTATAACAACACTCCTCAAAGTCCGCCTTTCCCAATCTAGATAACCCCAAACTGTCACCTTGAGCGGTAGATGGTTCCAACAAACACCACAATTTCATAGAGACATCCAACTCCAAATATAACTCATGAATATATGTAATCTAGCCTAAGTGACACCAAGGCATGCACGCTGTCACTTTCACACACGTAGGGAAAATCATAGATCTATTAAAGCACGATGAGTATTTATGTAGACTCTAGCCTAAGTGCCACCATGGTGTGCACGTTGTCACCTTCACACACATGGGGAGAGTAGAGATCTATTAAAGCACTTGAGTAGCAGAGTAGATCTACTTGATTACAAAGCTCATGACCACAACATGATCATGCATAGAGAGAGATGAACACATAGCTATCGGTAGAGCCCTTAGCCTCGAGGAAGAACTACTCTGTCCTCATCATGGTTATCAGCAACGGTGATGGATATGGTGGTGGAGATCAATGGAGATGGCTCTGGGGGCACTTCCCCATCCCGGCAAGGTGCTAGAACAGAGAATGTTTGTCCCCCGAATCTCCCCTTCAGTGGCGGCGGCGCTGTGGAACTTTTCATGGATTTCCGAACGACGATTTAGGGTTTTTGGGTCGGAGGCTTCTTATAGGCGAAGGAGGCAAGGTCGGTGGAGGACCAGGGGGCCCACACCCCCTATAAGTGTGGCTAGGGTGGGCCCGCTCCCACCTAGGGTGTGGCCACCCTGGTGTACTCCTTCGTCTCGTCTTCGATTTTCCGTATCGTTCAGGGAAAAATAGGAACTTTGGCTTTTGTCCCGTCCAATTCCAAGAATATTAATTTTTGAGCTTTCTAAACCCAAAAACAGCAAAAAACAGGCCACTGGCACTGTGGATTCTTGTTAATTGGTTAGTTCCAGAAAGTGTATAAAAATACCTCAAAGTGTAGACAAAACATAACAAGTTGATACAAAACAAGCATGGAGCATCAGAAATTATAGATACGTTTACGACTTATCAGAATGCCATAAGCCAAGCTTTTCAAACATATATATATTCGATCAACATGTTGTGTACTACTACCTATATGATTCTCATGTTTCATGCGTTTTCAAACTTCGTCCTAGATAACTCTGCCCACTTGAATGGATTTATGTCGATTTATGGAAATTAGGTCAAATTTGAACTATAAGTAAATTGTACATTGCGTTGAAAGTTTTGCAATTTTTTTGGAGGTAACCATTGCCGGGTCATTTAATATATCACAAACCACACCATCGAGAGTTTTTACAAAATGGTTCAACTTCTTGCTCATATTATTCATCTTTACAACTTAACGAAATTAGGTCAAACTTGAGAAACAAGTAAGCGTGATAGATTGCTATTGAATTAATTGTCTTTTATGAAGATATATGGGTGCATATTTTCCGGTTATAGCGGACCATGCATGTTTTACTTGTGAATCCTAGTTTCTATGAGTTTTCAAGGTTCGTAGCTAAATTAACCCAATTAAATTACACTACTCCCTCCAATTCAAATTAATGTGTGCCAAATTGCATATAAGGTCAACATTTGCCACAAGATAGGACCCACATAGCTTTGTCATATTGCTCCATGCAATAGAGAGGAGAAAGGGGAAATGACTTTTCTATTATCTATGGCAAACCCACAAGTTTGAGGTAATTCTTTATTTTCTCCACAATATACTAGTACTATGTGACTTAAGGTGTTCTTTTTTTACACATTGCGGATGCCCTAAGGAAAAAAACAGATAATGGGTCCACTTGGCAGTGTATGACCAAGATATAAAACTCATATGCAGAAGTTAGCATCTTCAGTATAGTGGGTCCTACGAATCATCTCGTTTAGACATTGTCTAAACGGTGGAGCTTTTACTCGTACTCCCTCAATTTAGAAATATAAGATGTTTTAGGTGTGTGTAGTAAATGTATCTAGACATTTTTTAGTATGTAGATTCGTTTGAACATACACTCTAAAAGGTTTCTACATACATTAGCTTCACTAACCTATAACATCTTATATTTCTAAATAGAGGGAGTAGTTTCTTATACATATGCTAACCTTTGTCCACGTGTTGTCCATGCAGAGAGAAGAAAACGTAGGCAGGGGAAGAGGGTAGAAACAAAGAGAGAGGAGGAGTTGAAGGACGTTCCATGTCAAAGAAAAGTTTTATGATTGGTTCCTGACATGAGGTACTCCTATCGCCTTATAGTATACACTGTACTAGTAGTAAATTTCAGGACCTATGCACGCAAGAAAGTGTTTTTTCTCTCTCCTTCGCTTCCTATTATCTCTCCCCTCGCACACGTGCCCGAATGATCTCTCCCTCGTGTTCCTTGGTACGACAACTCTATTTCTTTCTTCTTCTTTTTTGAGAGGGTGGCTCTGTTTCTCTGACGTGTTTGGTAGTCGCGTTGGTGTGGAGTAGGAGGAGTAGTACATGGAAGTAAACCACTTTGGTCCTTCACAGCAAAAAGATTCAAACTTTTCCGGTTTTGAAATTTTCACTTGCTTCCAATACATCGGGAGGGAAAGGCTATTCAAAAGACCGACCATTCACAATAGTACTTCTTATCTTATCTTTTTCATAAAAAAATTATATGGTGTATGAATAACTTTGAACATGGACCGTTGGATAAATACCAGCAAATCCAAACATTGCTAACCGTTTCATCTTCTTTTTCATTCTTAGCATCTAGAAGATTCTATTAATAGTCTTTAGCACAATGAACGCTAGTATGCACAAACCTCAAAACACACTTCATTGCATAGTTTTAGGGACCTTGTCTAAGTGCATGGACTTGGATGTAATTTTCAGTTTTGTATGAGGTTCTTGATGTAACTTGTCGTTCCAATGACCGTGTTAACTGAAGCACCTCGCTCCTACGGGACCTACCATAGTTAGAAGAAAATGCAACCACCCCGATTATCACACAATGTGGACCATGATTTCTTACGGTTCCATTTTTCAAGTTTCCTAGCTAACTTTGTACACTTCACTGACTTCTTGCCGATTTAACAAAATGAGGTCAAACTTGATCTACAGTAAGCGCGTCACATTGATCTTGAATTAAATGTCTTTTCTGAGGTACATGGGTGCATATTCATGTAGTAACGCCCCTGGTGTGAGTTTCAAACTATTTGGAAAGAACATTCTAAAATTCTCGAGTGATGACGAGATTCTTCTTTTCCATAAAGAAGGTCTGAAGAATATGGATCTGAATGCAAAGCCAAGCTTCTTGACATATTAGGTGGACCAACATGTTTTACTTACGATTTCCATGTTTAATGTTATGAGTTTTCGAACTTCGTCCTAGCAAACTCTGCCCACTTGATTGATTTTATGCCGATTTATCGAAATTAGGTCAAATTTGAACTAAAAGTAAATTGTAGGTTGGTTTGGAAGTTTTGTGAATTTTTTGGAGGTAACCATCAGGGGGTCATTTAATATATCACAAACCACCATCGAGAATTTTGACAACAGGTTCAACTTCTTGCTAAGATTTTGTATCTTGACAGTTTGACAAAATTAGGTCAAACTTGCACTAGAAGTAAGACAATAGAATGCTCTAGAATTAATTGTAATTTCATGGGTAGATGAGTGCATCTTCTTGCAGTAAACAACACCGTCGGTGTGAGTTTACTACTATCAGGAAATAACATTCTAAGTTTCCAGAGTGATGAAAAGATTGTTCCTTTCCGAAAAGAAAGTCTGAAGAATATGGATCTGAATGCCACAAGCCAAGCTTTCAAACATATATAGTGGACCGAAATCTTGTACTTATGATTTCCATGTTTTATGAGTTTTCAAACTCCGTATTAGCTAACTCTGTCCACTCGAATGAATTCATGTCTATTTATCGAAATTAGGTCAAATTTCAAATACAAGTAAATTGTAGATTGCGTTGAAAGTTTAACGAATATTTTTTGGAGGTAACTATCAGGTGGGTCATTTAATTACGTATCAAAAAACACCACGTAGAATTTTGTTAACAGGTTCAACTTCTTGCTAAGATTTTGCAACTTGACAACTTAACAAAATTAGGTCAAACTTGAGCTACCAGTAAGTGCGATTGATTGCCTATGAATTAATTATATTTTTGGAGGTAGATGGGTGCATCTTCTTTTAGTAAACAATGTCGTCGGTATGAGTTTCCAACTTTCAGGAAAGAACATTATCTATTTTCCGAGTGATGAGGAGATCGTTCCTTTCCATAAAGAAGGTGTGATGAATATGAATCTGAATGCCACAAGACAAGCTTTTCAGACATATATAGTCGACCGACATGTTTTGTACTACTTATATGATTCCCATGTTTCACAAGTTTTCAAACTTCGTCCTAGCTAACTCTTCCCACTTGAATGGATTTATGTCAATTTATCAAAATTTGGTCAAATGTTAACTACGAGTAAATTGTAGGTTGCATTGAAAGTTTTATGATTTTTTTGGAGGTAACCATTAGGGGGTCATTTAATATATCACAAACCACACCATCTAAAGTTCTTATAACAGGTTCAACTTCTTCCTAAGATTATTCATCTTGACAACTTCAAGAAATTATATTAGATCAAACTTGAGAAACAAGTAAGCGCGATAGATTACCCTTGAATTAATTGCCTTTTTTGAAGGTAGATGGGTGCATCTTATTTTAGTAAACAATGTCATTGGTGTGAGTTTCCAACTATCAGGAAAGAACATTCTCAATTTTATGAGTGAAGACGAGATTTTTCCTTTCCGTAAAGAAAGTTTGGAGAATATGGATCTGAATGCCACAAGACAAGCTTTTCAGACATATATAGTGGACCGACATGTTGTGTACTAATTATATGATTCCCATATTTCATGAGTTTCAAACTTCATCCTAGATAACTCTTCTCACTTCAATGGCTTTATGTCGTTTTATCAAAATTTGGTTACATTTGAACTACGAGTAAATTGTAGGTTGCGTTGAAAGTTTTGTGATTTTTTTGGAGGTAACCATTGGGGGGTCATTTAATATATCACAAACCACCATTGAGAGTTTTGACAAAAGGTTCAAATTCTTGCTCAGATTATTTATCTTGACAATTAACGAAATTAGGTCAAACTTGAGCAACAAGTAAGCGCCATGGATTTCTCTTGAATTAATTGTCTTTTCGAAGGTAGATGGGTGCATCTTCTTTTAGTAAACAATGTCGTCGGTGAGAGTTTCAAACTATCAGGAAAGAACATTCTCAAGTTTCCAAGTGATGAAGAGATTGTTCCTTTTTGTAAAGAAAGTCTCAAAAATATTGATCTCAATGCCACAAGCAGTGCTTTCAAATATATATAGTGGACCGACATGTTGTACTTACGATTCCTATGTATTATGAGTTTTCAAACTTTCTAGCTAACTCTGCACACTTGAATGACTTTATACCAATTTATCAAAATTACGTCAAATTTGAAGTATAAGTAAATCGTATCTTTATTTGAAAGTTTTATGAAAAAGCTTTTGGTGGTACCCATCGGGGGTTAATTAATATATTGGGAACCACCGAGAGTTTGGACAACGGGTTTAAATTCTTGCTAAGATTTTGCATCTTGTCAATTGAACGAAATTTGGTCAAACTTGAGCTACACAAGTATTGTAAGACAACAAAAGGGAGGCAGCATGAGCCTTGGAAAAAGGAAGAGCAAGAGCAGTTGTAACATACCAAATTTCATCAAATGCAAAATCATGTATTGCATTCATATCATCATAGCATTTAGAGCTTGCATAAATTTTTTCAAAGTTTGAAACCAAATAAAACCATATTTATGCCTTTTTTATATACATGTGAGGCATGGTTTTATTTTTTATTTTCAAAATACCAAAGTAGTTTTGAGTAAATAAATGTGTTTGACACACTTTTTAATGCTAGGATCACCATACAAAAATTTGAAGAAGGTTTGAATTCAAAAAGATTTGAATTAGGGTTTCAAAACCTTTTCTAAAAATCAAAACAGAAAAGAAAAAGGATAAAGAAAAAAATAAAACTAGGCTCTGCCTATTTAGCCCAGCCCCACTTGTGGCCCATCTAGCCCACCCGGGTTCCCCCTCCTCCTCTCTCCCTCTCACCCGCACGTGCCTCACCCTCACTCGCTGACGGCTGGGCCCGATGCCACCTCACCTCTTCGTCCCCAGACCCCGTGCCCGCAGACCACGTCGTCGCCGCCCGTTTCTGCTCTTCACTGCCGTGATTTAATCCGACTAAATGGCGTTGATTGCTCGTGATATTCTCGCCCCAGCTCCAGCTACTTAACCCCCACCTCGCTGCGGCCATTTCCCCTCACCTAGCACACACTAAACGCCCCCAGGCTGCCAGTAACCGAGCTCGCACCGCCGCAGCACCGCACGACTCCGGCAACTAATCCTGGTGAGCTTTGTGTTCCCCTCAGTCTCTCATTCACGCAAGCATGTTCCCCTTACTCTTGCACATCTAAACATGCCCCTGGTTCGTCCTATGTTGCCCCAAGTAGCCGTCCCCATCAACCTCCGCGAACACCCGAGGCGCAAATCAACTCCGGCGAGTAATTTCGGTAAGGTCCGCACGCCTGCCCTCTGGTTAAAACCATTGTGTGCACCGTGACCTTGTGCACATCCTGATGTGCTTCGTTTGCCTTTTGGTGACCTAGGTCGTCACCTTCGTCTTCGCCAGCAACCACCTGACGCCAGTGAGGTCTCGGACGAGCTCCCACGCCCGCGACAGTACGCCCCTGTCCAAGCCAGTTGTACCTTGAGCTTCCTCACATCCACGTGATGCTGGTAAGCCTCGGCACCACCTCCTACCCCCTTTAGACTCGCCAGTGTGTTGCCGCAGTAGCGCCGCCGCCAGCGCCATCAGCGCTGCCCCGCTATGGTCACACTGTTCAGATCCTTTGGATTTAGATCCTACGTCATAGATTAGATCACTTACTGAACCGTTACGTTTAGATCTGACGTGTTGGATCTGACTTGATCCAACAGCATGGAAGTCTGATCTGCGCGAAGCGGTATCAGCGAATCAGACGCTGCCATGCGTCTGTGAGTTCGATTTAAAATCTGTTTTTAATCTATTAGATATTCAAACTTGTAAAATTCATATCTTTTGATCTGTTTGTCCAAAAATTGCAAATAATATGTCATTGGATTTATAAAATTAATCAATACACATATATTGCCTTGAATTGGTCATTTGATTTTGGAAAATAGAATTATTTGCAGAACCATTTGTAGGCCTATTTTGCATATAAAAATTATTTGCAAAATTGTTTTAAAATAATTTGAGTTTGTTTAGCCTTTAGAAAGTTTACTTTGTGTTCAGTACTGTTTGGTTTCACTTGTTTAGTGTAGAAAAATCATTTCATTGCATTTGCATGCATTCATATGTATTTTTGTTTGATTATTGAATGTGAATTTGGTGTTACGATTTTATGTGTAGATTTTGGTGATAGTGGTGATTGTGATTGTGAGGACTGTTTCTATTCCCCCAACTACCAAGGAAAGTGATGCTTCATATTCTGTCCTACTATTTTGACTATGCACTAGTGTTATTTTGAGTAGGACTTGCATGGAGAATTTTTTAAGTATATGCTAGGCCTTGGGAAATCCTAGTAGTTGTTATCTTAGTAGTTTTTTCCCCTAAGTTAAGAAACTTGCTACTAGTATGCTTAGCCTAGCTAGTAGAATACAAGGATGGACTATTCATGCTATGAAATATTGCTAAGTCTATGATTTGTGTTTTTGATTAAAAAAACAACTATGTGATTGAATGACCTGGGTGGAATGGTATGGTTGCTTTATGTTGAGTGGTTACACACAGCCCATGTCTATGGTTTAACTTGTGTATAACACTTGTGGATTACCACCCAGGAACAAAGCAATTTCAGATGTTTAGTGCTGAGAAGCTTCTAGTGCAACCACATGGCATATGGGCTCTGCCTTGACCAACTAGGTTGCAAGAACTTAGCCAGATGGACAGTTGGTGGTAGGGTTGATAGGATGGAACGCTTCCATGGTGGTCTAAGGGAATGCTTCTAAAAAGTCTCGTCTTGATGCATGTCGACTCTTGTGGGGAAAGTGCACCACCTCTAGAGAGGGTAAAACCTAAGTACTTAGCTGTGTCCCTAGCAACGGACAATTTGAGCATCAAACACATTGAAGCAATCAAGGATCTCCTCATCCCAATTTCTCTAAGTTAAAACTTGTGGATGAACAAGGGTAAAGGTTCACAAATGTCTATTGGTGGTTCCTTGGGAGTTTTATCAAACAAAAACTTAGTGTTTTCAACTGATAAGACAAACCTTATTTTGAGCAAATCCAGCTAAACTACACTTAGCCAAATTCATATAGATGTTGGATACTACTATTCTACTATGGTATCACTTGACAATACAATTCCAAATGTATTGACCCTCTGTGGCTGTAACTGATGATGTTGTAGGTTATTCTAATGGAGACTAGGGTTGTGAGTCTACACTCAACATGTTTGCCTGTGGCACATGAAGATGAAGACTTTTGTTTATCTACTTATGTATGAAATCTATGTATTAGCCTTGGGCTAATGAGTTGTAAATACTATGTTATCTCTGGAATGATGATATAATAATGACCTTTATATTTGTGTACTTCATCTTAAACTGTGGATGCTAGCAATTCGATCTAGGGACTAGCATTGCAATCACAGGGGCCTTTAACTTAAATGGTTGGGTCTTACAGATGGTATCAGAGCACTGTGTTGCCCGTAGGATTATGAGCCTAAGATGGATTATACTAAGGAAACCACTAGAAAAATAAAACTCTTTGCAAAATTCAGCACTTGTATTTTCTTCTCATAAACCTCTCCTAATCTTCTTTCTCATCTCTATTTGTAGATGACCGCCATCAACGAAGCCATCAAGAAGGGACCACTCATGACCATGACCTTAGAATGTGAGACGGAATTTCCCGCACTCAAAAACCTCATGGTTAGCTTGGGAATACATGGTGAAGCCGTGTACAAGGGATTTCCAGTTATGGATGAAGGAGAAGAATATTGATGGGTACAACTCCACTTCTACAAAAACAATGGAGACATCCACAAAGAGTCGATATTCTGCATGGTCACCAACTCAGAAATGTATATGTCATTCTTTGACTCTGCAAGGAATGCAGCATGGAATGCTATCAAGGAGCTTGGTGAAAGACTCAAGTGTAGAATGCTCAACACTCAAAATGACCTTAGAGAGGAGAAGAAGTATACCCAAGACTTAGAGACCGCTGTAAAACGTCAAAGGGAAGATATCATAGACTTAGCGTATGAGTGAGAATTGTGACGTACTCCGATAGTTAGACCACCACACTTGTCATTTTCTCGCGTTAATAATTTGATCATACCAACCTATGTGGTATGGGAAATTTTTGTCTGAGTTATGTTTGAACCTTAGTGCTTGTGATAGATTTTTGTATGCCATGACTTGTGTGTTTTATGGTTGAATGTATGCTTTTAGCTTTTGTTTTCACTATCTTGTGCATTTCTCTTTACTTGTGTTGTTTCTAATCTTTTTGTATCCTGCATTATATGCCTAGCTTTGTTGTCAGCACTGCCGAGGAGTTCAAGGGAACTTGTTTTGGTTCTCGCATTGTGGATCTCACTAGTGTGCTCAGCCTCCCCCTCCCTACAATTAAGGGACTTCATCTTACGAAGTTCGAGAGGAAGGATCTATGGGGATTTAGAGTCCCGCAGCCAGGACGCCAGACGGAGCCACCCACCGAGGAGATTACCTTCAAGTTGATGCTTGATGACAAGAAGGGACTCGACGTTGTCATGCAGGAGCTACTTGGATGCCTTTGTGGACGTCACTCCACCGAGCTCAGGGGCCTCTACTTTCACCCGTTTGGGAGACGTGACAAGCAGGGAGAGGCTGTAGTGTATGATGGTTCTACTAGAGAGAGTATCGAGCCAGTGCGTCTTTAACTCCATGACCTAGAGAGCCTCGTTAGACACCTCGACACTAATAGGACCAACGTCATGCTTAGCAATGACGATCTACAGGTTCAGTTGAGAGAGAAGGACAAGACCTTCGCGGAGCAGGATGAGATCATCAAGGAGATGGAAGCTAGGTTCGAGAGCCAAGAAAAGAGGTTCAATAATCAAGAGAAGAGAGTGCAGGATCAGAACACGAAGATCAAGGATATGAGGACCGAGATAGAGCTCAAGGACCTTGAGCTAGAGACACAACAGGGAGTGATAAAGAGGCTACGCTCACAGAAGAGAGCCCTCCGGACGAAGGGCAATGCTTTGACCACTAGCATGGAGGATTACAAGACAGCCATGGAGACATCAGGACTTGCTCTTGTAGACGAGGAGGTCGACATGGTGGAGTAGTATCGACTACTTGACTACCTATCTATCTATCATCCTTTCATTTATCAAGTCACAATGATCATCCGACATGTGGATGGCTTTGCTAGTGTGTTTACTTTTCCAAAACTTGTGGTTCACGTTGTTTAAACTCTATGTTATCTTGTGCTTGTTTATTTGTGATTGTTGCTATGTGATTTATTATGCATGTTAGCATCTATGGGTTATATCTCATTACTTATCCTTATTGAAACCACAGATGCCTCCCCGTCGTGCCAAGCCCAACCACAACAACAATTACAACAATGGCAATGATATGAAGCAGCTGATGACAACCCAAACTCGGTTTATGTAGATAATGACCCAGTTCATGGCAAATCAGAATCAAAACAACAACAACAATAATAACAACAATAACAACTACAACAACAATCAAAACAACCCACCAGCCTTTGATATGCTTACAAGGTTTTTGAGGCTGAGGCCAGCAAAGTTCTCGGGAACCACTGATCCCATGGTAGCCAATGACTTGCTACGTTCTGTAAACAAGGACTTGCTCACTGTAGGCTGCATTGATGAGGAAAAGGTCATCTTCAGCACATCTATTTGAAGGACCAGCAGCCAAATGGTGGGATAACTTCCAAATCACCACTCCTATTGAGGATGTGACTTGGGAAGTATTTGAGGTTGGATTCCGCACTGCTCATATCTCATCAGGAGTGATGAGTTTGAAGAAGAAAGAGTTCTACAACCTTAAGCAACATCACTGCAGCGTGATAGAATATATTGAGGAGTTCAACAGTTTGGCACGCTATGCACCGGATGATGTTGACACTGATGCTAAGAGGAAGGAAAAGTTCCTTGAAGGGCTGAATGATGAGATGTGCATGCAGCTATCTGTTGCATATGTCCCAACTTATCAATCACTGTGTGACAAAGCCACCATCTTGGAGAGCAAGATGAAACAGGTGGAGAATAGGAAGAGGAAACATCACTTTGATAAGCATAGTTCGGGATCGTCACACAAGCGTTCCCATGGTGAAGTAAAGGGAAGGCTAAAGGATTCCATGAAGATGAACAAGAAACTTTAAGGTATGGAAAACGTATCTGCATTCCGCAAGATCTGGAGCTTCGGAAATTGATTCTGCAAGAAGCACACAATTCACCATATTCTATTCATCCAGGTAACACCAAAATGTACATGGATGTGAAGGAAATATTTTGGTGGAACAATCTCAAGAAAGATATTGCAGAACACATTGCCTTGTGTGATGTGTGTAGTCGAGTGAAGGCGGAACATCAGAAACCGGCAGGGTTATTGCAACCACTACCTATACCCGATTGGAAATGGGATAAGATTGGTATGGATTTTATCACCGGACTGCCAAGGACCAGATCTGGTTATGACTCTATATGGGTTGTTGTGGATCGCCTAACTAAAGTATCTCATTTCATACCCGTGATGAAAACTTATACAAGTGCTATATTAGCTAAGATCTATATGAATAGGATTATATGTCTGTATGGAGTACCTAAGAGTATTGTACCAGATAGAGGAACTAAGTTTACTTCACATTTTTGGCGATAACTACATGAATCATTGGGAACAAGGTTAGAGTTCAGCATAGATTTTCACCCTCAGACTAATGGATAGACAGAAAGGACCAATCAGATTTTGGAGGATATGTTGAAGGCATGTGCCCTAGACTATGGTGCTAGTCGGGATGAAAGTCTACGTTACGCAGAATTCTCTTACAATAACAGCTATCAAGCAAGCATTGAGATGGATCCGTTTGAATTTCATTATGGAAGGAAGTGTACTATGCCATTGCTATGGAGTGGAGTAGGAGAAAGAAATTGTTCGTACCAGAACTGATCAAGGAAGCTAAAGATAAAGTTAAATTGTAAACGATAGATTGAAGATAGCCTAGTCCTGACAAAAGAGCTATGTAGATCCAAATCGTAGGGAAGTCACCTATGAGGTAGGTGATAGATCTTATCGTAGAGTCTCGCCCCTTCATGGTGTGAAGAGGTTTGGAGTCAAAGGAAAATTGGCACCAAGATATGTTGGACCATTGAAAATTTTGAGCCACAAAGGAGAAGTGGCTTATGAGATAGAATTGCCAAAATCACTATCTGCTATTCACAATGTGTTTCATGTGAGCCAGTTGAACAAATGTCATCCTGAAATGGAAGAAACTTCATTGAAGGACACTATACCTTTGGAAGAGGTTCAGTTGGACAGTGATCTTAATTATGAGGATAAACCTATCAAGATTCTTGAGACTGCAGAAAGAGTTACTCGTACTAAGACTATCAAATTCTATAAGGTATAGTGGAATCATCATACTGAGGAAGAAGCAACTTGGGAAATAGAAGATGACCTTCGGAAAGATCACCCTCACCTATTTGCTAACCAATTCGAATCTCTAGGGTGAGATTCATCTTAAGGGGGATAGATTTGTAACATCCCAAATTTCATCAAATGCAAAATCATGTATTGCATCCATATCATCATAGCATTTAGAGCTTGCATAAAAATTTTCAAAGTTTGAAACCAAATAAAACCATATTTATGCCTTTTTTATATACATATGAGGCATGGTTTTATTTTTTATTTTCAAAAGACCAAAGTGTTTTTTGAGTGAATAGATGTGTTGACACACTTTTGAATGCTAGGATCACCATACAAAAATTTGGAGAAGTTTTGAATTCAAACATATTTGAATTAGGGTTTCAAAACCTTTTCTAAAAATCAAAACAGAAAAGAAAAAGGATAAAGAAAAAAATAAAACTAGGCGCTGCCTATTTAGCACAGACCAACTTGCGGCCCATCTAGCCCACCCGGGTTTCCCCTCCCCCTCTCTCTCTCTCTCACCCACATGCACCTCACCCTCAATCGCTGACCACTGGGCCCGATGCCACCTCACCTCTTCATCCCCAGACCCCGCGCCACAGACCACGTCGTCGCCGCCTGTTTCTCCCCTTCACTGTCGTTATTGAATCCGAGCAAATGGTGTTGATTGCTCACAAGATTCTCGCCCCAGCTCCGGCTACTTAACCCCCACCTCCCTGGGGCCATTTCCCCTCACCTAGCCAACACTAAGCGCCCCTAGGCTGCCAGTAATTAAGCTCGCACCACTGCAGCACCGCACTACTCCGACGACCAATCCCGGTGAGGTCCGTGTTCCCCTCGGTCTCTCGTTCACGCAAGCATGTTCCCCTTACTCTTGCGCATCTAAACATGCCCCTGGTTCGTCATATATTTCCCAGGTCGCCGTCCCCCATCAACCCCCGCGAACACCTGAGGCGCAAATCAACTCTAGCGAGTAATTCCGGTAAGGTCTGCACGCCCCTTGCCCTCTGGTTCAAACCATTGTGTGCTCCACGACCTTGTGCACATCCTGATGCCCTTCGTTTGCCTTCTGGTGATCTAGGTTTCCGCCTTCGTCTCTTCCAGCAACCACCCGACGCCAGTGAGGTCTCCGACGAGCTCCCGTGCTCGCGACAGTATGCCCCTGTCCAAGCCAGTTGCACCTTGAGCTTCCTCGCATCCACGCGACGCTGGTAATATTCGGCACCACCCCCTATCCCCTTTAGACTATCCAGTGTGTCAACGGCAGTAGCCACCGCCGCCAGCGCCATTAGCGCCGCCCCGCTATGGTCGCACCTTTCAGATCCATTGGATCTAGATCCTACGCCCTAGATTAGATCACTTACTGAACCGTTACATTTAGATCAGGCGTGTTGGATTGGACTTGATCCAATGGCATGGAAGTCTGATCTACGCAAAGTGGTATCAGCGAATCAGACGCTGCCACACGTCTGTGAATTCGATTTAAAATCTGTTTTTGAATCTATTAGATATTCAAACTTGTAAAATTCATATCTTTTGATTTGTTTGTCTAAAAATTGCAAATAATATATCAATAGATTCAGAAAAATAATACCTACACATCTATTGCCTTAAATTGTTCATTTTCTTCCGGAAAATAGAATTACTTGCAGAACCATTTGTAGGCCTATTTTGCATATAAAAATTATTTGGAAAATTGTTTTAAAGTAATTTGAGTTTGTTTAGCCTTTAGAAAGTTTACTTTGTGTTGAGTACTATTTGGTTTGACTTGTTTAGTGTATAAAAATTATCTCATTGCATTTGCATGCATTCATATGTATTTTTGTTTTTTTATTTAATGTGAATTTGGTGTTATGATTTTATGTGTAGATTTTGGTGATAGTGGTGATTGTGATTGTGAGGACTATTTCTATTCCCCCAACTACCAAGGCAAATGATGCTTCATATTTTGTCCTACTATTTTGACTATGCACTAGTGTTATTTTTAGTACGACTTGCATGGAGATTTTTTCTAAGTATATGCTATGCCTTGGGTAATCCTAGTAGTTGTTGTCTTAGTAGTTTTTTCCCTAAGTTAAGAAACTTGCTACTAGTATGCTTAGCCTAGCTAGTAGAATACAAGGGTGGATTATTCATGCTATGAAATATTTCTATGTCCATGACTTGTGTTTTTGTTTAATAAAACAACTATGTGAATGAATCACCTGGGTGGAATGGTATGGTTGGTTTATGTTGAGTGGTTACACAAGGCCCATGTCTATGGTTTACCTTGTGTATCACACTTGTGGGTTGCCACCCAGGAACAATGGGATTTGAGATGTTTAGTGTTGAGAAGCTTCTAGTGCAACCACATGGCATATGGGCTCTGCCTTGACCAACTAGGTTGCAAGAACTTAGCCAGATGGACAGTTGGTGGTAGGGTTGATAGGATGGAACGCGTCCATGGTGGTCTAAGGGAATGCTTCCGAAAAGTCTTGTCATACCAATTTCTAAGTACTTAGCCATGTCCCTAGCAATGGACAATTTGAGCATCAAAGACATTGAAGCAATCAAGGATCTCCTTATCCCAATTTCTCTAAGTTAAAACTTGTGGATGAATAAGGGTAAAGGTTCACCAATGTGTATTGGTGGTTCCTTGGGAGTTTTATCAAACAAAAACTTAGTGTTTTCAACTGATAAGACAAAACCTTATTTTGAGCAAAGCTAGCCTAAACTACACTTAGCCAAATTCATATAGATGTTGGATACTACTATTCTACTACAATATCACTTGCTAATACAATTCCAAATGTATTGACCCTCTGTGGCTATAACTTATGATGTTGCAGGTTACACTGATGGAGACTAGGGTAGTGAGTCTACATTCAACATGTTTGCCTGTGGCACATGAAGATGAAGACTTTTGTTTATCTACTTATGTATGAACTCTATGTAATAGCCTTGGGATAATGAGTTGTAAAGACTATGTTATCTCTGGAATGATGATGTAATAATGACCTTTGTATCTGTGTACTTCATATTAAACTATGGATGCTAGCAATTCTATCCAGGGACTAGCATTGCAATCACAGGGGCCTTTACCTTAAATGGTGGGGTCTTACAGCAATGAAGAGAGAGGAGTTGAAGGCGGTGCGATGTTAGAGCAAAGCAATGATGGGTAGATGACACGAGGTACATTCCAGTAGTATTAAATGTATGGACCTATAGTATGCAATTTTTTTTCTATTTTCTCTCTGCTTCCCTGCCTCTAATCTCTCCCCTCGCGCACCGGCTCAGCTGATCTCTCCCTCGTCCACATCATGGCGCTATGCATGTGTGCCTTGGTATGCGCCTCTATTTTTTTCTCTTTTTTAGAGGGAAGCTCTATTTCTCTGGTTTGTCCGGCAGCCACGTAGGTGTGGAATAGGAGGAGTATCACATACTAGTAGAAGGAAACCACTTTTGTCCTTGGCGGGAAAAACTCAGACTATTCCGATTTCAAAAAAATTACTTGCTTCCCAAACATCGAGAAGAAAAGGTTATTCAAAAGATTGGTCATTCGTAGTAGTACTTCTTATATTTATCTTGTCTTATCTCAATACCATACCATAATATAGTGTACGGATAACTTTGAACATTGACCTTTGGATCTAGACTGGCAAATCTAAACATTGATAACCATTGGATATTCTTTTCCATTCTTAGCATCTAGAAGATTCTGTTGATAGTCTTTAGCACAATGAATGCTAGTATGCACAAACCTTGAAACTCACTTGTGATTAATGCATGGACTTGGATGTAATTTTTATTTCTTATGAGGTCCTTGATGTAACTTGTAGTTCCACCGACCGTGTTAACCGCTGCACCTCGCTCCTACAGGGCCTACCACCGTGAGAACAAAATGCAACCGTCCCAATTATCACACAAAGTGGACCATGGTTTCTTATAGTTCCATTTTTCAATCTTCGTGGCTAACTTTGCACACTTCACTGACTTCTTCCCGATTTAATGAAATCAGATAAAACTTGAGATACAAGTACGCACGGTAGATTGATCTTGAATTAAATGTATTTTCGGATGTAGATGGGCCCATATTATTTTAGTAAACAATGCCGTCGGTGTGTATTTCAACTTTGATCCTTAGCGGCAAAATAAATTCAAACTTTTTCGGTTTTGAAATTTTCACTTGCTTCCCCAACATCGGGATGGAAAGACTATTCAAAAGACTGTCCATTCATAGAAGTACTTCTTATCTTATATTTATCTTATCTTATCTCTTACAATACCATACCACAACATAGTGTACGGATAACTTTGAACATTGAGTGTTGGATCAAGACTGCCCAATCCAAAATCATTGCTAAACTTTGGATCTTCTTTTCCATTCTTAGCATCTAGCACAATGAACTCTAGTATGCACAAACCTCAAAATACTCTTCACCGCATAGTTTTAGGGACCTTGTGCTAAGTGGATGGACTTGGATGTAATTTTCATTTTTATGAGGTCCTTGATGTAACTTGTACTTCCATCGATCGTGTTAATTGAAGCAGCTCACTCCTATGGGACCTACCACAGTTAGAAGAAAATGCAACCGTGCCCCAATTATCAGACAATGTGGATCATGGTTTCTTATTGTTCCATTTTTCAAGCTTCCTACCTAACCTCGCACACTTCACTGACTTGCTTATTTAACGAAATTAGGTCAAACTTGAGCTACAAGTCAGCGTGGTATATTGCTCTAGAATTAAATGTCTTTTCCGAGGTTGATGGGTGCATTCTTCTTGTAGTAAACATTGTCGCCGGTGTGAGTTTCCAACTATCTTGAAAGAACATTCTCAAATTCCCGAGTGATGACGAGATTGTTCATTTCTATAAATAAAGTCCAAAGAATGTGGATCTGAATGCCACAAGTCAAGCTTCTAGACATATTAAGTGTACCAACTTGTTTTACTGACGATTCCCATGTTTAAGATTATGAGTTTTCAAACTTTATCCTATCTAACTCTGCCCACTTGAAAGACTTTATGCTAATTTATCAAAATTAGGTCAAATTGAACTACAAGTAAATTGTAGGTTGCTTTGAAAGTTTTGTGAATATTTATTGGAGGTAACCATCGGGGGGTATTTAATATATCACAAACCACCACCGAGAGTTTTGACAACAGGTTCAACTTCTTGCTAAGATTTTGCATCTTAACAATTTAATGAATTTAGGTCAAACTTGACCTACAATTAAGCGTGATAGATTGCTCTCGAATTAAATGTAATTTCATGGGTAGTAGATGAGTGCATCTTCTCGCAGTAAACAACACCGTCGGTGTGGTTTTACTACTATTAGGAAATAACATTATAAATTTTTAGAGTGATGACCAGAATGTTCCTTTCCGACAAGAAAGTGCGAAGAATATGGATCTAAATGCTAGACGCCAAGCTTTCAGACATATATAGGGGACCAACATTTTTTACTTATGATTTCCATGTTTTATGAGTTTTCAAACTTCGTCCTAGCTAACTTTGTCCACTTGAATGGTTTTATGTCGATTTATCTAAATTAGGTCAAATTTCAAATGCAAGTACACTGTAGATTGAGTTTAAAGCACTGCTCAAAAAATTGTCCAAATCAGCGATTAATTGGCCGATTAATCTCTACTCGGTAACTGACCATGTCGATTACCACTAATCCATTGTATTAATCATCTAGCCCGACTAATCTCTCTAACAGTCCAATTACTAGGTATGTTCCCGATTAATTACTATACTTTGGACCAAAATTGTCAACGCATATAGCCCGTCCAGCCATTACCCCGCCCAAATCAAGTAGGATCGTGAATCTCCCACTCGATTTCGTCCTCTAAGAGCTCGATTCCCGCCGTTGCTAACCAGTTTCTTGCGGTCACTAACCAATTGCACATTGTTTTCGACCAGACCTCAGATATAGGAGCTTTACCACCTTAAGGAGCTCGTTTGGGACCTCCAGGCCGCCTTAAATAGGGTAGGTGGTAGAGGTTCAAGAGGGGTCATACCCTGGGTAGATGGTGGGACAAGATAAACTCTAGAGGTCAGAGGAGAAGAAACATGGTGCTGGTTGGTGGATCATGAGTTACTTGTGACCCCAAGATTAGGTCATGGAGGAGAAACATATATGTTTTTGTGGACTTTTGGACACTAAAGAAGTAGAGCCGGGAATATAGAGGCCCATATACTATTTCTTTCTTATATACACATGTTTTAATTGCTAATTTCTGTAGGTTACACCGATTAATAGATGATTGATTAAATCAGTTAATCATCAAAATTCTGATTAATCGCTACACCCAAGCCGACCAAGCAGTTAACGATTACCAATTTTCTTAACATTGTTTAAAGTTTTATGATTTTTTTGGAGCTAACCATCGGGGGGTCATTTAATATATCACAAACCATCACCAAGAATTTTGACAAAAGGTTCAACTTATTGCTAAGATTTTGCATCTTGACAACTCAACGAAATTAGGTCAATCTTGAGCTACCAGTAAGCACGATAGATTTCTCTTGAATTAATTGTATTTTCTGACGTAGAAGGGTGCATCTTATTTTAGTAAACAATAATGTTGTCAGTGTGAGTTTCCAACTATCAGAAAAGAACATTCTCAATTTTCCAAATGATGACGAAATTGCTGTCGTGGTATTGCCGACGAGTACGCCATGGAGGGGTCCTCACAGTGCGTGTTTAGAGACGTGGGGGGAGGCGGACGGTTGACAGGTACGAGGTAACACAACCTACCCAGGTTCAGATCACACAACGGTGGCGGAATCCTACTCCTGCTATAAATCACTATAATGGCAATAGGCCGAGTTATAGAGATAGGTTCGCTATGCAAGGTTGTCTCAGATTGTCTGAAGTTGTGCCCTAAAGGCTCCCATAGGCCCGACTTATATAGTTGCCATGTCTAGGGTTATAGGGAAAAGTCCTAGCCGGACAGGTTATAGAGTCCTGCACCGTCTATTACTAGTCTTGTGTGTCTTGTACTCCAAGGCTCCGGGTATGCTGGTCACTCCACCGTAGCCTTCCTTTATCCGGCATGGGCCTCCCTTCTGGATACATCTAACTGGGATGCCTACCAGGCCATGGGCCATGCTACCAATTGTGGGCCACCCGGGTTATCCGGATAGGAGACATGCTATGAGGATACCCTTATAGCATATCCTCAACAGTAGCTCCCGGAGAACTCCGAGATCTTGCGTCATCTTGCCTCTTTAAGTGGAATGCTCCGTCTAGATGGATGTCGGCAAATTGTCAAGCAACATCTTGTAGTCCTCCCAAAGAACCCTGCAAGGTTTTCTCCATCTTCAATTAGTAAGACGGAGAATTGCTGAATCTTTCATCGTACTCTTCCCCAGCCAGACTGGATCCGTCCATGCCGGAATCTTCTGATGTGATGGCTCATCTGCCTATGATAGCTAGGGTGACGCAAACATAGGTCAGCAACGCCTCGTAACTCACACATGCAGAGAACGTAATCATGTCCACTTTTCCTTGTGCTAATTACTGCCACAAGGTTATTAATCTGGCTAGACGCTACGGGCGGTTAGGACCTGGCGAAATTTCCACGCACATGTCGTCTACGCGGCAACCATCTGATCAGGCTGCACGAATCTTGATGCTGAAGATCATAAATAGTAACTGTGGTGGAATTTTTACTTTTCACCTCATTCTCTCCTCGCATCATCTTCTTCCTCCAGCGAGCGCCCTCTCGAGCTCTCCGCGCAACTTGCGAAAAACCGTAACTCCAATCTCGCCAGTCACCTCCAAACACTCGCAATGGCTAGCAGCGGTTCTACTCCATTGTCGTCGAGCGAAGCCGCGGCGAAGCCGACGAGCTCCGTCGTCATGCCCCCAGAGGGCTTGGTCATCCCCATCTCTGCGGTGGTCGAGACCACCGGCGGCGACCACAATCTAGCAGCGCTGGAGCTGCTGGAGGAGGACACCGACTCCCACAAAGGCGATTGGCGTGGTTCAGACATCACGGATCGTGACATCAAGGACCTGATCATCGAGGGCTACCTCCTCGCGACGGAGGGGCTCGCCTGGCGGGAGGCGCCGGACGGCAAGGTCACACCTTCTCCCCAAGCCGTAGAAAAGGTGTACCTCAAAGCACAATTGGTATGCGGCGTCTCCCTGCCCATCTCTAACTTCTTCCTTGCCGTCTTGAACCACTACCGAGTATAGCCCCAAAACCTTTCTCCCAACAGCATCCTAGCGCTTAGAAATTACATGGCGCTTTGCGAGGGTTACCTAGGTATTAGGCCTAGGCTAGATCTCTTTGTGTATTTCTTCACCGTCAAGCACGCAGCCGGGGCTAGCAAGGATGAACTTAGAAATTGTGGCACCATTAGCTTCAAGATCTGTCCTGGACAGCGGTTCCCCAACATCGTCGGCCACGAGTCCTGCAAGAACTGGCAGCGTACTTACTTCTACGGCCCAGATATCCCTCTGGCCAGCCGAGCAGTAACGTACCCAGACTTCGTCGATGGAGCCACCGCCGAAACTTCGACATGGAGATCCCAGGCCTCCCTTCCCTCCGACATCGATGCTTCCCGCGCCATAAGGCGGATAGAGTGGTTCGTAGAGATAGGTTTGACCGGCTTGGACCTATCCATGTGCTGGTTCATCAGGAGAATCCAGCCTCTGCAGCACCGCTCGAAGATGATGCACGAGTATACCAGCGATAGAAGGGAGAGCTTCCGCATCTCCGTGGACAATTTCTCGAGCGACTCCGTCAAGCTCTATCTCAAAGACATCATCACCTACGACAAGAAGCGTGGCTTCACCATCACCTACGACATGTTCGTAGAGAGCAAGTGCCCAAAGGTAACTATTTATTTTCCGTGTATGACATATACTCCAGTTCTTCTGTCTAGCAATTGTCATCTCATCTAACACGGTGGTTCTTCACCTTACAGCTTAGCGACATAGATGAGGACAGCATGGCTCCTCAAATCTATGATCCAAAGATGAAGGAAGTCACCGTCGTGTCCGACGATGATGCTCCATTGGCGCGAAAGCGGAAGAGCTCCACCTCTGACACTGCCGACGGAGGCAAGAATAAGAAGGCGGAGGGTGGAGCCTCCAAAAAGACTACCGCCACCCTGGAGGTGGAGAAAAGAAAGACTACTGGGATTCCTTTTGCCAAAGCTCCCCCTCTTGTGTAAGATTCTTTCTCTCCGACATTGTCTATTTATCTGTCTTACTCCTGTACTTATGCATTTTGGACGTTTTCGGAAGAAAGCCACGACCATCTTGAAGAAGACCTCCAAAACATCGGGGGCTTCTAGAAACATCAAGGACATGCTGCATCACGATGCGTCTCCCGCCATCGCCCCTGTCACTCCCACCGTCAAGCCCTCGTCCGCTCCAACTAGATCTCAAACCAAGGAAGCCGCTGGCCCATCCGCCATGGAAGTGGACTCAGGTGCCTCTACTGATCTTGCTGTTATCGGCGAACAGGCGACGCAGGAGAGTGCCACACACCAAATGGCTGAAGCTCCGGCTAAGGATGCCATCAATTGCGGTAAGGCGGTGGTGGAAGGTGGTACTTCTGCCATAGGCGGTTCCCCCGCACCCAAGAAAACTATAGAATATCCAAAGATAGTCTATCTGGTACTTACACTGGGTAGCACTGCTCTAGTTCCTGGTGTGGTGCCGGCATCTTCGACGTGCGGTCTAGAGGAGCTTCTCCGGCAAGCAGAGATCTTGCAAGGAAGCAATGCATCCTTCGGCAAACTGCTGGCTGAGAGTGCTACCAACCTCAAGATCATTGCACTTGTAAGTTTTATTTGCCTTTTGTATTTCATATGAGTATCCCACTGTAGCCCCCGAGGATTTAGATGGAAAACCATAGGTCTTTGCGTCTGAATGGTCTAAGAGTGGCTAAAGTAGAAAACTTCTCACTATAGCCCCCAAGCATGTAGTTTGAATGAATTATGCCGACTAGATGCTTTAAGAGTAGCATTCGCAGTGGTTATAAATTTCAATACTGTAGCCCCCAAGCCTCTAGTTGTAACTGAATTAGTTCCGAATAGATGCTTAAAGAGAAGCTAAGCATATATCCGAGTTAAAAACTTTATACTATAGCCCCCAAACTTCTAATCGAAAACTGAATTAGTTCCGACTAGATGCTTAAAGAAAGACTAAGCATATTGCTAAGTTAAAAACTCTTGCTGTAGCCCCCGAGCGGCTAGGTGGAAATTTTCTGGCTAGATACTCCAAGTAGACCAAACAACGTTTATTTTTTCTTTTTTCCACAGAACGAGAATGCTCGGAGGGGCATGGCCAATGACAAGTACCAGAAGATGCGCGCGGACTTGGAAGCCGAAAGGGTAAAACTGCCTTCTTGAAGTAACAGATCATCAAGAGCAAGCGTCTGTTTTTTCCTTTCTTTTTCGTATTCCGACTTAAACTTGTGTATTCTCCGAGTACTCACTATGTACTTTGCTTTCTCCGACTTGCAGAAACCATTGCCAAGGCTAAGGACATTGTCGAGCAATCCAAGCACATTGAAGAGCTGGATAGCGAGAACAAGATCATTAAGCAGGAGAGGAAGGACATGCTGAAGATGCATGAAGAATCAATGAAAGCCCTGTAGGACTCCGCCACCAAGGAGATGAACCGCTTGAAGGAGGATATCTCGATCTTAAGAGATCAGAAGAAAGTTGCCGATGAGCAGAATCAACGCCATCATGAAGAGTACAAGCTCCTCCAACCAGAACGGGACTCATTGGCGGATACCCTCTGGTAAGCTGAGGCTAGCATCTTCAGTAAGTGATTCTCCGTCTTGGATTTCTGTAGTCTAGATACTCTGAATTTTTGAACTCATGTGCTCCTTGTCGGAGTTTGCAGCTCCTATGGGTTTAACCCGGTCGCCTCCTTCGGCCAAGGGATGCATGGTTCTTGCCGGCAACTTCATCAACACCGCCATCGCGCAAGCCAAAGAGATTGCCAAGCCCCTCCAGATCAACATCAAGGCATCAGACTCTGTGGTGAAGTTCTCGGAGATCCTGCGCCGAGCCCCCGAGCGTATCACAAGCTGGAAAGCTTCATGTGCATGGTCCGGTGCAAGGATGGCGCTGTCCATGGTTAAGGCACATTACTAGGATGCCGACATCGACACGGTAACCTCTGGCATTCCCGACGTAGATGACGACGGCAAGGAGATAAACCATGAGTCCATCTTGTCATCACTCGTGGGTTATGACACCAGAGTTGCCGAGTTACTCGATGTAAACGTCTTCGTGCCGATGAATACCATCGATGGTGGCAACCAAAGCTCCTCCAAGTCTCTTCACACTGCCGACTTCGAGGGTGACTCTCCTACTGCCGATGACACTTCTTCCAAGTCGCCTGTGTCAAAGGAATGAAAAATAACTTGTAATATTTGTTTCATCTTTGATGGGTATGCGGAAAAAAACTATGTATTAACTTAAGGCGGAAAACAATGATGTATGCCCTGCTACTTAAGAACTAGTTCCAGCATGTATATATTTTTTAAGCAAGTGCTGGCTTATCCATTACTTTGGTTCTTATGCTTGACTTTTCGTGAGTCGTAAGACTCGTTGTCGGAACGATGCGCTCAGGTGATGATGCCCAATGGCACCGTCAATAACCTAAGCACAAAATCGCCGACAATAAGTGCCAAAAGTCACTACTCCAGAATCCACATAAAAACAACAAAGAACGTGTAGACCAGAAAACTTAAGCTAACGCCCGTAGACGGAATTTTCACAAGTGCAATCGCAAAGCTTGTGCATAAAGATTTTATATGATCCAAAAATGAACACTAAAGGAGGTAAAAGACTCAGAAATATGAGTGAACCAGAGATCTTTATTTCATTGATCATATAAAAGGTACAAAATTTGATAAAAAATACTAAGTGTAAAAAGGACATAGTTGTGCTATGTTCCATGGCCGATCAAGCTCCGGGTAGTCATCATCCGGGTCACGTCGCTTACGCTTATGATCCTAGTTGGGTCTATCCTTTAGTTCACGATTGTCAACGAGGTAATAAGACCCATTGAGTAGCGCCTTGCTTATGATGAACGGTCCTTCCCGTGGCGGGGATAATTTGTGTGACTTCTTCTGCTTAAGTCGGAGCACCAAATCCCCCTCTTTAAATGAGCAATGCCAAACGCGGCTACTATGATAGTTGCGTAGCTTCTGCTGGTAGATGGTGGATATTTGGCATGCCAAAACACGCTCCTCTTCGAGAAGGTCCACATCTAGGCGTCTGGATTCTTCAGCGTCATCTTCGTCGTAGATGGCGACTCTTGGTGCATCGTGAAGTATGTTGGAAGGTAGGATGGCTTCTGCTCCATATACCATGAAATAAGGGGTGTAGCCGGTGGATCTGTTGGGTGTAGTTCACAAACTCCACAACACAGATGGCAATTCTTCCGCCCAGGCTCCAGTTGCCCTATGTAGCGGTTCCTCAAGACGTGGCTTGATTCCCTGTAGAATTAATCCATTGGCTCGCTCAACCTGACCATTGGATTGTGAATGTGCCATAGATGCAAGGTCAAGTCAGATGCCCTTCTCCCAACAATAAGCCACCACTTCTCCGAGTGACAAGTTACTGCCGTTGTTGGTGATAATGCTATGTGGGAGACCAAATCTCACCACTAGATCCCGGACAAACCTGAGGGCAGTTGCCCCATCAAGCTTTCTAATGGGTTTAGCTTCTATCCATTTAGTGAATTTACCAACTGCTACTAGCAGATGCATAAACCCACATGGTGTCGTCTATAACGGTCCCACCATGTCTAGCCCCCAGACTACGAACGGCCAAGTTATTGGTATTGTTCGCAATTCTTCAGCAGGAACATGTGGTTGTCAGGCATAATATTGGCACCCCATGCATGTCTCAACCAGCTTGTCGGCGTCCGCCTTCGCGGTCAGCCAGTAGAATCCTTGCCGGAAGGCTTTCGCGACCAACGATCCAGGAGCGGCGTGATGCCCGCAATTTCCAAGATGGATTTCGCGTAGAATTTCAATACCTTCTAGCTAGGAAACACACTTAAGATATATACCAGTAATGCTCCTTTTGTAGAGTTGTCCATTGATTATGGTATAACCCTTTGCTCGTCATACTATTTGCCGTCTTTCGACCTCGTCGTTGGGCAAAGTTCCGTGTTCCAGATATTCCATGAACGGTTTTGTCCAAGCCGGAGGGACCTTTCCACCATGTGGACAAAAGAGTCAACTCTATTCGGGTTGTCAATGTCGGCTCCCTTCATGGATGGTGTCCGCATATGCTCTAGGAAAACTCCTGGCGGAATTCGTTTGCGCCCTGGTCCAAGCTTAGATAGCAGATCAGCCGCCTCGTTTTGCTCCCTAGGTACAAACTTGACTTCGTAGCCCAAGAAGCTCTTGGCTATCTCGTCCACTTCGTCTCGATATGCCACCATCATAGGGTTCCGCGCATTCCAGGTGCCAGCCACCTGCTGGGCAACCAAGTCAAAATCTCCATAGAAAACTATGCGCTTGATGCTAATATCCTTGGCTACGCGTAATCCCTGAATGAGTGCTTCATACTCCTCCATGTTGTTTGTAGCCTCGAAGTAGATCTGTAGAACGTAGTGTAGCTTGTCTCGTATGGTGAGTGTACCAATACACCAGCCCCCGAGCCGTTGAGCAGCTTTGATCCGTCAAAGTGCATCACCTAATACTATGGTTCCGGCAACGGAGTAGCATCCGGCATCTCCGTCCAATCTGCGATAAAATCCGCCTAGGCTTGTGACTTGATAGCGTCGCGTCTCTTGTAGGTGATCTCGAAGGCGGCAAGTTCAATGCCCCACTTCGCGACCCTTCCCATAGCGTCGCTATTGTTGATAATGTCGAACAGTGGAGTCTTGCTCACCACTGTGATTGGGTGCTCCTAAAAGTAATGCCTCAGCTTCCGAGAAGCAAGGAATACTCCATAAGCAATCTTCTGGTAGTGTGGGTAACGCTGCTTGGACTCCGTCAATACCTCGCTCACATAGTAAACTGGTCGTTGAACTACGTGATCATAGCCAGGTTCCTTCTGCTCTACCACGACGACGATGCTGATTACCTAGTTGGTTGCCGCCATGTATAGTACCATGGGTTCTCTAGGCTCGAGTGCTGCAAGGATGGGCGTTGAGGAAAGAGTCTCCTTGAGCTGCTTCAATGCTGCATCTGCTTCGTCCGTCCATGTGAATTTGTCCGCCTTCTTCAGAACTTGTATAGCGGCAGAGCCTTCTCTCCAAGTCGACTAACGAACCGACTAACTGCTGCAACACAACATGTTAGCCGTTGAATGTCCTTTAGGCATGTCGGACGGTTTATGTTTAAGATGGCCTTGAGTTTCTCCTGGTTGACCTTGATTCCACGCTGGGAAACGATGAAGCCCAACAATTTGCCGGCTGGAACCCCGAAGACGCACTTCTTAGGGTTAAGCATCATGTTGTATTTCCGGACATTATCAAAGGTTTCTTTTAAGTCGGAGATTAAGTCATTTGAATTTTTAGACATCACCGCTTTATCGTCCACATAGGCGTGAACGTTCCGACCAATTTGGTCATGAAGGAAACGTTGCATTGTCCGCTGGTACGTAGCACCTGCGTTTTTCATCCCAAAGGGCATCGTAACATAGCAAAACATGCCGTATGGGGTGAACAAAGTGACCAATTGGTCCGACTTCCTCATCTTAATCTGGTGGTATCCTGAGTATGCATCGATAAAACACAAAAGTTCCAAGCCAGCCGTCGAGTTAATGACTTGGTCAATGCGAGGCAAAGCAAACGGATCTTTGGGGCATGCTTTGTTCAAGCTGGTGTAATCAACGCACATTCTTAATTCTTTGGTTCCCTTTTTGGGGACAAGTATAGGATTGGCCACCCATCGGGTGTGAAGGACTTCTCGGATAAATCAAACCTTAAGTAACCTAGCTATCTCCTTGCCAATGGCGCATCTCTTCTCGTCTCCGAAGCATCGTAGAGGTTGTTTCACTGGTTTGAATTTTGGATCAATGTTTAAGATGTGCTCGGCAAGTTTCCTAGGTACACCTTTCATGTCGGCAGGTTGCCAGGCAAAGATGTCCCTGTTCTCACGGAGGAACTCGGTGAGCGTGCTTTCCTATTTGGGATCCAGGTTCGTCCCAATGGCGGTGGTCTTGGAGGCATTGCCTACCACAAGTTCCGCCGGCTTGGTCTCGATGGCAGCCTTGAATGCAGGAGCGGAGTCGGAGATCTGCTTCTTCGATGCGGGCATCTCTGAGTCATCGACCTTGCTATGGATCTCTTTGAATTCTTCGCTATAGAGGACAGCTTCCACGAAGGCTGCTTCATTAATCTCGCAGTCCCTTGCCTTGGTAAAGCTTCCGGATATGGTGATGACACCGTTTGGTCTGGGTATCTTGAGTTTGTTGTAGACGAAGCATGGCTTGGCCATGAAGGTGTGGAATATGTCGCGGCCGAATATGATGTGGTACACGCTCTTGAAGGGGACCACCTCAAAGGTCATGCGTTCTTGGCGGTAATTATCAACATCGCCAAAGGAAACCTGAAGTGTGATGCACCCAAGGGACCGAGCCTCCCGGCCAGGAACTACGCCATGGAAGATGGTGTTGGTCCGCCTTAGGTTTGCCTCCGTCAAGTTCATCTTCTGCAATGTATCCAGGTACATGATGTTGATGCTGCTTCCAGTATCCACCATACACTTGGTGAACTCCACGCCATCAATTAGTTGGTTGATGACCATGGCGTATTGATTCTCCCTAGGGATGAGGTCTGGGTGATCCTTCATTTCCCAAGTAATTGGAACTTCCGACCAGCGCAGGTACTGGGGAACTGGGGGTAGAGTGGCCATCAGTATCCTCATAGAGGTCTTTTGTTGTCGGACGGTGGGGGTGCCAAGGAAAGTGTGGTAGACTGGCGCCTTCTTCACGAAGGGTTTCTTGCCTTTGTCGTCGCTCTTGGCGGTGTTCTTGGGTCAACGTCCTTGTCCATGGCACTTGAATCCTTGGACTCCTCCTCCTTCTTCCCCTTGCCCTTGCCTCGCGGTTTGTTCTTCCGACTTTGCTTGTAGACGGACTCCGGGTCCTCCTTGAGGTCGTTGACGAACTTGCAGTGTCGATTGGTATGGGTGGCCTTGCCGGTGTCATCGAGGTGTACGAGGCACGGCATATCGCGGTACTCTTCATAGGTTTGGGGAACACGGAGCGGTGCCGAGGTAGTTTCACTTCCTCGCTGCTTCCCACGACCAGCTCCCCATCCTCGGCCACGTTGCCCACCATCACCTCGTCCTGCAAAGGTCATGGCGACCATGTCAGGAGTTTGCTTTTGTTCTGGAGCGGTTTTCCGCTTTGTGCTGCTATTCCTCCGAGCTTGAGTTGGAACGGTTGTTGCCGACAGAGAGCTGCGAGCATCGTCGGCGGCGGCTGCGAACTCACTAGCCAACTGAATCATCTGGTTCTAGTTAAGTTGGTGATTGTCCTGCAAGTGCTTCAACTTATGTCAGAGCAACGTTCCCCTTTCCTATCCATAGATGAAGGCGGCCATGGCGGTCTGAGCGTGCACTCCTGCGCAGGAATTCTTTCTCTTGCACGCACCGCTGTAGATCGCCAATATTGCAGGGACGCTTGTACGTATCCTCGAAGTTCTTGGTGAACGCTTCTTTCATGTCCAACCAATTGAATATGTATTTCTCCGGCAAGTCCTCCATCCATTGAAGGGATGTGCCCGCTAACATAAATGGGAGGTACTTGACGGCGACGTTGGGGTTACCCCCAGCGATCTCCACCGTGTTGCCGTAATCCTGCAACCATGTAGCTGGCTTGGCGGTGCCATCATAGGGCTTGATGGTCTTGTCAATCCGGAAACCTTTGGGGTAAGTTGCGGACCGTATCACAGGTCCAAAGCAACGTGGTCCCAGGTATTGTCCTTCCCGGGCCTCGTGGATCTTATCAATCCGCGAACGAGCGTTGTATGGCTCTGGGTTTCTTTTATTCTTGTCAACAGGGGATGGGCTGCGTGAACGATGCGGGCCCCCTCTGCCATGGTGACTACTAGGTGGCGACGGAGGCGGAGGTGGTGGTGGGTTAGCCTTCTTGCTATTAACCTCCTGCGACGCCTCACACTTGTCGCGATTGCTTGCCGGACGCGGAGGGTCATGGCGCGACCTGCTCTTGTGTCCTTGGTTGCGCTCTCCGTCATGACGTGTCTGCTCCGCGTTGTCGCGGATGACGATGCCTCACTGCCTTGGCGGGGGCATATCCGTACAATGGTGAGCCTTGGGGTCTTCGCGATATCGGGGTGATCGATGCGGTGGCGATGGGCGGCGATGTCGGGCCTTTTCTCCATGGTCGGAGGATATGGGGATAGCATCCTTCCTATTGCGCGCATCCCTCCGTCTTCGTTATGATGAACCCGTCTAGGACCTGACATCAAGTTGAGATCTGTCCCTTGGTGGCTTATGCTGGCTAGACTGGCAAAACGCGGGGTTAGACTCAAGCCTCTGAGAGGTGGCCTTTTCCTGCTGTTTTACCACCTTGGCCACTAGGTCATAGACCTGTTGCACTGCCTCGGGCGATCTATCCTGCTCTAGAAGGGTCTTGGAAACGGCGAGGTTGAGGAGTGGAGTGGGCATCACCTGTTTGCCTTCACTGTTAATGTATGTCTTGGCCTGTGCCGGCTTCAGGGGAGCCCATCCTAGGTTTCGCCGTACACCAGGATCGTTGATGACGCGAGCCGGAGCTTTCTTGGCCTTCTACTGCTACAACAGAGTCTTGTACTCGGCCTCCATTGATCTAGATTTTTCTATGGATTTCTGTGCATTGGCCAGATCTCGATCTAGCTTAGCGCCTTGCTCCGTGATGGCCTGCTCTTCCTCCAGCAGCTGCTGGCGCTTCTCTTCAAGCTTAGTCACGTTCCGGATATGAGCTACGGCCAGTGGCTCAACGAGGAGATTGCCGTACATCACTCTATCAGCTGGAGTAACTTGGGCAGCCGCATACATAGCGGTAAGTTTGCGGTGTTGTTGTTGCTCGGGCCAGTGCCGAGTTCCTGCGGCTGCTGCACGGGATTATGCGGAGGGGGAATGACCTTTGCGCGATCAATGTCGTCAGTAACAGGTGGTCCCTTCCCTTGTCCAGCGTTGTAGGCGGAGCTCGTCCGGGTTGATCTTCATCCATCGCCGTCCCAATGGTGACGAACACCTCTCGAGACATGACGACATTGTTGGCTTGCTCGTCGCGCGTGTACTCCTCCTCCATCTCCTGCATGGCGGTGTCTAGTTCCTCGGGACCGAAATCTATCTCCTCTGAGTCTGCACTGAAGTCGGCGTAGAGCGCATCAATCACAGGGTCGGAGGGTGCCAGGACATCCTCGATAACGGGGGGTGGACGTGCAACAGGGGCGACGATGACTGGAGGTGGTGGCGCAGCTGTAGCTATGGCGGCTGGAGGTGGTGGAGGCGGCTGCTGAGGAAGCGGCGCTCCACCAATGAGCACGAGATCCGCCTGAGCTGCCCCTTCGGCCTCCGCGTAGCTGTTGACGGCGTTCACCATGCTTTCGAAGGTGAGACGCCCTGAAGCCTGTTGCCGCCTTAGATAATGCCGGAGGAGCGTTCCCTGGTCCAGTCCTTCCACAAAGTGATACATAGCTTCATCATTGGGGTAGTGGGCTAGATTGGCTCCTATACGGAGCCACCTGGCCAGGTAATCGCGGGGGTTTTTGCCCTCTCTCTGAGCGCAACGCACCAGATCAAAGATGCTAACCATGCCGACAAACTTGGATCTTTGCTGTCCAGACGCACGGGCGAAGCCGGCGGACTTGAAGTAATTTTCCATCGTTATATCCTGCATAGGGGCGGTTTGGGTGGGCCTTGAATTTTTCTGATCTTTGTCGGCGAACTCCAAAGAGAGATCCGACATTGATCCTTCCGCGAACGTATCCTGCCCGTAGGCGGTTCATGCGGGCCTTGATGCTCCTCCGACTCATAGGGAACTAGTGCCCGAGTCGGTTTCGCCAATGAAGAGGTGGATGACTTCGATAGGAACGATCGAACACCGCGTAGGGTTCGTCTTCGCCGGGATCCAGAACTCGTAGGGAGGGACGATTGGAACGTTGTCGTAGAAGAGAACGTGACTGATGGCTACAGTTTCGCTGATTCCTGAGAAGATCTTGGTCCTCGCCCACTGAAGAGCCTGAAGCGCCTCTTGCCCCACGGTGGGAGCCAACTGTCGTGGTATTGCCGACGAGTACTCCATGGAGGGTTCCTCATAGTGCATGTTTAGAGACATGGGGGAAGGCGGACGGTTGACGGGTACGAGGTAACACAACTTACCCAGGTTTAGATCCCACAACGGTGGCGGAATCCTACTCCTGCTATAAATCACTATAATGGCAATATGCCGAGTTACAGAGATAGGTTCACTGTGCGAGGTTGTCTCAGATTGTCTGAAGTTGTGCCCTAAAGGCTCCCATATGCCCGACTTATATAGTCGCTAGGTCTAGGGTTACAGGGAAAAGTCCTAGCCGGACAGGTTAGAGAGTCCTGCACCGTCTATTACGAGTCTTGCATGTCTTGTACTCCAAGGCTCTGGGTACGCTGGTGACTCCACCATAGCCTTCCTTTATCCGGCATGGTCCTCCCTTCTGGATCCATCTAACTGGGCCGCCCAGAAGTCCATGGGCCATGCTACCAACTTTGGGCCACCCGGGTTATCCGGATAGGAGACATGCTATGAGGATACCCATATAGCATATCCCCAACAATTGCTCCTTTTAGTAAAGAAGGTCTCAAGAATATGGATCTGAATGCCACAAGTAGAGATTTTCAGATATATAGATAGTAGACCGACATGTTGTGTACTACTTATATGATTCCCATGTTTCACGAGTTTTCAAACATCAACCTACCTAACTCTGCCCACTTGAATGGATTTATGTCCATTTATCAAATTAGTTTAAATTTGAACTACAAGAAAATTGTAGGTTGTGTTGAAAGTTTTGCTATTTTTTTGGCGATAACCATCGTGGGGTCATTTAATATATCAGAAACCAGCATCGAGAGTTTTGACTATTCATGTCAACAATTTAACAAAATTAGGTCAAACTTGATCTACCAGTAAGTGCGATAGATTTTTATCGAATTAAGTTTCTTTTTGTAGGTAGATGGGTGCATCTTATTTTCGTAAAAAATGTCGTCGGTGTAAGTTTTCAACTATCAGGAAAGAACATTCTCAATTTTCCAAGTGATGATGAGATTGTTCTTTTTTGTAAAGGAAGTCTAGAGAATATGGATCTGGATGCCAAAAGCCAAGCTTTCAAACATATATAGTGGACCGGCATGTTGTACTTTCGAATACCATGTCTTATGATTTTTCAAACTTCCTAGCTAACTCTGTCCACTTGAATGACTTTATGTCCATTTATGAAAATTACGTTAAATTTGAACTACAAGTAAATCGTAGGTTTCTTTGGAAGTTTTATGAAAAAGCGTTTGGAGGTACCCATCGGGGGTCAATTAGCAGTATATTTGTAACCACAGAGAGTTTGAACAACATGTTTAACTTGTTGCTACTAAGATTTTTCATATTGATGTATTATGAGTTATCCTCTCCTTATTATTCGCAAAAAGAAAAGAAAGGAAAAGCACCACCATCACAACCATGCTAGACTCATCCACCTTTCTTTACAAGTTGCACATGCCACTGTCCAATCGTATTTGATGCCTGTTGCATTTCGAGCCTTTCTTTTAATATTTTTATTACTCGGGACATGAGCCAAGCGCGATTCAGCACTAAATTTTGGTGTGATTTTTGCGGGATCTAGTTCAAAATTTAGAGGAATATTTGCGGGATCCTCGGAACTACCCGCATACTGACGGGGCTTCTCGCTCGATCCCTCCCACTAAGCCCCTCATCATCCTCTATCCCATCCCTCCTTAGCCGACTTCCACCTCGCCGGAGTCTGCTC
This sequence comes from Avena insularis, assembly GCA_023614405.1. Classification (NCBI taxonomy): domain Eukaryota; kingdom Viridiplantae; phylum Streptophyta; class Magnoliopsida; order Poales; family Poaceae; genus Avena; species Avena insularis. The sequence goes on along the minus strand of CM042691.1, from coordinate 157,123,635 downwards.
AGCGACGCCGTCATCCACCTTGTCAGAGTCGCTTCATCGTATCTGCTTCCCCACCACCACAACTCAGATATGCGTAAGCCACTCGGAACCCTCACTAGGGCGACTATTAAAACTCCCTACTACCGAGACAAAGGTTGCTGCACACTTCCTATGCCTGCTTTCCTTGCATTTTACTTTCGAACGTAGTTCATCTCTTCTTCCTTGCAGTGCCTTACATTTCTAATAATGCATGCTAGTTGTTGTATTGCGAGATTGGTTCCAAGAGAAAAGAATGCAACTACGAGTCGTCAAGCCAAATAAGTTATCTATCACCACTACAAGACCTTGCTAACCCAATGCTAAGCCCAACAATCCTCCCTAGACAAACGTTTGCCTCCACATTGCACATATATATATTTTTGAGAGTAGTTCATCATTTTCTTGCCCTGCCTTCTCATGTACTAGTATATATATATTTATTTTTGCAAGGCATCGAAGATTATGTACTTCGAATGAGAATTGATGCTAACTAAACATGAGGAGTTTTGGACATTCAGATGTAGCCCCGCTCGGCACAGCACAACTGGTACAGAAACATGGATATTTGTTGCATATTACTTGTGCTATTTGCTAATTGATTTGCTGCATTGCAATTGCAGAAGAAAGTGCATGATCATGTCACTACCAAGGAGGTTCGTAGCATATATATTCAACTGCATACCAATTATTAAGCCATTTCTAGGAACCAAACAGAAGTATGGAGCATGGCTGAAGCTAAGATTATGCTTCTCCAACATGATTTGGACATGGTCACTCGGCGGATCAGAGAATTGAATCGGGGATGGATTTCTACGATTGAAGATGGCCATGATGCTGCCGATGATCTTCAAAAGTTAGTGGCTGAAAATCGTGTTCCCAATCCGGCTGATTCACATTCAATGAATTCAACGGGATGGTCTTGGAATAGGTGAAAGAGCGAGCAGAGATTCTCCGAGCATCTTTGTAGGAAGATGATTTTCGAAGGGTGATGCAAGAGCTGCCATGCGAATAGATTTTTATTTTGAATAATGAGGATGTCTTTACTTTTCTTCTCAGCCTGATATTTTATTTTCTTATGTTCTTGCAGTAATTTATGGCAAGTACGTATTTGGCACGCTTTTATGAAACTATATTGTACCTAGTACTTGCTACATCTGGACAATGTATCTCGGTAGCCATTCGGAAAATGGTGAAAATAACATTTTCCCACCAGAACATTGAAATCTTATTATGCACTTTCGTTTAGATCCGTAGACCCACGTTTTGTAGCAAATTAACGTAATACCATGAAAGTTAGTGCATCTTAAAAAATGAAATAAGAAAGAAAAGAATGGTAGTGCGAGTTCAATGACCATGCATGCAACTACTTGTGTGGCCCCAAGTCAAACTTTTAGACTGTATATACAACTAGTAGAGTACACAAAATATCAAATGGGGGGTAAAACACACACCGAAACCACCGCTTTCACCAAGCAGTCAATAATAATTTTAACTCTACGCCAGAAACAACCTCCAAAATGGCTTTCACGTCCAATATTCAAGTGGTACGAAATTTCCCTCTCGCCCTTCAGTCCAGAAATAAGGCGCGAAAGGCCATTCTACAAAATGGTTTGTCTTGCACAATTCAAAATTTCAAACCCGCGCCCATCGGGCTGAATCCCTCGAGATCACCTCGCAGTGTCACACCACTATGATCGTGCCCTTTCTGTCCCATCTCCCCTTCATAGCCTCTCCACTGGCACTACATAACAACCAAAGACGTTTTAACAGCTCCCTTATCTAGAAATCCAGAGTTGCTTCCCCGATGCCGGCATGCACCAGATCACCTCCTCTGTAACCGAGGTCCACGGCGCTGGAGCTGGCTCATCAACGCCTTCACCAGCGACACCATCACAGCTTCGTTGGATCCACTTCCCCCGACTTCACGGCACCAGATCTGCTTCCCCGACCTTGTCCATGGTGCCAAAGAGATGTCGAGAAAAACCCGCTCAACCGCGAACAGCGAGGTCGTAGCTCGCCATAAGTCTAGAAAACGCACGACCACAAGTAGGAAATCATGTATTCACGGTCACAAAGGTAGTTCATCGCTTGTTTCATAGCCGACTAACGCTGTTTACTTTCATATGTTTGTCATTGTTCCCTCAGAGCTTTTAACTGCTTGCTAGCACTGTACTAATTTGCTCCTCTACACACACTTCGCTCTTAAATCTCTTAACATATTTTTTGTCATGCATGAAAGCTGCTTTGGGGCTGACTGAGAAGGGAGAATGGAAGATTAGGGAAGAGAGATTACTGAATAATTCCAAACATGCAAGGTCGCTTGGCATGCAGAGACTTAGATATTTCATAGCTACCAACACCAATCATGAAGGCCAGGTTTCTGAAGCAGAATCTTATCCTCCAGGTGAACAAAACCCAGACGGAGACTTGACTCAGGAAGATATTTGTTGCATCTTCCATGTTTTATACCTCAATCCCACCAAATGTTGTACAATGCAATCTGCTTAGTTCATGCATCATATATGTTCATCTTGTCTTGCCTTACTGTTCTTCTATTCTATTTGCTTCTCATTGTACATAGCACTTTCATTGATTAATGTATTGTTTATGTGTGTCAGGAAATAGCTGGTTCACGTAAGACCCAACAGGGAGAAAAACTATGTCTAGCAAGTGTCTGATTTAGCATTGGTTTCTATTGATGAACAATAGCTCGAGGGACACATCACTCAGGAAGTTGGACCGGTTGAGGACCTCCTCCCTAGTCCTCCCTCTTGTCCACCCACCAAGGTGTTTTTTCATTGTGATATCTGTTGCATCATCCATGTTTTCTGTCTCAATCCAACCAAAAAATTTGCAATGCCCTCTGCCCAGTTAATACATCATATATGTTCAGCACATTTTTCCTTATTGTTCTTCTGTTCCATCTACGTATCATTACATATAGAACTATAATTGATTGAATTATACTTTATGTGTGTCAGGAATCAGCTGGTTCAGGTAAGACACGTTAGGTACCAAACCTGAAGGGTCGACAAGTGGTCCTGCTAATGCTATAGGTGGAACACAAACACATGCCGGGAAACACAATAAATGAAATTCGAGAAACTCGCATAAGGATAAAAAGTTTCGTCTTGGTGGCACACCACGGGTTCCAACAGAAGTAGACACATCAAATACCATCCCGCACATTCCTCAATCAGAAATTGTCAATCCAGATAGCCATGAACAATTGACAGCCCAACCAGTTTTGACCTCTACTGGCCTAACACTATTGGCACAACATCAACAAGCTAGCGATGATCACCCACCTATTGATCAGCCGGCCACCAGAAAAGGTATGTGTTCCAACACTTATCATGATAGCCTAATGTAACGGTTGAATTGGCAGCTACACGAAGATTAATTTCACATCCCAAAATTTTGCAAATTTTGCAATGTGGAAAAACTAAAACAAAATGAAAAACTAAGTCTTGAAAATTCATAGGGAACAAAAACTTTTTTGACTATTTAATATAACTCCTTCAAAACAAAAAATTAAATAAAACAATTTTGTTTATGAAGTTGTATGCATGTTTTCAAAACCTCCGAATCATAAAGCATGCATGGTTGCATTTTAAAAACTAAGAAAAATAACTTTCTTCTCGAAGTTGAATTGGGCACTTAACAACATGAGACTTTGGATATATTCCATATTTATAATATACAAAATAATTTCTAAGTGAGCTAAAAAGATAAAGGGCAAAATTATTAAACCATAGAAATTAGTTTGACTCTATTTGAAGCTCCAAATAAAATGATATGAAATTTATAAATTATAGGAAGAAAAATAAAGTCAAGTCAAAGTAATGACTAAAACAAAATAAAAGTATTTTTAAATGGGTGATTATGATAAAGAATAAAATTATAAATCTAAAGAAATTGGTTTAAACCTTTCTGGAGACATAAGTCAAAAGATATGGTTCTTATAAGAAAATGGAATAGAAAATAATGAAACTAGATGTACGTGCCATGCTCAATTTTTTTAAATGAATTATACTTTATTAAAAAAAATTTCAAATACTCTAATTGAAGTAAAATATTAACTTATATTTTATATAAAATTTTCTGAAAAGTTTGATACAAATTTGAATCAAATTAAAGAGACAAATTGGAAACTAGAAAATAAACAGAAAAATAAAAGAAGAAAATGTTGAAAAAAAACATAGCAGCAGACCAGGACCAGCTAGCCCTCCATCTGTATTTTTTTCCTCCGGATCATTTTCTTCTTGGGCCGCATTCCTTGGCCCATCAAGCAAATCGAACGAGCTGATTGATGTCTTCAACCTCGAGCACGTACATGCATAGGCACAGGGACATGCGAGTTATGGCCATGAGATTTCTATCTCTTCTCCTTCAAATTCCATTCAATCTAGTGACCGTTTCGTTCCAACTTTAACATGGGAGTTACTCAAAATTTAATGAAGAATCCGTTCAGACAATTTATTTTTCATTTAGTCTCCTTAATCTTGCAAATCAATCTCGTGAACCGAATGTCACCCGTCAGCATACGTACCCCGATATCCCTCCACAAACCATCTTAGCAAAAACCGAAGCGAGCACCACATTCCTCTCCTCCTCTATTATTTTCATTCTCAAACTTTCTCGAGAGGAGCTTTGTAGAACACACACGATTGATGCCAACTTCATCCCCAAATTTGATATCATCGTCAGATCTTGTCGTCCACGGTGAGTCACTCGTCGATTGTAGAAGACTAGTCTTGATGTTACCTACCTTCTTGTTGTAGTTGGCCGCGCCACCGACGTCGCTTGTTGCTCCAACTGTGGATTGTCGTTATCTTTGGGGACGAATGACCTCTAAATCACGCCCAGTAGCACCGCCTCGACACCCTCTACGCCGTCCGCATCTTCTTCTACTCCGAATACGTCCCTAGCGACGGGAACAGCAACGCCAAGCCCGTGCCCGCAAATCCGGCAAACTTCTCCGGTGAGCCATCTTGGTCCATTAGATCTTCATCTAAAGGTCATCATAGATCACTTAAACGAAGGGGTATCCTCCAACCAGAATCTGACAAGTGTCATATCTATTCCTATTTACGGATTTTTAGACATAAGAACACACAAACTTGCAAAAATCATATCTTTAGTTATGTATATCCAAATTTAGCAAAACATATGTCTATGGATTCACAAAAACGAGTAGAACACAGTGGAGCCATAATTTGGTATTTTTGAGTCTGTTAAAAATCATGTTTTATACAGAACCATTTGTGGAGTATTTTGAGTATAAAAATTGTTGTGTAAATTATTTTTAAGTGAATCCTTTTGCAAATGGTTGTAAATTGAACCCTCTGTCTAGTAAGACCAAAATATAATTTTATTCTAGTATAAATAATACCATGGAAATTATTTAGTAAGAACGGCCTTTCCAAGTGTTAGAAAATATTGCTAATTGCTACAATTGCACAAATGGTTACATTTGTAATCTTGAAAATATAGAATGTTCAGAACTCACATAGTAATGTTCAGAACCTTGTTATAAAATTTTCTACAATAAAAATTGCCATCTTGCATGCTTGCATACTTTGCATGATTTTTGTGTTGTCATTAATATTGATCTTGTGATTGTTTTGTCTTGGTTGTTTTGCTTGATAGATTATGTTGATTGTCAAGTGTGTTATTGCAAAGAGTGTACCAACACCACCAACTACTAAGGCAAGTGGAACTATCATCCATGTCCTACTATTTTCATTACACTTAGTGGAATTTTTGTAGTATGCATGATAGGGATACTATGTTACTATGCTATGCTATGTCCTATTAGGATATCCTTTATATATTCCTTAGTGGAAATATCGTAGTTGTAGTATGCTTAGCCCTGCTATAGATTTGGGGTGGAATACCATATTATGATTATATAAAGTGTTGGAAAAATATATGTTTTATATAATAAAACAAGTACTCAATGAATCACCTGGGTAGAATGTGGATACTCAGTTGTGGATAAGGTGGCAACAAAGGGAACCATATCTATGGCTATATCTTTCGTGTGTGCACTAGAAGAATACCACCCAGGGACCTACAGATTGAACATGTTTCTCATACAGTGGCTTTCGTATATAGCCACATGCTAAATGGGCTCTGGCTTAGTCAATTACATAGTGGAAGACCGTTGCATTGGTACCTATTCAGGTTAACTAGAATTATGTATTGGAAGTATATCCTTACATTGGTGCCTGGTAGACGTGCTAGCATTGTGTATTGGAAGGACTTCTATGGAAAGACTTTGTCACATTCTCGATCTTACAGTACTCCATTTGGTGTGTACTTATCCAGCGACCACTGGTGGCACCAAGACGGGATTGTGTCATGTGGGTAAAGTCTACAACTGCTGCAGAAGATAAAATTCTAAGTACTTAGCCGTGTCCCCGGTTACGGACAACTCTGAGCAACTAAGGCCTGAAGCTATGAAAGATCTCGACATTCCAATTTCTCAAAGTAAAACTTGATGGTGTCAACAAGGGATTAGAAGCACTTGGGGTTTGCCAAGGAGTTCAAAAATATTGTTGAAAGATCAAAATTATTTTGAAAAGATAGGATAAAACCATATTGCTTTCTGCAAATGAGCCTAAAATCTACTTAGCCAAATATGCATGTATTGATAGACTCCAACTTATTTCCACATAGTAGTGACACTTGCAAATACAATTCAAATGTATTGACCCGTGTGGCTATAACTTATCATGTTGCAGGATTACTTGATGATAGTGATGTTTGATGAGTAGGGGTTATGAGTCTGCACCCAACATGTTTGCCTGTGGCACATGAAGATGAAGGACTCCATGCTTTACTTTTATTCCGCTGATTTGTAATAAGATAGCCTATGGCTAGGAGATTGTAATAATTATTTATATTCTAGATCATGCGATGTAATATGACCTTTGTATCTTGATATTACATCTTAAACTGTGGGTGCTAGCTCTTCGATCCATGTACTAGCACTGTAATCATAGGGATTTCGAACCAAGCTGGGTTTGGGTCCGCTACAGATGGTATCAGAGCACTGTATTGCCTATAGGATCATAACCCTAGGATTTGGACAAAGACCCATGTTAGGAATGAACTTATAATTTTATACTTAGTAGGTTTTATTGTATACCTTGATCATTCTTTACTAAATCTCTTCTCCTTCAAACATGTAGAAAATCAGCCTTTTTCTTTCTCTAAGGACCTTCAAGATGGATCGTGTCAATAAGAAGTTCAAGATACAAGTTGCGATAAGTCCTCGAGCTTGCAAAATATGTGAAGATGTAGGCCACACCTCTAAGGAACATCAAGATCAATGTCCATATTGTGATTCCAACCATCCAGTTGAGGCATGCCCTACATCTCAAGTTACTTGTTTCCTATGCGAAGGAACCAACCACATTCCTGCCAAGTGCCATCTCAAATTCATAGTGCAACGAGTGAAAGAACAAGTCAAGGATGGAATGTATCAAGCTCTCAAAAAGATAGAAGAAAACCTTAGCCATATCACCCACTCCAAATGCAAGAAGGAAGGACACAATATTAATGAATGTCTAGAGAATGAACTTCAAGACAACCATAACTACACTTCACGGAAAAGGACCCGAGACATGACAAAGGTGTTTTGCCATCGCTGCCAAAAGACAGGACACTTCACCAATGATTGCCCAACTCAAAAGAGAGCTTCCACTGATGTTATCATAGTGTGACCCAAGAGACATTAGATTGCCTACCAATTATTTAAGACTTTCGTATCGTGTTAGTGTATGGATCATACCGACCTATGTGGTATGACTATACTAGGTTGATTGTTTCAAGAAAACTTGTTGTTTTCTTCGACTCGTGAGCTAAACTCATAAGTTGTTAAGTGATTAGTTGCTTGTTGATTGTTTGATTGAACTTGTTTGTTTTGGGTTGTGTGTTAGAACTTATTTAGATCTATCTATCATTACTTATCCCTATTAAACCAACAGATGCCTCCGAGACGTGCCAACAACCGTGCCAACAATGGAAACAACAACAATGGAAATGAGATACAACATATGATGACTGCACAGGCTCAGCTAATGCAGATGATGACACAATTCATGGCAACCATCAACAATCAGAATCTGAATATGAACAACAACAACAACAACAACAACAATAACAACCAGAACAAAAACAATCCACCACCTCTAGATATGCTTACTAGATTTCTAAGGTTGAGAGTTGCAAAGTTCTCTGGTACTTCTGATCCAATGGTAGCCGATCACTGGTTACGTTCAGTGAATAGGGGTTTTGTGACCGTTGGATGCTCTAATGTCGAGAAAGTGAGATTTGCAGCACACTTGCTCGAAGGCCCTGCAGCTATATGGTGGTACAACTTTCAAGTCACTTACCCCATTGAAGAAGTGACTTGGGAAATATTTGAAGAAGGTTTTCGCACTAACCATATCTCTTTAGGCGTCATGAGTTTAAAGAAGAAGGAGTTTCACAACCTTAAACAACATCACCGCAGCGTTGCTGAATATATTGAGGAATTCAACAATCTATCACGTTATGCTCTAGATGATACCGACACTGATGCTAAGAGGAAGGAAAAGTTATTGGATGGACTAAATGATGAAATGTCCATGCAGTTATTAGTTGCTTATGTTCCAACTTATCAATCACTATGTGACAAATCTACAATTTTAGAGAGCAAGATGAAGCAAGTTGAGAATAGGAAGAGAAAGCATAGCTTTGACAAGTATCACTCGAGATCACCACAAAATATGCGTTCTTTCAGAAAGAGCAATGGAGATTCTGGATCACATCAGCATGAAGGAAATGGACACACTCATTGTCATCACAAGAATCACCAGAACAACAATGGATGTGGTAATAATAATGGGAATGGTACTGAAAATGGAGATAACCTTGGTCAGAACAAACATGGCAATTCCATGAAGAAGGACATTAGCCAGTTGTAGTGCTATAATTGTAAGCAACTTGGACACTATGCATCAGACTGTCCTCAGAAGAAAAAGAATAAGGATGCTAGAAACTCTAATGGAAGCGATTCCAATGTGGCTCGGAAAGGACATGTGAACCACATCAACATGTATGAAACCCTTGAAGAATTAGATGATGTGGATGTTAAGATTTAGTTAACTCAGTTCATTCATATAAGGATCCCATGTTTGGATGTCAATTATTGAACCCATAGTCAAGTGAACCATCAAATGAAACCCTACAAAATTTCCTTTTAAGGGTTGTTGTACCCTAGTTATCTTGAAACTCAACCTATTCTTTCTAGCCTTCTCGAATCTCGGAACGAGATTCCTTTTACGGGTGGTAGTCTGTCACATCCCAAAATTTTGCAAATTTTGAAATATAGAAAAACTTAAACAAAAGGAAAAACTAAGTCTTGGTAATTCATAGGGAAGAACAACTTTTTGACTATTTAATATAACTCCTTCAAAACAAAAAATTAAATAAAACAATTTTATTTGTGAAGTTGTACGCATGTTTTCAAAACCTCAAAATCAAAAAGCATGCATGGTTGCATTTTAAAAACTAAGAGAAATAACTTTCTTCTCAAAGTTGAATTGGGCACTTAACAACATGAGACTTTGGATATATTCCATATTTAAAATATACAAAAGTATTCCTAAGTGAGCTAAAAAGATAAAGGGCAAAATTATTAAACCATAAAAATTAGTTTGACTCTATTTGAAGCTTCAGATAAAATGATATGAAATTTATAAATTATAGGAAGAAAAATAAAGTCAAGTTAAGGCAATGACTAAAACAAAATAAAAGTATTCTTACATGGGTGATTATGATAAAGAATAAAATTATAAAGCTAAGGATATTGATTTGAACCTTTTTGGAGTCCTAAGTCAAAAGATATGGTTTTTATAAGAAAAGGGAATAGAAAAAATGAAACTTTGCCGTACGTATCATCCTCAATTTTTTTTGAAATGACTTATACTTTATTAAAAAAATATTCTAAATACTCTAACTGGAGTAAAGTATCAACTTATATTTTATATAAAATTTTCTGAAAAGTTTGATAGAAATTTGAATCAAATTAAAGAGACAAATTGTAAACTAGAAGATAAAGAGAAAAAGAAAAGAAGAAAACGTTGAAGAAAAAAAGATAGCAGCAGCCCAGGCCAGCTAGCCCTCCATCTCTATTTTTCTCCTCCGGATCATTTTCTTCTTGGGCTGCATTTCCTAGCCCATCAAGCAGATCGAACGAGCTAATAGATGTCTTCAACCTCGAGCACGTACAGGCACAGGAACAGGCACAGGACAGGTGAGTTATGGTCATGAGAGCTCTATCTCTTCTCCTCCAAATTCCATTCAATCTAGTAACCATTTCGTTTCAACTTTAGCACGGGAGTTACTCGAAATTTAATGAAGAATACGTTCAGACAATTTATTTATCATTTAGTCTCCTTAATCTTGCAAATCAATCTCGTGAACCGAACGTCACCCGTCGGCATGCGTACCCCGATCTCCCTCCACAGACCATCTTAGCAAAAACCGAAGCGAGCACCATATTCTTCTCCTCCTTCTCCATTATTTTTGTTCTCCAACTTTTTCGAGAGGAGCTTTGTAGAACACACACGATCGATACCAACTTCAGCCCCAAATTTGAGTTCATCGTTAGATCTTGTCGTCCACGGTGAGTCCCTCGTCAATTCCTTCTACCAGAATATCACATCCCAAGATTTTCCAAATCTTGTAATGTGAAAAATAAATGAATAAAATAAAACTTTGTTGATTTTCAGGGTGAGAAGAAACTTTTTGAATTCAAATGGGAACCTTCAAACCTATTTTGATCAAGATAAATCCTAAAGGGATTTAAAAAGATAAACATTTAATAAAGGAAAATAAAAATATTTGGAATTACTATCTTTTAATAAAAAGATTTGATTTCCAAATAAAAAGGAAGAAATTTAAATAAGGAATATTTTATAGGCCAAATTAAAACTTGGTCAAGCCTTTGAAATAAATATTTCTATTTGATAAAAATAGTAAAGGTTTATTTAAATAAAATGATAAGGATTTAATATCCAAGTTTATTAAAAATAAAGGTTTTACTATTTTAATTAAACATCAAAAACTTATTTATTTATTTTAAACAAGTTTTCCAAGTATCCTTTATTTTCAAATAAAACCTACTAATTGGGTTTTGATAATATTTAGATTTCAAAATAGAGTTTTGAATAAAACAAAACCTATTTGATTTAATAACAAAGGTCTATTTATTTAATTATTAATGGACCCTAAAATAAAAATATTATTTTGGTCTTTGGACTTTGGTTTATATTGTTAAACAGAACCAAATTCAATTGCAAAGTTTGGTGAAAGTTTGTTGTGATTTGTTGTGAGTGTTTGATTTGTTTGTTTGAATTTCAAAACAGAAAATAGAAATAGAAAAAGAAAAACAATTAGAAAGGAAAAAAAATAGAACCAGACAGCAGCCCAACTCGTCTAGCCCAGCAAGCCCAGTACCAGCCCAGCAACTCCCCACGCGCGAAGCGTTTTTCACCTGAACCCGCACCCGCAGAGCAACTGACCACTGGCCCCTCTTTTCCCTCTCACTCCCTCGCAGACAGCAAGGTCCCACCTCTCCTGTTCATCGTCTTCAACCCCCCAAACCGCGCCCTGCCGTTGCAAGCCAGTAACGCCGGCGATCAATTCGTGTTAACCACGACCATTACTCCCCCTGCGACCACGCGGTATTAAACGCCTCGCCCTCCTCTTCCTTTCCCCTCAGACTCCACGCCCTGAACGCCACCAGGCTGCCCCTGATTTGGTTTACACCGCCACTGCTCCGACGAGCATCTCCAGTCAATTCAGGCGAACCACTGCCGCCCCTCACCTCCCCAACCACACGAGCTTACTCCACAGCCTCTGAAGCTTCTGCATGTGCCTTCCGTTCAACCGCGGGCGCCCCAGAACGTCGGCAACCACCTCGACTGAGCGCCGCCGCGTCTACGTCTTACTCCGGCGAAGTTTCCTGGTAAGAACCGACCACCCCGCGCCCTCTCCTTCACGCACGCAGCTTTGCCTTGATCTTGCGCATCTAACCATGCTCTATGTTTGCCCCCTCGTGATCTGTAGCGTCGACCCCGACCACGAACAGAACCATCTGACACCGACGACGACTCCGGCGAACGATTACTCTCGCTCCAGTGCGCCCCTCGCCAGACCAACACCACCTCGAGCTTCACCGTGACCTCCTGAACCCAGTGAGCACCTCCCCCTCTCTCGTTGCTTCCTAGAACCGCCGCTAGCCCACCGTCTGAGCGTGCGCCGCCGTCTACCGCCGCCAGCGCCGCCACTAGTTGGCAAGCGTGCTGCGTATCGTTGGATCTTAATCGTATGTACGCGATAGATTCTTAGCCGAAGGGGTACCGATCTATCTGTGCCGTGCGTTGTTAGTTTAATCTTACGGCCAGCATCACTCGATCCACCCGAACCGGTACCGACAAATAGGAAAACGCCGCGTGTCACCAGTTCTGTTTAAAAACAAAGTTTGAATCAGATTTGTTTGCAAATTTGAAACCCTTGTAACTTTTGATCCACACGACCAAAATTTGCAAACTTTATATCAATGGATTTAGTGGAACAAGACCTAGCCAACCATGCAATGTGTTTAGTGAAAAGCTTCTTGTAAAATGTTTTTTTTGCAGAAACATTTGTATGCTTGTTTAGGTTAGAAAAATTATTCCAAAATGATTTTAAGGATGAAATCTTTGCAAATTAGTTTGTGGTGAACCTACTGACCTTAGGAACCAACTTGTGGATTTAAAAATGTATTTGGTGAGGATTAGGATGGATTAATTGAATTAGCCCATTTCTAGTCAAAAAAAATATTGGTTTTGTTATGAAAATGAATTTTGAACAAAACCTTTGGAAAATGTTTTGATTCAAAGCTACTGACCCTAAACAACAAGTTTTGTGAAATAACAACTTATTTGGTGAACCACATAAAATTGTTTCTTTGATAAAAACATTTTCAACCACATAAAATGATGATTGGATTTAAAAATGGTTTATGGACAAAACCCTTTTGCAAATGACTTTGCCACTTTAGAAAATGACCACTTTGAACCTTACATTGTGTAGAGCCTAGTAGAAACCACCTTTGCAAATAAAACTATATTTTGCATGCTTGCATGCATGACTTAGATCCTATTATTTTATGTGTGTTTGATTGTTTGATTATTGGTTGAAATGCTAGTTGATATTGTGTTTGCTTGATTGATTTGTAGTGAAGTTAGAAAAGTGTGAAACTATCAAGATCAAGAAGTGATCCAACATTCCCTACCAAAAAGGCAAGTTACACTATCATCTAAAGTCCTAATATTTTCATTATACTTAGTGGATTTTGAAACATGCATGAAAAGAATTTCTATACTTATGCTATGCTAAATCCTAATAGGATTCCCTTATACATTCCTTAGTGGAAAACAATGTAGTTATAAAATGCTTAGCCATGCAACATATTTTGAGAAGAGATACATGTTGAGATTTTATGAAGTTGAGAAAAGGACTTATGTTTTATATAATAAAACAAGTACTCAATGAACCACCTGGGTGGACAAGGATACTCAAGTTTTGGACAAGGTGGCAACAAAAGGAACCATGTCTATGGCAATCTCTTTGTGTTTTGCACCAAAAGAAAACCACCCAGGGTCTTAGAGATTGAACATGTTTCTCCAATTGTGGCTTTCGTGTACAGCCACATGCTACATATGGCTCTGGCTTAGTCAACTACATTGGGAAGACCCATGCATTGTCTTCAGTTACTGAAAATGATGGAACTCGAAACCCTACATGGGTGCCTGAAGACAAGCTAGCAATGGTGTATGGGAGGACCCTCTGGAAAGACTTCGTCACATTCTCAATCTGCCAGTACTCCATCTTGGTGAGTACTTATCCAGCGGCCACTGGTGGCAACAAGATGAGAGTGTGTCATGTGGGTAAAGTGTACAACTTCTGCAGAAGATAAAAATCTAAGTACTTAGCCGTGTCCCCGGTTATGGACAATACTGAGCAACTAAAGCTTGAAGCTATGGGAAATCTCGACATTCCAATTTCTAAAAGAAAATTTTTAAGTGACAACAAAAGACTTGATGCACTTGGGGATTTACCAAGGATCTCAAGAGACTTTGATAAAAACTTGATGCACTTGGGGTTACCAAGGAGCTCAAGAGATTTGGACAAAAACTTGAAGCACTTGCGGATTTACCAAGGGGCTCAAGAGGTTTTGATAAAAACTTGAAGTACTTGGGGTGTACCAAGGAATTCAAGAGATTTTGACAAAGACACTAGGGGATTTACCAAGGAATTCAGAAAGATTTGACAAAAGGAACAAAACCATTTTGAAAAGATAGGATAAATTATTGCTTTCTACAAATGAGCCTAAAACCCTACTTAGCCAAATATGCATGTAATGATAGGATCCACTTATATTCTACATAGTAGTGAAACTTGCCAATACAATTCAAATGTATTGACCCTTGTGGCTGTAACTTGTAATGTTGCAGGTTTGATTGATATTAGTGAAGATTGATTGATTAGGATTACAAAGTCTACAACCAACATGTTTGCCTGTGGCACTTTGAAGATGAAGGACCCCATGCTTATAAATATTCTGCTGCAATGTAATGTAATAGCCAAATGAGCTATGTAAGATGTAATAAAATTATGTTATTCCTGGTTATAAAGTATTGTTATGACCTTTGTTTCTTGATATTACATCTTAACTGTGGATGCTAGCTATTGATCCAGGGACTAGCATTGTAAACACAAGGATCTCTACCTTATTTAAAGGTTGGGACCTTTACAGATGGTATCAGAGCATTGTGTTGCCTGTAGGATTTGTAAACCTAGGATTGGACAAAAACCCTTAGAAAAATAGGAGTTGTATTTGTTACAAAACTTATTTACAAACAATCTTGTAAACTCTTTCCTTAAACCATTTGGTTTCAACTCTACATCTCTTCTATTTCAACTTGATGGAAAAACCTACACCATGGACAAAGACTTCACCATGTGCAAAGGACTTCTTCAACTCTAATGACTTCAACATCTTCAGCATATTCACCAAGGACTTTAACCTTGGATATCACTAAGGACAAGTGAGACAAGGAAATCTTGCTCAAGATTTGGAGACTAAGGAAACACAAGTTAGAAGGAGTCCACATCACTTGAAGTTTTGTGACCAAGAATTTTTCCTGAGGAAACCATGATCTCTTGCAAGAAGAATCAACCAAGAAGGATGGAAAGATCACAAGTGAACCATATAGATGGGCCACCATATATTGTTAAGTCAAACCCACCAACTTATGTGGTGTAACAAAAATATTTTGTTGCCTAAAAAAAATATGCTTGAACTTGTTGTTTGAGTGTAATGTTTGGTTTGTGATTGTTTGCACATTGCTTGAGTGAATTGTGATGTGTGTGATTAGGAATTAATTCCTTAGAAATATCTTGCCTATTCTAATCTCAATTCAACCCAAACAGATGACTACTCCAAGAGGCTCCAACATCAAGGTTGATGACAACAACACCAACCAAGAGGACAACATGGAGGAACTCATAGCAACCCAAAACCAGTTGAACCAAATGACAGCTCAATTCATAGCCAACACCAGTGGGGAAGATCCAACCCTGCAAGGATTTTTGGAAGACCAAGCCCAAATGTTGCATAAGGTGACAGACCAAATGCTCAACATGGAAAGCAACTTTTCAAAGGATGGCAAAGATGTTATTCTTAAAGGAACCAAAGCTTGCAATATTTGTGGAGACAAAGATCACACTACTAAGGAACATGGAGACCAATGCCCTAACTGTGAAGAGAAACATCCTGTTGGCCAATGTCCCACCTCTCAAGCTACTTGTTATCTATGTGAAGGAAACAACCATGTCCCTATCCAATGCCCCATCTATTCCATAGTTGAACAAAGGAAACAAGGTGGAGTGCAACAAATGATTGCAAACAATCAGGAAGGATCCAAGTCTACCAAGAAGAATGAGGACAAAGGAAAATCTCCACTTATACCTCCATGTAATACAACCCAATTCAAAGGACCAAAGAAGAGGCATATGAATTATCCAAAGAGCAATAGAAGGTCCAGGAAGCATGTAGACATTCCTACCTACCAGATAACATATGAACAACATGAACTTGATGCACTCCTAGCTTTGGAGAAACCCAAAAAGAAAAAGAAGGACAAAAGCCATGTGCAATGTCATCATTGTAAAGAAATGGGACACTATTCCAGTGAATGTCCAGAGAAACAGAAGTATAAAGAGATTGGTCAAGTATGGTGCAACAACTGCAAATAGCTAGGCCATTATGCAGCAACTTGTCCACAAGAGACACGTGAAGGACTTAAACTCATCAACTATTTCAATTGCAAAGAACCGGGACATTATGCAAGCAATTGTCCAGAAAAGATGAAGAACAAGATAAACAAGCCTATGAAGGATCTCAGCCTTGTCACATGTGCCAGGTGTGGAAACAAAGGACACCATGCAGATGTTTGCCCAGAGAAGTTTCCCCAAGATCCCAAGCAAGCCAACATGTAATTTAGTTGGAAAATTTTTAAGGGTGGTAGTACCCTAGATGTTTTGAGCCTACTTGTAACCCTAGCCTTCCCAAATCTCGGGACGAGATTTATTTTAAGGGTGGTAGCCTGTCACATCCCAAGATTTTCCAAATCTTATAATGTGAAAAATAAATGAATAAAATAAAACTTTGTTGATTTTCAGGGTGAGAAGAAACTTTTTGAATTCAAATGGGAACCTTCAAACCTATTTTGATCAAGATAAATCCTAAAGGGATTTAAAAAGATAAACATTTAATAAAGGAAAATAAAAATATTTGGAATTACTATCTTTTAATAAAAAGATTTGGTTTCCAAATAAAAAGGGAGAAATTTAAATAAGGAATATTTTATAGGCCAAATTAAAACTTGGCCAAGCCTTTGAAATAAAATATTTCTATTTGATAAAAATAGTAAAGGTTTATTTAAATAAAATGATAAGGATTTAATATCCAAGTTTATTAAAAATAAAGGTTTTACTATTTTAATTAAACATCAAAAACTTATTTATTTATTTTAAACAAGTTTTCCAAGTATCCTTTATTTTCAAATAAAACCTACTGATTGGGTTTTGATAATATTTAGATTTCAAAATGGAGTTTTGAATAAATCAATACCTATTTGATTTAATAACAAAGGTCTATTTATTTAATTATTAATGGACCCTAAAATAAAAATATTATTTTGGTCTTTGGACTTCGGTTTATGTTGTTAAACAGAACCATATTCAATGGCAAAGTTTGGTGAAAGTTTGTTGTGATTTGTTGTGAGTGTTTGATTTGTTTGTTTGAATTTCAAAACAGAAAATAGAAATAGAAAAAGAAAAACAATTAGAAAGGAAAAAAATAGAACCAGACAGCAGCCCAACTCGTCTGGCCCAGCAAGCCCAGCATTCCAGAACCCACGCCCCAAGCATTTTCACTGACCCGCCCGCAGACAAAAACCAGTGGCCCCTCTTTCCCTCTCACTCCCTCGCTGATAGCAAGGTCCCACCTCTCCTGTTCATCGTCTTCAACCCCCCAAACCGCACCCTGCCGTTGCAAGACAGTAACGCCGGCGATCAATTCGCGTTAACCACGACCATTACTCCCCCTGCGACCACGCGGTCTTAAACGCCTCGCCCTCCTCTTCCTTTCCCCTCAGACTCCACGCCCTGAACGCCACCAGGTTTCCCCTGATTTGGTTTACACCGCCACTGCTCCGACGAGCATCTCCAGTCAATTTCGGCGAACCACTGCTGCCCCTCACCTCCCCAACCACACGAGCTTACTCCACAGCCTCTGACGCTTCTGCATGTGCCTTCCGTTCAACCGCGGGCGCCCCAGAACGTCGGCAACCACCTCGACTGAGCGCCGACGCGTCTACGTCTTACTCCGGCGAAGTTTCCTGGTAAGAACCGACCACCCCGCGCCCTCTCCTTCACATAGCTTCGCCTTGATCTTGCGCATCTAACCATGCTCTCTGTTTGCCCCCTCGTGATCTGTAGCATCGACCCCGACCACGAACAGGACCATCTGACGCCGACGACGACTACGGCGAACGATTACTCTCGCTCCAGTGCGCCCCTCGCCAGACCAACACCACCTCGAGCTTCACCGTGAACTCCTGAACCCGGTGAGCACCTCCCCCTCTCTCCTTGCTTCCTAGAACCGCCGCTAGCCCACTGTCTGAGCGTGCACCGCCGTCTACCGCCGCCAGCGCCGCCACTAGTTGGCAAGCGTGCTGCGCATCGTCGGATCTTAATCGTACGCACGCGATAGATTCTTAGGTGAAGGTGTACCGATCTATCTGTGTCGTGCGTTGTTAGTTTAATCTTACGGCCAGCATCACTCGATCCAATTCAACCGTACCACCGAGGAAGGAAAACGCGTGCGGTCACCAAGCTTACCCGAACCGGTACCGACGAATAGGAAAACGCCGCGTGTCACCAGTTCTGTTTAAAAACAAAGTTTGAATCAGATTTGTTTGCAAATTTGAAACCCTTGTAACTTTTGATCCACACGACAAAAATTTGCAAAATTTATATCAATGGAATGAGCGGAACAAACCCTAGCCAACCATGCAATGTGTTTAGTGAAAAGCTTCTAGTAAAATGTTTGTTTTGCAGAAACATTTGTATGCTTGTTTAGGTTAGAAAATTATTCCAAAATGATTTTAAGAATGAAATCTTTGCAAATTAGTTTGTGGTGAACCTACTGACCTTAGGAACAAACTTGTGGATTTAAAAATGTATTTGGTGAGGATTAGGATGGATTAATTGAATTAGCCCATTTCTAGTCAAAATAAAAGTATTGGTTTTGTTATGAAAATGAATTTTGAACAAAACCTTTGGAAAATGTTTTGATTCAAAGCTACTGACCCTAAACACCAAGTTTTGTGAAATAAAAACTTATTTGGTGAACCACATAAAATTGTTTCTTTGATAAAAACATTTTCAACCACATAAAATGATCATTGGATTTAAAAATGGTTTATGGACAAAACCCTTTTGCAAATGACTTTGCCACTTTAGAAAATGACCACTTTGAACCTTACATTGTGTAGAGCCTAGTAGAAACCACCTTTGCAAATAAAACTATCTTTTGCATGCTTGCATGCATGACTTAGATCCTATTATTTTATGTGTGTTTGATTTTTTGATTATTGGTTGGAATGCTAGTTGATATTGTGTTTGCTTGATTGATTTGTAGTGAAGTTAGAAAAGTGTGAAACTAGCAAGATCAAGAAGTGAACCAACATTCCCTACCAAAAAGGCAAGTTACACTATCATCTAAAGTCCTACTATTTTCATTATACTTAGTGGATTTTGAAACATGCATGAAAAGAATTTCTATACTTATGCTATGCTAAATCCTAATAGGATTCCCTTATACATTCCTTAGTGTAAAACAATGTAGTTGTAAAATGCTTAGCCATGCAACATATTTTGAGAAGAGATACATGTTGAGATTTTATGAAGTTGAGAAAAGGACTTATGTTTTATATAATAAAACAAGTACTCAATGAACCACCTGGGTGGACAAGGATACTCAAGTTTTGGACAAGGTGGCAACAAAAGGAACCATGTCTATGGCAATCTCTTTGTGTTGTGCACCAAAATAAAACCACCCAGGGTCTTAGAGATTGAACATGTTTCTCCAATTGTGGCTTTCGTGTACAGCCACATGCTACATATGGCTCTGGCTTAGTCAACTACATTGGGAAGACCCATGCATTGTCTTTAGTTACTAAAAATGAGGGAACTCGAAACCCTACATGGGTGCCTGAAGACAAGCTAGCAATGGTATATGGGAGGACCCTCTGGAAAGACTTCGTCACATTCTCAATCTGGCAGTACTCCATCTTGGTGAGTACTTATCCAGCGGCCACTGGTGGCAACAAGATGAGAGTGTGTCATGTGGGTAAAGTGTACAACTTCTGCAGAAGATAAAAATCTAAGTACTTAGCCGTGTCCCCGGTTATGGACAATACTGAGCAACTAAAGCTTGAAGCTATGGGAAATCTCGACATTCCAATTTCTAAAAGAAAATTTTTAAGTGACAACAAAAGACTTGATGCACTTGGGGATTTACCAAGGAGCTCAAGAGACTTTGATAAAAACTTGATGCACTTGGGGTTACCAAGGAGCTCAAGAGATTTGGACAAAAACTTGAAGCACTTGGGGATTTACCAAGGGGCTCAAGAGGTTTTGATAAAAACTTGAAGTACTTGGGGTGTACCAAGGAATTCAAGAGATTTTGACAAAGACACTTGGGGATTTACCAAGGAGTTCACAAAGATTTGACAAAAGGAACAAAACCATTTTGAAAAGATAGGATAAATTATTGCTTTCTACAAATGAGCCTAAAACCCTACTTAGCCAAATATGCATGTAATGATAGGATCCACTTATATTCTACATAGTAGTGAAACTTGCCAATACAATTCAAATGTATTGACCCTTGTGGCTGTAACTTGTAATGTTGCAGGTTTGATTGATATTAGTGAAGATTGATTGATTAGGATTACAAAGTCTACAACCAACATGTTTGCCTGTGGCACTTTGAAGATGAAGGACCCCATGCTTATAAATATTCTGCTGCAATGTAATGTAATAGCCAAATGAGCTATGTAAGATGTAATAAAATTATGTTATTCCTGGTTATAAAGTATTGTTATGACCTTTGTTTCTTGATATTACATCTTAACTGTGGATGCTAGCTATTGATCCAGGGACTAGCATTGTAAACACAGGGATCTCTACCTTATTTAAAGGTTGGGACCTTTACACAGAAGACTAGTCTTGATGTTACCTACCTCCAGGACATGATGGTTTACCTTCTTGTTGTAGTGGGCCGCGCCGCTGATGTCGCACGTTGCTCCAGATGTAGATTGTCGTCACCTTTGGGGATGAATGACCTCTAAATCACGTCTAGTAGCACTGCCTCGACGTCCTCTACGCCATCTGCATCTTCTTCTACTCTGGATACGTCCCTAGTGACGCAAATCCGGCGAACTTCTCCAGCGAGCTTTTCCGGTGTGCCATTTTGGACCATTAGATCTTCATCTAAAGGTCATCATAGATCACTTAAATGAAGGGGTATCCTCCAACCAAAACCTGACAAGTGTCATATCTATTCCTATTTTCAAATTTTTAGACATAAGAACACACAAACTTGCAAAAATCATATGTTTAGTTCTGTATATCCAAATTTAGCAAATCATATGTCTATGGATTCAAAAAAACGAGTAAAACACAACGCAGCCATGAATTGGTATTTTTTAGTCTGTTAAAAATCACGTTTTACACAGAACTATTTTTGGAGTATTTTGAGTATAAAAATTGTTGTGTAAATTATTTTTAAGTGAATCCTTTTGCAAATGGTTGTAAATTGAACCCTCTGTCCAGTAAGACCAAAATGTAATTTTATTCTAGTATAAATAATATCGTGGAAATTATTTAGTGAGAATGGCCTTTCCAAGTGTTAGAAAATATTGCTAATTGCTACAATTGCACAAATAGTTGCATTTGTAATCTTGAAAATATAAAATGTTCAGAACTCACTTAGTAATGTTCAGAACCTTGTTATAAAAATTTGTACAATAAAAATTTCCATCTTGCATGCTTGCATACTTTGTATGATTTGTGTGTTGTCATTAGTATTGATCTTATGATTGTTTTGTCTTGGTTGTTTTGCTTGATAGATTGTGCTGATTGTCAAGTGTGTTATTACGAAGAGTGTACCAACACCACCAACTACTAAGGCAAGTGGAACTATCATCCATGTCCTACTATTTTCATTACACTTAGTGGAATTTTTGTAGTATGCATGATAGGGCTACTATGTTACTATTCTATACTATGTCCTATTAGGATATCCTTTATATATTCCTTAGTGTAAATATCGTAGTTGTAGTATGCTTAGCCCTACTATAGATCCGGGGTGGAATACCATATTATGATTATATAAAGTGTTGGAAAAATATATGTTTTATATAATAAAACAAGTACTCAATGAATCACCTGGGTGGAATGTGGATACTCAGTTGTGGATAAGGTGTCAACGAAGGAAACCATATCTATAGCTATATCTTTCGTGTGTGCACTAGAAGAATACCACCCAGGGGCTTAGAGATTTAACATGTTTCTCGTACAATGGCTTCCGTGTACACCCCCATGCTAAATGGGCTCTGGCTTAGTCAATTACATAGTGGAAGACCCTTGCATTGGTACCTATTCAGGTTAACTAGAATTATATATTGGAAGTATATCCTTACATTGGTGCCTGGTAGACGTGCTAGCATTGTATATTGGTAGGACTTCTATGGTAAGACTTTGTCACATTCTCGATCTGCCAGTACTCCATTTGGTGTGTACTTATGCAGCGGCCACTGGTGGCGCCAAGACGAGATTGTGTCATGTGGGTAAAGTGTAGAACTTCTGCAGAAGATAAAATTCTAAGTACATAACCGTGTCCCCGGTTACGGATAACTCTGAGCAACTAAGGCCTAAAGCTATGGAAGATCTCGACATTCCAATTTCTCAAAGTAAAACTTGATGGTGTCAACAAGGAATTAGGGTTTGCCAAGGAGTTCAAAAATATTGTTGAAAGATCAAAATTATTTTGAAAAGATAGGATAAAACCATATTGCTTTCTGCAAACGAGCCTAAACTCTACTTAGAGAAATATGCATGTATTAATAGACTCCAACTTATTTCCACATAGTAGATCCTAAACTCTACTTAGCCTAAACTCTACTAATTAGTGTTTTGGAGTAATCATGTGAGGTTAGTTTACCAATAAAGAAAGGTTGGTTATAGTTAGTCATACTAACAGTGATACAGAGGTTTAGTCGAAACCAAATTGAGACCACCTTGCTGAAAAATTATCCTATTGCAAATGAGCAATTTGGGTAGATGTCGAGACAAATAATAGTTAAACCATTTAAGTGATAAGTATCACGATGTAAACCTATATGAGGAGGTGTCATATACTACACAACTAAGCCTGAATTCTAGAGATATTATACTCAAACTACTATATTCCGGGATTAGAATATTGTGTGTTATATGTACTACATTTGGATTTATTTGTTTTTCTTGGATCTTCTTGATTGATTAGATCTGTACATGAAGTTTGACTTGATGTGCAAATGCGTGTTTCAACATCCAGTTATTACTTGATGTTATAGACCTAGATAGGAATGGGAATTCGTGTAAGGGAGTGACGAGTTCCAAAGACCAAGATGAAGACCTACATGAAGGGTAAAGCCAAGTATGACGAGTATCAACGCAATTTGAAGGATAGATCAAGCTTAGGTTATTCTTAGCCATATATAATAAGGAATTTTAGTGTAGAAGATGTATGGAGCAACAAGAAGTAATAAACTTAAAGTTCATTCAAAGTAGGTAATGTTGCTAAGAAGTTAATAAAGTAGTTGTACCAAGTTCATGGAAGTATCATGAATAAGTGCAAATAAGAAGTTTTGGAACCAAAATGGTATTCAATCTCTGACAGTTCAGAGAGAATGCCATAAGGATGTTGGAAACTGTAGGGTAATACCTACAACCTAGGATGATCCGCAGCTGGTATTTGATCCATAGTCAGTATTGTGATCCATAGTTGGTATCTTGTCCGCAGCCAGTGTTGGTTGACATAGTTAACCAGATCATCTTAATGGTTGCATAAAGAGCATAAAACTTGGCCTAAGTTAATTAAGACATAAATGAGTATAAAATTTAAAGCGATCGTCTATCGAAGCGCTTCGCGAAGTTAGACCTATCAAAGTGAAAATGTCCAAATAGTAAGTAAGACAAATAATGCTGAAAGATTCGCTTCAGAGATCCACAATTGTGTGGATACACCGTATAATCTTTCCTAAGACCCTGACTAGGTTGAGAATAAGCTGAACAAGGATCAACAATCTAATTATAAATCCCATGGTTACTATATATGCAGTTCAGAGGACATTAGTAAACCCTAAGGGGGAGAGTAAACAGTAAATGGAAGTACTGTTATCCAAATTCCAAGTAAAGGTTGGAGAAGAAATACTAACCTACAACTACATTGAATATTATTTTCATCAGGTTAAAAGAAGTCATCATTATAGAAGTGCTACCGGAAGTATGTCTGGATGAAAGATCGAAGTTACTTCATGGTAGTAGTACTCAAACCTTAAGGTAAGTAATAAATGGAAGTTGCAGAAGTACTTAAGGAAATAATAAAAGAGTAGCTAAAGCTTGATAAGGTGAAATCTTAAAGGTGATAAAATAGACTAGTCCTAACAGACTGCTTCTAAAAGAAACAACTCTTAAGTAATATTTAAGAGGGAATAAAACATATCTAATTGAACATTTGTAGAGAATAAGAAATTCCGATGGGTATGTAAAAAATGAGTTCAAATCCAACCTTCAGAAGGATTACCAGTACAACTCATGCAATTATAAATCAAAGATTAGCCTTTTGGCCACCACTATTGACTAATAAAGTTTAAACCCCTATTTTAGTGAGACTTCCTAGACCTTATATAGTATAGTAAGAAATTTCAATGATTAAGTGAAAAAGTTGGACTAAGATACCTAATTAGGATATGGAATACTACAATTATTCCCATTTAAGGTTACCATGGAGTTGAGAAATACCGTAACCAACACAAGTCAATTCCTTACTCCGAAACGTGGGAGTTTACGAACTTCAGGGAGGAAGTTTATTTTAAGGGGAAGAGTCTGTAACATCCCAGCATTAGAGTTTAGAAATAAGCTGAACACATATGTGTGCATTGCATTCATGCATAGAAAATCTGAATAATTTTCGCGCATTTGAACAAAACTTGTCAAAGTGATTGAAGCTTCTCTTAACTTGATGGAATTGAAGTAGATCATCAAGTTGACTATGAAAAGTTTCAATATGACCTTTGCTAAAACCTTAATTTTGGGTAAACATGATTTGATCTAAGGGTATATCAAATGTAATAAAATTAAACCCTAATACATTAGTTAATGATTTGTATTTAATCCTTAAGTAGTCATATTCCAGTATTCATTACACAACCCATGAATACCAAGTTATAAATATAACTTAAGTAATAGGAATGTAACAACTAAATCTTGATCTATCTTAATCTCATCTACTTACACCGTGAGTATCATGGTAATACCTAACCTTAATTCTTTAGTGAGTTTGAGTAGGAAAGAAACCAAGTCAAGATCATTCATCATATATCTTCCTTTCCATATCAATCCTTATCATCTCTATTGAATCCTATCCTTATATTTGTTGTTCATCAATGTTGAGTAATCAACTATTGATTCACCAATTCTTAACCTATCAATTCTTGACCTATCAACCCTTGTCCTTATTATAGCATTTACTTAAGGCCTATAAAGAAAAAAGTAAGAAGAGGTGAATGGTAATGCTAGTTTTAGATATCATCTATAGGATGGGAGTGATTTAAGGGAATCAAATCAATATGGTAATTGAAGTTGTTAACTCACTCCTGAATGGATAGAAGGGTTATATGGAAGATATAATTATATGTTAACAAATAGGATTATAGGGATGAACAGTGAAGATAGTTACCAATGGGTAATCCTATTGGATTAAGTAGGCATAGTAAATGAATAACATCTCTTAATCCCATAGAGATACTAAGAGGATAATTATAACACAATTGGAGTGTTGTATTGATGAAGGCCTTGATTAGCCAACTGGAAACCTAAACCATAAAGGATCAAAGGATTATAATGATAATGCTTTAGTCACCAAGATTGAATGCTTATATCATGTATAAGTGACATTGGTGGATAGAACATGATTGAACCCTAGTATAGATATATCATTCTAGGTTAGCCATGACAAGTCACATTAATATAATGTGAGGTTGGAGTATTAGATATTGGAGTTAAGTAGAGACAAGATAGTATGATTAAAATGATGTTAGAGCAATATTGGATTAAAGAAGTAGTAATTTTCCTCTTTGGAAATACTAAGCACTTGAGGTGAAGTAGGATTTGATGTATACATCTATTGAAGTAATGTTAGTGATGGATGATTAAGGAAGAGTATGAATGAAGTTAGAAGTAACCACTTGTGGGATTGGAGATTATTATTAGTAGAATAGTTTGATATAACCATGTATGGATATGAGAAGATTATGAAAGCTTCAGTGTCAAGCTCATTGGATTTATAAATTAATTTAAAAGAATAATAGATGGATAGGAATATTCTTGTGAAGTAAAACTCATCATGTATACACATGATGATGGATAGGAAAAAAATAGTATATCTAGGAAAGGAATTCCTTAATTAGAAGTCCAGGATGGTGAATTATGGAAGATAAGAATTCCCGGTAAACACTAAACCCTAAATTTATAATCAAGCTTAAAATCCATCTCATCTGTTGGATAGATCATTTTATTTTCACAATGCTTTTTAGGAATATTATCCTATAGCAAATAACTTAAGCACATCTTTCTCATTTCCAATTATCATAACCATATGTGCTTAGGAGTTCTATTTATCAATTATTTTCCATAAGACCTTCTAGAAAATATCTTTCTATTTTAAAGGTGATATCATTAAAGATCACAAACATAAAAACAATATGTTTAGTCATTAATCTTTATTCACATTAACAAAATAATATAAGTATAGTAAGTACCCTAAAACCTAGGGTAAGCAATTACAATTCAGAACCCTAAATTTATTAATGAGTTGTATCATCAACACCTCATAAATATTCAATCTTTATTCATTAGGCAAATTCCTTGATCCATTTCTCTAACCACTCATTCCATATGAGCATGGAATAAGTGGGGATACAATAATTCTGAACCACCCTATACTTTACAATGTGATTAAATACATAAAAATAAACCCTATGACTATTACTAAACATTTTAAGACTTCATTACTCCAAATAAAAATAAAAATAATGTTATAGTTAATTTCTAAGATCTTAAACAAATCCTAAAAACCCTAAATCCTACTTATTCTATTTAATAAAAAATATCTCTATAATTATAAAGTTAAAAAAAAAAATAAAGTATGCTATCAAAATACTAAATTCATACTAGAATTTGAAATACATTTTTATATACTGCAATTATTTAGAAAATAAATTCTATAAAGAACAAGATAGAAAATAGAAAAAAAAATGACAACAAGAAAAAAATAAAAGAAGTAGAGGCAACAGTCAATTCTGGCCCATGGCCCATCTCCCCTCTCACTTATCCGTCGCCCACGAGCAGCCATAGCAGCCATCTAACAAACTCTGCTGCAGCCCACGTCAGCCCACTGCCGGCCCGCGTATCTTTTCACTATTTTCCTCCTTTCTTCTTCCTCATGACAGAAGGCAACGCTGGGAAGCAGCTCAGTGGAGCTCCGGTGACCGCCCGATCGCCGCCACGATACGCTCCACCGCTTCTCATGGCCTATAAATAACCTTGCACCACATGTAGAACCTCGCCGTGCATCATTTCCCCTCTCTCTCATTGTTTCCCTCTGGCCCGAAACCCTAGCTCCTGGATGAGCTCATAGCTGTCGAATTAGAGCTCCTCTTGGACAACGGAGACCACTCCCATGTTCTTCGTGCTCTTCCCGTCTGATTGCCCCCACTCACGGAAGCTGAGGGAGGTCAGGGAGCCTCAATCGTGACCTCGTTCCTGAAGTCCGGTCGCCGAGCTCCCCGTCGATTTCGACCTCCTCACGTCTTAGCCATCGCTTCGCTGTAATCTCGGTGAGCTTGCGATGCTCGAGCACCGTTTATTTTACTCGTTCTCGCCCCAGTTTATTTCCCCAACGAGAATCTACCACCGCCGCCGTTAGCCAGCGTCGCCACCACTGTTCCGGCGACCTAAATCGAGCGGCGCCGCCACTATAAGGTTCCCTGCGACGTCCTCTTTTCAATAAGCCCAAGAACAACTCCGCGCGCACACTAAATCGCTGGCTTTATCATCAACCAGAGAGGATTCAAATGTGAGTGACGTCAGCGTGACATCACGCTGATGTCATCTTCATGTTTTTATCATTTTAGAAATTGTGATAATGTTTTCTGTAATAAATAAAAAGCATAGAGATGACATGGCTGGGGTAGGATTAGCTCTGGTGAGAAAAACCCCTGACTTCATACTGACATCAGCATTACCTAATAAACACATTTAGTTATTTAATTAAAAATTCCCAAAATGATTAAACTTTATAAAATCAATAATTTTGGTTTTGTAATTCAGAAATATATGTATAATATATGGAATTTTTTAGAAAAATAAAATCTATAACATTAAACTATTATCAAACATTATTATGTTAATATTTAAATAATTATTATTTAATAAAGATTTCATAAGTAATAAAACTTTGATAATTCATATTTTAATATTGGTAAATGTTAAAAATGTAAATAAAATACCAAAAAATCATAGAAAAATAAGAACTATAATTTAAAACTATAATCATACATTATTATTTTACCTAATTAAATATTTATTATTTATGAAGTATTTATAAAATAATAAATATTATAAAAATCATATATTATTATTTGTAAATCAAAAAATAAATGTAATATACCAAAATGATCACAAAAATAATACCTACATGTTAAAAATATAATATTCCACTTTTGAGTCAAATAAAAAATTTAAAACTCTAACAACTTGAATTTAAACCTATTTTCTTAATTAATAATTCATATAAAGGTAAATAAAAATTTGCTAATAATTCTAAAAATAGCCAATTGAGTGTAATAAATAGTATTAGTCTTAAATACTAATATTATAAAGTCAAAATTATTTAACACCATTTAAATACAATTTTATTGAATTATCCTTCAACTATATATATGTAATTTATTTTCTAAAAATATCTTTATTAAGTATAAAATCTTCAAGAATGATTGGGATTAAATGAAACCTCTTTACTTACTTCAACCACAAGTTTTTAAGGAAATTAAAACACTATAGTGAGTCCATAAATAGTTAAGTAATGTTACTTCCTTGATTACAAATCATAACCAAAAGATAAATGATTCTATTCCATTATACAATTAAGAAACCACTACTCCAATAGAATTAATGCCATTCTTAAGTAACTTTAAAGAAACAATATAAAGTGAACAAGATACAAGTATCATAAGTAATACACCATAAGTCTATCTATGTCTTTAAAATACTATGATAAAGGCTTTGTTATGTATTTTATAGTTAAATTTGGTCTGTTATAATTAAGTTAAAGCATCTCAAGTCCAAACTATTCAAGCAAGCATAAACAAAACCAATCACATTACTTTTCCAAAAAATTATCGGGGTTGTTTAAACCTTAATAAAGAAATCTTTTCTTCAAAAGTTATTCGTTTTGCCACTTAAGTCAACAGATGACAATTAATCATAATCACATTACTTTAAATTTTACTTGTATATTCAGAATTGTTAACACCTAAGTTCTTTATTATTGCCATTACTTGTAAAGTAAAAATTTGAAGATAAACAATGATAGTGTAAACAATCTTGAGTAGCATTCCATATGTGTATATCCTGTTGTTGTACACCATTATGTTTACATGATGTGTCACACACACTCACAAGCCTTAATAAGAAGGACAAGTGTGGAACTTATCTAAAAGGACAACACATTGTAAAGAAATCATTTCCAGTATCCAAACCCTAGAACAACGTTATCCCCGGGATTCGCATTTATAAAGTGCATCACATTACTTATGCATAAGATCATCTTGCTTCTTTAAACATTCGTTCTTACCGGACCAATGATGCTGATTTCAGATATTGGATCTTATATTGTCTTGAAGACCGTGAGTGCATAATATTGCAATCACAAAAGGCAAGTTCACACTTGCTCATGTCCTTTGGTTATTTTCTGTAAAGTATTTTGGCAAATCCAGTGTGGTCATCACCTGCATTTGAAAAAGGACAGAAAACACTATTTTCATAATAATATGATTATAGGTTATTTACCATGAGGTAATAACCTACTATGAAAGTTCCGGTGGTAAAGGAACATATTATCTAGGACATAACAACCAATGTCGCCAGTGATTCTTGCGCCGTATATTACGCGTTAACCATGAAATTTGGAATGGGATGGAGAAGTAAGTTGTATCTTTTTCCTCTCGTATGGAGGCAAGACGACCTTAACGTGACGTTGCGATTCCTTGTGCGGATCCAACATATGGGTGGGCACCCTTTGTAACGCCCCCGAATCGGGTCTATGAAGATCTCAGCATTTCCCGCCGAAATCCGCATAGAAGCGATTCAAAGACGCCCACCAGACACTTTCGTGTGGGTGGGATTTGAATCGCTTCTATGCGGATTTCGCGGAAATCTTGAGATCTATAGACCGATTCGTAGCGTTCGCATACACTTTTGGTGTCTAGATTATCTATGAATGGTGTTTAGGGATATAGTCCATTTAAATGGTACTCGTCCGGCTATCACCAGGCCATAGAGTCTTCGGGAACTCATCAGGGTTTTAGCCTGCCCAAAAGGTGGCTTAACGGAGGTGAGCCAGCCCCGAAGGATCGTGCAGGCATATGAGGTCGTGGAGAGGGCAGTGATTGGCTTGGATATTAGTCTCAGCCTCACACCAAGGAAGTGTGAACGTACCTGCAATTCGGATGTGCAACAAAGCTAACATCTCTCATGGGAAAAGTAACGCACCTCTGCAGAGTGTAAGAACTGTAACTTGTTACTCCCTGTTCCAAGAAGGAGATGCAAACACGGCGGGAAAGGAACTCCATGAAAGTTCTGGTAAACCCGTGAAGGCTGACGGAGATAGCTTTTCAGAATAAAAGCACCCTTTGATGAAATGTTTACGAAAACTTGCATTGCCTACGACCTATGGTATGTGGTTGTAGATATAGTGCATCAAACACTCCTTTTCTAGTGAACTTGCTGAGTACGCTCGTAATCAACGTATCTTCTTAACCCTTGCTAGATTCTGAAGCCATTAAGACGACGTCTACATCAAGTTATGCTCCAGGAATCATCACCAGAAGCTAAAGTTCTTCAATGAAGTCAAGAAAGTCAACATATACATCAACTCAAGTAAAGACGAAGTTACTGATTAGATAGGAATATAATATCTAGCCATAGAACCTATTTCTATAGTGTATTGCAATTGCAGCAATGCCAGACCATTAGTTAAGATACTAGTCTTAATAGTATAATAGTTTTTGAGTTGTTTATCTCTGATTCTTCTTTGTAAGAAGTTTCTTTCTCTCTCTTTAACCTAGAGTGTTCTCTGGATCTTGTGTAAAGAGTTGAGTTGTAACCTATAGTCATGTCTTGGACCTGCTGTGTTTGTTGTACCGCTCTGAGGGATGTAATACCAGTGAATGGTGTTTCATTAGTATTATGTCAACGACTATAGTGTACTAGATCATGCAGTGGTATCCTGGGTCACCGCATTCAAGATTGCCGTTGGTTCTATTCTAAGTCATATAACACATCAACTGTTCCATTCTTGCTGACAGACAAAATTCAACTTCGACTAGGATAATGAGGGTCTAGAGTATGTTCTCATAGACATGTTCTCCTGTTCTTTGCGCTAGTAGAGCCATAGGCTAAATAATAAATACATCGATGGTAAGGCGAGTAAGGATATTCAAAGAACATCTCCTATGGAACACTCTATGATTGATCAATAATGGATAGATCTTCTCGACCACTGGTTTGATCTAAAGATTATGTTATGGTTTGTGAAGACTGAGACCAGATCACATTAAAAATTCGTATTTGTGCATCTATATCACTAGTCTCCTTTTGCAGATGAACACTAAGAAAAACAAGATGAATAGTGTCGCACGGTGCTTAACGAACCGAACTGGATGTCGTGCATTGGTTGGGCACCTGAGCGCAATAGTAAGGATAATTAGTTTGTAATCTTATAGAGACTTTGTGCTTCTTATATTTTGATCATTTGTTCTGCCCATCTTGCAGAAAGATGCGATAAGTCTGCAGCAAAAATTCGAGGCATGCCAGACGAGCAAAAAATAAGGGCTCAATCCCTCCGCTAAGTGTGTTATTGTAAGTCTTCTATTCTACTGATATTTCGCGATGACACACCCTCAATGTGTTATATGTTATAGTTAGATGTGCAACACTGCCTGAACTGCTTCCTAGTTTTTTTTAATTTAAGTATAGTAGATGATTTCCAACTAGTGTGAATTTTAGTTTTGAATGGTAGAAAGAGTTGCCTTTTGAGTTTTGTTATCATGCACCTGGCGATGAAGAAATAGACATATGCGATGTTGGCATAGTCCTGTTATTGAGTGTTAGTGATAAACTTCTTATTAGTATGACCAGATAGCTAGTATGCTTTTACTATAGTGTATATGATGCGTAATCAGCTATGCTAACTTGTATGATTTGTTCATAGACAGGTAAAATGTGTTGTCTACATGTTCCTCTATAGTGGCTTCTCTTCTCTCACCCATGTCTACCAACCGATAACCTTACAGATTAAATTGAATGAGGAGATGGCAAAACCTAGGAAAGACAGTCTAGAACAAAACCAAGAAGAATGTCTGGAAACATTAAACATGGTAGTAAAAGGCAAATGTCATCGTAAAAGTCCGTTCATGTGTAATGTTGGGTTGTCGCGGTCCATGTACAAGTCCAAGTCGGGGTATTTGTCTTATCAGGAAGAAATTCTAGCAGTACAGGTTGAACATGAAGTGCAAAGACAAACAATTGAAGAGATGAGACAGGAAGAATTAGCAAGTGATGTGGAGTTCAAGATATTACGAGATCAGCTGAATTCTCAAGATCTCATAGATTAAAAGACTCTTCTAAATTGAAGATGAACCCTGACAATGACAGGTGAGTACATTGGTCATGTGAAATGGTTCCTAGTAGTACTACTGAGCCTGGCCTGTGTTTGGGGCCATGTAACAAAAACTAAGGGACTATATGTGTTCTGCATCATGCTTTTATATATTCACGCTGTGCTCCATGCACAAAAACATGTGCCCGAACCTCACTCTCGCAAACCTTGGATTCATGAACGCCATAATGGTTTTTATTATTTGGACAACCGCCAAATTTAAAATCTCAGTCGTTCGACAAAACCTACCACCTACATTTTTGAATCGAAGATTATGTATCCAATTTTCTTTGCCAATATGGTAAGTATTATGATGATCAACCTTCAATTCATACGGAAGGAGTACCATTTTTTCTATTATTCCTTGGATGCTAACGAAATAGTCGAGCGGCAAAACCTGCCTTCAACCCTGTCACACTCGGTCTTCAATTCCCGAAGAGAGAGTACCCCTTTATTCTATTATTTCTTGGATTCTAGACAAATTAAAAATATCAGTCTGCATATTCATTATGGTCATGGCTAATCAGTTGATGTGACTCTCGGACTTGAAATCCTAGAAAGATAGCATACGGTCTACTAGCTTTTTTCTATTATTAATTGGACGATAGCAATAAAATTCAAAAGTGTAATCAAGCGGCAAATTCCCCATCGACTCAGATACATTTCACACGCCTCCGTTTTAAACATTTTGAGGCAAAATCTCCCACCGTTGGAGAACCATTTGTCTAGTACTATTAATATTAGATGGACGCTATCCTAATTCAAAATCTCAATCGAGCGGCAAAACCACCCCACCGACCTTGAAGCATTTCCCGCCCCTCTGTTTCAAAAACTTTGATCCTGGCACTAGCCAAATTCAAAATCTTAATCGAGTGGCAATATCACACACCAACCTTGAAGCATTTCGCGCTCCTCCGTTTCAAAAACTTTTGACTTTAAAATTCCCATTGTACCCTTTGTTCAGACGACAAATGGGCATGCTAAAGTTGGTAGCTTGGGGGCATGATAGTAATTGATTTTCTTTTCAGCTCTGTGGTCCCTATTCGCGCTGTTTTTCCTGATGGCCCTCCCAAAAATCCCAAACTCCTCCGTCCCCTCCATGACCATTGCGCGCACCGTTCGGCGGCTTTTCCACGGCGGCCTGAGCCGCTTGAGCTACGGTCTCGTGCACCTCCGCAGAGCCGCATCACCGACACCTATCCCACCAGATCTAGTTTACCGGGATTCTCTACCACGGCAGCAGAGCTGCGGTCTCGTTCAACATGCCGATGGTGTCATCGACCGCCCAAGCTCTGCTTCCCCGCTACCGAATGCTATCCAAATGTACCGGAACCTCCTCATAGGTGTCCACCGGATGGGATATAGTTCAACGAGTTCCATATCCATCGGCTAGAACAATTGCACGGGCATCGCCGTTCACTGCACCGGATCTGCCTCAACAATGCTCTCATCCAAAATCCTCATGCTGGCATCGGTAGCCCAAGATCTGCTTCCCTGACCTCCCAAGATCTGTTTCCCGACCACCCAAGATCTGCTTTCCCACAACCATAACACCCTCGATTACCTGGACGTCACCTGCACGATATCAACGATGCTTAGACGCCTCTCTGACCAAGGTAACCAAATCTCCAACCCCTTTTTGTTTTCTCAGCAGTATAACAGGTTAAAGCATGTCATAGTGAATTGTATTTTTGTAATCGTTCTAGTACACACATGTCACTGGGCATGCATGTTCTTTGTGCTACATACAAGGTCACTAGACATGTTGGTTTGCATTCACTGCTCTAGAAAATTCAAGTCATGCACATGTTTGTTATTTTTTCATGCACATGTTCTTAGCTACTCCCTAAAACAGTAATTTCTTGCTATTGTATATTTCTTGCAAAATGTAAAGTCATTGGATAATATTAGTGTGGATTCCCTGATCCACAGTTACTGAATCTATCTGGTTCGCACCGAGCTAAGTTCCTGCTATTATTTCCTCGATGGCATCGTTCTACTATCCTGTAGTACCCATTTAAACTCATCGTACTAGTTTGATTATAATTTTTTTGTTTCTATCTGTATCTTTAAAAGATGCAATGCTGATGATGGTGCCTAATAGCGCTTCGTTGGGAAACCCCAAGAGCAAGGTGTGAAAAGCACAGCAGCAAGTCTTCCCTCAGTAAGAAACCGAGGTTATCGAACCAGTAGGAGGAAGGAAACATGTCAAAGGTGTTGCTAGCAACTTGGAAACCTGCACATCACAAACTCAAGACTTTGCCCCAACGAATAGTGAGGTTGTCAATCTCACTGGTTGTTGTAACAAAGGATTAATAGTATGGTGTGGAAGGTAATAGTGGTTTGAAGCAAGTAAACACGAACAGTGGAAGATGCATCAGTGGTAAAGATTGTACCGGGGTCCATAGTTCACTAGAGGAGTTCTCCTTAAGAAACAAACATGGCATGGTGGGTAAAAAATTACAGTAGGGCAATTGACAGGACTGAGCAAGGCATAATAATGCAATACTAGACATTCATGATCCTATGAGATTCGATTGGGCAATACAACAAGATACATAGACCACGATCCAACTACATCTGTGACTAGAAATACACCTTTGGGTTATCATCCGAACCCCCTCCAGTATTAAGTTGCAAGTAACAGATAACTGCTTTAAGCAAAGTGTTTAAGGTAAACAATCCACTTGTTCCATGAACAAGAGACCGTTGTTTTCTCCCTAGTGGCAACAACACATCTACAACCTTAGAGATTTCTTTCACTTCCCTTAGATTAAATAGAGGCATGAACCCACTATCTATCATAAATACCCCCTCTTGGAGTCACTAGCATCTACTTGGCCAAGATTGCTACTAGAAACAGAGAGCATGCAAGATCACAAACAATACAGACATGATAGAATCAATAAGACAAAACCACTAATCAATCTGACATAGTAATCTCAATATCCATCGGATCCCCGCAAACACAACATGCATGATTAAAAATAGATGATCTCGATCATGAACGGAGCTCACAAGATCTAAACATGGTAGCACAAAGGAGGAGATACAACTATCTAGCTACTACATGGACCGGTAGTCCAAGGTGGAACTACTCACACTTCATACCGGAGGCTGGCATGATGAAGAATAAGGCCTCTAGGATGATCTCCCCTCTGGCCGGGTGCCGGGAAGAGCTTCAGATCCCCCCTGATCTAGGGACGATGGTGGCGGCGGCTACAAACGGTTTCGTGGAATGTTGATCGGGTACTTAGGTTTTATGCATCGAGGGGTATTTATTGGCGAAGAGGCGAGGCAAGGGGGCGGCCAGGGTGGTCACACCCCCCCAGGCGCGGCTAACTCTAGCCGTGCCGCCAGGGGATGTGGCCCACTGGTGCCTCCCCTCCGTCTCGTATTCTGGCTCCGTGTTCCCACGGTAAAATATTAACTTTGGCTTTTGTCCCGTCCAATTCCGAGAATATTGATTTTCTTCCTTTCTAGAACCAAAAACAGAAAAAACAGGCAACTAGCACTGTGGCACCTTGTTAATAGGTTAGTACCGGAAAACATATAAAAACACCTCAAAATGTAGACAAAGCAAAGCAAAGTAGATACTAAACAAGCATGGAACATAAAAATTATAGATACGTTTCTAACGTATCAAGCATCCCCAAGATTAACTCCTGCTCGTCCTCGAGTAGGTAAGTGATAAAAAGAATAATTTTTGAGGTGACATGCACCATCAAAATCAAGATCAAACCGTTTGCAAGAATTGAAAGTTGGGATCAAAGAAGTCTAAACATGAGCATGAAAGATGGAGTTCTAGTAGTAAGATAAAGTAACTATGCATGCAACATGAAAGGTTACAAACAAAGATCATGAATAACATGCATTGAAAAATGTTTTTTTGTTTCACATACAGAAAACATGGCATAGTGGCATTCAGCTTCTTGTCCCTCATGGAGTAGAAAATAGATGCATAGGACACCTTCAAAGTTCATAAGAGTGACTAGATAAAATAGCACAAGAACAAGTAATATCAACAATATGCATCAATCAATAAGTTTTGGGACAACGCACATAAAACTAAGAATGGCAACTATGCTCTATTAACTAGTGCCTAAGGATAGTAGGTGGAGACTCAATATAATGGTGGAAGAAAGGCCCTTCATAAAGGAAAGCAGGGATCTCAAGTTTCAAAACGATCTTCCAAAAATTATGGTACTTGATAGCTTTTATCTCTCATTGCCCCTATCATAAGCATCTTGAAGTGATTAAGGTTAAAGTGAACAGACTATGGAGTATATGCTTTACAAAGTATATGTTGGTAATCTCATGTCCCTTGAATATGAGGGCTTCACCTCATGCTACTCAACTTTAGTCACCTGTAAGTTCTTGTCATAGTAAGTACATGTGTATCATAGAGAACCGCCAATAGGGTACCCCTTGCACATGATACAGGAGCTATCCCATAATCAAAATGACAAGGCAATAAGACAATAAGCATCTCAGCAATCTTCTTATTTACCATTGGAAAATGGTGATTTTTTCTCTCTTTTCTCTTTTCAATTTGTCTCTTTTTTTATAAGAAGAAAGCTTCATTGATGTCATTATGGTGATGATGCAAGTTTCCCCCATGATTAGGCATGGCTTAGGCTAGCGGCCCAAGCGTTTATCTAACCCACATACATAACTACATGGACTTACAAGCTCTCCTTTCATTTCACACTGACAACATCCATAGATAAAAGAGCATGATATCAACTATGTACAAAGTACAAGTGCAATGTTGAAAGTGTTCCCCGTGACAACACGGTTCTGCTAATTCCAACGTATAAGTGCAAGCATATACAACATAGATGACACAATGCTTCAAGTTTATTAGGGGCAAGAAATATAAAGTGTGCCATCAAGTTTGTGAGAGCTTTAATCACTAAGTTTTCACATAAAAAAATACTTTTTAATTAGAAGATAGATGAAAACAAGAATATACTTGGAATGGTGTAACACACCATGCATAGGAGTTTATAATGGACACTTTGGAATAACTTGGTTTCTTGGGAGTTGGATGCATGAGTAGAGCTAACTCATACAAGTGGAGGCTAGCAAAATACTGGGAGCGACCAACTAAGAGAGCAATAATGGCCATAATCATCCAGAGCGACAAAACATTACTAATCAAAGCATAAAGTGGTACTACAAGTCAAGGGCTAAATGATCATAGAGGCTATGGTGACTTGTTCATAGTCATAACATGGTGTGAGAATGTGCCAAGTCAACACAAACAAAGCATCAAAGGAGAATACCACAATACTATGCTTTTGTATGCTAATACAACGCATGATTTCTTCAAGGCACACTAAGCATTCCCAATTGTTTGGAACAAGTCATGCTACAGAAATAATCACTAAGCATAAGGTAAAAACAACACCTAGCATGAGATGATAAAGTCCAAGTCACAGTCAAAGCAAACTCCTCTTGTACTACTCAAGCAAGAACTTTCTACTCCTTTCCAACACCAATCAACTTATTTGAAACAACACAGCAAGAACGGGTGTCCAAACTAATTTATTCAAGAAAACTAAGCAAACTAAATGAAAACTAAGACGCTCCAAGAACAACACAACAGTGCATGAAACAATAAAAACGAAGTGTCTAGAAAGAACTGAGCATTTTATTGATGAAGAAGGGGATGCCTTGGGCATCCCCAAGCTTTGACGCTTGTACCTCTTGAATATTTCTTGGGGTGAAACGGTGTGGCATCCCCAATATTGAGCTTTTTTCCATTCTTCATCTCATTACATCATTCTCTCTTTACACCTGAAAATTTTCCTTCATACAAAACTTCACACAATCTTCATTAGCAACATTAGTGTACTCAAAAGATAATAGACCGTTGGTTTTAGCTTTAGAACAAAAAAACTTTCACTAAAAACACAAGATACTATAGCAATTCCCTCAAATCTCAATTTCCCAGAAAGAACCCAAAAATGAATCAATAAGAAGCAAATGCAAATAATAGCAGAAATCTGTCAAAACAGACCAGCAGGTAGAAACTGATTTTTTCGAAGACCTTCTGTTGCTCAAATAAAAAAGTGTTGAACTAACAAAAGTTAGCAACATACTGGGTTATTTAGTCACAAAATATCAGCTCAATCCGACTTAGAGAGAGATTTCTCACGAATTTTTATGGTGGAGCACAAAAATCTGTTTCGGGACAACAACTCCCCAAATCTTACTTCCCTCTCATGAGAGGTCATTCTTGGCACAGAAAGGATAAACAGAGGTCATTACTGAATTAATAATTTCCAATACTCAAGAAAGCTCTTGGGTTATCTCCTAACAAGTACTTTTTTAACGCCTTTAAGTTAGGCACAAGAAGCAAGAATCAAATGTTTTGAAATGAAGAAG
This sequence comes from Avena insularis, assembly GCA_023614405.1. Classification (NCBI taxonomy): domain Eukaryota; kingdom Viridiplantae; phylum Streptophyta; class Magnoliopsida; order Poales; family Poaceae; genus Avena; species Avena insularis. The sequence continues at coordinate 157,084,283 of CM042691.1, read as the reverse complement.
CATTAAGATCAATACTTGAAATCTCTTCAACTAGGAAAGGTATCTCATCCAAATGAGTTTTGGAGGATACCTTCTCATCTCTCCCTGGTTCACTAATTTCATCAAAAGTATTTTCAGGAACGATCCAATCAAAATTCTTTTCTAAGGGCTTCATGCATTCCTACAAGTTTAAAAGGTAGGGGTATCTTAATTTCCTCTCTGGGTTTGTTTTTATCTAAAGTACCCATAACATCTATACATGAGCATATTAAAACATTCAAAGATCTTTTTGGCTTCCTTAGCAACATCATTTAACTCTTTTAGTAAAGTTTCAAGGATAAATTCTCTCTTTTCAGCATCCTTCTCTTCTTTTATTTTGAGAAACAAAATTTGCTTCATGGGGTTAAGGTTAACAAATCTAGCCTCGAACATATGAACTAAAGAAGCTGCAGCAATTTCATAATTAGGAGCAAGTTCTGCTATAGATCTATCCTCAATATCCTCATGTTTGCTAACATGATTAAAGAATTCTTCAATATTTGCTTTCCCAATTATGGAGCCACTACCTATTGAAAGGTCTTTCAGGGTGAACTTGGGGATCAACTTGGTGAGCTAGAGCAAGGTGACAATGAGAGTAGGAACTAATTTTTTTGTGTTTTTGATAGGAGAAAGCAAACCAAACTAAACTAATTTTTTTGGAGTTTTTAATAAAAAGAGGCAAACAAAACCAAGCAAAAGAAACTAAGCAAAACAAGAACAAAGTAAAGAGAAAGGTTGTGAAGGACTCCCCTTGTGAAGACGTCCTTAGCCTCTCCGGCAATGGCGCTAGAAAACTTGTTGATGGCGCCTGATAACGCTTCGTCGGGAAACCCCAAGAGCAAGGTGTGAAGAGCACAACAGCAAGTCTTCCCTCAGTAAGAAACCGAGGTTATCAAACGAGTAGGAGGAAGGAAACGTCTCAAAGGTGTTGCAAGCAACTTGGAAACCTACGCATCACAAACAGTGAGGTTGTCAATCTCACTGGTTGTTGTAACAAAGGATTAACTGTATGGTGTGGAAGGTAATAGTGGTTTGCAGCAAGTAAACAGGAATAGCGGAAGATGTATCAATGGTAAAGATTAGACCGGGGTCCATAGTTCACTAGAGGTGTTCACCTTAAGAAACAAACATGGCATGCTGGGTAAACAAATTACATCAAGGCAATTGACAGGACTGAGCAAGTCATAACAATGCAATACTAGAAATTCATGACCCTGTGAGATTCGATTGGGCAATACAACAAGATACATAGACCTCCATCCAACTATATCTATGACTACAAATCCACCTTCGGGTTATCATCCGAACCCCCTCTAGTATTAAGTTGCAAGCAATAGATAACTGCTTTAAGCAAAGTGTCTAAGATAAACAATCCACTTGTTCCATGAACAAGACACTGTTGTTTTCTCCCTAGTGGCAGCAACACATCTACAACCTTAGAGATTTCTGTCACTTCCTTAGATTAAATAGAGGCACGAACCCACTATCTAGCATAAATAACCCCTCTTGGAGTCACTATCATCTACTTGGCCAAGATAGCTACTATAAACGGAGAGCATTCAAGATCACAAACAACACAGACATGATAGAATCAATAAGACAAAACCATTAATCAATCTGACATAGTAATATCAGTATCCATCGGATTCCCGCAAACACAACATGCATGATTACAAATATATGATCTTGATCATGAACGGAGCTCATAACATCTAAACATGGTAGCACAAAGGAGAGATACAAACATCTAGCTACTACATGGACCCGTAGTCCAAGGTGTAACTACTCACACTTCATATCGGAGGATGGCATGATGAAGAAGAAGGCCTACGGGATGATCTATTCTCTAGCCGGGTGCTGGGAAGAGCTTCAGATCCCCCCGATCTAGGGACGATGGTGGCGGCGGCTACAGACGGTTTCATGGAATATTGATCGGGTACTTAGGGTTTATGAATCGGGGGGTCTTTATAGGCGAAGACGCGAGGCAGGGGGGCGGCCAGGGTGGTCACACCCCCCAGGCGCGGCTAACCCTAGCCCGCGCCGCCATGGAGTGTGGCCCCCTGGTGCCTCCCCTCCGTCTCGTATTCTGGCTCCGTGTTCCCCATGGTAAAATATTGACTTTCGCTTTTGTCTCGTCCAATTCCGAGAATATTGATTTTCTGCCTTTCTGGAACCAAAAATAGAAGAAAACAGGCAACTGGCGCTTTAGCACCTTGTTAATAGGTTAGTACCAGAAAACATATAAAAACACCTCAAAGTATAGACAAAGTGTAAGGTTCCCAACCATTAATAACGTAGAGATCCCTGTGTTTACAATGCTAGTCCCTGGATCAATAGCTAGCATCCACAGTTAAGATGTAATATCAAGAAACAAAGGTCATAATACAACTTTATAACCAGGAATAAAATAGTTCATTACATCTTACATAGCTCATTTGGCTATCACATTACATTGCAGCAGAATATCTATAAGCATGGGGTCCTTCATCTTCAAAGTGCCACAGGCAGTCATGTTGGTTGTAGACTTGTAATCCTAATCATTAAACTCCACTAACATCAAAAAAACCTGCAACATAATAAGTTGCAGCCACAAGGGTCAATACATTTGAATTGTATTGGCAAGTTTCACTACTATGTAGATATAAGTGGATCATATCATTACATGCATATTTGGCTAAGTAGGGTTTAGGCTCTTTTGTAGAAAGCAATATAGTTTTTTCCTATCTTTTCAAAATAGTTTTAATCTTTGGTCAAAAAGTTTCTGAACTTCTTGGAAAACTCCAAGTGCTTCAAAATCTCTTGTTGTCACCCTCAAGTTTGAACTTTGAGAAATTGGAATGTCGAGATCTTCCATAGCTTCAGGCCTTAGTTGCTCAGTATGGTCCATAACCGGGGACACGGCTAAGTACTTAGAATTTGATCTTCTGCAGAAGTTGTACACTTTAACCACATGACACAATATCATCTTGATGCCACCAGTGGCCGCTGGATAAGTACTCACCAAGATGGAGTACTGGCAGATTGAGAATGTGACAAAGTCTTTCCATAGGAGTCCTCCCAATACACAATGCTAGCTTGTCTTCCAGGCACCAATGTAGGATTCCAAGTTCCCTAGCACAAATCTAGTTAACCTGAAGATGCCAATGCATGGGTCTTCCACTATGTAGTTGACTAAGCCAGAGCCCATTTAGCATGTGGCTGTACACGGAAGCCACTGTATGAGAAACATGTTCAATCTCTAAGTCCCTGGGTGGTTTCCTTCTAGTGCACAACAAAAAGAGATTGCCATATAAACATGGCTCCTTTTGTTGCCACCTTGTCCAACCTTGAGTATCCTTGTCCACCTAGGTGGTTCATTGAGTACTTGTTTTATTATATAAAACATAAGTCTTTTCAATACTTCATATAATCATAACATGTATCCCATCCCAATATATAGCTGGGCTAAGCATACTACAACTACATTGTTTTCACTAAGGAATATATAAGGGCATCCTATTAGGATCTAGCATAGCATAAAGTATATAAATCCTTTTCATGCATGTTTCAAAAATCCACAAAGTATAATGAAAATAGTAGGACTTGGATGATAGTGTCACTTGCCTTTTTAGTAGAGAATGTTGGTTCACTTCTTGATCTTGCAAATATCACACTCTTCTAATTCCACTACAATTCAATCAAGCAAACACATATTTAACACAACATTCAAACAATATGTCACACATAAAATAACACAAACAAGGTCATGCATGCAAGCATGCAAAAGGTAGTTTTATTTGCAAAGGTGGTTTCTACTAGGCTCTAAACATTTTAAGGTTCAAAGTGGTCATTTTCTAAAGTGGTAAAACCATTTGCAAAAGGTTTTATCTATAAACCATTTTTAAATCAAATCATTATTTTATGTGGTTGAAAATGTTTTTAGCAAAGCAATATTCTTTTAAAGGGTTCACCAAATACATTTTAATTCTCAAAACTTGGTGTTTAGGGTCAGAAAGTTTGAATCAAGTCAATTCCCAAAGATTTTACTCAAAAATCATTTCCATATCAAAATCAATGTTTTTATTTGACTAGAAATGAGCTAATTCAATTATTCAATCCTAAACTTCACAAAATACATTTTTAAATCCATAAGTTGGTTCCTAAGGTCAGTAGGTTCACAACAAACCATTTTGCAAAGATTTCAACCCCAAAATCATTTTGGAATAAATTTTATATCCTAAACAAGCATACACAAGTTTATGCAAAAACAAACATTTTACCAGAAGCTTTTTACTAAACAAAGCGCATGGTTGGCTAGGGCTTGTTTTCTGAATCCATTAATATAAATTTTGCAAAATTTGGACGTGTGGTTTGAAAGTTATGGATTTTACAAGTTTGCACAATATTCAGATTCAAATTCCTGTTTTAATCCAAACCTTGTCCACGTGGCGCCTTTCTACTAGCTGGTAACGGTTCGCACGGATCAAGCTCTGTGGACCATAGGATTTAAGTAAGATCGAGCGGCACAGACGTGCTCTTACCCTTTCAGTTAATTCTAATCCCAGCCATACGATTTGCATCATACGACTCCAATTGCTCGACCAAGATTCAGACGGTGGCGTTGTGGCAGCTACAGGAAGCAAAGGAGGAAACGGGGGTGCTCACCGTGCTCGCGAGGTCGAGGTAATGCTCAAGGTGGAGCTGGCTTGGCGAGGGGCGCTCAGTGATGGTGGCAATTCCTCGCCGGAGTGGGTGGCGGCGTCAGGCGGCTCTGGAGGTCGTCGAGGGCGACGCTGCGGTTCACCCCGAGGAAAAACAAGGACACGGTTAGACGCGGGAGAGTGTGGCGAGTGAAGGAGTATCATCAGGAAGGAGAGGGGACGATGTTGCTTACGGAGATACTTCGCCGGAGCGTCAGCAAACGGCGGTGGCGTTCAGATGATGTCGAAGCAGAGGCTCTGGGGCACTCGCGGGCGAGTTCGAGGCACTGGCAGATGCGCCTGGGGGTGGAGAACAAACTCGTGTGCACTGGGAGGTGAGAGGTGGCGGGACATGGCCAGAATTGCTCGCGTAGCTCGTCGGAGTCCGCGGAGGTGCAAGGGGAATTCAGGGCAGCCTAGGGCAGAGGGGAGGAGCTGTCTGGGGGTAAAGAGAGAGAGAGGAGAGGGGTGTGTAAGGGGGCATGATTACAGGAAGGATTAAGGCAGCCATCAATCACGAAATCAACGCCGGAGTTACTCGGCTGCAATGGCAAGGCTTGGTCGCGGGTGAAGACGATGACACGCTGGCGTGGGGCCGTGCTGTCAGTGAGGTGGGGAAAGAGGGAGTGGGACCTGCCTGTCTGCAACTCTGCGGGTGTGGGTTCGAGTGAAAAACGATTCGCAGTGGGGTGAGTTGGTGGGCTGCGTTGCTGGGCTGTTGGGCCAGATGGGTTGGGTTGCTGTTTGTTTCATTTTTTTTTGTACTGAATCTTTTTCCTTTTCCATTTGATTTTCTGTTTTGATTTTATTCAAACAATTCAACTCACTCAAATGATTTCAAACCTTTGCCCAAACTTTGTATAATTTTTAGTTCTGTTTAACAACACAAACCAAAGTCCAAAATAAAATAATACTTTTATTCTTTTAGGATCTATTTAATAATTAAATAAAATAGTCCTTAGTTATTAATTCAAATAGGATTTGATTTATCAAACACTCCATTTGAAATCTAAATAATACCAAAATCATTTTAGTAGGTTTTTATTTGAAAATCTAAAACACTTGGAAAACTTATTTAAAATAAATTAATAAGTTTTAGTGTTTATTTAAAATGGAAAACCTTTACTTCAATAAAATTGGGTATTAAAACCTCATTATTTTATTTAATTAAACCTTTACTCTTTTTATCAAATAGGAGTGTTTTATTTCAAAAGCTTGGCCAAGATTTTAATTTGGCTTTAAGAAATAATCTTTATTTATAATTCTACCTTTTGCTTTTGAAAAACAAAACTTTTTATTAAAAGATCAAAAATAGTAATTCCAATTATTAAAACTTTCCTTATTAATTGTTTATCTTTTTAAATCCTTTTAGGATTTTATTTGATCCAAAATAGGTTTGAAAGTTTCCAATTGGATTCAAAAGTTTCTTCTCACCCTGAATTTCAACAAAGTTTTATTTTGTTTATTTATTTTTCACATTTCAAAATTTGGAAAATTTTGGGATGTGACAGGCTAGGGTTACAAATTGGCTTCAAGGCAACTAGGGTACTACCACCCTTAAAATAAATCTCGTCCCGATATTTGGGAAGGATAGGGTTACAAATTGGCTTCAAGGCAACTAGGGTACTAGCACCCTTAAAATAAAATCTCATAGGGTTACATTGATGGTTCACTTGACTATAGGTTCAACACTTAATATCCAGACAAGGAATCCTTATGTGACTCAACTTAGTTAACTAGATCCTAGCATCCACTTCTTCTATTTCTTCAAAGTTTCCATTCATGTCAATGTGGTTCACATGTCCTTTCTGGGTCACCTTGGAGTCATTTCCATTGGCTCTTCTAGCATCCTTGTTCTTTTTCTTCTCAGGACAGTCTGATGCATAGTGTCCAAGTTCCTTACAATTATAGCACTTCAACTGGCTAATGTCTTTCTTCCTGAAAGTGTCTTGTTGGTTCTGACCAAGGTCATCTCCATTGTTAGTATCATTTCCATTATTCTCACTTCCATTGTTGTAGTGGTGATACTGATGGGGTTCAGAATCTTCATTGCTCTTTCTGAATGAATGTTTCTTCTTTGATGATCCTGAGTGATTCTTGAGTTTATGCTTCCTCTTCCTATTCTCAACTTGATTCATCTTGTTTTCCAAAATTGTGGCTTTGTCACAGAGTGATTGATAAGTTGGGACATAGGCAACAGCTAGTTGCAGGTTCAACTCATCATTAAGTCCTTCAAGAAATTTTTCTTTTCTCTTAGCATCTGTATCAACTTCATCCGGTGCATAGCGTGCCAGATTGTTGAATTCTTCAATATACTCAGCCACACTGAGGTGACATTGTTTCAGATTGTGAAACTCCTTTTTCTTTAAGTACATTACTCCAGGTGAAATGTGAGTTGTTCTGAATCCATCCTCAAAAATAGCCCAAGTTACATCTTCAAGGGGAGTGGTGATCTAAAAGTTGTCCCACCATGTTGCTGCTGGTCCTTCAAGCAGAAATGCTGCAGACCTAACTTTTTCTTCATCAGTGCAGCCAACAGTCACTAAGTCTTTGTTCACCGAATGTAACCAATCATTGGCTTCCATTGGATCAGTTGTTCCAGAAAACCTTGCAGGCCTAAGTTTCAGAAACTTGGTGAGCATGTCAAGTGCTGGAGGATTATTCTGATTGTTGCTGTTGTTGTTGTTGTTGTTGTTGTTCTGATTCTGTATGAGTGTGGTCATCTGTTGCATCAACTGTGTCTGAGCTGCCATCCTCTGTTGCATCTCAGGGGGATTGTTGTTGTTTTGGTTGGGGTTGGCACGACGAGGAGGCATCTGTTGGTTTGATAGGGATAAGTATTTGTGGATAGTTTTTTTAAGAAGTTTTAACACACAACTCAAAAACAACCAAGTTCAATCAAACAATCAAACCATCAAATAATCAACAAGCAACTATCCACTTAACAACTTATGAGCTTAACTCATGAGTTAAAGGAAACAACAAGTTTTCTTGAAAATAATAACTTAGTATAATCATACCTCATAGGTCAATATGATCCATACTCTAACTTGATATCAATGTCTTTTTGTAGGAAATCTAATGTCTCTTGGTTTTTCACTTGTAGTCCTTAGTGATATCTAAGGTTGAAGTCCTTGGTGAAAATGTTGAAGATGTTGAAGTCATTAGAGTTGAAGTCATTAGAGTTGAAGATATTCTTAGCTCATGGTGAAGTCTTTGGCCATGGGGTAGGTTTTGTCCATCAAGTTGAAAAGAAGAGGTGTATAATCAAAACCAAATGGTTGAGGAAAGAGTTTACAATATTGTTTGTAAATAAGTTTTGAAACAAATACAACTCCTATTTTTCTAAGGGGTTTTGTCCAATCCTAGGGTAACAATTCCTACAGGCCACACAGTGCTCCGATACCATCTGTAAGGTTCCCAACCTTTAATAAGGTAGAGATCCCTGTGTTTACAATGCTAGTCCCTGGATCAATAGCTAGCATCCACAGTTAAGATGTAATATCAAGAAACAAAGGTCATAATACAACTTTATAACCAGGAATAAAATAGTTCATTACATCTTACATAGCTCATTTGGCTATCACATTACATTGCAGCAGAATATCTATAAGCATGGGGTCCTTCATCTTCAAAGTTCCACAGGCAGTCATGTTGGTTGTAGACTTGTAATCCTAATCATTAAACTCCACTAACATCAAAAAAACCTGCAACATAATAAGTTGCAGCCACAAGGGTCAATACATTTGAATTGTATTGGCAAGTTTCACTACTATGTAGATATAAGTGGATCCTATCATTACATGCATATTTGGCTAAGTAGGGTTTAGGCTCTTTTGCAGAAAGCAATATAGTTTTGTCCTATCTTTTCAAAATAGTTTTAATCTTTGGTCAAAAACTTTCTGAACTTCTTGGAAAACTCCAAGTGCTTCAAAATCCCTTGTTGTCACCCTCAAGTTTTAACTTTGAGAAATTGGAATGTCGAGATCTTCCATAGCTTCAGGCCTTACTTGCTTAGTATTGTCCATAACCGGGGACACGACTAAGTACTTAGAATTTGATCTTCTGCAGAAGTTGTACACTTTACCCACATGACACAATCTCATCTTGATGCCACCAGTGTCCACTGGATAAGTACTCACCAAGATGGAGTACTGGCAGATTGAGAATGTGACAAAGTCTTTCCATAGGAGTCCTCCCAATACACAATGCTAGCTTGTCTTCCAGGCACCAATGTAGGATTCCAAGTTCCCTAGCACAAATCTAATTAACCTGAAGATGCCAATGCATGGGTCTTCCACTATGTAGTTGACTAAGCCAGAGCACATTTAGCATGTGGCTGTACACGGAAGCCACTGTACGAGAAACATGTTCAATCTCTAAGTCCCTGGGTGGTTTCCTTCTAGTGCACAACAAAAAGAGATTGCCATATAAACATGGCTCCTTTTGTTGCCACCTTGTCCAACCTTGAGTATCCTTGTCCACCTAGGTGGTTAATTGAGTACTTGTTTTATTATATAAAACATAAGTCTTTTCAATACTTCATATAATCATAACATGTATCCCATCCCAATATATAGCTGGGCTAAGCATACTACAACTACATTGTTTTCACTAAGGAATATATAAGGGCACCCTATTAGGATCTAGCATAGCATAAAGTATATAAATCCTTTTCATGCATGTTTCAAAAATCCACTAAGTATAATGAAAATAGTAGGACTTGGATGATAGTGTCACTTGCCTTTTTAGTAGAGAATGTTGGTTCACTTCTTGATCTTGCAAATATCACACTCTTCTAATTCCACTACAATTCAATCAAGCAAACACATATTCAACACAACATTCAAACAATATGTCACACATAAAATAACACAAACAAGGTCATGCATGCAAGCATGCAAAAGGTAGTTTTATTTGCAAAGGTGGTTTCTACTAGGCTCTAAACATTGTAAGGTTCAAAGTGGTCATTTTATAAAGTGGTAAAACCATTTGCAAAAGGTTTTATCTATAAACCATTTTTAAATCAAATCATTATTTTATGTGGTTGAAAATGTTTTTAGCAAAGCAATATTCTTTTTAAGGGTTCACCAAATACATTTTAATTCTCAAAACTTGGTGTTTAGGGTCATAAAGTTTGAATCAAGTCAATTCCCAAAGATTTTACTCAAAAATCATTTCCATATCAAAATCAATGATTTTATTTGACTAGAAATGAGCTAATTCAATTATTCAATCCTAAACTTCACAAAATACATTTTTAAATCCATAAGTTGGTTCCTAAGGTCAATAGGTTCACAAAAAACCATTTTGCAGAGATTTCAACCCCAAAATCATTTTGGAATAAATTTTATATCCTAAACAAGCATACACAAGTTTCTGCAAAAACAAACATTTTACCATAATCTTTTTACTAAACAAAGTGCATGGTTGGCTAGGGCTTGTTTTTCCGAATCCATTAATATAAAATTTGCAAAATTTGGACGTGTGGTTTGAAAGTTATGGATTTTACAAGTTTGCACAATATTCAGATTCAAATTCCTGTTTTAATCTAAACCTTGTCCACGTGGCGCCTTTCTACTGGCTGGTAACGGTTCACACGGATCAAGCTCTGTGGACTGTAGGATTTAAGTAAGATCGAGCGGCACAGACGTGCTCTTACCCTTTCAGTTAAATCTAATCGCAGCCATACGATTTGCATCGCACGGCTCACAGCTGCTCGACCAAGTTCTGGCGGCGCTGGCGGTGTGAGCAATGTGTGGTCGACGTGGCGTTGCAGCGCTCTGAAGCAAAGGAGGAAACGGTGGTGCTCACCATGCTCGCGAGGTCGAGGTGATGCTCAAGGTGGTGCTGGCTTGGCGAGGGGCGCTCAGAGATGGTGGCAATTCCTCGCCGGAGTGGGTGGCGGCGTCAGGCGGCTCTGGAGGTCGTCGAGGGCGACGCTGCGGTTCACCCCGAGGAAAAACAAGGACACGGTTAGACGCGGGAGAGTGTGGCGAGTGCAGGAGTATCATCAGGAAGGAGAGGGGAGGACATTGCTTATGGAGATACTTTGGCGGAGTCGAGGCTCTAGGGCACTCACGGGCGAGTTCGAGGCACTGGCAGATGCGCCTGGGGGTGGAGAACAAACTCGTGTGCAGTGGGAGGCGAGAGGTGGCGGGACGTGGCCGGAATTGCTCGCGTAGCTCGTCGGAGTCCGCGGCGGTGCAAGGGGAATTCAGGGCAGCCTAGGGGCAGAGGGGAGGAGTTGTCTGGGGGAAGAGAGAGCGGAGAGGGGTGTTTAAGGGGGCGTGATTACTGGAAGGATTAAGGCAGCCATCAATCACGAAATCAACGTCGGAGTTACTCGGCTGCAGCGGCAAGGCTTGGTCGCGGGTGAAGACGATGACACGCTGGCGTGGGGCCGTGCTGTCAGTGAGGTGGGGAAAGAGGGAGTGGGACCTGCCTGTCTGCGACTCTGCGGGTGTGGGTTCGGGTGAAAAACGATTCGCAGTGGGGTGAGTTGGTGGGCTGTGTTGCTGGGCTGTTGGGCCAGATGGGTTGGGCTGCTGTTTGTTTCATTTTTTTTGTACTGAATCTTTTTCCTTTTCCATTTGATTTTCTGTTTTGATTTTATTCAAACATTTCAAAACACTCAAATGATTTCAAACCTTTGCCCAAACTTTGTATAATTTTTAGTTCTGTTTAACAACACAAACCAAAGTCCAAAATAAAATAATACTTTTATTCTTTTAGGATCTATTTAATAATTAAATAAAATAGTCCTTAGTTATTAATTCCAATAGGATTTGATTTATCAAACTCTCCATTTGAAATCTAAATAATACCAAAATCATTTCATTAGGTTTTTATTTGAAAATCTAAAACACTTGGAAAACTTATTTAAAATAAATTAATAAGTTTTAGTGTTTATTTAAAATGGAAAACCTTTACTTCAATAAAATTGGGTATTAAAACCTCATTATTTTATTTAATTAAACCTTTACTCTTTTTATCAAATAGGAGTGTTGTATTTCAAAAGCTTGGCCAAGATTTTAATTTGGCTTTAAGAAATAATCTTTATTTATAATTCTACCTTTTGCTTTTGAAAAACAAAACTTTTTATTAAAAGATCAAAAATAGTAATTCCAATTATTAAAACTTTCCTTATTAATTGTTTATCTTTTTAAATCCCTTTAGGATTTTATTTGGATTCAAAAGTTTCCAATTGGATTCAAAAGTTTCTTCTCGCCCTGAATTTCAACAAAGTTTTATTTTGTTTATTTATTTTTCACATTTCAAAATTTGGAAAATTTTGGGATGTGACACAAAGCAAAGAAAAGTAGATACTAAACATGCATGGAACATCAAAAACTATAGATATGTTTCCGACGTATCAGCTGAATATTTTGTTTTCTTTGCATAGATCCCAAAAGGAAACACTGAAGATGTTGGTTTGCGCAGCCTCTTCTACATGTTCACAAGCACGATGTCATTTCTTCCTTATCTAGTTTTGGTTCATCCTAAGCAACGATATAACTATCCTCTAATGTGTAGTTCATTCGTGGTTTGCGTTCCTGCTATAGAAGTTCTCGCATGATGCCATTATAATTTCAGTCTCGTTCATTCTTAGCTATGAAAGTAACTGCATGCCTATTGTGTAGCTCACCGCAAATTATGAGTCACCCAACGTCTCTTGAATTCTAGGATATATTACTGCTTCCATATATATTTGTTGAAATGACCTGCCTACTTTATATTTTATAGGAAACACTCTGTTCGATTGATCAATTCATTTGTAGGCACAATTGTGTAATGCTTGCTTGTCCTATTCTACAGGTTCATAAGCAATGTCATTATATTTCATATCTAATGGTTCGTCCCAAGTAGTGACATAGCTATGCTCTGCTATATATATAGTTCACTCAAAGTTTGAATTCTTGCTCTAAAAGTTCTCTTATGATGCCTTTATAATTTCTATTCGGTTCCTAGCCACGATAGTAACTACAGTCCCATTGTGTAGCTCACCGCAAATTCTGGGTCACGCAACGTCTCATGCATTCTAGGATAAATGACTTCTTCCATGTATATTTCTTGAAATGACCTGGCCACTTTGTATTTGCTGAAATTCTATGAAACACGTCTATTGATTTCTCATTTCATTGTAGGCACACTTGTCTATTGCTTGCTTTCCATCTTCTACCGGTTCACAAGATACGTCATTATATTTCTAATATGGTGTTGGTTTATCCTAAGCAACGACGTAACTATCCTCTACTGTATAGTTGATTTGTGGTTTGTGTTCCTGTTCTACAAGTTCTCGCATGATGCCATTATAATTTCTTTCTCGGTCATTCTTAGCTACGAAAGTAACTGCATGCCCATTGTGTAGCTCACCGCAAATTCTGAGTCATTCAACGTATCTTCCATTTCAGGATATACTACTGCTTCCATATATATTTGTTGAAATGACCTAGCTAGTTTATATTTTCTAAAATTCTAGGAAACAATCTGTTTGATTGCTCAATTCATTTATAGGCACACTTGTGTAATGTTTCTTTGTCCGGTTATATAATTTCATAAGCAATGCCATTATATTTCATATCTAATGGTTCATCCTAAGCAGCGACATACCTATTCTTTATTGTACATATAGTACATTTGTAGTTTACATTCTTGCTCTACAAGTTCTCTTATGATGCCTTTATAATTTCTATTTGGTTCCTATCCATGAAAGTAACTACATGCCCATTGTGTATCTCACACAAATTCTAGGTCACCCAATATCTCTTGCATTCCAGGATAAACGATTGTTTCCATATATATTTGTTGAAAGAGTAATATGCACCGAAGGTCCTAAAAGTTTGAACGAAACTGTATGCAGGCCCTAAAAGTTTCAACTTGTTTACCGGAGGTCCTAATTCTCAGTTAGTTGTGCACTACAGGTGCTAGTTCTCAGTTAGTTGTGCACTGCAGGTCCAAATTCTTTGTTATAGCCCTGGCTACAATGCACATGGATTTTAGAATTAGGACATGCGCTGCACAAGTTGGAACTTTTAGGACCTGCATACAGTTTCGTCCAAACTTTTAGGACCTCCGATGCATTTTACTCTTGTTGAAATGACCTGGCCAGTTTATATTTGCTGAAATTATAATAAATACTTTGATTGATGGCTCATTTTATTGTAGGCACACTTGTATAATGCTTGCTTATCCTCTTCTACAGGTTCGCAAGAGACGCCATTATATTTCTAAACTGGTGCTGGTTCATCCTAAGCAACGACATAACTATCCTTTACTTTGTAGTTCATTCGTGGTTCGCATTTCTGCTCTGCAAGTTCTCGCATGTTGCCATTATAATTTCTATATCGTTCATTCTTAGCTACAAAAGCAAATCCATGCTCATTGTGTAGCTCACCTCAAATTCCGAGTCACCCAATGTCTATTGCATTCCAGGATATAATACTGCTCCCATATATATTTGTTGAAATGACCTGGCTAGTTTTATTTGCTGAAATTATAGGAAACACTATGTTCAATTGCTCAATTCATTTGTAGTCACACTTGTGTAATGCTTTCTTGTCCTATTATATAGGTTCAGAAGCAATGCCATTATATTTCATATCTAATGGTTCTTCCTAAGCAGCGACATAGCTATCCTATATATATAGTTCATTCGTAGTTTACATTCTTGCTCTACAAGTTCTCTTATGATGCCTTTATAATTTCTATTCGGTTCCTAGCCACGACAGTAACTACATGCCCATTGTGTAGCTCACCGCAAATTCTGGGTCACCCAACGTCTCATGCATTCTAGGATAAATGACTTCTTCCATGTATATTTGTTGAAATGACCTGGCCAATTTATATTTGCTGAAATTCTATGAAACACTTTGATTGATTGCTCATTTCATTGTAGGCACACATGCTATTGATTGATTGCCCTCTTCTACAGGTTCACAAGATACGTCATTATATTTCTAATATGGTGCTGGTTCATCCTAAGCAACAACGTAATTATCCTCTACTGTGTAGTTGATTTGTGGTTTGTGTTTGTAAGGGTCCCAACCTTTAAATAAGGTAGAGTCCCCTGTGTTTACAATGCTAGTCCCTGGATCAATAGCTAGCATCCACAGTTAAGATGTAATATCAAGAAACAAAGGTCATAATATAACTTTATAACCAGGAATAACATAATTTTATTACATCTTACATAGCTTATTTGGCTATTACATTACATTGCAGCAGAATATCTATAAGCATGGGGTCCTTCATCTTCAAAGTGCCTGACGAACATATTGGTTGTAGACTTGTAATCCTAATCACTTAAACTTCACTAAATCAATCAAACCCTGCAACATAACAAGTTACAAATTAAGGGTCAATACATTTGAATTGTATTGGCAAGTGATACTATGGTAGTATAGTGGAGTCTAACATCTATATGCATTTGGCTAAGTGGAGTTGAGGCTTGCATTGCTCAAAATAGATTTTTCCTTAACATTTGAAAACACTAAGTTTTTGCTTTGACAAAAACATTTTTCTCAATCAAAGATCGAAGATCCTTTAACCCTTGTTCAAACCACAAGTTTTTATCTTAGAAATTTGAATGATGAGATTCTTGATTGCTTCCATGTCTTGATGCTCAAATTGTCCTTTACCAGGGACATGGCTAAGTACTTAGATTTTACACTCTGCAGAGGTGGTGCACTTTCCCCATAAGACTTGGTTTCACCAAGACAAGATCTTTCAGAAGCCTTCCCTTAGACCAAAATGGACACGTTCCAACCTATCAAACTCTACCACCAACTGTCCATATGACTAAGTTCTTGCAACCTATATGATCCAGGCAGAGCCCATAATGCCAAGTGGCTGCACTTGAAGCTTCTCAACATTTGACATCTCAAATCTCTTTGTTCCTGGGTGGCAATCCACAAGTGTGATACACAAGGTTCACCAGTCTCCTGGCCTTGTGTAACCACTCAACCAAAAACCACCAAACAAGTCCCATTCCACCCAGGTGATTCATTGACTTAGTTGTTTTATTAAGAAAAACATAAGTCCTCAGACTTAGAAATTTTCCATAGTATGAATATATATTCCACCCTTGTTTTCTATTAGCTAGGCTAAGCATGATAGTAATAGGAATCCTAACTTAGGAAGATTTCTACTAAGGTTTCATCTACTAGGTTTTCCTATAGCAAGGTTTATACTTAGCAAAAATTCCATGCAAGTTTTACTTAGAGAAAATCACTAATGCATAATGAAAGTAATGGGAATAAAGTATGAAGCATCACTTGCCTTTTTGGTAGAGTATAGGTTCACTCCTTTTCCTTGCAACAATCACACTCTTCAAGTCACTACAATTCAATCAAGCAAGGCACAAACTCAATCTACCAATCAAGCAAAACATCACATAAAATCATAAAACAAAACAACACATGCAAGCATGCAAAAGGGTTGTTTTATTTGTAAAAGTGGTTTCTAATGGGTCATAAACATTTGAAAACACCTATTGGTCATTTTGTAAAGTGGCAAAGTCATTTGCAAAAGGTTTCACTTCAAAAACCATTTTCAAAACAAAGTATCATTTTATGTGGTGTAGAAATAATTTTACTAAGGCATTAATCTATAGGGTTCACCAAATATGTTTTCAAACCATAAAACTTGGTGTTTGGGGTCAGAGAGTTTAAAACAAAAAAATTCCCAAAAGTTTTCTTCCAAAACCATTTTTAATAAATAAACTATATTTTTATTTGACTAGAAATGGTTTTAAATCAAAGACACATTCTTTTGCATCACCAAATATATTTTTGAAATCACAAAGTGTTTCCTATGGTCAGTAGGTTCAAATCACACCATTTGCCAAAGATTTTATCCCCAAAATCATTTTTGAACAATTTTTATAATCTAATCAAGCATACAAATGTTTCTGCAAAATCAAACATTTTTCAGAAGCTTTTTACTAAACAAATGGCATGGTTGGCTAGGGCTTGCTCCACTGATTCCATTTATATAAAGTT
Source organism: Avena insularis (assembly GCA_023614405.1). Lineage (NCBI taxonomy): Eukaryota > Viridiplantae > Streptophyta > Magnoliopsida > Poales > Poaceae > Avena > Avena insularis. Next base: position 157,067,584 of record CM042691.1, on the reverse strand, counting down.
TGCAAAATTTGAACGTGTGGATCAAAAGTTACAAGGGTTTCAAAATGGCATCTAAATCTGATTTCAAATTCTATTTTAAATCGTCTAGTGACACGCGGCGTGTTCTGATTCGTCCATACCGTTTCGGTTGGATCGACTGCTCTGGCGCGTTGGATCAAGTCAGATCGTGCGGCACAGGATCACTCGTACCCCTTCGGCTAAGGATCTATCGTGACGCTTGGATCATCATCTAATGGCTATTATCGCATTGACCAAGCTCTGGCGGCGCAGCGACGGTGGCTGGCGGCAGCGAGGTCAGATGGCGGCGGCGTTGGTGAAACAGGAAGCGAAGGAAGGTGGGGAGATGCTCACAGTGATCGCAGGGCGACGCCGAAGCTCAACATGGAGTCGTCTTGGCGAGGGGCGCACTGGAGCGGGCTTGATTGCTCGCCGGAGTGCAGCTGCGCCTCGGCCACGCTCAGTCGTCATTGAGGACGGCGCTATGGATCACTCGGAGACAGACGAAACGCATGGTCAGACGCGCAAAGACACGGCGAAGGTGTGTGCGTGAACGAGAGGGGTCAGGGTAGTCTGGTTTACCTGAGGGAGGTCGCCGGAGAAGAGCCAGACGGTGGCGGCGGCGGTTGTTGTTATTGCCGATGCTCAGGGGCGCGCGCGAGCGAGCTGCGGCTGCAGAAAGGTCCGCCGGGTGATGGTGATCACAGCTGCGAGCTCGAGGAGGCAAGAGGTGGCGTGGAGCTGCTGGAATCCTCGTCGGAGTGTCGTCGGACAGTGGCGGTGTTTGAGTAGATTCGGCAGCCTGGGGGCGTGTCGAGGTGGGGCGACAGAGGGGAAGTGGAGAGGAGGGGCAGGTGCTTTAACGTGCATGGTCAAGGGGCCGATTAATGGTGTTGTTAACGCGTATTACGCCGGGCTTAATTCGCCTGCAACGGCCGGCGAGGGGGAGGGCGTAGTCTGCGGGTAGGGAAGAAGGGGGACGTGGCGGTGGGGTCCTCTGGCAGCGAGAGAAGGAAGAGGAAACGAGGGTCCACCAGTCATTTGCTGTCACATCCCAAAATTCTCCTAATTTTGGAATGTGAAATAAATAAATAAGTTTGATTGATTGTTTGACTATGTTGAAAATCCTCAAAGAGAAGAAACTTTTTGAATAGAAAATCCTATCAACCTTGAATTCAAAATCTTATATTCTTTTGTTATGACCTAAGTAGCCACATAGCCAAAAGGGCATGGATTGATTTTGGATTGTAGAATTGGTGTGCAAGATTTCAAAATGAAAATCATGAAGCATTCATAAGCATTTCATTACATCCATGCAAGGTTCTCACAAACTGAATCCAAATCCTAGTATCTAAATCCTATAGTTGATTCGCCCAAATGTTCCTAAAGGAAATTAAATTGACTTTATAAAACCCACTATTGCTAAGACAGCGATTATTGCTAAATAATAGCCAAAAAAGATCCAATTAATATTACAAAAATTTTGAAACAAAATTGAGCTCATTTGGAGCTAGTATGAAAAAGTTATGGAATAAATATAAACACATAAAGATATAAATAAAATGAAATATACAAGAATTTATAAACCAACTACTTCCAAACTAGTAAAAAGATTAAAAATTTGATACTATAATGATCTATTCGATTTTAGAAAAATTTAGAAACAAGAATCATATCATTTGGAGTTCGTATGCAAAAGATATGAGGAAAACAAGTAAAAAAAAACGGGCCGGCCCACTCGGTCCGACCGGACCGAGCCAGCCGGCCAGGCCACCAGCGCACGTACAGATCGATCGGTGGGTTGCTTTAAAAAGCGTGCGAAATCTGTTTTCTAAAACCTATCTCTACTCAAACTCTTATAACTTTTTATCTACAACTCCGAATTGACTTCCGTTTGTTTCTACTTGTTCCCTACTCCAATACCTATCTCCCCACCATCCTAAACATCCATATAATATCGTGGAGTCATAGCTGTACGAGTTTCTCTCCTCGAAATCCCGAATCTACACATGCCTGAATCTTATTTCGCTTTTTAACCCATCTAGACTTCGTCGTTTCCCTTCGGTCAAAAAACGAAAGTTGTAGGGATCGTCGAAATCTTTCAATCTCGACAAACCTCACCTCTTTTCATCCACCACAGCCGGAGAATTTCGTATCGCAATATTTCAGATCTTACGGTGTAAATCCAAGATGTACTCGCGCTCGTTTCTTCAAATCCAAATTCCTTTGGTGAGAAGGTAGGAATAATGATTCCCCACAACTTTCATGTTCTGAATTTTTCGATTTGACCTACGGATTTGTCTCTCTAACACAGATCTATTTCTTGTCTATTCTGAGCCAAAATCGGGTCAATCTCTTCTTCTAGCCACCGGATCCTATCCAGACGGTCGAGATCCAATCAAACCGGTGCGTGCCATGTCGTCATCCCGGTCATCTTCATCATCAATGCCACGTCAACGTAAGGTCAACATCTAGTCCCAGTCAGCATGCAAAGTCAACCTGTCCAGTCAGCGGAATATTCCCTGGAATATTCCGTTCGAATTTAAAATTGTATATTATAGATCTAACTTGTAAAATTCATTAGAAATTCATACCACGTCCAAAAATTGCGTATAATATATCAAATTGAAGATAATTTCACATAGAATCATCTTATCAGAATAGATCCAACTTTTACTGTACGTGGTTACTGCAGTAATTTAATTAGTTTTAATGGTCTTTTAGGTTAATAAATTCATAAGAAATTATCTGTAACTCCGAAAAATATGAATAATATATCAAATTGAAGCTACTGTTATGTACTTTAATAATATCGGGTTGGATCTAGCCTTTGCGGATGATTTAACCCGTAGCATTTTAATTAGTTTTAATGGCTTTATAAATCATTAAATTCATTAAAAATTAATTGCTTGTCACAAAAATATAAATGATATACCGTTGGAAAGCTGGTTCCATGTAGATCATCAATATGCAATTAGTTCAGCCTTTGACTGTAAGGTTTTTCCGTGAAGATTTAAATAGTTTAATGTCCTATTAAGAGTAATAAATTCATAAGAAAATAAAACTATTCAGAAAATTACAAATAATATATCCCTGAAATCACAATTCCGTGGAGATTACAGATATAATTTTAGTTTGATTTTTAGACAACAGAAACTATATGAATCATTTAAAACCATTAAACACTATTTAAATCATACAAAAAGATCTATAACTCTGATTAGGGTGAATCCAAGTGCTAAGGTTTTGTATTGACATTAGCTATACAGAGAAATTGCATGACAAATTATTAGGTACTGTTAAAACAGAAATTCATACAGAAATATTTAAACCCATTGAAATAGTGTTTCAATAATAAGAAAATATCTATAACTCCTTTTTAGGTGAATCAAATTGCTACAGTTTCTAAATTGCATTATCTATCCAGTAGCATCTAGTTCACAATTTAATACGACATAAACATCTTTAGTTCAATTAAAGTGGTATACACCATATTAAATCGATACAACTTTAGTAATAAAAGCTTTAGTGCATTAAATGACTTTCCACATGCATCATGTAATCTAATTATGTTCAGAACACTAAATACAACCATTGTGACTTATTAAATCGGCATGCATGCATCTGTTCATCATTGTTTTCTTGTAATGTTGCACTGTTGTATGTTTGAAATGTTTTGAATGGTGTTTGTTGTGTTTTCTTCAAACATTAGATTGCGAGAAGTGCAACTACTGTGATTGCAACTACTATGATTGCAAGTATTGTGGTTATGACGAGTGCAACCATTATATCTATGAGGATTGTGAGGATTATATAATCGACTACATCTACAATAAAGGCAAGTGGTGTTATCTTGGTCATAAATGTCCTATGTTTTCCTATGCATTGTAGATGCTTTTGTAGAATTGCATCTGTAGGAATTGATGTGTATATTCTATGCTATATCCCATATTATTCCCTAGCATTCCTTGTTTATGAGCCATCGTATTGGTAGATTGCTTAGCTATGCTATTTAGAAGAGGAAGGGAATCACATCATGAAAAGTTATATGTTTTGAAAGGCTTATGTTTTGCTAAATGACAAACCAATATGCTTTAATGAACCACCTGGGCGGAATGGCATTGATTGGGTCATCGAGTGTATTTATGGTGGGGAATGCCGCCCAGGACACTGAGAAATGATTGGTTTCTTTGTTTGGAAGCTTTCATGTGCAACCATGTGCCAATAATGGAATGGGCGGTTGGTTGAACTCAGTAGGTTGTGGTAACTCGAACCCGCGTATCCAGAGATGTAGATAGAGTAGGTTGGACCGGTGCGCGTCGGGATTGGGGAGCTACTTCCCGAACGGTTCCTTCTTAGACTTCTCCCTATCATCACCCAATATTAGAGTGGTGGTACGAGCTGGGCTGGCCAAGTCACATGGGTAAAGTGTACTAACCCATGCAGGGTGTATAAACTAAGTGCTTAGCCGTGTCCCCGGTTATGGACAATTTGAGCGACCTGATACTGATGCTATGATATTTCTCACTCATCCTTATTTCTTAATTACTTAAAACTTGTTGGGTGAACATAATTGGGTAGGAGCACCTGGGAGTGAACTAGAGTGTCCTATTTATCATATTGGAAAACTACTTTGTTATAAATGTTAGGATAAAACTGTTGCTTTATGCAAATTAGCCTGAACTCCACTTGGCCAAATAAGCATGTAGTTGATAGACCTGTTGTTAACCACTTTAGCCTACTTGCCATACATTCAATGTATTAACCATTCGTGGCTGCAACGTTTCATGTTGCAGGTTATATCGTATCTGAGTGATCGTTCATAGGTCGCGAGACTCCACTCAACAATTGTTCGCCTGTGGCACATTTGAAGGATGGAGATCTACCTTATATTCGTTTTCCGCTGTGTACTTGGATAAATAATGTAAATTCTGGATCATATTCGTTGTATTTATGATGCACAGTTATATTTGGTATCATTTTGTACTGTGCGTGCCAGTGAACCGATCCAGGGATTGGCACTATACACATGAACTCAGCCTTATCAGGCGAGGGTGTTACATTTGCTTAGCGGGTCGTCTGGTGAGTGAGAGAAGAATTCTTCGGGGGAAAGAGGGAAATGGGCTGCTGGGCCTAGTGGGCTGCTGGGTTGGCTCGACCAGACTCATATTTTTTTCTGTCTGAATCTTTTTCTTTTTTCCCAATTTCAATTTCTGTTTTGAAATTCAAACAACCAAATTCAAACAATCACTTCAAGCAACTTCCACCAAACTTTGCAATTGAATTGGTTATGTTTAACAACATAAACCAAAGTTCAAAGACCAAAATAACATAATTTTATTCTTTTTAGCATCTATTTAATAATTAAAATAAAATAGACCTTAATTATTAATTCAAATAGGTTTTGATTTATTTAATAAAATCTCCATTTGAAAACTAAATATTTTCAAAACCAATTCAGTAGGTTTTATTTGAAAATTGAAGATATTTGTAAAACTTGTTTAAAATAAAATAACATTTTATTTTAGGGTCCATTAATCATTAAATAAAATGGACTTTAGTTATTAAATCAAATAGGATTTGTTTTATTTAAGTCTTTATTTGAAATCTAAATAAAACCAAAACACTTCAGTAGGTTTTATTTGAGAATATAAAATACTTAGAAAACTTAGTTAAAATAAATAAATAAGTTTTAGTGTTTATTTAAAAAAAATGGGAAAGCCATTACTTAAATAAAATTTGGATATTAAATCCTTGTTATTTTATTTAAATAAACCTTTACTATTTTTATCAAAACAAAACATTTCATTTCAAAAACTTGGCCAAGGTTTAATTTGGCTCCATAAAATAATCTTTATTTATAAATCCACCTTTTCTTTTGAGAACCAAAATCTTTTATTAAAAGATCCAAAATAGTAATTTTAAATATTTTAAGTTTATTGTTTATTTAACTTTTTAAATCCTTTTAGGATTTTATTTGATCCAAATAGGTTTTGAAAGTTTCCAAATTGGAAGTTTCTTCTCACCCTGAAAATCAACAAAGTTTTATTTTATTCATTTATTTTTCACATTACAAGATTTGGAAAATCTTGGGATGTGACAGTGTTCCTGCTCTACAAGTTCTCGCATGATGCCATTATAATTTCTTTCTTGTTCATTCTTAGCTACGAATGTAACTGCATGCCCATTGTGTAGATCACCGCAAATTCTGAGTCACCCAACGTATCTTCCATTCTAGGATATACTACTGCTTCCATATATATTTGTTGAAATGCCCTGGCTAGTTTATATTTTCTGAAATTCTAGGAAACACTTTGTTCTATTTCCCAATTCATTTGTAGGCACACTTGTGTAATGTTTGCTTGTCCGGTTATACAAGTTCACAAGCAATGATATTATATTTCATATCTAATGGTTCGTCCTAAGCAGCGACATACCTATTCTCTACTGTACATATAATTCATTTGTAGTTTACATTCTTGCTCTACAAGTTCTCTTATGATGCCTTTATAATTTATATTTGGTTCCTAGCTATGAAAGTAACTACATGCATGTTGTATAGCTCACCACAAATTCTAGGATACCCAAGGTCTCTTGCATTCTTGGATAAACGACTGTTTCCATATATATTTATTGAAATGACCTGGCCAGTTTATATTTGCTGAAATTATAATAAATACTTTGATTGACTACTCATTTTATTGTAGTCACATTTGTCTAATGCTTGCTTTTCCTCTTCTACATGTCCGCAAGAGACGCCATTATATTTCTAAGCTGGTGCCGGTTCATCCTAAGCAACGACATAACTATCCTCTACTTTGTAGTTCATTCATGGTTCGCGTTCCTGATCTGCAAGTTCTCGCATGTTGCCATTATGATTTCTATCTCGTTCATTCTTAGCTACAAAAGCAAATGCACGCTCATTGTGTAGCTCACCTCAAATTCTGAGTCACTCAACGTCTCTTGCATTCCAGGATATCGTAGAGGTCCCAACCATTAATAAGGTATAGATCCCTGTGTTTACAATGCTAGTCCCTGGATCAATAGCTAGCATCCACAGTTAAGATGTAATATCAAGAAACAAAGGTCATAATTCAAGTTTATAACCAGGCATAAAATAATTAATTACATCTTATATAGTTCATTTGGCTATCTCATTACAATGTAGTAGAAATAACTATAGCATGGAGTCCTTCATCTCCAAAGTGCAACATGCAATCATGTTGGTTGTAGACTTGTAATCCTAATCAACACACTTCACTAACATCAAACAAACCTGCAACATTATAAGTTACAGCCACAAGGGTCAATATATTTGAATTGTATTGGCAAGTTTCACTACTATGTAGAAATAACTGGAACCTATCAATATATGCATATTTGGCTAAGTAGAGTTTAGGCTCATTTGCAGAAAGCAATATAGTTTTATCCTATCTTTTCAAAATATTTTTGATCTTTTGACAATCTTTCTGAACTCCTTGGAAAACTGCAAGTGCTTCTTATCCCTTATTGACACCATCAAGTTTTACTTTGAGAAATTGGAATGTCGAGATCTTCCATAGCTTCAGGCCTTAGTTGCTCAGAGTTGTCCATAACCGGGGACACAGCTAAGTACTTAGAATTTGATCTTCTACCAAAGTTGTACACTTTACCCACATGACACAATCTCGTCTTGACGCCTCCAGTGGCCGGTGGATAAGTACACACCAAATGGAGTACTGGCAGATCGAGAATGTGACAAAGTCTTTCCATAGAAGTCCTCCCTATACATGATGCTAACTTGTCTACCAGGCACCAATGTAAGGATAAATTTCCAATACATGAATCCGGTTAACCCGAGTAGGTGCCAATGCAAGGGTCATCCACTATGTAGATGACCAAGCCAGAGCCCATTTAGCATGTGGCTGTACACGGAAGCCACTGTACGAGAAACATGTTCAATCTCTAAGTCCCTGGGTGGTTTTCTTCTAGTGCACATATAAAAAGATAGCCATATAAACATGGTTCCCTTTGTTGCCACCTTATCCAAAATTGAGTATCCTCTTTCCACCCAGGTGGTTCATTGAGTACTTGTTTTATTATATAAAATATATATTTTTTCAACACTTCATATAATCATATCATGTATTCCATCCCAAGTCTATAGCAGGGCTAAGCATACTACAACTATGATGTTTTCACTAAGGAAGATGGATTTCCTAATAGGACATAGCATCGCATAATAACATAGTAGCCCTATCATGCATAGTACAAAAATACCACTAAGTATTGTGAAAATAGTAGGACATGGATGATAGTGTCACTTGCCTTAGTAGTTGGTGGTGTTGGTACACTCTTCGCAATAACACACTTGACAATCAACACAATATATCAAGCAAAACAACCAAGACAAAACATACACAAGATCAACACTAATGGCAACACAAAAATCATGCAAAGTATGCAAACATGCAAGATGGAAATTTTTATTGTACAATTTTTTATAACAAGGTTCTGAATATTATTAAGTGATTTCTGAACATTTTATATTTTCAAGATTACAAATGCAACCATTTGTGCAATTGTAGCAATTAGCAATATTTTCTAACACTTGGAAATGTCATTCTCACTAAATAATTGCCACGGTCTTATTTATACTAGAATAAAATTATATTTTGGTATTACTGTACGGAGCGTTAAATTTAAAACCATTTGCAAAAGGATTCACTTAAAAATAATTTACACAACAATTTTTATACTCAAAGTACTCCACAAATGGTTCTGTATAAAACGTCATTTTAACAGACTCAAAAATACCGAATTATGACTCCACTTTGTTCTACTCGTTTTTGTGAATTCATAGACATATTATTTATTAAATTTAGATATACAGAACTAAAGATATGATTTTTGCAAGTTTGTGCGTTCTTATGTCTAAAAATCCAAAAATAGGAATAGATATGACACTTGGCAGATTCTAATTGGAGGATACTCCTTCATTTAAGTGATCTATGATGACCTTTAGATGAAGATCTAATTGTCCAGGATGACTCACAGGAAAAGCTCGCCGGAGAAGTTCGCCGGATTTGCGGGCACGGGCTTGGCGTTGTCGTTCCCGTCGCTAGGGACGTATCCGGAGTAGAAGATGCAGACGGCGTAGAGGACGTCGAGGCGGTGTTAATGGACGTGATTGTGAGGTTGTTCGTCTCCAAAGGTGACGGCAATCAACGGATGGAGAAACGTGCGACGTCGGCGGTGCGACCAACTACAACAATATGACGAACAATCATGTCCTGGAGATAGACAACATCAAGAGTAGTCTTATGTTAGAAGGAATTAACAAGATTCTTACCGAGGACGATGCAATCTAGCGATAAATTCCGATTTTAGGCTGATCTTGGCATGGTTGGTATGGGCTCTACAGAGCTCCTCTCTAAAAAGTTTAGGAACGAAAGTGATGGAGGAGGACTAGAGGTACGCGCTGGACCTTTCGGTTCGTCTTGATATGGTCTAGAGAGGGAGATCGAGAGATATATGCCGATGTACGTACGTTTGGTTCACGGTATTGATCTGAGAGATTAAGACACTAAAGTGAGAAATTAATGGCCTGAATGAAACCTTCGCTTGATTTTAAACATTTTTCGTTTTGAAATCGAGAAGAAATGATCGCCCAATTGATGAGGAGATAAAGAGGAAGAGGTCACAATAGCCATGGCTGTAACGTTTCAGGTTGTATGGGAGGAAGGAGGAAGACGATCGACTCATTGTCCGCTCGGTCTAGATGGGCCAAGGGCAGCCCAAAAAGAAAAATGAAGGAAAAAAGATACAAGGGAGTTAGCTTGATGGGCTTGGGCTGCTGCTGCTCCATTTTTTTATTTCGAATTGTTTTTCCTTTTTGTTTCTGTCTTATTTTTATCAAATGATTTAACTTTACAAATTGATTCAAATTTGTATTAAATATTTTTAGAAAATTTACATAAAATATAGTTTGCCAGTTCAACTAATTTAGAGTATTTGGAATATACTTTTTTTAATAAAGTATAATTCATTAAAAAAATTAAGCATGGTACGTATGACCAGTTTCATTATTTTCTATTTTATTCTTTTTATAAAAACCATATCTTTTGACTTAGGACTCCAAAAAGGTTCAAATCAATTTTCTTAGCTTTATAATTTTATTATTTATCATAATCACTCATTTAAGAATACTTTTATTTCGTTTTTAGTCTTTGCCTTAACTTGACTTTATTTCTCTTGCTATATTTTATAAATTTCATATCATTTTATTCGGAGCTTCAAATAGAGTCAAACTAATTTCTATGGTTTTATAATTTTGCCCTTTATCTTTTTAGCTCACTTAGGAATTCTTTTGTATATTTTAAATATGGAATATATCCAAAGTCTCATGTGGTTAAGTGGCCAATTCAACTTTGAGAAGTAAGTTATTTCTCTTAGTTTTAAAATGCAACCATGCATGCTTTATGAGTTTGAGGTTTTGAAAACATGCATACAACTTCACAACCAAAATTTTTTTATTTAAATTTTGTTTTGAAGGAGTTATATTAAATAGTCAAAAAGTTTTTGTTCCCTCTGAATTTCCAAGACTTAGTTTTTTTTCATTTTGTTTAAGTTTTTCCATATTTTAAAATTTGCAAAATTTTGGGATGTGAAAGACTACCACCCTTAAAAGGAATCTCGTCCCGAGATTCGAGAAGGCTAGAAAGAATAGGTTGAGTTTCAAGATAACTAGGGTACTACCACCGTTAAAAGGAAATTTTGTAGGGTTACATTGATGGTTCACCAGACTATAGGTTCAATAATTGATATCCAAACAAGGGATCCTTATATGACTCAACTGAGTTAGCTAAATCCTGCCATCCATATCATCTAATTCTTCGAGGGTTCCATACATGTCGATGTGGTTCACATGTCCTTTCTGGACCTCATTGGAATTGCTTTCATTGGAGTTTCTAGCATTCTTTTTCTTTTTCTTCTCAGGACAGTCTGATGCATAGTGTCCAAGTTCTTTACAATTATAGCACTGCAACTGGCTAATGTCTTTCTTCCTGGGATTGCCATGTTGACCAAGGTCATCTCCATTGTCAGTATCATTCCTATTATTATCACTTCCATTGTTGTTGTGGTGATGCTGATGTGGTCCAGAATCTTCATTGCTCTTTTTGAATGAACGCTTCTTTTATGATGATCCTGAGTGATACTTGAGGTTATGCTTCCTCTTTCTGTTCTCAACTTGATTCATCTCGTTTTCCAAGATGGTGGATTTGTCACAGAATGATTGATAAGTTGGGACAAAGGCAACAGACAGCTGCAGGTTCAACTCATCATTAAGTCCTTCGAGGAATTTATCTTTCCTCTTAGCATCTGTATCAACTTCATCCGGTGCATGGCGTGTCAGATTGTTGAACTCCTCAATGTACTCAGCCACATTGCGGTGATGCTGTTTCAGGTTGTGGAACTCCTTTTTCTTCAAGTTCATCACTCCAGATGATATGTGAGCTATACGGAAACCATCCTCAAAAATAGCCCAAGTCACATCCTCAAGGGGAGTGGTGATCTGAAAGTTGTCCCACCATGTTACTGCTGGTCCTTCGAGCAGATATGTTGCAGACCTAACTTTTTCCTCGTCGCTGCAGCCAACAGTCATTAAGTCCTTGTTCAGCGAACATAACCAGTCATTGGCTACCATTGGATCAGTTGTTCCAGAGAACCTTGTAGGCCTCAGTTTCAGAAATCTGGTGAGCATGTCAAGTGCTGGAGGATTATTCGAATTGTGGTTGTTGTTATTTTTATTGTTGTTCTGATTCTAATTTTGCATAAACTGCGCCATCATCTACATTATTTGAGCTTGAGCTGTCATCAACTACTACATCTCGGGAGTGACGCTATTGTTGTTGTTTTGGTTGGGGTTGGCACAACGAGGAGGCATCTGTTGGTTTAATAGGGATAAGTAATGATAGATGGATCTAAAGAAGTTATAACACACAACCCAAAACAATCAAGTTCAATCAAACAATCAACAAGCACCTATTCACTTAACAACTTATGAGCTTAGCTCATGAGTCGAAGGAAACAACAAGTTTTTTTTTGAAACAATCAACCTAGTATAGTCATACCTCATAGGTCAATATGATCAATACACTAACATGATATCAATGCCTTAGATAGTTGGTAGGCAATCTAATGTCTCTTGGTTCTCATTTGTGGCCCTTAGTGATGTCTAAGTTGAAATCCTTGGTGAAATTAAAGTTGAAGTCATTGGTCATGGTGGAGGCTTTGTCCATCAAGTTGAAAAGGAAGAGATGTAGAATCAAAACCAAAAAGGTTGAGGAAAGAGTTTACAATATTGTTTGTAAATAAGTTTTGGAATAAATATAACTCCTATTTTCTAAGGGGTTTTGTCCAATCCTAGGGTTAAAATCCTACAGGAAACACAGTGCTCTGTAGAGGTCCCAACCTTTAATAAGGTAGAGATCCCTGTGTTTACAATGCTAGTCCCTGGATCAATAGCTAGCATCCACAGTTAAGATGTAATATCAAGAAACAAAGGTCATAATACAACTTTATAACCAGGAATAAAATAATTCATTACATCTTACATAGCTCATTTGGCTATCTCATTACAATGCAGCAGAAATAACTATAGCATGCAGTCCTTCATCTTCAAAGTGCCACAGGCAATCATGTTGGTTGTAGACTTGTAATCCTACTTGTAATCCTAATCAACACACTTCACTAACATCAAACAAACCTGCAAAATTATAAGTTATAGCCACAAGGGTCAATACATTTGAATTATATTCGCAAGTTTCACTACTATGTAGAAATAAGTGGAACCTATCAATATATGCATATTTGGCTAAGTAGAGTATAGGCTCATTTGCAGAAAGCAATATAGTTTTATCCTATCTTTTCAAAATAGTTTTGATCTTTTGACAATCTTTCTAAACTCCTTGGAAAACTCCAAGTTCTTCTAATCCCTTGTTGACACCATCAAGTTTTACTTTGAGAAATTAGAATGTCGAGATCTTCCATAGCTTCAGGCCTTAGTTGCTCAGAGTTGTTCGTAACCGGGGACACGCCTAAGTACTTAGAATTTGATCTTCTGCAGAAGTTGTACACTTTACCCACATGACACAATCTCGTCTTGACGCCACCAGTGGCCGCTAGATAAGTACACACCAAATGGAGTACTGGCAGATCGAGAATGTGACAAAGTATTTCCATAGAAGTCCTCCCTATACATGATGCTAGCTTGTCTACCAGGCACCAATGTAAGGATAAATTTCCAATACATGAATCCGGTTAACCTGAGTAGGTGCCAATGCAAGGGTCTTCCACTATGTAGTTGACCAAGCCAGAGCCCATTTAGCATGTGGCTATAAATGAAAGCCATTGTACGAGAAACATGTTCAATCTCTAAGTCCCTGGGTGGTTTTCTTCTAGTGCACATACAAAAAGATAGCCATATAAACATGGTTCCCTTTGTTGCCACCTTATCCAAAATTGAGTATCCTCTTTCCACCTAGGAGGTTCATTGAGTACTTGTTTTATTATATAAAACATATATTTTTCCAACATTTCATATAATCATATCATGTATTCTATCCCAAGTCTATAGCAGGGCTAAGCATAATACAACTATGATGTTTTCACTAAGGAAGATGGATTTCCTAATAGGACATAGCATAGCATAATAACATAGTAGCCCTATCATGCATACTACAAAAATACCACTAAGTGTAGTGAAAATAGTAGGACATAGATGATAGTGTCACTTGCCTTAGTAGTTGGTGGTGTTGGTACACTCTTCGCAATAACACACGTGACAATCAACACAATCTATCAAGGAAAACAACCAAGACAAAACATACACAAGATCAACACTAATGGCAACACAAAAATCATGCAAAGTATGCAAACATGCAAGATGGCAATTTTTATTGTACAAATTTTTATAACAAGGTTCTGAATATTATTAATTGATTTCTGAACATTTTATATTTCAAGATTACAAATGCAATCATTTGTGCAATTGTAGCAATTAGCAATATTTTCTAACACTTTGAAATGTCATTCTCACTAAATAATTGCCACGGTCTTATTTATACTAGAATAAAATTATATTTTGGTCTTACTATACAGAGGGTTCAATTTACAACAATTTGCAAAACGATTCAGTTAAAAATAATTTACACAACAATTTTTATACTCAAAATACTCGACAAATGGTTCTTTATAAAACGTGATTTTAACAGACTCAAAAATACCGAATTATGGCTCCATTGTGTTCTACTCGTTTTTGTGAATCCATAGACATATTATTTGCTAAATCTGGATATACAGAACTAAAGATATAATTTTGCAAGTTTTTGTGTTCTTATGTCTAAAAATCCAAAAATAGGAATACATATGACACTTGGCAGATTCTAATTGGTGGATACCCCTTCATTTAAGTGATCTATGATGACCTTTAGATGAAGAACTAATGGTCCAGGATGACTCACCGGAAAAGCTCACCGGAGAAGTTCGCCGAATTTGCGGGCACGGGCTTGGTGTTGTCGTTCCCGTCGCTAGGGACGTATCCGGAGTAGAAGAAGATGCGGACGGTGTAGAGGACGTCGAGGCGGTGTTACTGGACGTGATTGTGAGGTTGTTCTCCCTAAAGGTGACAGCAATCAACGTATGGAGCAACGTGCGACGTCGGCGGCGCGACCAACTACAACAATATGATGAACAATCATGTCCTGGAGATAGACAACATCAAGAGTAGTCTTATGGTAGAAGCAATTGACAAGATTCTTACCGAGGACGATGTAATCTAGCGATGAAATCCGATTTTAGGCTGATCTTGGCATGGTTGGTATTTGCTCCACAGAGCTCCTCTCGAAAAAGTTTAGGAACGAAAGTGAAGGAGGAGGACTAGAGGTACGCGCTGGACCTTTCGGTTCATCTTGATATGGTCTAGAGAGGGAGATCGAGAGATGTATGCCGATGTACGTACATTCGGTTCACGGTATTGATCTGAGAGATTAAGGCACTAAAGTGACAAATTAATGGCCTGAATGAAACCTTCACTTAATTCTAAACATTTTTTGTTTTGAAGTCGAGAAGAAACGATCGCCCAATTAATGAGGAGATGAAGAGGAAGAGGTCACACTAGCCATGGCTGCAATGTTTCAGGTTGTACCTGAGGGAAGAGGAAGACGATCGACTCCTTGTCCGCTCGGTCTAGATGGGCCAAGGGCAGCCCAACAAGAAAAATGAAGGAAAAAAAGAGACAAGGGAGTTGGCCAGATGGGCTTGGGCTAGTTTGTCGCGCCGCCGACGTCGCACGTTGCTCCATCCGTTGATTGCCGTCACCTTTGGGGACGAACAACCTCACAATCACGTCCAGTAACACCGCCTCGACGTCCTCTACGCCGTCCGCGTCTTCTTCAACTCCGGAAACGTTCCTAGCGACGGGAACGACAACGGCAAGTCCGTGCCCGCAAATCCGGCTAACTTCTCCGGCAAGCTTTTCCGGTGAGTCATCCCGGGCCATTAGATCTTCATCTAAAGGTCATCATAGATCACTTAAACGAAGGGGTATCCTCCAACTAGAATCTGCCAAGTGTCATATCTATTCCTATTATCAGATTTTTAGACATAAGAACACACAAACTTGCAAAAATCATATCTTTAGTTCTGTATATCCAATTTTAGCAAATAATATGTCTATGGATTTACAAAAATGAGTAGAAAACAGTGGTGCTATTATTCGCTATTTTTGAGTCTGTCAAAATCACGTTTTATATAGAACCATTTGTGGAGTATTTTGAGTATAAAAATTGTTGTGTAAATTATTTTTAAGTGAATCCTTTTGCAAATGGTTGTAAATTGAACCCTCTGTATAGTAAGACCAAAATATAATTTTATTCTAGTATAAATAAAACCATGGCAATTATTTAGTGAGAATGACATTTCCAAGTGTTAGAAAATATTGCTAATTGCTACAATTGCACAAATGATTGCAATTGTAATCCTGAAAATATAAAATGTTCAGAAATCACTTAATAATATTCAGAACCTTGTTATAAAAATGTGTACAATAAAAATTGCCATCTTGCATGTTTGCATACTTTGCATGATTTTTGTGTTGATCTTGTGTATGTTTTGTCTTGGTTGTTTTGCTTGATAGATTGTGTTGATTGTCAAGTGTCTTATTGCGAAGAGTGTACCAACACCACAAACTACTAAGGCAAGTGACACTATCATCCATGTCCTACTATTTTCACTACACTTAGTGGTATTTTTGTAGTATGCATGATAGGTCTACTATGTTATTATGCTATGTTATGTCCTATTAGGAAATCCTTCTTCCTTAGTGAAACCATCATAGTTGTAGTATGCTTAGCCCTGCTATAGACTTGGGATGGAATACGTGATATGATTATATGAAGTGTTGAAAAAATATATTTTTTATATAATAAAACAAGTACTCAATAAACCACCTGGGTGGAAAGAGGATACTCAATTTTGGATAAGGTGGCAACAAAGGGAACCATGTTTATATGGCTATATTTTTGTATGTGTACTAGAAGAAAACTACCCTGGGACTTAGAGATTGAACATGTTTCTCGTACAGTGGCTTCCGTGTACAGCCACATGCTAAATGGGCTCTGGCTTGGTTAGCTACATAGTGGAAGACCCTTGCATTGGCACCTACTCAGGTTAACCGGATTCATGTATTGGAAATTTATCATTACATTGGTGCCTGGTAGACAAGCTAGCATCATGTATAGGGAGGACTTCTATGGAAAGAATTTGTCATATTCTCGATCTGCTAGTACTCCATTTGGTTGTACTTATCCAGCGGCCACTAGTGGCGTCAAGACGAGATTGTGTCATATGGGTAAAGTGTACAACTTCTGTAGAAGATCAAATTCTAAGTACTTAGCCGTGTCCCCAGTTCCGGACAACTCTGAGCAACTAAGGACTGAAGCTATGGAGGATCTCGATATTCCAATTTCTCAAAGTAAAACTTGATGGTGTCAATAAGGGATTAGAAGCACTTGGAGTTTTCCAAGGAGTTCGAAAAGATTGTCAAAAGATTAAAACTATTTTGAAAAGATAGTATAAAACTATATTCCTTTCTGCAAATGAGCCTAAACTCTACTTAGCCAAATATGCAATATTGATAGGTTCCACTTATTTCTACATAGTAGTGAAACTTGCCAATACAATTCAAATGTATTGACCCTTGTGGCTGTAACTTATAATGTTGCAGGTTTGTTTGATGTTAGTGAAGTGTGTTGATTAGGATTACAAGTCTACAACCAACATGATTGCCTGTGTTACTTTGAAGATGAAGGACTGCATTGTAATGAGATAGAAAAATAAGCTATGTAAGATGTAATGAATTATTTTATTCCTGGTTATAAAGTTGTATTATGACCTTTGTTTCTTGATATTACATCTTAACTGTGGATGCTAGCTATTGATCCAGGAATTAGCATTATAAATACAGGGATCTCTACCTTATTAAAGGTTGGGACCTCTACAGAGATTCTCTCGAAAAAGTTTAGGAACGAAAGTGATGGAGGAGGACTAGAGGTACGCGCTGGACCTTTCGGTTCGTCTTGATATGGTCGAGAGAGGGAGATCGAGAGATGTATGCCAATGTACGTACGTTCGTTCATGGTATTGATCTGAGAGATAAGGCACTAAAGTGAGAAATTAATGACCTGAATAAAACCTTCGCTTGATTCTAAACATTTTTCGTTTGGAAGTCGAGAAGAAATGATCGCCCAATTGATGAGGAGATGAACAAGAAGAGGTCACAGTAGCCATGGCTGTAACGTTTCAGGTTGTACATGAGGGAGGAGGAAGATGATCGACTCCTTGTCCGCTCAGTCTAGATGGGCCAAAGGCAGCCCAACAAGAAAAATGAAGGAAATAAAAGAGACAAGGGAGTTGGCCAGATGGGCTTGGGCTGCTGCTGCTCCGTTTTTTTATTTCAAATTGTTTTTTCTTTTTCTTTTCTATCTTATTTCTATCAAATGATTTAACTTTCCAAATTGATTCAAATTTGTATTAAATCTTTTTAGAAAATTTATCTAAAATATAGTTTGACAGTTCAACTAATTTAGATTATTTGGAATATACTTTTTTTAATAAAGTATAATTCATTTAAAAAATTAAGCACGGTACATACGAACAGTTTCATTATTTTCTATTTTCTTTTTTTATAAAAACCATATCTTTTGACTTAGGAATCCAAAAAGGTTCAAATCAATTTTCTTAGATTTATAATTTTATTATTTATCATAATCACTCATTTAAGAATACTTTTATTTTGTTTTTAGTCTTGGCCTTAACTTGACTTTATTTCTCTTCCTATATTTTATAAATTTCATATTATTTTATCCAGAACTTCAAATAGAGTCAAACTAATTTCTATGGTTTTATAATTTTTCCCTTTATCTTTTTAGATCACTTAGGAATTCGTTTGTATATTTTAAATATGGAATATTATCCAAAGTCTCATGTGGTTAAGTGGCCAATTCAACTTTGAGAAGTAAGTTATTTCTCTTAGTTTTAAAACGCAACCATGCATGCTTCATGATTTTGAGGTTTCGAAAACATGCATACAACTTCACAACCAAAATTGTTTTATTTAACTTTTGTTTTGAAGGAGTTATATTAAATAGTCAAAAAGTTTTTATTCCCTTTGAATTTCTAGGACTTAGTTTTTTTCATTTTGTTTAAGTTTTTCCACATTTCAAAATTTGCAAAATTTTGGGATGTGACAGATATACTACTGCTTCCATATGTATTTGTACAAATGACCTGGCTAGTTTTATTTGCTAAAATTCTAGGAAACACTCTGTTCAGTTGCTCAATTCATTTGTAGGAACACTTGTGTAATGCTTGCTTGTCCTATTACACAGGTTTAGAAGCAATGCCAATATATTTCATATCTAATGGTTATTCCTAAGCAGGGACATATCTATCCTATATATATAGTTCATTCTTGATTTGCATTCTTGCTTTACATGTTCTCTTATGATGCCATTAAAATTTCTATTCGGTTTCTAGATACGACAGTAACTACATGCCCAGTGTGTAGCTCGCCGCAAATTCTGGGTCACCCAACGTCTCTTGCATTTCAGGATAAACGACTGCTTCTATATATATTTCTTGAAATGACCTCGCTAGTTTATATTTTCTGAAATTCTAAGAAACACTTTGATTGATTGCTCATTTCATTGTAAGCACACTTTTCTATTGCTTGCTTGTCCTGTTCTACAGGTTGGCAAGAGACGCTATTATATATCTAATCTGGTGCCGGTTCATCCTAATCAACGACATAACTATCCTTTACTGTGTAGTTCATTCGTGGTTTGCATTTCTGATATGCAAGTTCTGGTATGATGTCATTATAATTTCTATCTGGTTTATTCTTTGATATGACACTAACTACATGGATTGTGTAGCTCACCGCAAATTCTGAGCCAACCAACGTCTCTTACTTTCTAGGATATACAACTTCTTCCATATATATTTGTTGAAATAACCTGGCTAGTTTATATTTACTGAAATTCTAAGAAACACTTTGTTTGATTGATCATTTCATTACAGGCACACTTGTCTAATGCTTCCTTGTCCTGTTCTATAGGTTCAAAAGCGACGCCATTATATTTCATATCTTGTTCTAGTTCTTCCTAAGAAATGACATAACTATCCTCTACTGTATAGTTCATTTGTGATTTGTATTCCTACTAGACAAGTTCTCGCATGATGTTATTATAATTTCTATCTCGTTCATTCTTAGCTATGATAGTACCTGCATTCTATTGTCTGGTTTATTCCTCTATATATATTTGTTCAAATGATCTGGCTAGTTTATATTTGATGAAATTATAAGCCACACATTGTTATATTTCTCGTTTCACGGTAGACACACTTGTTTAATGCTTGTTTATCCTATTTGTTTGACATGATGGTCAATATATTTGAACCACTGACCATTTGTAAACTCCAGTTCGTAGCTCCTGTCATATCTGTTAAATGAGTAGTTTGTCTTGTTTGATGAACTAACTTGTTATTACTTTGTTTCAGACTGCAATTATTGATATCTCTACCGAAGAGGGGGCTCCAAGATCATGACTCAAATTTGTTTTCCAATATAGATGTCACAGTCAAAAGGAAGATCCAGGTGATAGATGGAGAAAAGCAAATTGAGGACTGCTATCAACACAATTGTCAACTGAAATGCCAATTTTTATTTCCCTTGAGTTGATAATATGTAATAATTTTAAGTAGTTTGCATTTAATATAATATCTAGATTAAATGCTTAGGCCACATAGGAATTTAGTTGATGTTATCTACACATAGAGGTAGGCGATACCATACCTGTGCTAGCCAGGTCGATTAGGGTACAGTATCGTGCTTTGCATTTGCCCGTCTTGTATTAGGCCGATGATGAAAAGTAAAAAATTCTCACAAGTACACCTTTTATGATCGGAATAGGCTCCATAAATGCAGAAACTATAAAAGACCGTAAAAGTGATGGGCCCGACCCACAGACATGCTAAGTAATAGTAAAACGAAATAGTAACCGACCAAAACAGTAACATGCTGAAACAATAATATACTAAAACAGTAATAGCTTGAAACAGTAACAGTCCGAGAACAGTAACAAACCAGAACATTAAAAGGGTCAGAACCTTAAATGTCCAAACCAGTAACGGGCCAGAACAGTAGCAGGCCAATCCAAAAAAAGTCCAGAATACTAACATGTCGAATTGCCCTAGGGGAAGAATAGTAATAGGCCGAGAAACCTACTAGGCCAAAATAGTAACAAGCCAGAATATGCAGGGGACATTTATAGGCCTAAAGATTAATGGGCCTGAATGTGTATGGTCTATAGCAACTTACATAAATGGTCCTGTTTCAAATAGTGCAGAATAATGCAGAAACAGGATACAAAGAAGGCTGGCCAAACGGGCCCATTTCAAATAGTACAGGATGGAACAGTAACGGGTTCGACAATTTACGGGCCTTATAGATGGGCTAATTTCAAACAGTGTAGGTCAAAACAGTACCGGGTCTGGAAGTTTATGGGCCACCGCGGGTAGCACTAGTGGGCCCATTTGTAACAATGTAGAACAAAACAGTAATGGGCCGTGATACTATTGGGCTCCCTTAATGGTTCGCCACACTTAATAATTGTCCTTTGCTAGGCCTGGCCTCTACCACGGTTTCATTATAGTTAATGGCGCTAATTGGCCATTAACGATATTTTCCAGAAGGCAGTTTGCATAACGTCGGCAGTCAACGGGGCTGGCGAACAGATCTACAATGGAACAAGTTTTTGTGGCTGAAGGGTGTGATCCGCCACGATAAAAAAAACATGATAGATTCATTTGTGCGGGTCTTCTACCATGAAGGGCATCCGTCGTAGAAGGCTTTTCAGCCACAAAAAACGGGCCTTCAACCACGAAAATCTACCGTTATAAAAGGATATTTTTCTTGTAGTGTACGGAGTACAAAACATGGACACGGTATCAGTAATTATGGCCATGCAAGTCAAAAAAGCAACAATGGCTATGACTTTTGATCATCTTGTTTGGAAGAGGGACAACTATCAACTCATTAAATTCTCGAAAGCATACATTCATTTGGGTCTATCTAATAGGGACAACATCCCCAAGTGGGAGTAGCGTACCTTAGAAGCTTCAACTTCAAACTTTCGAGAGAGCGCTGAAATATCCCGACCATGCATTCAAACACCCCGCCCATTCATTCAAACATCTAGCCCCAAAAATCAATTTGTTGCACAAATTTAGCCTGAAAGATTAAAAGGGTGTATACATTTAAAGGTTATACTCTGTGTGTAAAAAGGAGGCAGTGGCATTATGAGCCATCATCTTTGTAGTTTCTTCACAATAAAAACATCTTAGAAGCTTCGACCTAAACATTTGGGTACGACGCCCAAACATCACATCCCTCCATTGAAACATAATTCACCTTTTTTAGAATGCAAAGTTCCTCTTCTATCCCTGCTCCGGAAACAAGAACCCGAGGAGCATTGCAATAATAGAGGGATATAGGGGATAATTTTGCGTTCTCCATCGTGCAACACCCTATCGATGTTTCCCTTCCCTTCCCACCCACTATGGACTTACACTAACTTTGTGGACCCACAATGCAAGTGAAACGCATGTCAGTGACCCAGAATCATAGGAAGTAGAGATTCCCATTGTTTGAAGTTCAAAATTCGAACATATTTCGATAAACCAAGAGAAAGTCGTTAAACTTGGCAAAACTGGCTCAGAAATTTGAATAATTTATGAAAATAGGGAATTATTCGCCAAATAATACATAATTTGTGATAAAATTGGTGCGGTCAGACTTTGAACCATATATTTTATTTGAACCATAAAATTGGTGCGGTGATAAAATTGGTAACGCCATTCTACTCCACGAATATAACCATAAAGTTTGAACATTATTGGAAATTCCCAAAACACTAAACCCTTAAACCCTGACCAAGCAGGTATCATGCACTTATAAATAAAATTTCAGATACTTCCATTAAATTGGACAACGCTATTCTATTCGATGAATATATGCATAAAGCTCGAACATTATTGAATATTCCCTAAACCCTAAACAACCCCGAAAACCTAAACCCTCAACCCCTAAATACTAAAATCCTAAACCCTAAACCCCTCAACCCATAATTAAACCCTAATCAAGTAGGTATCATTCACTTATAATCTAAATTTGAGATACTTTCATTAAATTACAGTAATGCCATTCTATTCCACAAATATAAGCATAAAGCTTGAACATTATTGAAAATTACGCTAACACCATTCCATTCCATTGAAAATTACGCCAACACCATTCCATTCCATTCCACAAATATAAGCATAAATCTTGAACATTATTGAAATTTATACCCTAAACCCTAAACCCCTAAACGACCCTTACTAAGTAGGTATATCATTCACTTATAGATTAAAATTTGAGATATACTTTCATTAAATTACGATAACACCATTGCATTGCACGAATCTAAGAATAAAGCTTGAACATTATTGAAAATGCCATAAATCCTAAACCTTAAACCCTATAACCCTAAACCCTGACCAATCAGGTATCATGCACTTATAGATCAAAATTTGAGATACTTTCATTCAATGGGGCTAACGCCATTCTAATTCACGGCAGCTCGAACATTATTGAAAATTCCCTAAACACTAACCCCCTATAACCTAAACCCTAAGCCCTATACCCCTAAAAACCCGAAAGCCTCAACCCCTAAACCTAAGCTCGTACATATTATTGAAAAATTCCTAAACCCTAAACTACCCCTAAAAAACCAAAACAGTAAACCCTTAGTACTAAAGCCCTAAACCCTCGACCCATAAACCCTAACCAAGATGGTATAATGCACTTATCGATCAAAATTTGAGATACTTTCATTATTAAATTGTTACAAAGTCATTCTATTCCATGAATATATGCATAAAGCTCGAACTTTATTGAAAATTCCCAAAACCCTAAATCCCTAAATACCTAAATTATAAACCCTAAAACCCAAAACACTAAACCCCTAAACCCTAAAACACGAAAGACTAAACCCCTAAACCTTGACCAAGCATATGCCATGCAGACTTATATATCAAATTTTTTGATACTTCTATTAATTTGGGTAACACCATTATATTCGACGAATATATATACGCATGAATCTTGAACATTACTGAAAATTCCCTAAACCCTCAACCTTAAACAACCCCTAAAACTTAAACCCTAAACCCATAAATACCAAAACCCTAAACCTTCAACCCACTTACACCGTAACCAAGCATGTATCATGCACTTATAGATCAAAATTTGAGATACTTCCATTAAATTGCGGTAATTCTATTATATTCCATGAATATAATCATAAAGCTTGAACATTATTGAAATTTCCTAAACCCTAAACCCCTCAACACATAATTAAACCCTAACCAAGCAGGTATCATGAACTTATAGAATCAAATTTGATATGCTTTTAGTAAATTACGGTAACGCCATTCTATTCCACGATAAAAAGCATAACGTAGCTTGAACATTATTGAAAATTCCCAAAACCCTAAAACCCTAAAAAATAAACCCCTAAACCCTGACCAAGCATGTATCATACACTTGTATATCAAATTTGAGATACTTACATTAAATCGAGAAACGCCATTCTATTCGATATATATAAGCATAAATCTTCAACATTATTGAAAGTTCCGTAAACCCTAATAAATAATCCCTAAACCCTAAACCCCTAAATACTAAAACCCTAAACCCTTCAACCCATAATTAAAACCTAACCAAATAGGGTATCATGCACTTATAGATCCAAATTTGAGATACTTTCATTAAATTTTGGTAACACCATTATGTTCCACGATTATAAGCATAAAGCTTGAACATGATTGAAAATTCCCTAATCCTTAACCTAAAACCCTAAATGACCCTGACCTAGAAGGGGTAGCATCCACGAATATACTTTCATTAAATTACGATAACGCCATTTTATTCCACGAATATTAGCCTAAAGATTATACATTATTGAAAATGTACCAAAACCTAAACCCTAAAACCCCCTAAACCCTAAAACCGTAAACCCTAAACCCTGAACCCCTAAACAATGACCAAGCAGATATCATGCACTTATAGATCAAAAAGATACTTTCATTAGATTGTGCAAATGCCATTCCATTTCACGAATATAGGCATACAGATCGAACATTATTGAAAATTACTGAAATATTAACCCCTTAAAATCTAAACCCTAAGCCCTATACCTATAAACCCTAAAAACCCTAAAACCTCAACCCCTAAACCCTGACCAAGTAGGTATCACGCACTTATAGATCAAAATTTGAGATACTTTCATTAAAGTGTTGCTAAGTCATTTTATTCCACGAACATTATTGAAAATTCCCTAAAACCTAAAACCTAAACCCTCAACCACCCCTAAACCTTTACCAAGGAGTTATCATGCACTTATAGATCAAAATTTGAGATACTTTTATTAAATTGGGTAATGCCATTTTATTCGAGGAATATAATCATACAACTCGGACATTATTGAAAATTTCCTAAACTGTAAACCCTAAAACCAAAACCCTAAACCCATAAATAATAAAATCCTAAACCCTCAACCCATAAACCCTATGACCAAGCAGGTATCATGCACTTATAGATAAAACTTTGAGATACTTACATTAAATTGTGAAAACATTATTCTATTCCATGAATATAAGAATAAAGCTCGAACATTATTGAGAATTTCCTAACCCCTAAAACCTCAAATGACCCTGACCAAGTATGGCATTAGTCCCTCCACAACGAATGCAAATAACAACACCCAAACAACATTTCAACCATCTGGCACCGGTGACCCACACTACACAACTGATGCCACAATTTTTTTTGAGGGAACGTGACCATCTAATTGCTCCGATGCCCAAACTTGGTCCCTACTAATTAATATTTTGTGTCTAGCGGCAACAACCCTTCCTCTAGTTAGGCAGCGACAACATCCCTTCATCTAGTCAGGTTAGCTAAATCATTTTTTATCAATGTAGGGACACTTACTTTTTTATGCCAAGTGGTGCCCTCCAATGTGGAAACGGTGCCACAAAAAAATTATTTGACATTGATGTCGATGTTTCACTTTTTTCAGCAATTGGGCACCGACAACACTATGAAAGGCCTTATATATCAATCAAATCTTAAGTCTCGTTTTGTAAAATTTGCTTCAAATGCTAAGATGCACCGATCTACCAAATATGCACACGTTGTCATAAACTATGGAAGGTATATGGCTGTGAATTTAGTCATCTTGTTTGAAAGCCTTCAAAATATAGTGTTTATTAATTTTTTCAAATGTGTGGAAACTCATTTAAATGCTGCTAAGAATGCTTTCGCTGGCGTGTGAGTCTAGACAAGGCCAGCATGTGAGGAGCGGCCGCATCAGAGTAGCGTACGTCAGAAGCTTCAACCTTAAAATTTCTGCATAGCACCGAAATATCCAGCGCATCTATTCAAAAATCTCGCCCCATTTTTTGTGAATGCAAATTCCTCTTCTATCCCTAGCCTGGAAACATG
Source organism: Avena insularis (assembly GCA_023614405.1). Lineage (NCBI taxonomy): Eukaryota > Viridiplantae > Streptophyta > Magnoliopsida > Poales > Poaceae > Avena > Avena insularis. The sequence continues at coordinate 157,041,438 of CM042691.1, read as the reverse complement.
GAACAGAGAAGAACTTCAATAATAGAGAGTTATAGATGGTAAATTAGCGTCATCCCACCTATATTGCCCCATAGCCTCTTGGCCGCCTACCCCCTCGACCTCCACCTTCCTCTAGCTACTTCACCGCCAGCACTTTCTTCAACACCGGAGCTCCTTCACCACTGGCGCTCTATTCTACACGGGAGCATCTTCACCACCGGCGCTCTCTTCCACACCGGAGCTCCTTCCCTGTAGGCAGTCTCTTCCACTCGGGAACATCTTCACCGCCCCATGCACCAGATCCACCTCGAAATGCCCAGCCGACACCTCCTCTGCCCTCTTACGCATCCCACCCGTGCCCGCCACACAGCGGTAATTTCTCTTGCCCGTTTGCTTTTTTTGTACTCGTAAGCTACAAAAGCGTTAGAATGGTTCTCAATATCCTGGATGTTATTGCCATTTAGTTTGCACCCACATCTTGTAGTTCTTATCAACATCATAAGCTTGTCGATATTATTTCCTTTGTTAAATTCCCACACTATCGGTGTAATCCTGCAACGCTAAATCAAATATGCTATTCTTTCCGAGCGCTCGAATGGGAACAACTCATAGAGGATCCAACACTAACAATCTGATGCCAAGCAAGGCTGAAGTGCGAGGTTTCTATGTGTTAATTAGGCTAGTTTCTTGTCATGTTAATAAGTTATATTACCTATATGCATATTAAGTTAATAAGTCATTCTACCTGAAAACTTGCCATGACATTTCCATTCATGTTTTGTTGTGTTTTTATCTGCAAATGCTTAATTCAGAAAATGTCCCTCTAGTCATTTTTAATGCTATCTTTTTGGTGTTTTCAACTACATTCATCCTTCTAACCCATCTTGCTAGTTTGAATCATACATGTGGTCATTTTTAATGTTATAGTTTTGGTGTTTTTCAAGTACTTTCATCCTTCCAAGCTAGCTAAATCGGTTATGCCTTCATGCAGAGAAAGTACAATGGAGTACAAGGACCAGAGTTCTAGCTGCTTGACTTAGATACTACTAGTAGATTGACCAGGAGTCGCACCCGCTTGAGAAGGACCTACTGTCATCCTAAACAAGCTACTATAAGTTCATTCTTAATTAAAGATTACGAGTCACCCTTAAGCTTTTTGGCTTGTGGAAAAGGTCCACTATGTATATAGATAGCTCTTAAGTTGCACTTTTTGGCTTATGGTGTGGTTTATTCATACATAGTGGATGCCCAACATGTACGACATTGGAAATGTGGGGTTTCTAAGAGTCTTTTTCACTAGTGAGGGTGAGTATAGAAAGTTTTTGTGTACCCTTGGTCTAGCATAAGACCCATGCCTTTATTGTTTCTTTCCACTCGGATGAGTGAGTCCCCTATCTTGTGTAAACGGTGGAGCAGATTTTATATTCTTAGACGCGAGCTTAGTAAATTTCTTAGCCATGTCTAAGGCTCACCCATTTCTAACTCTTAAATGATCTCTAATTTATATAATACTACTTTCCCCTTGTTCTTTGTTTTAACCCCTTTCACCATATTGTACCAAGCTGCAGTTAAAACAAAGCAAGAGTCCTCGGAAGGCAGGACTGAAAGGTGTGATCCCTCTTCTCTTTCATTCCACCATTGCATTTCTAAAGCAAAGAACTTACTTACTAGTCCACCTAGAATAGCTCCTGCAGGTCATATATATATATATGCAAAGGTTGTGTTGCATTCAGAAAGAAAGGATGTAGCTTCTCTTAGATCTGTAGCAGAAATGTTGAAAAAGAGGACAAATGATACATTGAAGCGAATTGCCATGTACCGGTCTCTTATCGAGGGTACGAACATTCTATAAGTTTAAGAATGCAGATCTTGTTTAATAATGTGTTGTAATAAACTTTTATTGTTGTGTAAACAATAATTTAAATTTTCGCATGTGTATTAATTGGCGTCTTGGCATAATTGTCCTATTCTGCAAAATAAGTTGGCGGTTCCTAAAAAGGCCAAAACCATAACAGGCTAGCACATAATGATGAATGAAACGATGCATGGACGCGAACATGAAAAGTAAAAAGCCAAAGAATTAAAGGGCCAAACAGTAAAATGTCTGAATAGTAAAATGCTAGAATAGCGAAGGGTCATAACAGTAAAAGGCTATAATAGTAATTGGCCATAACAATGAACGGCCAGAACAGTCACAAGCCTGAACAGTACCATGTCCAAAATCCTGATGGGCTGGAACAGTAATAGGCCTGAATACTAATAGACCTAAGCAGTAAAACTCTAGATAGTCAGCATGCCAAAACAGTAATAGGCTAGATAATCATCAGGTCGACACAGTAAAATGCCAGATTCATAGCAGGCCATAACAGTAAAAGTCTTGAGTTTTAGCAGGTCAGAACGGTAAAAGGCAAGATTTATAGTAGGTCGGAACAGTAAACGGCCAAATTCAAAGAAGGCCAGCATAATAGAAGTCTGAATTCAAAGCAGGACGAAACAGTAGAAGGCCATATTCAGAGAAGGTCGGAACAGTAGAAGGCTAGAATAATAGAAGGCCAGAATAACAGTAGGCCAAAATAGTAAAGGGCCAGAATCACAGCTGGCCGAAACACTAGGAGGCCAGATTGACAGTAGGCCGGAATAACACTAGGCCGGTACGAAGCAGGCCATAGAATATTTGCTTACCGTGGGACTCATATAGGCCAAAATAGAGGCGGGCCTGAAAGTTTACGGGCCCCATTTATAGGACCATTTCAAATAGTGTAAGGAGAAACATTAACAGGCTGACCTACTATTGGGATCTCCTAATGGGCTGGCCCGCTTAATAATTTTCAGTCCTTGGCTGGACCTGGCTTTCTACCACAGTTTCCATTATAGTTAATGGCGGTAACTGGGTGTTAACGGTGTATGCCATGTGGCAGTTTGCATGACGTCAGCAGTCAATACGGCTAGCGAACAGATCTACAATGGAACAAGTTTTCGTGGCTGAATGGTGCGATCCGCCATGGTCAGAAAAAATAGTGGTAAATTCTTTTATGATGGGATTTACCACCAATGGAATCCATCATATAAGGATTTTCATCCACGAAAAATAGGCCTTCAACCACGAAAATCGTCCATTGTAAAAGGCAGTTTTTCTTGTAGTTTAATTTCAGGGGTAGCCATTATAGCATAGTAAAAATATTTAGGAAGTTTAATTTATCCTAGAAAGTTCAAGGTGTCTCTTCTGCTAAGTTCATGTTTCATTTATGATAAGTTCAAGGGTAGCCATATAGCAAAATGTTCAAGCACATTCACCCTTGAATTTAAAAACTTTATGCTGCCTTATTCGAAAAGTTTAGGGTGTAGAAATAGCATAGTAAATCATTAGGCACTTCAAGGTAGCATGAAAAAGTTCATCCTATCTCTTCAAATAAGTTCACACTTCCTTGTCACTTAATTTCAGGGTGTCTTATCATGTTCATTTTGTCTTATATTTTAGGATGATACAAAATGAAAATGGATCAGAGGAGCAGCTGATATCTAGGATCCATTGCTGCATGTCCAGGATCCAATGCCACTCTAGTGGTCTTCAGATGGTACCAATTAGAAAACAACTGAATTGCATGTGGGTTATTTTGGATCCTATAACTGTTTCGAGTACTCAAAAATTTCCTTGGAAACACCAACGCCAGAACAAGCTCCATTCTCTATGACACATTTCAATAGTGCAGGTCTGAATGGAAAAACTAACACCAGGCCAACAGTGTTAGAGGATATGCAATGTGTTATGCGCAAGGTCACAGGAAAGCAAGCACCTCCCATTAAGCATACACCTGAAGCACACATGCAACCTCCTCCCATGAAACATGCACCTGAAGCACGAACAAAAGCACCTCCCATGCAGCGTGCATCAGTTGCAGCTACACAACCTGCCATGAAGCATGCAACAGTTGCAGCTACCGAACCTTCCATGAAGCATTCAGTAGATGAAGGCATGCTTCCTCTAAAGAAACGTCCTGATCATAGTGGTCCTTCTTCTACTACCCATGGTTTTCCTCCATGGCCACCGCCTCGAGCATCGCGAGAGCAGCAGCAAGAGCAAAAATAGAAAAATAAGGATGGATCAGCAGGTACTAAACATGATCCATTACTCCATAGGTCAATAGTCACGCCTCCTTGTCCCATAGGTCATGGGCAGATTGAAACACCAAAGAAAATTCGAAACTACACCCGTGTGAGTATAGTAAAAAATATATGCATTCATCGAATCACAAGTGGAATACCAACTATTGTTTCATGTATGACACGGCAATAACCTTCTTCTGTTTTATGTGTATAAACCCGATTTACCTGCTTACCTCTTACTGGTACTGGGTATGCGGTTCGAGACTTTTGAAGACGCAAAGGTCTTCTACAACAGATATGCAAGACATGCAGGTTTTGGGATTAAAACTGGTCCATCCAATGGTAATAATAAGTACACGCAGTGCACACGGCAAGGTGAACACACATCATAGGTTCCAAATGAGGACCAGCAATGATTTAACAACTCAAGGAGGTGTCACTATAGGGCACGACTTCGAATGAAGAAGACACAAGACATCACATGGGTAATTAAGGATATACAATTTGAACACACACATGTTGCTAGTAATTCTAAGCATTCTTGTATTCCTTCATTCACACAAGACATTTCCCGACGAAGCGCTCTCAGGCGCCATCAACAAGTTTTCTGGCGCCGTTGCCGGGGAACGAAGAAGAAGAAGAAACTCCCACGATAACAAAGCGCCAACAAGTTTTCTGGTGCTGTGTCCGGGGAGTCTAAGGACGTCTTCACAAGGGGAGTTTGTCGTGGTATTACCGACGAGTACGCCATGGAGGGGTCCTCATAGTGCGTGTTTAGAGACGTGGGGTAAGGCAGACGGTTGACGGGTACGAGGGAACACAGCTTACCCAGGTTCAGATCCCACAACGATGGCGGAATCCTACTCTTGCTATAAATCACTATAAGGGCAATACGCCGAGTTACAGAGATAGGTTCGCTGTGCGAGGTTGTGTATCGATCTATGATCGTATGAGATTGGGTGAAGCTGTGCCCTAAAGGCTCCCATAGGCCCGACTTATATAGTCGCCAGGTCCTAGGGTTACAAGGAAAAGTCCTAGCCGGACAGGTTATAGAGTCCTACACCGTCTATCACTAGTCTTGTGTATCTTGTACTCCAAGGCTCCGGGTACGCTGGTGACTCCACCGTAGCCTTCATTTATCCGGCATGGGCCTCCCTTCTGGATCCATCTAACTGGGCCGCCCAGCAGGCCATAGGCCATGCTACCGACTATGGGCCACCCGGGTTAGCCGGATAAGAGACATGCTATAAGGATACCCATATAGCATATCCCCAATAGTAGCCCCCTGAGAACTCCGAGATTTTGCGCCGTCTTGCCTCTTCACGTGGAATGCTTCGTCTAGATGGATGTCGGTAAATCGTCAAGCAATATCTTGTAGTCCTCCCAAAGAACCCTGCAAGGTTTTCTCCGTCTTTGATTTGTACGCCGGAGAAGTGCTGAATCTTCCATTGTACTCTTCCGTAGTGGGATTAAATCCATCCATTCCGGAATCTTTGATGTGACGGCTCATCTACCCGTGTCAGCTAGGACGATGTAGGCTTAGGTCAGCGACGCCTCTTAACTCACACATGCAGAGAATGCAAATATATCCGATTTTCCCGCGCGAGCGATACGAACCGTTGGCGGCGGCGGTTGGATACGTGGCGAAATTTCCGCGCACGTTCACGAACACGTCGTCTACGCGGCAACCGTCCGATTAGCTGCACGAATCTTGACACCGAGGATGATAAATAGTAACCGTGGGGAATTTTCCACTTTTTACCCCATTCTTCTCGCGTCGTCTTCTTCCTCCAGCCGCACGTCTCCTCGAGCTCTCCGTGAGAAACCTCGAAAACCCTAGCTTCCATCTGTGTCAGTCGCACCCGTCCATCACTCCATGGCCAGCAGCAGCGCCTCCCCGTCGATGGCGGAATCGAGCGAAGCCGTGAAGAAGCCGGCGAGGTTTGTCGTCGTGCCCCCAGAGGGCTTGGTCATCCCCGCATCGGCGATGATCGAGTCCACCAACGGCGACCACAATTTGGCGGCGCTGGAACCACTGGAGGAGGAGCCAGACTCGCATAAGGGCGACTGGTGCGGCTCAGACATCACCAACCGCGACATACAAGAGATGGTCGCCGAAGGCTACCTCCCCGCGATGGAGGGGCTCGCCTGGTGGGCGGCGCCGGCCGGCAAGGTGACACCTTCTCCCCAAGCCGGAGAAGAGGTGTACCTCAAGGCTCAGCTGGTACGTGGCGTTTCCCTGCCCATCTCCCACTTCTTCCTCTCCGTCTTGAACCATTACAAGGACCAACCCCATAACCTCTCCCCCAATAGCATCTTAGTGCTTAGCAACTTCGTGGCACTTTGCGAGGGTTACCTAGGGATAAGGACTAGGTTAGACTTGTTCGTGTACTTCTTCACCATCAAACGTGAAGCCGGACATAGTAAGGACGAGCTTAGGAATTGCGACACCATAAGCTTCAAGATTCGAACTGGCCGGCGGTTCCCCGACATCGTCGGCCACGAGTCCTGCAAGAACTGGCAGCGAACGTACTTTTACGGCCCCGACATTCCTTTGGCGGGCCGAGAAGTGACGTACCCAGACTTCGTGGATGGAGCCGCCGCTGAAGTTTCTACATGGATATCCCATGCCTCCCTTCCCTCCGACCTCGACGCTTCTCATGCAATAAGGCGTATCGAATGGTTCGTAGAGACGGGTTTGACCGGCTTGGACCTAGCCATGTGCTGGTTCATCAGGCGAATCCAACCTCTGCAGCACCGCGCGAAGTTCATGCACGAGTATACCAGTGATCGAAGGGATAGCCTCCGGATCTCCATGGATAACTTCTCGAGCGACTCCGTCAAGCTCCGCCTAAAGGACATCGTCAAGGTGAAGGATAAGAAGCGTGGCTTCACCATCACCTACTACATGTTCGTAGACGGCAAGTGCCCAAAGGTAGGTATTGATTTTCTGTGTACGACATATGCTCCAGTGTTTCCGTCTTGCAAATACCATCTTATCTAACACGGTGATTTCTCACTTAATAGCTTAGCGATCTAGATGATGGCAACCTAGCTGCCCAAATCTACGATCCATAGATGAAGGAAGTCACGGTCGTGTCTGACGACGATGTCCCATTGGCGCGAAAGCGGAAGAGCTCCACCTCTGACGCTGCCGACGGAGGCAAGAAGAAGAAGACGGAGGGTGGAGCCTCCAAAAAGACTACCGCCTCCCTGGAGGCAGAAAAGAGAAAAGCCACCGGGATTTTTGCCAAAGAACCCCCCCCCCCCTAGTGTAAGCTTCTCATTCTCCGACATTGTCTATCTGTCTGTCTTGTTCCTGTACTTATGCAATTGCACGTTTCATAAAGAAAGACACGACCATCCTCAAGAAAACCTCCAAAACTTTGGGGGCTTCTCGAAATATCAAGGATATGCTTCATCGCGACGCCTCCCCTGCCATCGCCCCTGCTACTCCTGCCGTCAAGCCCTCGTCCGCCCCAACAAGCTCACAAGCTAAGGAGGCACCAGGCCCTTTCGTCATGGAAGTGGATTCCGGCGCCTCTACCAAACTCGCTGTTGTCGGCGAGCAGGCGACGCAGGAGAGCACCGCTCAACAAATGGCCGAAGCTCCGGCTAAGGATGCCATCGGTGGCGGCAAGGCGGTGGTGGAAGCTGGTACTTCTGCCGAAGGCGGCGCCCTTGCTCCCCAGAAACCCTTTGAGTTCCCAAAGATAGTCTACCCGTCGCTTACACCGAGTAACACAACTCTGGTTCCTAGAGGAGTACCGTCATCTCCGACATGCGGTCTTGAGGAGCTCCTCCGACAAGCAGAAATATTGCGAGGAAATAGCGTTTCCTTTGGCAAGCTGCTAGCCGAGAGCGCTACAAACCTCAAGATCATCGCACTTGTAAGTTTTACTTTGCCTTTTTGCATTTCATATGAGTATTGACTGTAGCCCCCGAGGATGTAGACGGAAAACCATAGGTTTTGGATCTATATGCTCTAAGAGTGACTAAGTTAGAAAAAACTCTCACTGTAGCCCCCAAGCATTTAGATGGAATGAATTATTCCGACTAGATGCTATAAGAGTAGCATACGCAGTGTTTATAATTTTCAATACTTTAGCCCCCAAGCCTCTAGTTGTAACTGAATTAGTTCCGACTAGATGATTAAAGAAAAGCTAAGCATTTTCTGAGTTAAAAACTTTATACTGTAGCCCCCAAGCTTCTAATCGAGAACTGAATTAGCTCCGACTAGATGCTTAAAGAAAATCTAAGCATATTGCTAAGTAAAAAACTTTCGTTGTAGCCCCCGAGCATCTAGGTGGAAAGATTCCGACTAGATGCTCCAAGTAGACTAAACAACGGTTTTCCTTTTTTCCACAGAACGAGAATGCTCAGAGGGGCATGGCCAACGACAAGTACCAGAAGATGCACGCAGATCTTGAAGCCGAAAAGGGTAAAACTGCCATCTTGAAGGAACAGATCATCAAAAACAAGAGTCTATTTTCTTTTTGTGCATTCCGTCTTGGTTTTGTGCCTTCATTCTCCGGGTACTTACTGTGTACTTTGTTTTCTCCGACTTTGCAGAACATGTTGCAAAGGCCAAGGATATTATCGAGCAGTCCAAGCACATCTAGCAGCTGGACAACAAGAACAAGATCCTTAAAAAGGAGAGGGAAGACATGCTGAAAATGCATGAAGAATCAATGAAGGCCTTGCAGGACTCCGCCACCGAGGAAATCAACCGCTTGAAGGAGGAGATCGCGATCTTGAAAGATCAAAAGCATGCTGCCGATGAGCAGAATCACCGCCATGGCGAGGCGTACAAGCTCCTCCAACAAGAGAAACAATCCTTGGCGGACACCCTCTGGCAAGCTAAGGCCAGCATCTTCAGTAAGTTTCCTCCGCCTTGTATTTCTGTAGTCTGGATACTTTGAATTGTTGAACTCATGCGATCCTTGTCGGAATTTGCAGCTCCTATGGGTTTAACCAGATCGCCTCCTCCAGCCAAGGAATGCATGGTTATTGCCAGCAACTTCATCAACACTGCCATCACCCAAGCCAAAGAGATTGCCAAGCCCCTCCAGATACACATCAAGGCCTCGGACTCCGTGGCGAAGTACTCGGAGATTTTGCGCCAAGCCCCCGAGCGTATCACAAGCTGGAGAGCTTCATGTGCATGGGCTGGCGCAAGGATGGCACTGTCAATGGTGAAGGCACACTACGAAGGTGCCGACATCGATACGGTGACCTCTCATATCCCCGACATTGACGATGACGGCAAAGAGATTGATCATGAAGCCATCTTGTCATCACTCGCTGGTTATGACACCAGAGTTGCCGAGTTGGTGGACATCGACGTCTTCGTGCCCATGAACACCATCGACAACATCAACCAAGACTCCTCCGAGTCCCACCATAGTGCCGACGCTGAGGGTGATTCTCCGGCTGGTGACGATGCTGCTTCCAAGTCTCCAGCGCCAAAGGAATGAAAAACAACTTTGTAATATTTGTTTCATCTTTGGTGTATGAGCGGCAAGAACTTGATGATGTAACTTAAGTCGGAAAACAATGGTTGTTATTTCCCGCTACTTAAGAACTAGTTTCCAGCATGTATATATTTTTTAAGCAAGTGCTGGCTTATCCATTACTTCTGGTTCTTATGCTTGACTTTTCGTGAGTCGGAAGACTCATTGTCGGAACCATGCGCTTAGGTGATGATTCCCAATGGCACCGTCAATAACCTGAGCACAAAATCGCCGACAATAAGTGCCGAAAGTCGCTACTCCAGAATCCACATAAAAACAACAAAGAACGTGTAGATGAGAAAACTTAAGCTAACGCCCGTAGGCGGAATTTTCACAAGTGAAAACACAAAGCTTGTGCATAAAGGTTTTACATGATCCAAAAATGAACACTAAAGGTGGTAAAAGACTCAGAGATATGAGTGAACGAGAGAGCTTTTTTTCATTGATCATATAAGAGGTACACAATTAGATAAAAAATGCTAAGTGTAAAAAGGACGTAGCTGTGCTATATTCCATGGCCGATCAAGCTCCGGGTAGTCATCATCCGGGTCACGTCGCTTACTCTTATGATCCTCGTTGGGTCTATCTTTTAGTTCACGATTGTCAACAAGGTAGTAAGACCCATTGAGAAGCGCCTTGCTTATGATGAACGGTCCTTCCCATGGCAGGGATAATTTGTTTGACTTCTTCTGCTTAAGTCGGAGCACCAAATCCCCCTCTTTAAACGAGCGATGCCGAATAGGGTGACTACGGTAGCTGCATAGCTTCTGCTGGTAGATGGCGGATCTTTGGCATGCCAAAACACGCTCCTCCTCAAGAAGGTCCACATCCAGGCGTCTGGATTCTTCAGCGTCATCCTCATCATAGGCGGCAACTCTTGGTGCATCGTGGAGGATGTCGGATGGCAGGAAGGGCTTCTGCTCCATATACCATGAAATAAGGGGTGTAGCCGGTGGATCTGTTGGGTGTTGTTCGTAAACTCCACATCACAGATGGCAATTCTTCAGCCCAAGCTCCAGCTGCTCTATGTAGCGGTGCCTCAAGACGTGGCTTGATTCCCTGCAGAATTAATCCATTGGCTCGCTCAACCTGACCATTGGATTATGGGTGTGCCATAGATGCAAGATCAAGTCGGATGCCTTTCTCCCAGCAATATGCCTCCACTTTTCCGAGTGATAAATTGCTGCCGTTGTCGGTGATAATACTATGTGGGAGACCAAATCTCACCACTAGATCTTGGACGAACCTGAGGGCAGTTGCACCATCAAGCTTTCTAATGGGTTTAGCTTCTATCCATTTAGTGAATTTGTCAACTGCTACAAGAAGATGCGTAAATCCACAAGGTGCCGTCTATAACGGTCCCACCATGTCCAGCCCCCAGACCGCAAACGGCCAAGTTATTGGTATTGTTCGTAGTTCTTCAGCAGGAACATGTGGTTGTCGGGCATAATACTGGCATCCCATGCATGTCTTAACCAGCTTGTCGGCGTCCGCCTTCGCGGTCAGCCAGTAGAATACTTGCCGGAAGGCTTTCGCGACCAATGATCGAGGAGCGGCGTGATGCCCACAATCTCCGAGATGGATTTCGCATAGGATTTACATACCTTCTAGTTGGGAAACACACTTTAGGTATACACCAGTAGTGCTTCTTTTGTATACTTGCCCATTGATTATGGTATAACCCTTTGCTCGTCGTACTATTTGTCGTCTTTCGACTTCGTCATCGGGCAAAGTTCCGTGTTCGAGGTATTCCATGAACGGTTTTGTCCAAGCCGGAGGGACCTTAGTCACTATGTTAACGAAAGAGTCAGCTCTATCCGGGTTGTCAATGTCAGCTCCCTTCACGGATGGTGTGCGTAGGTGCTCTAGTAAAACTCCTGGCGGAATTCGCTTGCACCCTGATCCTAGCTTAGAGAGCAGATCAGCCGCCTCGTTTTGTTCCCTAGGCACATACTTGACTTCGTAGCCCAAGAAGCTCTTGGCTATCTCGTCCACTTCGTATTGATATGCTGCCATCATAGGGTTCCGCGCATTCCAGGTGCCAGCGACCTACTGGGCAACCAAGTCGGAATCTCCACAGCAAACTATGCGCTTGATGCCAATATCCTTGGCTACACGTAGTCCGTGAATGAGTGCTTCATACTCCGCCATGTTGTTTGTAGCCTCGAAGTTGATCTGCAGAACGTAGTGAAGCTTGTCTCCTGTTGGTGACTGTAGCAATACACCAGCCCCCGAGCCGTTGAGCAGCTATGATCCATCAAAGTGCATCACCCAGTACTCTGGTTCTGGCAACAGAGTAGCATCTGGCATCTCCGTCCAATCTGCAACAAAATCCGCCAAGGCTTGTGATTTGATAGCGTCGCGTCTCTTGTAGGTGATCTCGAAGGCGGCAAGTTCAATGCCCCACTTCGCGACCCTTCCTGTAGCATCGCTGTTATTGATAATGTCGAACAGTGGAGTCTTGCTCACCACTGTGATTGGGTGCTCCTGAAAGTAATGCCTCAGCTTCCGAGAAGCAAGTAATACTCCATAAGCTATCTTTTGGTAGTGCGGTTAACGTTGCTTGGACTCCGTCAAGACCTTGCTCACATAGTAAACTGATCGTTGAACTCCGTGCTCATAGCCTGGTTCCTTCCGCTCTACCACGACGACGATGCTAATAACCCGGTTGATTGCCGCCATGTAAATTAACAGGGGCTCACCAGGCTCGGGTGCTGCAAGGATGGACGCTAAGGAAAGAATCTCCTTGAGTTGCTTCAATGTTGCATCTGCTTCGTCCATCCACGTGAATTTGTTCGCCTTCTTTAGCAACTTGTATAGCAGCAGAGCCTTCTCTCCAAGTCGGCTGACGAACCGACTAACTGCTGCAACACAACCTGTTAGTCATTGAATGTCTTTTAGGCATGTCAGACGGTTTATGTTTAGGATGGCCTTGATTTTCTCCGGGTTGACCTCGATTCCTCGTTGGGAAACGATGAAGCCCGACAATTTGCCGGATGGAACCCCGAAGACGCACTTCTTAGGGTTGAGCATCATGTTGTATTTCCGGAGATTATCAAAGGTTTCTTTTAAGTCGTAGATTAAGTCGTTTGACTTTTTAGACATCACCGCAATATCGTCCACATAGGCGTGAATGTTCTGACCAATTTGATCGTGGAGGCAACGTTGCATTGTCCGTTGGTAAGTAGCACCTGCGTTTTTAGCCCAAAGGGCATCGTGACATAGAAAAACGTGCCGTATGGGGTAGTGAACAAAGTGGTCAATTGGTCCGACTTCCTCTTCTTGATCTGCTGGTATCCTGAGTATGCATCGAGAAAACACAAAAGTTCTGAGCCAGCCGTCGAGTCAATGACTTGGCCAATGTGAGGCAAAGCAAACGGATCTTTGGGACATGCTTTGTTCAAGCCGGTGTAATCAGTGCACATTCTTAATTCATTGGTGCCCTTTTTGGGGACAAGTACAGGATTGGCCACCCATTGGGTGTGAAGGACTTCTCGGATAAATCTAGCCTTAAGTAACCTAGCTATCTCTTTGCCAATGGCGCGTCTCTTCTCATCTCCAAAGTGTCGTAGAGGTTGTTTCACTGGTTTGAATTTTGGATCAATGTTTAAGCTATGCTCGGCAAGTTCCCTAGGTTCACCTTTCATGTCGGCAGGTTGCCAGGCAAAGATGTCCCTGTTCTCACAGAGGAACTCGACGAGCGCGCTTTCCTATTTGGGATCCAGGTTCGTCCCAATGGCGGTGACCTTGGAGGCATCGCCTACCACAAGTTCCACCGTCTTGGTCTCGATGGCGGCCTTGAACGCAGGAGTGGAGTCGAATATCTGCTTCTTTGATGCGGGCATCTCTGAGTCATCGACCTTGCTCTGGATCTCCTTGAATTCTTCGCTGTAGAGGACAGCTTCTGCAATGGCTGCTTCATTGATCTTGCAGTCCCTTGCCTTTGTAAAGCTTCCGGATACGGTGATGATGTCGTTTGGTCCGGGTATCTTGAGTTTGTTGTAGACGAAGCATGGCTTGGCCATGAACATGTGGAATATGTCGCGGCCGAATATGACATGGTACACGCTCTTGAAGGGGACCACTTCGAAGGTCATGCGCTCTTGACGGTAATTATTAACATCGGCAAAGGCAACCTGAAGTGTAATGCACCCAAGGGACCGAGCCTCCCGACCAGGAACTACGCCGTGGAAGATGGTGTTGGTACGCCTTAGGTTTGCCTCTGTCAAGTTCATCTTCTGCAGTGTATCCAGGTACATGATGTTGATGCTGCTTCCACTATCCACCATACACTTGGTGAACTCCACGCCGTCAATCAAGGGGTTGATGACCATGGCGTACTGGTTCTCTGTGGGTATAAGGTCTGGGTGGTCCGTCCTGTCCCAAGTTATTGGAACCTCCGACCAGCGTAGGTACTGGGGAACTAGGGGGAGAGTAGCCATCAGGATCCTCAGAGAGGTCTTCTGTTGTCGGACGGTGGGGGTGCCAAGGAAACTATGGTAGACTAGGGCCTTCTTTGCGAAGGGGTTCTTGCCCTTGTCGTCGCTCTTGGCGGCGTGCTTGGGGTCAAAGTCCTCGTCCATGTCACTTGAATCCTTGGACTCCTCCTCCTTCTTCTTCCACTTGCCCTTGCCTCGCGGTCTGTTCTTCCGACTTCGCTTGTAGCCGGACTCCGGGTCTTCCTTGAGTATCCTTCGCTTGTACCCCACGGTGGGCGCTAACTGTCGTGGTATTGCCGACGAGTACGCCATGGAGGGGTCCTCACAGTGCGTGTTTAGATACGTGGGGTAAGGCGGACGATTGATGGGTACGAGGTAACACAACTTACCCAGGTTCAGATCCCACAACGATGGCGGAATTCTACTCCTGCTATAAATCACTATAAGGGCAATACGCCGAGTTACATAGATAGGTTCGCTTTGTGAGGCTGTGTGTATCAATGTATGATCGTATGAGATTGTGTGAAGTTGTGCCCTAAAGGCTCCCATAGGCCCGACTTATATAGTCGCCAGGTCCTAGGGTTATAGGGAAAAGTCCTAGCCCGACAGGTTACAGAGTCCTACACCGTCTATCACTAGTCTTGTGTATCTTGTACTCCAAGGCTCCGGGTACGCTGGTGACTCCACAGTAGCCTTCCTTTATCCGCCATGGGCCTCCCTTCTGGATCCATCTAACTGGCCCGCCCAGCAGGCCATAGGCCATGCTACCGACTATGGGCCACCCGGGTTAGACGGATAACAGACATGCTATAAGGATACCCATATAGCATATCCCTAACAGAGTCCTCCTAAACATTTCTCTTTACTTTGTTTTTAGTTTTCTTAATTTCTTTTGCTTGGTTTTGTTGGCCTCTTTCAATCAAAAACTCCAAAAAAAATTAGTTTAGTTTGGTTTGCTTTCTCTTATCAAAAACACAAAAATATTAGTTCCTGCTCTAGTTCCTGGTCTGTTATTGCCTTGCTTTGTCATGCTTTCTGTCAATGGATGGTTTCTTTGAAACTAGTTCTTACTGGCAAGGTGGGTTCAAGGAAGAAGAAAAGTATTATTATAAGGAACACCGTTTGTCAAAAAAAGGGAAACACTTATGGGAACAAATTGATAAATTGAATACTATTGTTAGAGAAGTGTGACCTACTTATAATGTTACTTATTTCTTTAATAAATCTTGTTGTTGTAGGAGGTATAAACACCTAGCTTTTCAATGTGAGTATAATGATAATGTTACCATATCTTCTAATGTTAAAGGAAATTATGACTTTTAGGATGTGGAACAAATTGAAGAATTTATTGCCTTCAAGGGTGCATTGGAACTTGCCAGTTTGCTAGAAAATACTAATGATGCACCTTATCAATATGAGGTTTATGAGATACTTAAATTTTTCCTTGATAATTACAAGGAAGAAAATGGCTATATTCTTGAATATTTTAATAGATGCTTTCCACAAATGGAAGAGACTAATGCCTTGCAGGAGCCTATGGAAGAAACAAATGTTGAAACTAGAAGCTCATTAGATGAAAAAGAGGAGGAGAGTGATGAACAAAATAAGGAATAATGGATCTACCCATGCCTACCTTCTAATGAGAGTAACTCTTTATCCCTTACATTATTTTATTGTCCCCCATGCTTACCAAAGTAGGATGAATGTTATGTTCCTGTGGATCCTCTTGAAATATCTACTTTGGGTAAAACCTGTGAAGGTTTTAATCCCACTATTTTTGAGCTTGATAGAAATTATGTGTTTGTAGATCATGGAAAGCATGCTTTATGTGATAGCTATATTGTTGAGTTTATTCAGGAGGCTACTGAAAATTATTATGAGAGAGGAAAATATGGTTGTAGAAGTTTTCATGGTACTGAAACACCTCTCTATGTGCTGACAGTTTTGAAGTTACTCTTGTTTTATCTTCCTATGCTTGGCACTTTGTCCTTTGTGAATTTATTTGCGTACAAGATTCCCATGCATAGGAAGTGGGTTAGACTCAAATGTGTTTTGAATTTGCTTCTTGATGCTCTCTTTTACTTCAACTCATTGTTCTTATGTGAGAATCTTCTCAAATTATCAATGCCTAACTTAAAGGCGTTAAAGAAAAGTACTTGTTCAAAGATAACCTGTCAACGCCCGGATATTTAATCCCAGATGCCTATTATGCCATACATCGCAATCCCAGGATTACCATTTTTGCGAGACATAACAGATTGGATATCACAGTACATCATCCATTACAAACCATACAAAAGGTCTTACAAAAATAAGGATCTCATGATCCAGTCTTAATACAATTCAAGTAGCGGAAAAACGTAATAATAACGATAGCATAGGAGAGGCTCCATCTTCAGGGACACAGGCAATGCTGACAATGGGAGATGATCCTAGTTGTCGTAACCTTCCTGCTGTCCGTCTTCCTGATAGTCCTCTTCATAGTCTGGCACGGGAATATCCAGGGACAAAGCCATGAGTACTCTTTAAGTACTCGCAAACTAATACTTCCAAGTGAAGTGGTTTTGAGTAGGATACTAAGCTCTAGGTTGTTTTGCAAAAAGCCATATTTACCTTAACTAAGTTCAGAAGCAAAGAAAACTAGTTGAAAGTTTTATAACACCTAAGTGGGAACTTGAATTTCATGTCACAACTCTGTTGTGGTCAAATCAACATCATAAATCAGTTCACGAGTCATTTTGAAAACATCCGACGATGGAACAGTATGGCCACTCCAACTATCCATGACTGCGGACGCGGCTATTCGAATAGTTTGATACTCTGCAGAGGTGGTACACTTTCACAACAACATTCGATACATCCGTCAGGAACAATCCTGAATTCACCATACTAAGTATGCGGATAATCAATCCTAACCTTTCAATTACACGCACTAGTATAGGCACCTCTCTTGTGAGTTTTGCCTCCCAACCATGACCACCTGTCATCTTGGGAACTGTACAGGTGGACAATCTTCACAAGGAAGCCTCAGCTCAGACCTTGACCGCAAGGGAACCCATACTAAGGTATATAAATTTCCAGTCAAGCCCTACCCAATTTTTGTGTATTGTGGTTGTACGGTAAAATTGGAATGTTATCGCATCCAAACAACCATCAGTTTTATAAAGGGCTAAGGCTCCTGCCTTAACATTTTTATCATCAAAATCATTTGGTGTTCAAGAACACATGGAAAAACATATCAGTAGACTGACTCATCATTCTATGGTTTTCATAACCATTTTCAGCAAGTATTCCCATCTGAAGTTGATCAATTTTTTTGCTTAGCACTAGCATCTTCATGTGGGAATAAATACTAATGATGGGTGATAAGCATTGGATCTTATCTAAGTTCAAGCTCATGCCTCAGGATGACATCAAGATTTATCTAACTTAGGACAAGTTTTATGCTCTTTATGCTACCTTTAAATATCTTCATGAAATCTACAAGTCACTAGGTAAACTCTAAGAGAAAGCTCTAATAAAGAAATAAAATACTAAGCTTGCAAGTAAAACTAGGATGGTGTGTCATCAAGGTGTCAGCATGCTAGGTCAACTTGTATAGTAAGGCTTCCAAGATTGCAAGTATAGGCTTTCCTTGTGTATAGCAGTGGTTGTAGTTCTCCACGGCTTCTTCCTCATAGTATCCTCCTTCCTCCTCGTATCCTTGGTCGGTACTAGCGTCTATAAATAAATACGAGGTACACAATCACCACACAATTCTTAACTACTCTAGTTAGCACACAAAGGTTCACACTAGATGATATATGATCATCACAAGCATTACAATCATTAAGGAAATTAGTTTTATTTCCTTTATTTGAGAAAAGTAATTTCTACTCATTGAAAAACTACTTAAGATTTAATTTTCTCCAACTAAAACATGGGATCATGTTGACACATGTCATCACAACATATTTCAGTACATGGGAATGTGATTTAAAGTGGTGTCACAATTTAATAAGGTTTAACCTTTTTATTTTAATTAAATAAAATGACTTGAATGGCCTATGAGGCATTCTTTTATTACTTGATCAGTATTTCTGTAAGTAAACCTATATATTTTTATATATTCTGAAAGGTCTTGTTAATTATGATTTTTGAGAGATGGAATCAACTCAAAATCTTTTGTGGTTGAATTTTGAAAAATGTTTGAATGCAGAAAAGATTCCGCCTTGTTATTTTTACCGTGGGTGATCTACAGCTCCAAGTGGTTTGAATCCAACGGTCTTGGATGAAACACTCCAGTATCTTTCTAACAAAATTGGTTTCATGCATTTCGGTTCAGTGAGTCGAGCTGGGTTTATTTTTAAATCTAGGTACAAAACTGGTTTTGAAACTAAATGAATAAACCTAAGTTTGAATTGCTGGGTCGCGCGGGAGGTTTAACTGGGCCGGCCCACTACGCACAGCGTGCGCGGGATGGTTAAGTGAATGATCCCACTCGTCAGTGACACAACGAGTGGCGAAGGGGTACGGGGCGATCTACGCCATGCGATCTAGTTCTAATCCTACGGTTGTGGTTCATCGTCCACGCTTGAACAGGACGCGGAGAGGCTGAACCCTAGCGCGTCCAGTGGGGGTCGACGGGGGCTCACCGGGGCTCCAGCGGTGGTCGTTTATGGGGGCGAATGACGAAGTCGACGACGACAATCCTCCTGGTACCGGCAGCTCCTCCTGGGGCGGCTCCAATCGACGGCGCCTCTCCTCCTCTTCAGCGGCGAACTCCAGTGAAATTCCGTCCACCTGGTGCTCGCCTTGCTCCGGGGGTGAGTGGGTGTGAACAGTGTGGGGAGTGAGATGGTGTGCTCAAATCGAACAGGGGAGGCCTCCTTTTATAGTGCCTGAAGGGGACCGACGGGTGCAGGTGGAGCTCATTGTGGTCGTCGGCATAGCGAGCTAATGGCATGGGCCACGATAGGGGGCGCTGCGTTACCTCCTAGCGAAGCTCAACGGCTTGATGGCGAGGCGTGGGGCGGTGAGGAACGGTTGGAACATCACGGTGCTCTGAGCAGGTCCGATGGTGATTTTAATGGCACACAGCGTCCATGGTCCACGTGGCGGCGAACGGGGTTGTCTTCCGGGTTGCTAGGGTGCTGGCGATCACGAACGCAAGAGGCGAGGGCGGCAGACATTCTATGGGCTCGTGTCTCTGATGGCGCACTGGCACGCTCTTGGCACGCACGCAGATAAACTGGCTATGAGCTTGTCGTGTGGCCTAGTGGCTGGCAATGCTCGGGGCTTGGACAGGGGGTGGCGATGGACGGTGCTGCGTGTCCCAGACAAGGTTGGCGAGGCTAGAGCTTCTCCTAGATCGCTGGCGACATGGGGTGGCAGGGGTGCTCTCGGCATGGTCACCATTGATGGCTATGCATGCTCACAGTGTTGCTAAGGCTAGTTAGATTAGTTTGATCATCTACTAAGAGTGTAGAGTGACCTAGAGAGGGAACAAGGTTGGCCAAAATCACTGCTTCTAATAGTGTTTTGTGTTTGTTTGTTTGTTTGCTGATCACAAGGTGTTTGATAAAATGGATGAAAGAGATTCAAATTTGAATTTTTGATTCAAACTTGGTGGGTTTGCTAGTTGCATACTACGGAGTCTCTGGTTAGTTCGATTGGTCAAGGGGCACTGGTTTTATTGGGTTTTGAAAATGTGGGATCTTCACATATGTTATAGATTCAATTTTAAATTGTCATTTGAATCAAGTTGCCAAATGTTTCTGTAAGTTTGAAAGGTGGGCTTTGATTCACTTTTAATTGGTCTTGCAAGGGGTGAAAAGAAATGGAAAAGTTTCTGATTGAAATCTTGGACTAGAAACACTCAAAGTGGCCTAGTGAGCAAGATTGGCAAAAATGACCATCTGCCTTATTTGATTTGTTTTTGATTTTCTCTTGATTTGTTTCTGCTTGGAAATGTTTTAGGTGATGTTGTATTCCTCTTTAAACCATTCCTTGCTATTTAGGTTAATCACACAAGTCCATTCATGCATTCACACAATCATCACATCCACACATGCATTCATTTGGTTTTTATTTAATCAAAGTTTTTGTTAACCCTAATTTTAGTGATTAGAATTTGATAATCATGATCAACATTTTTGGGATGTTACAAACCTTCCCTCCTTAAACAAAATCTCGTCCCGAGATTTGAAAAAGAAGAAAAAAGATTACCTAGGATTTAAAGAGATCAGGAAACTTCGTCCAGATGTGATCTTCTCGCTCGCAGGTAGCTTCTTCATCAGTGTGGTTACTCCACTGAATCTTGAGAATCTTGATGCTTCGGGTTCTGGTGGTTCTGAAGGCTTCCTCCAAAATACGGATGGGTACTTCGGGATACGTCAGGTCATCGCTGATCTCTATGGTGCGGTGATCATTGTTCTTGAAAACTTCAGTCCTCTCCTGAACTTCAAGGCATTTGCGAAGCAATGATATATGGAACACACTATGCACGCTGACATTTCCTCCAGCAGTTCCAACTGATACGATACTTATCCTCGACGATTCAGAATCGTGAAAGGTCCGATATATCTGGGGTCTAACTTTGCTTTGAGCTGGAAACATTGCATTCCCTTCAAAGGCGACACTTTGAGATACACAAAATCTCCGATATTGAAAACGAGGTCTCGACGTCTCTTGTCGGCATAACTCTTCTGTCTTGACTGGGCGGTCTTGAGGTGCTCATGAATCTTGTGAACTTTATCTTCTTCTTCTCGTATGATGTCGGGTCCGAAGATCTGACTCACTCCTACTTCCAACCAATTCAAAGGGGTACGACACTTCCTTCCATACAGGAATTCAAATGGGGCCATTTGCAAACTAGCTTGATAACTATTGTTGTAAGAAAATTCTGCGAAAGGCAGACAGTCTTCCCATTTAGATCCATACTCTAGCACACAGGCTCTCAACATATCTTCGAGTATTTCATTTACTCATTCTGTTTGTCCATATGTTTGAGGGTGATAAGCTATGCTGAAATCTAGTCAGGTTCCTAGTCCTTCCTGGACTTTCTTCCAAAATCTCAAGGTAAACTGAGTTCCTCGATCTGATACAATGTTCTTGGGGACTCCGTGCAAACTGATGATCCTAGCGATGTATAACTCTTCTAGCTACGAGCTCTGGTAAGTGGTCTTGACTGGTAGGAAATGGGCTACTTTGGACAATCTGTCAACTATGACCCAAATAGAGTCATTTCCCCTACTAGAAGTAGGCAATTCAGTGATAAAGTCCATTCCAACTGAATCCCATTTCCATTCCGGAATCTGGAATGGTTGCAACAGTCCTGCGGGTCTCTGATGTCCCGCCTTGACTCTTTGGAAAATATCACACTTGGCTATATAGCTTCCGATTTCTCTCTCCATCTTATGCCACCAAATTTGCTCCTTCAAATCCTGATACATCTTTGTTCCTCCGGGGTGGATAGAATAAAGAGTATCATGGGCCTCCTTCAAAATAACTTCTTTCAACTCTGAATCTGCTGGTAAACAGAGACGTCCTTTGTACCACAGCACTCCTATTTCATCCTCGGTGAATCCGGGTACTTTGCCTGTACCGATACGACGTTTGATTCCGTCGATACTAGCATTTCCTTTCCGCGCCTCCTTGATCTGACTGATCAAAGTGGGTTGAAGTTCTATGCTAGCCAAAAATCCTTCACTTACTAATTCCATTCTAAAATCTTCCATCTCTTTGTGCAAACTTGGTTGCTCCTTCAGAATCATGGAGATCAAGCGGCACGGCAATCTGCTAAGGGCATCTACTACCACATTGGCTTTACAGGGGTGATAGTGGATGTCCAGATCATAATCCTTGATTAGCTCAATCCATCTTATCTGCCTCATATTCAGCTCCTTCTGAGTGAATATATACTTCAGGCTCTTGTGATCCGAATAAATATCACAACGGTTGCCCATTAGATAATGCCTCCATGTCTTCAGGGCTAGAACTACGGATGCTAGTTCAAGGTCATGGGTAGGGTAATTCTGTTCATTCTGTTTCAGTTGGCGTGATAGGTAA
The DNA here is from genome assembly GCA_023614405.1 of Avena insularis. Classification (NCBI taxonomy): domain Eukaryota; kingdom Viridiplantae; phylum Streptophyta; class Magnoliopsida; order Poales; family Poaceae; genus Avena; species Avena insularis. The sequence goes on along the minus strand of CM042691.1, from coordinate 157,019,354 downwards.
GATATAACCTTTCCTTCTTGCATCAACACACATCCGAGACCGATCTTGGATGCATCACAATATACATCAAAGGGCTTCGTGATATCCGGCATGATCAAGATTGGGGCTGAAATTAATCTCCTCTTGAGTTCTTGAAAACTCACTTCACACTAGTCTGTCCATTCAAACTTCTTGTCCTTCTTCATCAATTGGGTCATGGGTCTTGCGATACTCGAGAATCTTTCTACGAACTTGCGGTAGTATCCCGCTAATCCGAGAAATGCACAAACTTGGGTTTGGGTGGTTGGGGCTTGCCAATCTTCAACATCCTTCACCTTTGCAGGGTCAACGACAATTCCTCCGGCTGATACAATATGTTCGAGGAATCCTACCTCCTGTAACCAGAATTCATATTTGCTAAATTTGGCATACAGCTGATGCTCTCTAAGGGTTCCAAGGATGGTCCTTAGGTGTAGCTCATGTTCTTCTTCTGATTTGGAATAGATCAGAATGTCATCGATGAAAACAACGACAAACTTATCTAGGAAGTCCATAAAAATCTTATTCATGAGGTTCATGAAAAAAGCGGGGGCATTGGTTAATCAAAAAGATATGACAGTATACTCATACAATCCATATCTGGTGGTAAGGGCAGTCTTTGGAATATCCTCTGCGTGAATCTTGAGTTGATGATAGCTAGTTCTACGATCAATCTTAGAAAACTCTCTGGCACAAGTCTACTGGTCAAACAGGTCTTCTATCTTGGGCAACGGGTACTTGTTCTTGATGGTGACATCGTTCAACTTCTGATAATCCGTACATAAACGGTTACCTCCATCTTTCTTGTCCACAAACAAGACATGTGATCTCCATAGCGATGCACTTGGTTGGATCAATCCTATTTCCAGCATGGCATTCAGTTGCTTCTTCAGCTCTATTAGTTCAGATGGGTTCATACTATATGGTCTCTGGGCTATGGGTCCGGTTCCAGGTATTAGTTCAATGATAAACTCGATGTCACGATCTGCGGGCATACTGGGCAAAACATCTGGAAATACATCGGGGTATTCACAGACTATCCGGACTTGGTCAATGGTTGGCTGGGCTACACTCTTATTGCACTTGAATAGACGGGGAAAGGTTTCAGATATATATGCTCGACTGATATTCTGGCTGTACTGGTCATGGTTATGGCTTTCTTGGCATAGTCAATTAATCCTTTATGCTTGGACATCCAATCCATTCCTAGTATTACTTCCAAACCTTTAGTTCCGAGTACTATTAGATTAGCATAAAAGTCTATGCCATGGATTCGGATAGGTACGACTTTGCAAATTTGTCTGGCTTTGGTGGTTGAACCAGGTATTTGAACTATCATAACATGCTTCAGTTTGGTTAGTTGAATCTTACTAGTGCATGCAAATTCTTCAGTAACAAACGAGTGCGATGCTGCAGAATCAAACAACACTCTTGCAAGTACTAAGTTAACAGAAAACATACCAGCATGACATCTGGCGCTTCTTGGGCTTCTTCAGCATGCATAAGAAAGAGACGGCCGTTGCGGTTGAGCGAGTTCCCTAGTGAAAACCTTCTTCGGGGCTGAACACGATGTTGCTGCTGAGATGGGGCATTTGCATTGGGGGTTGCGGCAATCTTCTTGGGGCACTCATTGGAATATTGACCTTTGGTTCCACATTCATAACAAGTCACCTAAGACTTGTCCTTTGCTGCAACAGGCACAACATTGCTTCCAGTCCTTGGGGAAGTGTTTGTGTTGGTGGTGACATTGTTGTTGTTGAACTTGGGTGGAGCACGATTGAAGTTGACTGGGTTGTTGTGGTTTCCTCCGGGCCTTGTTGTTGTTGAACGTCATTTTGAACTCTTCCCAAGTCATCATCTGTCCTCCAGTCATGGCACAAACGCTGTTCCACCATGATCTTGCATCTCCGGCCAGATAGTGGGTGGCAAAAAGTACTTTCTCGTTAGCTTCCACTCCTGCAACTTCTAGGTGGTTCTGCATGGTTTGCATCCAATCATCTGCATCTAGGGGCTCTTCATACTTAGTGAAAACGGGTGGATTCGTGTTCTCGAAGTTCTTGTGCTTGGATCCATGGTTGTCCTGATTTCCATGGCCTTGATTGTTGTTGGCCATCTGAGCTATCTGTTGAAGGGTGGCTAGGTTGTCTTGACTTTCGGTTCTTTCAGCTTCGCGGTTAGAAACCAACATTTGCAAGATTTGCAACATCGAGTCCGGGGATGAAGTGCTTCCTCCACGAGGCATCTGAAGATTGAGATAGATCAAGAGAAAAGAGGGAAATTTCTTAGGTTCGGGGTTTTGGGTTTGAAAAGTTTACAAAGTTTGACTCAGATTTTTTTCTAGCAACTTTCTTTTCATTCATTCATGGACATGATACAAACACACACCACAACAAAGGAAAACAGATGGTTTTAATAACCATTCTGTGAAACTACGATATAGTGGGACTGAATACAACTCACTAACGCTAGTGCTCAAGTGCTACTACTCCTTGGAGTCAGTGTCCTCATCATTCTCATCATCGATGAAGGCGAAGTCATCCTCATCGTTGAAGAAGTCCATGGACTGATCCTCCAGAAAGTTGTCATCATCACTGAGATAGGAGTAGGGGTCTCCACGAAGGTCTTCCCCTGCATTCTCCATCTCCTCCAACTTCATGTCTCTCTCGTGGATGGTTTCCTCCAAATGTGTGATCCGGTGGCAAAGACGGGAAATGATGCGCTCCTTCTTATCGAGATGACGACAACGAGACTGGTGATCCTTCACTAGCATGGCAATTGTCTTTTCCTTCTTGGCGGCGATGGAGTACTTGTGGTTGGCGTAGGAACGGGCATTGTCTAACTCCTTTTGACGGTCATACATCATAAAACTGAGGTGGTCCAGTTGACTCTTCAGCTCATGGTGATATGGGGCCTCTAGTGGCTGTCCCATAACATCACACCTTGGGTAAAACTCAAAGTGGGTACCCTTGATCTGATTGATACTCTTCCCACACAGACAGGCAAGAGCTTCCTGCATGGCCCTGGCAGGTCCATCGAGCCAGTTGTTCTCTCTCAAGGTGAACTGAATTCCCTCTGAGGTGGGGGCTTAAATCTTTCCTCGGAGACTTGCAACAACTAACCACTGAAAATCCTCTCCTTCCTGGTCATTGAGCTGAGCTCCAACGAACTCGGGGTGGGGTGCAGACACTCCAGCATCTCTGAAAGCTTGTCCAAGTCGTGCTCAAAGATGAGGTCTCCTCCATTACCCAACTGATAAAACTTGTTATACTTCACGTCCATCTATAAGAATATGGGATGATTAAGTTAGTAGAGTGATCAAGTGTGTCAAATTTTATGTAAGTTTGCAAGAATTTTCTTGAGGAACATGAATTTTCATAAAATAGTCTAAGTGATAAGGATGAGAATATGTTTTCATAAATACTCACTTCCTTGGTTTTGAAACTAAGTTTTTGATTCAAACGTCCATTCTAAACTAGGGTATCCTATGGTCAGGATGGCTCTGATACCAACTTGTCAACACCCGGATTTTTAATCCCAGATGCCTGTTATGCCATACATCGCAATCCTAGGATTACAATTTTTGCGAGAAATAACAGATTGGATATCACAGTACATCATCCATTACAAACCATCCATAAGGTCTTACACAAATAAGGATCTCATGATCCAGTCTTAATACAATTCAAGTAGCGGAAAAACGTAATAATAACGATAGCGTAGGCGAGGATCTATCTTCATGGTCAAAGGCAATGCTGACAATGGGAGATGATCCTAGTTGTCGTAACCTTCCTACTGTCCGTCTTCCTGATAGTCCTCTTCATAGTCTGGCACGGGAATAGCCAGGGACAAAGCCATGAGTACTCTTTAAGTACTCGCAAACTAATACTAACAAGTGATGCGGTTTTGAGTAGGATACTAACCTCTAGGCTGTTTTGCAAAAAGCTAGATTTACCTTAACTAAGTTCAGAAGCAAAGAAAACAAGTTGAAAGTTTTATAACACCTAAGTGGGAACTTGAATTTCATGTCACAACTCTGTTGTGGTCAATTCAACATCATAAATCAGTTCACAAGTCATTTTAAAAACATCTGACAACAGAATAGTGTGGCCACTCCAACTGTCCATAACCGCGGACGCGGCTATTCGAATAGTTTGACACTCTGCAGAGGTGGTACACTTTCACCACAACATTCGATACATCCGTCAAGAACAATCCTGAATTCACCATACTCAGTATGCGGATAATTATTCCTAACCTTTCAATTACATGCCCTAGTATAGGAACTTCTCCTGTGAGTTTGGCCTCCCAACCATGACCAACTATCATCTTGGGAACTACACAGGTGGACAATCTTCAGAAGGTAGCCTCAGCTCAGACCTTGGCCGCAAGGGAACCCATACTAAGGTATATAAATTTGCAGTCAAGCCCTACCCAATTTTCGGGTATTGTGGTTGTACGGTAAAATTGGAATGGTATCGCATCCAAGCAACCATCAGTTTTATAAAGGGCTAAGGCTCATGCGTTAACATTTTTATCATCAAAATCATCTGGTGTTCAAGAACACATGGCAAAACACTTCATTAGACTGGCTCATCATTCTAAGGTTTTCAAAACCATTTTCACCAAGTATTCCCATCTAAAGTAGAGCAAGTTTTATGCTTAGCACTAGCATCTACAGGTGGGGGTAAATACTAATGAGGGGTGATAGGTAATTGGATCTTATCTAAGTTCAAGCTCATGCCTCAGGATGACATCAAGATTTATCTAACTTAGGCCAAGTTTTATGCTCTTTATGCTACCTTTAAATATCTTTCTGAAGTCTACAAGTCACTAGGTAAACTCTAAGATAAAGCTTTAATAAAGAAATAAAATACTAAACTTGCAAGTAAAACTAGGATGGTGTGTCATCAAGGTGTAAGCTTGCTAGGTAAACTTGTATAGTAAGGCTTGCAAGATTGCAAGTATAGGCTTGCCTTGTGCAGAGCAATGGTTGAAGTTCTCCTCGGCTTCCTCCTCGTAGTATCCTCCTTCCTTATTGTATCTTTGGTCGGTACTAGCGTCTATAAATAAATACGAGGTACACAGTCACCACACAATTCTTAACTACTCTATTTAGCACACAAAGGTTCACACTAGATGATATAGGATCATCACAAGCATTACAATCATTAAGGCAATTAGTTTTATTCCTTTATTTGAGAAAAGTAATTTCTAATCATTGAAAAACTACTTAAGATTTAATATTCTCCAACTAAAACATGGGATCACGTTGACACATGTCATCACCACATATTTCAGTACATGAGAATGTGATTTAAAGTGGTGTCACAATTTAATAAGGTTTAACCTTTTTATTTTAATTAAATAAAATGACTAGAATGTTCTATGAGGCATTCTTTTATTATTTTATCATTATTTTTGTAAGTAAACCTATATATTTTTATATATTCTGAAAGGTCTTGTTAATTATGATTTTTGAGAGTTGGAATCAACTCAAAAGCTTTTGTGGTTGAATTTTGAAAAATATTTGAATGCAGAAAATCTTCTTCCTTGTTATTTTTACCATTGGTGATCTATAGCTCCAAATGGTTTGAATCCAACGGGCTTGGATTAAACACTACAGTATCTTTCTAACAAAATTAGTTTCATGCATTTTGGTTTAGTGAGTCGAGCTGGGTTGATTTTTGAATCTAGGTACAAAACTGATTTTGAAACTAAATGAATAAAACTAAGTTTGAATTGATGGGTCACGCGAGAGGTTTAACTGGGCCGGCCCACTACGCATAGCGCGTGCGCGGGATGGTTAAGTGAACGGCCCCACTTGTCAGTCAGGGGTACGGGGCGATCTAGGCCATGCGATCTAGTTCTAATCCTACGGCTATGGTTCATCGTCCATGCCTAAACAGGACGCGGCGAGGCTGAACCCTAGCGCGGCCAGTGGGGGTCGACGGGGGATCACCGGGGCTCTGGCGGTGCTCGGTGATGGGGGCGAACGACGAAGTCGACGACGGCGATCCTCCTGGGACCGACAGCTCCTCCTGGAGCGGCTCCAATCGACGGCGCCTCTCCTCCTCTGCAGCGATGAACTCCGATGAAATTCCGGACACCTGTTGCTCGCCTTGCTCCGTGGGTGAGTGGGTGTGATCAATGAGAGGTGGGGAGTCAGATGGTGTGCTCTAATCGAACGGTGGAGGCCTCCTTTTATAGTTCCTGAAGGGGACCGACGGGCATGGGTGGAGCTCATCGTGGTCATCGGCACAGCGTGCGAATGGCATGGGCGACGGTAGGGGGCGGTGCATTGCCTCCTGGTGAAGCTCACCGTCTTGATGGCGAGGCGTGGGGCGGTGAGGAATGGTCGGATGGACACGACGCTCTGAGCGAGTAAGACGATGATTTTAATGGCGCACAACGTCCATGGTCCGCGCGACGACGAACGGGGTTGTCTGGCGGGTTGATGGGGTGCTGGCGATCACGCACGCCTGCAGCGAGGGCGGCGCGCAGTCTGTGGGCTCATGTCGCTGATGGCGCACTGGCGCGCTCTCGGCAGGCACGCAGAGAAACTGGGCGCGAGCTTGTCGTGTGGTCCAGTGGCTGGCAAGGCTCAGGGCTTGGACAGAGGGTGGCGGTGGACGGTGCTACGTGTCCCAGACAAGTTTGGCGAGGCTAGAGCTTATCCTAGCTCGCTGGCAACATGGGGGTGGCAAGGGTGCTCTCGGCATGGTCACTATTGATGGCTATGCATGCTCACAGTGGTGCTAAGGCTAGTTAGATTAGTTTGATCATCTACTGAGAGTGTAGAGTGACCTAGAGAGGGAAAAAGGTTGGCCAAAATTACTGCTACTAATAGTGTTTTGTGTTTGTTTGTTTGCTGAGCTCAAGGTGTTTGATGAAATGGCCAAAAGAGATTCAAATTTGAATTTTTGATTCAAACTTGATGGGTTTGCTAGTTACATACTAGGGAGTCTCTGGTTAGTTGGATTGGTCAAGGGGCACTGGTTTAGTTGGGTTTTGAAAATGTGGGATCTTCACATATGTTATAGATTCAATTTTAAATTGTCATTTGAATCAAGTTGCCAAATATTTTTGTAAGTTTGAAAGGTTGGATTTAATTCACTTTTACTTGGTCTTGCAAGGGGTGAAAATAAATGTAAAAGTTTCTGTTTGAAATCTTGGACTAGAAACACTCAAAGTAGCCTAGTGAGCAAGATTATCAAAAATGACCATTTGCCTTATTTGATTTGTTTTTGATTTTATCTTGATTTGTTTCTTCTTGGAAATGTTTTAGATGATGTTGTATTCCTATTTAAACCATTCCTTGCTATTTAGGTTAATCACACAATTCAATTCATGCATTCACACAATCATCACATCCACACATGTATTCATTTGGTTTTTATTTAATCAAAGTTTTTGTTAACCCTAATTTTAGTGATTAGAATTTGATAATCATGATCAATATTTTTGGGATGTTACATAACCCAAGAGTTTTCTTGAGTCTTGGAAGTTATTACTTCAGTAATGACCTCTCCTTATCCTTTTTATTTGCTTTTTGTGCCATGAATGACCTGTAATGAGAGGGAAGTAAGATTTGGGGAGTTGCTGTCCCGAAACATATTTTTGTCCTTCAGCATAAAAATTAGTGAGGAGTCTCTGTTTGTAGAATTGAGCTAAAAATTTACAAATACATCCCGCAGTATGTTAGCTAACTTTCTTTAGTGCAACACTTTTTGATTTCAGCAACAGAAGGTCTTCGAAAAAATCGGTTTCTACCTGCTGGTCTGTTTTGACATATTTCTGCCATTATTTACATTTGCTTCTTATTGATTCCTTTTTGGTTTCTTCTTGGGAAATTGAGCTTTTTAAGGAGTTGCTACAATAGCTTGTGTTTTTAGTGATAGTTTTGCTGTTCTAAATCTAAATCCAAGAGTCTATTATCTTTTGAATACACTAATGTTGCTAATGAAGATTGTGTGAAGTTTTGTATGAAGGAAAAAAATTCAGGTGTAGAGAGAGAATGATGTAATGAGATGAAGAATGGACAAAAGCTCAAGCTTGGGGATGCCACCCCGGTGTCACCCCAAGAAATATCCAAGAGGTACAAGCGTCAAAGCTTGGGGATGCCCAAGGCATCCCCTTCTTCATCAATAAAAAGCTCACGTCTTTCTAGACACTTCGTTTTTATTGTTTCTTGCATTGTTGTCTTGTTCTTGGAGCGTCTTATTTTTCGTTTTCTTTGCTTAGTTTGCTTGAATAAAGTAGTTTGGACCCCCGTTCTCGCTGTGTTGTTTCAAATAAGTCGATTGGTGTTGGAAAGGAGTAGAAAGTTCTTGTTTGAATAGTGCAAGAAGAGCTTGCTTTGAATGTGACTTAGACTTTAGCATGTCATGCTAGGTGTTGTTTTGATCTTATGCTTAGTGATTATTGTTGTAGCATGACTTGTTCCAAACAATTGGCACTGCTTAGTGTGCCTTGAAAGAATCATGCGTTGTCTTAGCATACAAAAGCATAGTATTGTGGTATTCTCCTTTGATGCTTTGTTTGGGTGGACTTGGCACATGCTAACACCATGTATGACTATGAACAAGTTACCATATCCTCTATGATCATTTAGTACTTGACTTGTAGTACCACTCTATGCTTTGATTAATAATGTTTTATCGCTCTGCATGATTATGGCCATTATTGCTCTCTTAGTTGGTTGCTCCCTGTCTTTTGCTAGCCTACACTTGTATGAGTAAGCTCTACTCATGCTTCCAACTCCCAAGAAACCAAGTTATTCCAATGTTCACTATAAATTCCTATGCATGGTGTGTTACACCATTCCATGTATATTCTTGTTTTCAGCTATCTTCCAATTAAAAAGTATTTTGTTATGTGAAAACTTAGTGATTAAAGCTCTCACAAACTTGATGGCACACTTTATATTTCTTGCCCCTAATAAACTTGAACCTTCGTGTCATCTATGTTGTATATGCTTGCACTTATACGTTGGAATTAGCAGAACCATGCTATCATGGGGAACATTTTCAACATTGCACTTGTACTTTGTACACAGCTGATATCATGCTCTTTTGTCTATGGATGTCGTCGGTGTGAAATAAAAAGGGAGCTTGTAAGTCCATGGAGTTATGTATTTTGTGTTAGAGAAATTCCTAGGCCACTAGCCTAAGCCATGCCTAATCATGGTGGAAACTTGCAGCATCACCATAATGAGCAATCTATGAAGCATCCTCAATAAATACCTATGAAAATAGCAAATAAAAACATCGCTGAGATGCTCATTGTCTGCTTGCCTTGTCATTTTGGTTATGGGATATCTCCTGTACCATGTGCAAGGGGTACACCGTTGGCGGTTCTCTATGATACACATGTACTTACTATGACAAGAACTTACAGGTGACTAAATTTGAGTAGCATGAGGTGCGGCCCTCGTATTCAAGGGACATGACATTGACAACTTATACCTTGTCAAGCATATACTCCATAGTTTGTTCACTTTAACCTTAATCACTTCAATATGCTTATGATAGGCGCAATGAGGGCTGAAAAATAACAAGTACCATAATTTTTGGAAGCTATTTTTGAAACTTGTAATCCCTGCTTCCCTTTATGAAGGGCCTTTCTTCCACTATTATATTTAGTCTCCACCTTCTACCTTTAGGCACCATTTAATAGATCATAGTTGCCATTCTTAGTTCTACGTGCAGTGTCCTAAAACTTATTGATTGATGCATATTGTTGATATAGCTTGTTCTTGTGCTATTTGTATCTGGTCACTCTTATGAACTTTGAAGGTGTCCTATGCATCTATTTTCTACTCCACGAGGGACAAGATGAATGCCACAATTCCATGTTTTCTGTATGTGAAACAAACAAACATTTTTCAATGCATGTTATTCATGATATTTGTTTGAAGCCTTTCATGTTGCATGCATAGTTACTTTTTGTTATGGTTAGAACTCCATCTTTCAGGCACATGTTTAGCGTTCTTTGATCCCATCTTTCAATACTTGCAAATGGTTTGATCTTGGTTTTGATGGTGCATGTCACCTCACAAATTATTCTTTTATCACTTACCTACTCGAGGACGAGCAGTAGTTAAGCTTGGGGATGCTTGATACGTCGGAAACTTATCTATAATTTTTGATGTTCCATGCTTGTTTAGTATCTACTTTTCTTTGCGTTGTCCACACTTTGAGGTGCTTTTCATATGTTTTCTGGTACTAACCTACGAACAAGTTGCCACAGTGCCAGTTGCCTGTTTTCTGATGTTTTTGGTTCCAGAAAAGCTAGTAAGGAAATATTCTCGGAATTGGACGGGACAAAATCCAAAGTCAATATTTCACCGAGGAGAACACAGAGTCTAGAGGAGAGACGGAGGGGCGTCACAGGGCGGCTGCACCCCCCAGGCGCGACCTAGGTTGGGCCCGCGCCTAGGCAGGGTGTGGGCCCTCTGGTGGCCCCCTTCCTTGCCTCTTCGCCTATAAGAAGCCCCCGATGCCTAAACCCTAAGTACCCGATCAATATTCCATGAAACCGTCTGTAGCCGCCGTCACCATCGTCCCTAGATCGGGGGGATCTGAAGCTCTTCCCGGCACCCTGTCGGCGGGGATATCATCCTGGAGCCTTCTTCTTCATCATGCCAGCCTCCGGTATGAAGCGTGAGTAGTTCCACCTTGGACTACGGGTCCATGTAGTAGCTAGATGGTTGTATCTCCTCCTTGTGCTTTCATGTCTAGATCTTGTGAGCTCTGTTCATGATCAAGATCTCATCTCTTTGTAATCATGCATGTTGTGTTTGCGGGGATCTGATGGATATTGAGATTACTATGTCAGATTGATTGATGGTTTTGTCTTATTGATTCTATCATGAATATGTTGTTTGTGATCTTGCATGCTCTCCGTTGTTAGTAGCTATCTTGGCCAAGTAGTTGCTAGTGACTCCAAGAGGGGGTATTTATGCTCGATAGTGGGTTAATGCCTCTACTTAATCAAGGTAAGTGACAAAAATCTCTATGGTTGTAGATGTGTTGTTGCCACTAGGAAGAAAACAACGGTCTCTTGTTCATGGAACAAGTGGACTATTTACCTTACACACTTTGCTTAAAGCAGTTGTTTGTTGCTTGCAACTTAATACTAGAGGGGGTTCGGATGATAACCCAAAGGTGGACTTCTAGTCATAGATGCAGTTGGATGGCGGTCTATGTATCGTGTTGTATTGCCCAATCAAATTTCATAGGATCTTTATGTCTAGTATTGCATTGTTATGCCTTCCTCAGTCCTATCACTTGCCCTGTTGTAATTTGTTTACCCAGCATGCCATGTTTGTTTATCTAAGGAGAACAACTCTAGGAAATATGGACCCTGGTCCAATCTTTACCATTGATACATCTTCCACTGTTACTGTTTACTTGTTGCAAACCATCATTACCTTCCACACCATAGAGTTAATCCTTTGTTACAGCAACCTGTGAGATTGACAACCTCACTGTTAGTTGGTGAAAGTCTTGAGTTTGTGTTGTGAAGGTTTCCATGTTGCTTGCAACACCTTTGAGACGTTTCCTTCCTCCTACTGTTTCGATAACCTCGGTTTCTTACTGAGGGAAGACTTGCTGTTTTGCTGCATCATAACTTGCTCTTGGGGTTTCTCGACGAAGCGCTCTCAGGCGCCATCAACAAGTTTTCTGGCACCGTTGCCAGGGAACGAAGAAGAAACTACCACGTCAACAAAGCGCCAATAGTAAACATGCTAGTAGGATTGCTGAAGTTGAGATCAAATATACCAAGAGGAGTTCCGCCTAATTATGGGTTTCTCACCTACACACATACTTATAAGATTATAATTGTTACACTTATCACTCATCCACCTCTCACATTCACTATCGGCATGAACTGAATTTCCTCGCGCCTACTTTGTCATCTGCAGAAAACAACAAATAAATCGTTCTTTACTTTTATGCTTTTTATTTCTAAAGTTGACATTTTTCTTTTTATTTAAATACTTTGGTTTCAACCAAAATCTATTCTATTTCAACACTTATAGTCAATTCACTCAAAGACCTGTGACAACTTCAGGTTTGACAGAGACTTCACCCATAAACACTTACCTTTGGGCTCCCTGTGGGACCAACATCTTAATTTTAAACTAGCTACAAACGATCTGTGCACTTGTAGCCATCAGTACAAAAACCCAAAGAAGGTATTTGCATGGTCACAACATCAATTCAAGGTGATAGCTGAAAAAGAGGAAGGAAAATATGAATGCGAATGCATTCTATGGGAACATACTGGTAAAATAAAAAACAAGCAAGCTGTCTCATCAACACTTTACAAAACGTTGGTATTAGGACTTCTGTAATTGCTTGACAGAAGAAATAAAAAAATAAATTGCATTTTCTATAGGACTCTTATGTCTTCATGTCATAGCCTTGCCAGAGCACCAGAGTGTCGACTGATTGCCAACAAAATACATCCTAAACCAGTACAGCAAAGAGGCCTACAACAAAGCTATGTTTGATAGGATGGATTATAGGACGATTGCATCTAACGGTTTCACTATGGCATTCAAACACAATGAAAACATTCAGTTGGCTTACAAACTTGTTAGGATTTCAGTAAAGTCTGATGAACAGCTAGAATTATCAAAAAGGGCTAATTGACCTCATAGAGCGGGTAGAAGCAATCGGCTAATGAACAACAGATAATCAACAAAAAACAAAAGATCTTGATGTCACACGGTTAGAACCTGATCTAACGCATATTTATGGGGAGTACATATATACAAAGGAACAGGGTGAATCTCAACCGTCATCAAGGTTATTCTCCCTCCATTAATCTCAAAAACCAAAGGTAGCGACACACAACAGAAAGGCACTACCCATGACACAAAGAAGAAAGGCAGTGCCAGCAACAACCAAAAGAAAGGGTGTGGCCAAAAACCTAATAATGCCGATCAGAAATTAGTTCCTAAGAAACCTACGTGTAAGGAGTTTGTAGAGGAAGAGCTTGATGAAGAAGGGGAGCCACTAGGGTTCAGGACATGCAGTACATGCAACATGAAGGTAGGGAACAATGCACGGATGTGCCCACAATGGAAAAAGGCAATTTAAATCCTTCTAAGCCAAAAACTATTAGAAGAAAGTTCTGCAAGATATGCAGGATGATGTCTGGGCACAACTCCAGGACATGTCTGCTGCTGCAGGTTGCATTGTCAATAGTGGGACAGAAAAAGGCAAGACAAATTAACAAGAAACATAACACGATAAAGGGGAAGATAAAGTTTGAAAGTGATGAAGAGGAGGAGGAGGATAAATACAAAGACGAAGAGGAAGACGATGATGATGATGAAGGCAATGATGACCAGGAGGAAGGAACCTCAGAACAGGAGGAATATGATGATGATGAACACAATGAGGATCACGGGAAAGACGACGAGAATAGTGAGGAAGATAAGGAGGGAGAAGAAATAGATGTTGAGGAGGAAGAAAAACAATCACCCTCGACACTAATTAATAATCCCACGAAGAAGAACCCCAAGACATCCCTACCAGTAATACCGATCAGGAGGAGCAGCAGATTAAAAATGAATGAGTGATTTGCATATGTAAATCTTTAGTATTCCATATGTTGATGAAACAAAATAATGAAAAAGTTACATGCTACACTCCTATTATATATTGATTCTCAATTCAAAAATTTCTTACATATTACAAAAGCGTGCATTCTAACAAACAAAGTTCAACATGCATAAAGGAGGACGTGCACCCAAAAATAACAAAGTAAGTTCACCCGTAGAAACGTGGAAAGTTCAACTAAGCTTAATAGGAAAGTACAACCACCATAACAAGGCCAGTATAGGAGTCTGTGCAAGTTCAATACGGTCACCGTACTGATTTTAGTATGCTGTATCACTCAAAATATAGTACACGACCCATATGTAGTATTGCAGCAGGAGCCACATTTTCCTTGATTTGTAAGATAAAATATATAAGTTACATGAAAAGTGCAGGAAAAGTTTCATAGAAAGTACAACTGACAAGGACAAGGAAGTTCATCATACGAATCGAATGAAAAAAGGACCATAGAAAAAACCTTATATTATTCATTTTAAATATCGGGAAGAGATACGTAACACGAGACAAAATAAAAATATATAAAAGTACAAAAATTGCATAACTATATCATGAGGATCTCAGTAACTAAAATGAACACTATTCCAATGAAACTACACAACAAAGTAAAATACTATGACTTCTTCACCAATCCATGCACCGCCTCCTCTTGGAATGATTGTAAAGAGAAAAGTAGCCCCTCTCGTACAAATCCAACCTCCTGTAAGACTCGTGCATCGCATAGGCATCCCTAGCAGCATATTCAAAATGTTTAGGCGGGAGGGGAGGCAGATCATCCCGCATATGATGCTCCCTATTTGCAAAACCACCCTTCATATTCAAGTAATATGGATCTATAATGGCACCAGCAAGACCCTTTAGCCCTTGCATGCGCTTCCTCTTCTCAGAATCTCTCCAAACTAGCTGGATGTTCTTTAGATTATGAATAGAGACGTTATTGACTATGTACCTTCTCATCTTAGACGGTGGTGAATCCAACAAAAATATGCCTCCATCCATACAGAAACACCCACAGCATGTCGCACTTCAGGTTGCCATGGCAAATGTGATACTCCAAGACTTCAGAGCCAACAAAAATCTGAATCACAGCGGCCCTCCGGCTTGAAGAAGGATCCTATGGTGTACTCGACATGGACCCCCACTATCTTCCTTTCAGAAGAAGCAAGGATAGCTTCGACCTTCTCAATCCACCCCTCAACACTTGCACACATGTTGGTGTATAGAACATTGATGGTGGTCGTGCCATGGCATTCGTTAGGAGGAACCGCCATTAGAGGATATTGAAAAAACAATGGCTGACAATGATGTAGCTACCGAAGGGAGACGAGGAATTTATAGACATCTGCAAAAACCGAATGGTTCAGAAAGAAGGTAGAAAATCGTGGAAAAGATAGAAAACTCCAGCGGATAAATAAGCACCAAAAAAACTGTGGAATTATTGTAATAAAATATCCCCTACATGTGCTGAAAATTAGTACCTGCAAAATAGGAACTATATAGGAAACTGTAAACAGCTAGAAGACCATGCATAATCTCCGGCTAATCTACCATGTAAAAAAGGGACTTCCAACTAAACGACAAACCACATTGCGGAACAAAAAACACAAAAGACCTACAGGAAAGTACATAATTTCAAAATAATGTAAGAGTAGCCTGGGAAACAAAAAATTAAATAGGACAGTACTAGATGATGAAAATATAAAGTTCAACCTCGACCTGTGATAAGTTTAGGGCAAGTAAAATTGAAATAGGAAAATGCAACAGCTAGAATGCATGTGATCATTTTAAAATAATATAAGAGTAGCCTGGGCAAAAAAAATAAACAGGACAGTACAAGATGACCAAAACAGAAAGTTCAACCTTGACCCGTGAAAAACATGGCTATTTATGTCTCTAAATATATGATAGGAAAAACACAGCAGTTCAACAAGCGAGCTTAAGAAAACTTTCATGCTGATAAGGTATGTACAAATATTATTAAAATAGAGTATCCACGTACAATAGTTTAATATACTATTTCGTAATACCAGCAGGTCCGTAATCTTTACATTTCAAAATAGAATGTTAGGATAAAAATTATACACTGACTGCGATCTACTTCGACCGCATTAACAACCTCAATTCATGTTCTGCTTCTTCGGTCAGTACAAAAGTCGGAGCAAGCATTTGAACCTTCTTAGGAAGGTCTTCAACACGTATAGTATTGTCCTTATGAAATATAAAATTGTACATTTGCTTGGCTTTCCAGTCCATACAACAAGGATGTATTTTTTTTTCAAAACGGATCAGACAAAGACATATAAAAATGAAGAAAAGCATTGCAAAAATAGAACTAGATTTTTGACATGACATACATCCTGATCATAGACATGCTTCACAAACTTTCCATCACCGTTGTAAGTCCTAGCATACTGTAGCGTGTAATAGCTGTATTCATTAAAGCCCTACTTAGCATGATCATCAAAGTAAAAAAAAGCTTTTTTCCTAAACAATGTAAGTCGGATGGCCACTTTTAGCGTGAGCCTCTTTCCTATACGCTCTTTGCATGACCTTAACAAACGTAGTATCCTATTACGAATGAAAATAAAGAAGCAAAAGTAAGGTGAAGAAAATAAAAGATTCACAATTCATGCAATAAAAAATAAGAAAATAGTACACAAATAAAAAAATAGAAAAAATAAACCAACTCACAAGATCAACTATATAATCTCCATGGAAGGCACTCCTAGTAAGGGAATCGGCCTTCTGTCCTCTCTTTGTCTTTTCCCCAAGCATATGGATCTACCACATGAATATTATCCCTGTACTTGTTGAAAATATAAAGAGAGTAATTGAGACATTTTGAACTAGAATTTTTTTGCAAGAAGGAATCGGTATCTTGTAAGCAGATAACCAAAATATATAACATTGGACTACAAAAATCAAAAGAAAAAAAATGTATACAATAGAAAGAGTAAAATAAAATGGAGTTATCTTACCAAATTAGCTTTCAGCAAATTTTATGGCTCGGTCACAAATTAGTTAAACTACGTCATTGCATTATCGAGATTGAAGTTCTTACTCGACATCATATCATACATTTCAAGAAGATACAGTGAATATTGTAGTGCATATCAGATGAAACTATCAGCAACCACACGTACATAGTAAGTTCAACATAAATATCAAGGAATGTTCGGGGATGAAAACAAAGAAAATAAAAAGAAAAAAGAGAAGTCTGTAAACAATTACCGTAATAAAGTACGAGCTCAGTAGGACAAGGGACCCAGACACAAAAGCGTGGTTCATCCTAGGGTCAGACTTCCACTGATTTATAATGAAACCAAACATCTCTCCTTCGAACTCATCGATGTCACTAAATGCCTTTGTCAAATCTTTCCCGGTAATGACCGTATGAACCGCCTCGCCATATTTTTCTACCCCGTGTAAGAATATATTGAATGTTATGCTAGATCATAAAGCAAATGAAGCCAAAATGATAATTATATATATCATAACAGAGCATAAAAAACATATGCAAAAAGTATCTCGAATATAATAACAAGAAACTAACTGAAGGATATAAACTTCAGAATACTCGGTCTTCATACTTCTCAACATACTTGCTAAGCATGAATTTCCTCAGAATCCTTGCACTGCAAAGCTGCATAAATTTACCACTCAGTTTGAGCGGCTTGACAGGTCAGCTCCACTTCAATGGCCTTAGTTGCCCTCAGGTTGGACAACATGTTTTGTGAATCCACAGCAGGATCCGCCTTCCTCTTTACACCAGTAAAATTCTTTCCTGGCCTTGTTTTTATATCAACAAAGTCATTTGTGTCAGTCGAATCAGCAAACATGCAAATCTTATCAAAATCTTTATCTTCGAGATCTGGCTTGAACACACGCAACTTCTTCCCTACAGGCGTATATGCGGCCGCTGCCTTTCTTTTAACACTCTGAACAGCAAAACATGAACTCAGGATGTGATGGTCTTCCTTCATAATGAGCTTATCATTCTTTTCATCTACAACCTCATCATCACCATAATCATCCAATAGTCTTTTAAGGATAGCATGAAGGTCTTTCGTCTCAATATGCTTGCTCCATTCAAAATCAAGTTCATTATTTTATTCCATCAAATCATTGAGATAATAAGTTTCATATGGCCTAGGGGGCATGTTATTCCCACGAAGGAGCCCCCAAAGCATCTCTATGCTATCAGGAGTTATGTGTGATTTCTTATAACCATCACCAAGGTCATGGGTCAGGGCAATAGGGTCAATGATATACATCAAGAAACCAATCTACTGACGGTTGATGTTCTCCCTGATTTTAAAATCCTTATGATGGCCTAGGTCTCTCGCATCAAGATGAGAAAGGTGACGGGGCTTTAGTAACTTGAAACACTGATGCAACTCCATGAGAGAGAACTTTTGCATCGTAGTGAACATGTTTTCATCTTCCTTATTCCCTTTGACCCCCTTGTATACTCTCTTCATCTTCTTAAACCTCCCATATTTCTTCGTCTACAAATAATGAAACAAGTATGACCAATAAATTATAAGCAAGGAAGTGGAAAACAATGAACTACAAAATATCACAGAGAGGACAACTATATGACTAGCAGGTAAAAGGAAAAAAGTAAATACAACTATATGAAGCAGGGATGCATTGTCAATAGAAGAAAGTAAAAAACAACTAATAAAGGAAGCAATGCACTCTAAACTTGTTAATAAAGAAGGTAAGTTCAAGCATATCACCAAGGAAAGTACAACTTCTTGGGTAGAAGAAGTTCAGAAATGTTGTACCAGAAAATTTCATACATAAACTATGGGAGTCCTTGATAACTAGAAACATAGGTAAGTATAACTACATTAATCATAGCAATTTAGTCTTTGTGTCCATATAAGTGTAAAATAAAATAGAAATTAAAGTAATTAAAAAATCTCACCACATCCTCCTCTTTAGAACGATCAGCATCACCCTCCTCATAAACATCCTCCTCATTGTATTTCTCTTCAACAAAATCTTCATCCTTTTGAACATGTTTTGTGTTTTGGCCTTGGGCGATGATTTCTTGCCATTCCTAGCAGTAGTTTTCTTTGTTGCATAAACACTATCCTTCACCCTAGCTATACCCTTCTTATCCTTAGCAGGCTGCTTAACAACAGGAGCATGAGCTATCGATGTAGCAGCCGCCTTCTTCATCGGGGCTGCTTTGGGTTTCAAAGGACTGGGTTTCTTCTTAGAAAGCACACGCGGGCTTTCACGTCTACTCCCTTTATGTATAGCTATAACACTAGAGACATGAGGGATTCTACATAGACTGTTGTGGACAAAAGATGCCTTCAATTTCTGTACAAATCCCCTAGACTTCTTCATGCTAGATGGTCCATCAGCCGTGGGACAAGCATCATTTGGTCATGTAGCAACATCTGGATGGGTAGAAACATCTGCTAGGGCAATAGAAACATAGGATTAATCGTTTTTTCTTTGACCTATGCTCTCTATCTGGGATATCTGCATTAACATCAGAGTCTTGGTCATCTACTGCCTTTGACTTACATTCTACATCAAGAGACAATCCACCAACTTCTACCTTTTCATCAGCTAAAGACTTTTTCTTATGTTCTCTGGCATGCTGAAGCTTATCTGCATTCCTTTCTTTCTTAGAAGCTAACTGAAATGGGACATCCTCCAACTCATTAATAGGCTCTAAACCATCATCAGAATGCGACTACGTCTTAGAAAGCTCTACATAATCATCCTCACTTCACAATCATGCCTAAAACCACCTTCATCAGATTTTGATGAAAACTCTGCTTGCACAGATGCAACAACTTCATCAATACAAGCTATCAGATCATCTGCAGACACACAAAAAAGGTATTAGTTCTGTACAATATAACGCAGGTCCACAAAACCCAAAAATCGTAGCTACTGACAAAAAATAGCAAAAGAATAATAATAAAGAAATGCACCTATAGTATCAGGGGCATCCTTGAGTTCCTCCACTGAGGCACTTTCCTTGCTAACTTGCCTTTGTATAACAGATGCCTCCCCAACATTGGCATCACCCCCAAAATTAGAAGGTGGACTCTGCTCAAGGGGCAACAAGTAAAAAAATAAACATAAAATACTAGTTAGTAAACCAAACATAATTCAATCAAGTATATCCAACTAGTACAATTATGTTGTGAGCAAAAGCATATAAGCAATATGTTCGGCCACACAATAGCAAAAAGTACAAGGATAAAAAATAAATAAGAACAATTGATATTTAAACTACAAAAACAAAAATAGCAGGAAAAATCACTATAAAAATAAAAATTCTATTTTGAACAGATCTTAACAGTAAAAAAGTAGAAGTATACATGTTCCTAAGTAGAGAATATGTGCTACCTAAAAAACATAGCTATAGAAAAAAACAAATAGCAAAACAATAATAAGAAAGAAATGGACCTATAGTATCGGGGGCATCCTTGAGTTCCTTCATTGAGGGAACTTCCTTGGTAACTTTACCATCTATAACATATGCCTCCCCAACATTGGCATCACCCGCAGAATTAGAAGGTGAACTCTGCTCAAGAGGGGCAGCAACACTTTCACTTGCAGCAACTGAAAAAATAAACATAAACCACCAGTTAGTAAACCAAAAATATTCAATAAAGTACATCTAACTAGTACAATTAAGTTGTGAGCAAAATCATATAAGCAATAAGTTCAGCAACACAACAAAAAAAGTATAAGGATACAAAATAAATAAGCATAACCGATATTTAAACTACAAAAACAAAAGTAGCAGGAGAAAAGCACTATAAAAATAAAATTCTATTATGAACAAATCTTAATAGTACAACCTCTATCAGTAAGTAAGTACAAGTATACATGTTCCTAAGTAGAGAATAGGTACTACCTAGATATCATAGCTATAGACAGAAACAAATAAAAAAAGAATAATAAGAAAAAAATGCTCCTATGGTATCAAGGGCATCCTTGAGTTCCTCCACTGCGGCACCTTCCTTGCTAACTTGCCCATCTACAACAGATGCATCCCCAACATTGGCATAACCACCAGAAATAGAAGGTGTACTTGTAGCAAGTGAAAAAAATAAACATAAAACACCAGTTAGTAAACCAAAAATAATTCGATCACAACAGCAAAAAGTACAAGGATACAAAATAAATAAGTTCAGCCACACAACAGCAAAAAGTACAATTAAGTTGTGAGCAAAAGCATATAAGCAATAAGTTCATCCACACAACAGCAAAAAGTACAAGGATACAAAATAAATAAGCACAACCGATATTTAAACTGCAAAAATAAAAATAGCAGGGAAAATCACTATAAAAAGAAAAAACTTATTATGAACAAATCTTAACAGTGCAACATCTATCATGAAATAAGTACAAATGCATATGTTCCTATGTATAGAATAGGTATTACCAAAATACATCAACAACACCATAAAAACACATTTCAAGGAAAACAACAAAGAGGTACATGTGCTAAATCATATTTAATAAGTTCATATTTTTCATGGAACAACCAGTTCAATTCAAACAACATAACAAACATATAAATAAGTTCATGTTTCCCAAATTAGACAGTACAATGAGATAACAAAACGGAACCAAAATAAGTTCATATGTTTCCTGGAATAGACAAATCAACAAAAACATCATAAACATTAACAAATCAAAATAATAGAACGAATTAGTAACACACTAGAAGAACATGCATGGGTTACTAGAAAATGCAGAATTAAACTGAGCCTAGTTTGAACAAAAATACCTACAACAACTTTACGAAGAGGACAAGGAGACGACGGAGCTGAAGCCATGATGAAGATACACCAGCAATCAACGCATCAAACATGATGAGTACATGACGAACCCTAGATCCGCTCAATGTGAACTGTAGACAGAACAAAAGAAAATCAGTTCAAAAATCAGAATGAAAGTACTCATGCGACAATGACAAGCAATGACGACGGAGCATCGAGTCCACGGAGAGAACACGTTGGAAGCTACGACAGTGACAATGGTTACCTACGACGATGGAGCATCACTGATACGCTGGGGAGAAAAAGTGCGAGATATGAGTGAGAAACTACAAGACCAAATAGGTCCGCTAATGGGACAGTCGTTCCTCGAGCGAGCGGTTTCAAGGATCGGCTAAGAAGGCGGGTGCATGGAGGAAAGTGGAGGAGATCATGGGGATTCTTTCTGCTTGTGGGCGTTCTGGAGAAAAGTTTAACTATAGAATATGAGGGGAGATGGAAATGGACAAGCTGTCGTAAATGGTGGGCACCACCCAGGTAATACCTAATTTTGAAAAAACATAAAAGGAAAAAATACCTATAAAAAGAAATCATGAATATACATAAATAAAAAAACTTAAAAAATACGCAAAAAATAAGTCCAACACGAACTATACTTAAGACCAAAAAATATGAAACTACGAATAAAAAATGATTCAACATAAAAATTACGCATCGATACCCTACCTACTACATAGACGTCGATGACACCTCGATACCCTAGCACATTAGGATACCATATTCATATTAGAAAAGTTCAACAACTAAATAGATAGAAATACAAACCAAGGTAAATATCTAAGTACATGTAAGGTAAGTACAAGTCGACATGCTAATGACAACAAATACTAAGTACCATAATAACTAAGGCTACACCCTCCAAATCTATAAGTACAACCATTAAAACAATGTAAGTGCAGGCTACAACAAAAGGTAAGTTCTAGTTTACAGGTGTTAAATGTGTTGTCATGTTTCCAAAAAAAGAAATGAGGACGACTGGGACAACCCCATCCCCAACCTCTAACATATTTAAACAATTCATATTAAAATGTAAAAAACGACGGCGAAAAAGCATCAGTACACTAACACCTAATGGTACACATCTAAAACTAGAAAGTACAATCAGGCTAAATGGGAAAGTACACGTCAAATCATGGGATAAGTACATGTGTACTTGGTGTGTTTCCCACCCTAAGTTGTTTTATACCCACATAACATGATTCCATGATATAAAGGCTCTACGTCATCTCCCGTTGCCGCTGATGTGGCGTATGGGCCACTCAGCCCGGAATGATAAGCGTCTATGGACCAGAAAGACTCGGTACCCTTAAACATAAGCATGCATCCTCCAAAACAGATAAGTAAAACCACGTAACACAGAGAAAGTATAAGTTTGATAAAAGGATAAGTACAAGTATCGTCGGTGTGTTTTCTGCTACGTTTCAAAAACTATCAACAACCCAAACCATAAATAAAAAATAAACCTTGTTTGCATAAGGGTATATATTGGGGGTACTTACACCCCCCACCATCACCCTAAACCCTAAGTCATAAGGAAGTATCTTTAACACGTCGATGGCGACAAAGACTAGGTACCCTAACACGTTAGGATACCGCGTCGATAACCAATATATAAAGGAAGTAAATATTTTTAGACTCGGTCCCCTCCCTCTCCCTAATCCTCTCACATCTTCAAACCATACAAAACTGGGAAGTACAAGTTGTTGCACGAGGTAAAATACAAGTAACCTAAAACCCTTAGGATATTGATTCCATATATAGAAAGTTCAACTTAGTAACAAATAAAAGTACAACCAGGAAATGAACGCAATTTGTCAGTATTTTTTCGGTCTTATTCTGTACTGCTAAATCTGTCAAATGTTCTATCGTTACTACTAGTACAATATTTTGATAACTAACTATGATGTAATTGGAGTACTTATTTAGATCAAGTGTAGCAGATTGTCTAGCTTTTCTTTTAATACTTAGCATTGTCACAATTAACTAGATGCGTTTTGAGCATTTTGCGTTGCATATAGGGGTCACATAGGCATTGACATAAGGAAGAGGTATTCACATAGAAGCAGACTTGATGGTTAGTTTTGCTTGCTCCAATGATCGAGTTTGTTTGGAAAACAGGGCAAACTGGTCGTGCGCCAAGGTTTTTTGAGCTAGAACAAGAACCCATTCTCTCTGTACTGCTATTGAATTTCAAGCAGAAAATCTATTGAATCTCTCAATTGTTATGGCCTTGCTATTACTAAAGCATTTTGTGGAACTAATACTGATTTACTGGTACTTGTTTAAATCAAGGGAAGTAGATAGTCTTGCTTTTGTTTTGAAACATGGCCTTATCATGATCTAGATGAGACTTAGGCATTTTTGGTTGCATACGGAGGTCGCATAGGCATTTGATGTGAGAATAAGGTACTTGAAACAGACTTGATCGTCAGTTTTGCATGCTCCAATGGTCGAGTGTGTTTCGAGAAAAGGGCAACCTGATCGGGTGACAAGGTTTTAAGAGCTGAAACAAGAAATGGTTCTCTTTGTACTGCTATTGTATGTTAGTGTTTGTATTGCTAAATCGCTCACTTTAAAATGCTGCTGAATTGGTCAAGTGTTGCTGAATGTGAACTGCGAATCTGTCAATACTTTTTCTCTCTTATTCTATACTGCAGAGTTTATATAAATATTTTCCAAAAAATTATTGATTTCTTTCCCTCCCTCTCTAAGGTCTTTGTTTCGAATCTTGTCGAGCCACAGCAAACTGGTTCTCTTTGCATGCTCCAATGGTCGAGTGTGTTTGGAGAAACTGGCAAACTGATCGGGTGACAAGGTTTTAAATGCTAAAACAAGAACTGGTTCTCTTTTTACTGCTATTGTATTTTAGTGTCTGTATTTCTAAATCGATCACTTTGAAATGCTGCTGAATTGGTCAAGTGCTGATGAATGTGAACTATGAATCTGTCAATAATTTTTCTCTCTTATTCTATACTATAGAGTTGATATAAATATTTGCCAAAAAAATTATCGATTTCTTTCCCTTCCTCTCTGAGGTCTTTGTTTCGAATCCTGTCAAGCCACAACAACATGAAATTTTTATATACCAGGAGAATAAATCTAGTTCATTCGGCCCCCTCTTTATCCCAGAACATTTTAATTCGGCCTTTTAGGGGTAATAAGGGGACTTCTGACCACAGCCTAGGGAAATTTGAGAAAGGAACCCATGGAAAATAGCCTATCGAGTATAGTGCATATAGAGCAGCCAATATAGAATAGCCAAAATCTTTCTAAATCAGCCTTTCAGTCATTGCCCCCACCTCTCAATTTTTTTAAAAAACTCTGCCTCTAGTTTTTTTGAGAGCACCTACAGTTTTTAGTTTATTGCCAGGAGAGCCGTCTTATTATTTGATGGGAGATAAAAATGGTCACAAAAGGTCTTTTTAAGGAGACAAATCAGTAAGTTATAATAGGAAAGCTTAACGGTTTTATAGTATTAGTTGTTTCTTTCGTAGTGGCAAGGCACCCAGTTCATCGCTGGTGAGGTCTCGAGTTCGAATCCTAGGCAATTTGTGTTAATATAGAGTTATCTTTTTTGTACTCTCAGGATGACATCTGGGACCCAAATAAACTCCTGCTACATCTATCAATGTTGCCAAGGTTAAGGACGACAGACTCAACCCAAGAAAACAGTCCAACATATATACACATGTTTAATTCCAATAGAGGTTATATGTGGGACCCAACATATACACGTTTAATTCATATAGATGATGACATGTGGGATCCATCATAGACACGTTTTCTGCACAGAGAAGGCTGACATATTGTACTAGCATAGACACGTTTCCTGTACATAGAAGGATGACATGTGGGACCCAGCAATGGAGTATAGATTAACATTTTTTATACTCTATAAGGATGACATCTTGGACCCAGATAAACTTCTGCTGTATAATATAGACGTTTCCCCGCAAAACAATCTACTAGTGTTGCCAAGGTCATAAGGGCGGACTCAACCCAAAAACATAGTCCATCATACACATGTTTCTTTCAAATAGAGGCTTGTTGGGAATATGCCCTAGAGGCAATCATGTATGATGAGATTTCCAATTGTATTTATAAAGATATTATGTTGTCCTTGTATGAGCATCTGATGTATATCATTGAATATGTGATTCGGTTGTGGAACTATACATTCATGTTGTTTGTAATAAATATCCTTGGTCATTGAGGTTGTGCTGGACACACAACTTAGACAAATGTTAAAGTTGGATTGATGACTCGGTTCCACTTGTCATGGGCATGGAGATGCTATTCCAACTTACACAGATTCGTCTAAAGAGTTTAGTGAGTCAGATTGACCCATATTGAGGTACAACGAACAAGTTGTCATTTGTATATCTCAATCAATGTACTCCTTAGACCTGAGGTTATTGCATAGTCCGAGATGAGGATCACCGACTTAGGTTACATCAACGCTGATCCGTGAATCGGGCGATTATAAAGGCAGAGTTCTGGTCGACTGAGAATCAAGCTGTGTAATGTAAATAACCAAGATGGGATTTTGCCCCTCCACTTGGAGAGATATTATCTAGGCCCTCTCGGATCATATGATTTAGAAAGCATGGCCATGCACGACTCGGTTAAGTGTTAACCGAGGCGATCGGCTAAGAGTTAGTCAGATGAATCACTAATCTCGGATCGGGAAGAGAGTCAGACTATTTAAGGGATGACAAATATTCGTCTATAGTCTGACAAGGCATATCGTGAGGCAAAAGGGACTAGGACGCAAGTCGCATTGGAAAGGCAAGTCGTCATGACTCTTTGATATGTGGGAGTCGGCACGTTCTGCTAAGAGCCGGTGCCGACTGATCGATTTTGAGACAGACTCTAATCATGTCCAAGTAGCCATGAGCCTGCGGGGTCACACACTTAAGAGCGGGAGCAAGTTCGGATTGGATCTGAACCTGTAATCTGGTTGGGTTGGACCCAAGCCGGATTAGGACTGAGTTAGTGAGTTGGACTCATAGTGACTAGTGTTATATGGGCTTTAGTGAATGGGCCACGAGAGTGGAGCCCACTTTCACTCCCTATATATAGTGGAGCACCATAACCTAGAAGGGTTAATCGTTGATCGGTTAGGTCATTCCATGTGATGGAAACCCTAGCTCCACAGTAGTCCTGTCGTCGTAACGAACCTAGAAGTTTGCCGCCGGTGCTCCTCCTTGCACGTGCGGATACCAGCAGAGGTGTTGTACGATCAGCACCAGGACGATCGGTTCGCAAAGGGCTGCACTGCATCTTCTGACGTGTTTCATCAGTAATCCACAACTGCGCGTCTAGTGGTAAACCTCGTGGCCTTCTACCTTGGCTAGATCTTGGGATCACCATGTTGGAGGAATTTTTTTGTTTTATCTCTGCGTGGCCCAACAGTGGTATCAGAGCGATAGCTTCTGGTTTTAGGCTCGAGATCTCGCATATGTGATATGCGGTAGGCTGTAGATGAGATCTATATGTTGTTTTGGTGGTCGATCTATGAGATAGATCGGTTTTGGACGAGGTTGATTGGATCAACTGTACACGGGGAATGGTAGATCTGATTTCCGTGATCATACTGCTGAGGTCGTGGAACGACATACCCCTACCGGTCGGCTTCCGCCATCGGGATAGACTGTGACACGTATATCCAGATGCGGTGATCGAAGATCAAAGAGTTTCACAACGTCGGTAGATATCCTATCTATACATAACTTGTTTTTGCAGGAAGTTGTGAATGGTATGGTTCATGTGCATGTGATGTATGTGTGTAATCCATACGTGATCTGCGAATCACGGGTTTTGTCAGTCAGCTGGAGCCTAGGTGCTGTCATTTTTATTGTATAACGACCTGCATGTCGGATTCTCCTTGTCATTTACTTTACTAAGCTAGTGTAGCTGTTTGGAGAACCCGGAAGGCATGCAAGGCGTTGTACATGTCGGCGACATGGAGTAAGACGCCAAGTGACAAGAGTTTGCACGAGTCGGATTACAGGCTTTGTGGAGATGGAGATCGCCATGAAGAGAGCCATACCATTTCACATTATAATTTCTTTATTTTGTGTTATTGTTATGTCTCTATTTACCTCTATTAGATAGTCGGTAAAATTTAATCCCTCAAAGAAGGTCTATTCAGTTTTCCCACCAGTGTTTGCACCATCACAAGTCGGACATTTTTGGTAGTGGGCTCATAAAATTGAGGTGCTGCCAATTCTTTCCGACTAGGTGGGTTCGAGTCGGACTCTTACTGTGGAAACACTTGGTAAGCAAGACGGGTCTATCACAACAGTTGTGGGGCTCGGGGAAAATTTGGACGGGAGCTGGGGCATGTGATGCCACCCTTCCAACAGGAGTCATATGAGATACGATTGACAAGGAGTTGTCTACCTAGATCACTTGGTGGCTAGCGTTGATGCTAAAGCTCACTAGCCGAATTGCTTAATTAGGATCCTGAATCACTAAGTAACCATCAGAGGGGTGTTGGTTTTAGTGGGAGCATAAAATATTAAAGTGTTTAATATGCTTGCTCTTTTATGAATACATGTCTTAAGTGTTTTGCATATTTTCTGTTGTAGATCATGGCACCAAGTAGCAGTCACTCTCAGATATCCGGTTTTGCGTTGAGAACCATTCTTGAGAAAGATAAACTGAACGACACTAATTTTACCAACTGGTATCGAAATCTGAGAATTGTTCTCAAACAAGAAAAGATGGACCATGTCCTAGACAACCCACTTCCAGATGAGCCGAATGAGAATGCGGCTGTCGCTGCCACCAATGCCTACCGTCGGGCTAAGGATGAGTCCACGGATATTAGCTATCTTATGCTTGCTCACATGGAACCGGACTTGCAAAAGCAGTTCGAGAATGTTGAGGCCTACGATATGATCGAAAGCCTCAAAAGTATGTTGCAGGCTCAGGCGAAGACTAAGAGGTATCAAGTCTCTCAGGCTTTGCTGAGTTGCAAGCTTAAGGATGGTGATCCACTGAGTCCGCATGTGATCAAAATGGTTGGTTATGTGCAGTCTCTGGAGAGGCTTGGCTATCCCATTAGCAAAGAGTTCGCTACGGATATAATTCTGAACTGTCTTCCTAGTTCATATGGCCAGTTCATTTTGAACTACCACATGTATGGCATGGATAAGAAGCTCACTGAATTGCATGGGATGCTCAAGCAGGCAGAGGCAGATCTCAAGAAGGGCGCAAGTCAAGTGTTGATGGTGCAGAATAAGGCTAAGTTCAAGAAGAGTTCTTGGACTAAGAAGAAGGCTAAGTCAGGAGGAAAGCAGGCTCAGGACCCGGTCCCAAGCGCTTCCTCAGGGACTAATCCATCTCCTTCAGCCAGATCTACTTCCTTCTATTGCAAGGCAGATGGCCACTGGAAGAGGAACTGCAGCAAGTATTTGGCTGATAAAGCCAAGAGTGGAGGTATGACTTCCGACTCAGGTACACTTGTTTGTAATGTTATAGACATATATCTTGCTGATGCACCTAATAGTTCTTGGGTATATGATATCGGATCAGTTATTCACATCTGGAACTCGTTGCAGGGACTGGTAAGAACTAGGAGCGTAGCAAGAGGCGAGGTTGATATTCGAGTCGGCAACAAAGCAAGAGTTGCTGCGTTGGAAGTCGGCACGATGCAACTTCATTTACCTTCCAGATTCATTATGGAACTGAATAATTGTTATTATGTTCCGATTCGGTCAAGAAACATTATTTCTGCTTCATGTTTGATGAGGCAAGGCTATGAGTCGAATATCAATAATAATGGTTGTTCTTTGTATTTGAATGATATGTTTCACGGCTTTGCACCCGTCTAGGACGGGTTATTTATTTTGAATCTTGATGGTGAGTCGGTTTATAACATAAATGTTAAAAGGTTGAAACCAAATGATCTGAATATGACTTACTTTTGGCACTGTCTGCTTGGTCATATAAGTTGGAAACGCATGAAGAAGCTCCATGATAATGGACCCCGAACTTCGTTCGACTTGGAGTCGTTCGAGACATACGAATCTTGCCTACTCGGCAAAATGACCAAGACACATTTTGCAAAGAGTGGCGAAAGGGCGTCCGACTTGTTGTGGACCAATGAGCACGCCAGCCAGGGGTGTTTATGAGTACTTCATTACTTTCACTGGTGATTTGAGTAGGTATGGATATATCTACTTGATGAAACACAAGTCGGAAGCCTTTGAAAAGTTCAAAGAATTCCAGAATGAAGCACATAATCAACTCGGCAAGAAAATAAAGTTTCTTCGGTTGGACCGAGGAGGCGAATACATGAGCCATGAGTTTGATGACCATCTGAAAAGTTGTGGAATAGTTCCCGAACTTACTCTGCCAGGAACGCCACAAAGGAATGGTGTTTCGGAAAGGCGGAATCGGACCTTGTTGGACATGGTACGGTTAATGATGAGTCGGACAGATCTGCCTTTATCATTTTGGGGTTATTGTCTAGAAACAGCGGCGTTCACACTAAATAGAGTACCATCAAAATTGGTAGAGAAGACACCGCACGAGATATGGACAGGCAAAAAGCCGAGTTTGTCTTTTCTTAAGATTTGGGGTTGTGAAGCATTTGTCAAGCGACTCTAGTAGGACAAGCTTACGGCCAAGTCGGATAAGTGTATTTTTGTGGGGTATCCGAGGGAAACCTTGGGTTACTACTTCTACAACCGAGAAGAGGGCAAAGTGTTTGTCGCTCGGAACGGTGTCATCCTTGAGAAAGAGTTTCTCAGTCGGGGAGTAAGTGGGAGCACGGTGCAGCTCAAAGAAATTCGAGAGGAACCGGCTAGAAGCGAGTCGGCAAAAACCTTGGAGGTTGAGCCGGTCGTGGCAGCTGAGCCGGCAACAGCACCTGTACTACGAAGATCGGCAAGATTACGAAGTGTTCGTGATGTGTTACTGTTAGACAGTGATGAGCCAGCAAATTATTCGGAAGCGATGGTGGGATCTGATTTTGAGTCATGGCTTGGAGCCATGAGATCCGAGTTAAAGTCCATGGATGAAAATCAAGTTTGAAACTTGGTTAATCTGCCAGACGGTGCAAGACCCGTCGAGTGCAAATGGGTCTTTAAGAAGAAAACTGATATGGATGGAAATGTTTCCGTCTATAAAGAACGCGTTGTCGCGAAGGGCTTCCGACAAGATCAAGGAATTGATTACGATGAGACTTTCTGTTCGGATCATGTTAGCGATAGCAGCCTATTTTGACTATGAAATATGGCAGATGGATGTCAAAACGTCTTTCCTTAAAGGAAATTTAACCGAGGACATGTATATGATACAACCCGAGGGTTTGGTCGATCTGGCTAATGCTAACAAGGTATGTAAACTTCAGAAATCCATTTATGAGTTGAAGCAAGCATCTCGGAGTTGGAATATTCGCTTTGATGAGGTAGTCAAATATATATGCTACTTCCTATATATAATTGTTGCATCATAATTATATCATGCTCATGTCATCATGCCACCTTGCATTTGAGCATCATATAAAACCCTTTTCAATTTGGATCTCCTCTCATATGCATCATTAATTGTATTTGCCTCTTGATATTGTATTTGGTTATTGATATATTGTTTAAATGCCCAAGTTGAGTTGGGGGCATATCTTTTATTCAACTCCATCACCTTTCCTT
The DNA here is from genome assembly GCA_023614405.1 of Avena insularis. Classification (NCBI taxonomy): domain Eukaryota; kingdom Viridiplantae; phylum Streptophyta; class Magnoliopsida; order Poales; family Poaceae; genus Avena; species Avena insularis. Next base: position 156,988,217 of record CM042691.1, on the reverse strand, counting down.
GTCACCCCATCATTCCACCATTCCACCATATATGAGCATTGCAACTTATTTGGTTTTACCTCTAGCTCATGTGGGTTGGGATGGATCCAATTCTATTTCCACATGCTCTCATATTAGCATCATGTTGTTTTCACATTATTGATATGTGGAGCCACCTTTGCATGCATTATGAGTAGTGCTCCTTTTCCTAGCTTTCATATGGATTATTATGGATTTATGCTCATGTTGGGATATTTTTGGGACTATTAAACATCTAGTGGAATATACACACTAGCAAGTCCCAATTATAATCAAATATGGTCATCTCCATCTACTCCACATGGGGCATCCTTTTAATTCTTTAGCTTGGCTTATTCCATATTTTTGGAATGCATATGTATAAATGCCATGGATAATTATTTTGTTTTCACAAGATAAAACCTAGCATTAATGATTATGCATGGGCCATGCAATCATAACCCTTGGCCTTCTTCTCTTTGTGTTGTTTTATCTTGGTTTGAGCTTTGCTTTTAAATTCAAACTATATGTTTCTTTTTGGATCTCTTAAACCATAATATAAACCTACCCTTTGGTTTGGCTAATACAAACCATCCCTAACCCTAAAACCCCTCTCTCTTTTCTATCTCTAAACCCTCACCACCTTTTATCTCGTCCTCTCCTTTGACTAGATCTTGTTTGATCTTTGCTTGATCTTGCTTGATCTTGTCAAAAACACCCAACCTCACCTCTCTCACCTCACCCCCTCTCTCCAAAACCCTACCCGAGCCACCCCTCTCTAGCTAACCCTAGCTACCCACACCTCCCTCACCCCCTCTCTCTACCATGCAGGCCCCACCTAGCCACCCTACTCCCCCTGGCCGAGCTACCCTCCTACCCCAACTCTAGCACCAGCCCTAACCCGAGACCATCCCATCTACCTAACCCGAGGACCATCTAACCTAACCTGAGCCTCCTCTCTCTCTCTACTCTAACTCCCCTCCAGCCCGAGCCTCCCCACCGTCCCTGCCGTCCCCACCTGGCAGCCCTACCTGCCTGCCCTGGATCAGCCCCAGCCAGCCCAGCCAGCTCGACCACGTGACCGTGGAGAAGAAGAAAAGGTGGCACCGAGCCACCTTTATCTACCCACTCCCGCACGGCATCTCCTCCCTCCCCCTCACTTTTTCCTCCTCCCACACGCTCCTCTGCCTCTCCCAGATCTGTCCCAAGCCGTGCCCTTCCCCCTCTTCCTCCCCTTCTACCACACATCCACCTCGTCGGCCACCATCGGTGCCGATCACCAACTCCTCGTATCAGGCGGCGGGCGCGGTGCTCTGGTTGTCGAGGAAGTCCGTGGAGAACCCCTGCATCACCCTGTACACGCCGTCGCGGAGGAGAAGCACCAGGGCCGAAGATCACCGCCGCCACCGACGCCAAACCCTAGAGCTCCGGCCGTCTGCATCGCCGCCGATCCCCTGCGTCCCAAGCTGTTCCGTCACCACCGACCCACTCTCGGTGAGCGCCCGAACCTCCCAGGCACCTCTGCTAGCCGATCGGTTGCCTGTTCGCTGCGTCGTTGCGTTTAAATCCGCTCGGCGCTCTCGTCGCGAGAACCTACCTAGCAGCGCCATCGCAACCTCCCAACAACCCCAAGCCACCGCATGAAGCCGGTAGCCGCCAAGGCTGAGGTCGCCAGATCGAGCCCTGGGCGCCCCTGTTTTTCCTCTGCGCGTGCGGACACCGATCTCTCGTCAGATCGCGAGGAAGAACAACAGTACGGGCGTCCTTTTGGCAGATAGCCCCTTTTTGTTTTCTCGCCTCAACCCGCGCTCCTAGAGGTCCCACTAGTCAGCCTCCGTGGCCTTCTTCCAGAAAACCCCCTGGCCTCCTTTAATCTTAACCCGTGCTCCAGCCCTAGCCCCACCTGTCAGTCGCTACAGTCCCCACCCTTGACATGTGGGCCGTAGCCGCTGGGCCCGCTTGTCAACTGCGTGGGCTAGCCAGAGCCGCGGTAGGAAAAGGTTTTCTGCGCGCGTGGCCCCATTTCCGTTTGACCCCACCCGTCAGTGTCTAGGGCTAGGACAAGCTGAGTAAGAAAAGGATTTCTGTTTTCTGTTTTGATTTAAACCTTTTCAAAATTAATTTAAATTCAAATTCAAATCTGTTTTTAAATAACTTTTAAAATATAATTCCAAATTAAACATGTAATATATGTTTTGAGATCAGAAAAATGTGAGGAATTCAAATATGCCATCCAAAATAAAATGCCCTTTTTCTTAATTAATTAATAACTTTTGTTTTATAACTCCAAATTTGACAAATAATATGTCTAAATCGATCAGCTCGACGAGACCTTTCTATTTATGCTTCCATGTTCTGAATTGCAGCATGCATAATATAAATATAAAGTATACAGCAACTTATTTGAGGATAAAAGGTGACTAAAACTCAATAAAAGGTTTTATTCTTGTATTCCACACCTCACCCATGCCATGCTGCATTATTGCCATGCAAATTGTGCATCATTCATCATGGCATGATTGTTTGCTTGTCGCATTTTATTCATATGCTTGTGCACTTTATTTATGTTGGCCCTTGTGTGTTTGGTTCTTCTTTGAATAGACGCTGAGCAGGGGATCTATCAAGAAAACCTAGGAGCATTACCCAGATCCTTCTCTCGCTTCAACTGAGCTGCCAGGCAAGCACTACCATATGCTTGCATACATATAGTACCTATTTCCACTATCTTATTCTTGCATCATTGAGTCGCGATTGCATTAAACTAAATCCCAAGTACTGCATAGCCTTTACTTTTAAACCCCACCGAAGCTTGTTCCTCCATCCCATGAGCCATTACTACAGGAGTTGTTTGAGCCATGCGAGTCGTAGAACAGCATGTGTAGGGTATGTGAGTGTCTGATGGATAACGAGGTACCTAAACAACTTAACCTGAGTAGTAATGGGATAACTAATGAAAGTGGCACCGGTGAGCAATATTTGTTATTTGGTTTTTCGTGCTCACTTGTGTCCCGTAGGACCCCGAGTACTTGATTCCTGTTCCCTGAATATTCGCGCTATCCACATCTGGGAGGCTTATGAACCCCCCTAAGCCAGAGCTTGATTCATTCTTATTTCTTGGGGCCACAATTAGTTTGCGGCTTTATTACTATCCTGTACTTATGCCATGCTTTACTGCTTTATTTAAGATTGTGCGTGGAGCACCTGTACTATTTAGGTCCGTGACACGTTTTCGCTGTATCGACAAGCCCAGTCACACTTTCGGGTTCCCAGTCGTTTACAGCCGTCCACACAAACCTTGAGTCCGTCTCGGAGCCGGCCAGCTTCGTTGCGGGTAGCTTAATGGGGTGGCCCCCTGAAATATTTCTGAATCCTGTGATCGCTTTGTCGTGACTGCCTCGTTAGGTTTTGATTTGGTTTTTCCGAGGTTGATCGAGTGTGTGTTGCTATTTGTGCACCCCTGCAGGGTAAAACTTTCTAAAAGCCGTGTCCGCGGTTATGGACGACTTGGAGCATAGTTTCTCGATCATAGACAAGTATAACTAAAGTACCGCTTTTAATTTGACTAAGTATCTGACTAGTAAATAGTGCAACACTCATGGAATGGATAATAAAACTGCCAACTGATGGGGGGGTTGTTCGTCCGCTTCCTCGTTGGTAAGCGAGGAGGAGGATGGGTCTGTTAATATTACTGTTATAACTGTTGTTATTAATTCACGGGCATCCGTCTATCTTTGGTTAGGCGGATGGTTAGCGAGTATCTGTAGAATTGTTAGGGTTTATCTTTTGCTGCAATTGCGTCACCCCAGGTTGTGTCCCCTTTAGAGGCATAAAGACTTGCTGAGTACACCTAGGGTCTCACACGATAAATTGTTTGATTCAGATGAACAGGTGAACTCGCAAGATGGATACTGGGTGGAGGAGACGGACGATGTTGGCAACGATCACTCGGTGTAGAGATTCCGGGAACGGGGATCCGTGAGATCTGTGGGCGGGATGTGTTTATTTATGGGGCATCTTATGCCGATTTGCTTCTTATCCGTACTCGGATCTTGTTTGCCGCTTCCGCCTGATACTCTGATGTTTGATGTATGAGGAGATATCCTAAACTATTATATCTATCTAGGATATTTGGATCTTGCCGTATGGCGTTGCAATATTTATATTTCTTTTAGATGGAATGGCTCTGAGGACTGTTGTATGGTGGCTTGCATACATACTCATTTGTGTATGTAGTTGATCCCTTCGCCTGCCGATTACGCCGCTCGTTCTAGTCCCGATGTGTGGAAATGGTTAGGACGGCCGAAAGGTCTACCTGTGAGTGGCATTTGGGCCCCACCGTACTATTTTAACCATTTCCGCCCATCCAGGCTTGTAACTAAGAGCGTAATTCACCGAGGTAGTTACAATTTGTATCAGAGCCATCCCGCCCTTCAGGGTCTCAGCCAAATGGTCGTTGTCAGTCTAGCAAATATTTTTGGTAGCTATGTATACTAGGGAAAAAACAAAACGCGAGAGTAGGCCTGCTTCCACTTTTCTTCTTACCCACCACCCACCCTTTTCTGGTAAGGAAGTATAACGTTTTCAATCCTCTTCCTAAAATTCAAACTAGGATTCACGTGTTCTGGGTTTCCGTAGTACCATAGAAAGTGTGTGTGTGTGTGTAATTCCTTGAATATCTGTTGCATCCAATTTGTTATCACAATCTGCCTTTGGTTATCAACTGTTGGTACATTCCATACTGACAGGCTTTTGAAAACCGGCGCGATCTATCTGACTCCTTGTTAACCGGTAACATCTTCTTAAGGGTGTCCTTCCTTCTAGCAACTCCACATTCTGTGTAAGCATCAGTTGCTAATCTCTACCTGATAAGTGTTTTTGCGCATCTATTGGTATTTTAATGCCGAAAAATGTGGAAAAAATTTCTTTGATACATCTGTGCTTCCACACTCCTTTTCAGTCGTGTGTGAAACATTATCTATCTCCCTTTTATCAGCATGTCCATGCTAACTCATTCTTTTGTCACCGGCGCTTAATCCTGGAGTTTCATTTCATCTCAAATTCTCTTAGGCTAATTACATAACATGTGTCGATCCGATGCTGGTGATTGTAATTTGGTTCTCGGCATAGCTATAGGACACTTATCATGAGTGGAATATGGAAAATGCTATCACCACTATCCTCCAAATGGTGACGGTTATCTCCTGTGATTTTGAGTACACCGTGATCATATCTATGCATATTCAAGCATCTTTGGCAATCCGGAGTTTCTCAAAGCACTACGGCGGTCTATCATCTGTCCATCATGCTGCATATCTTTTTGAACTCCATATCTGCAAAATTCTCTTTGAGACAAGGGAATTGCACCTTTTCGTCTCTGGTAGCTTTGCTTGAGGTATGAGCTATCATCGTTTCTTTATCCAAGATCTCTTTATCTTTGTAACCGGTGATCCAATCGACAATGTGAACCAGGTGACATCTCTTTTTCTTCCGAAGGACCAGATAATCTATTCTTCTAGTGCATCTTCTTCAACACGAACCCGTGCTCTTAATATTGATCTTTCTAAGAGCGTTCAGCTCAGGAAGTGTTCGAGCATTTGTTCGTTCCTCTCACCTTTTTGAACTTGATATTCTGGGAATATCTTGTTAATCCATGGTGGTATATGTTGATAATATGCTTGCCTATTCGATATCAATGGAAGGACATGAAGATCATCTGTGTCTCTTTCTCTCAAGCTTCGTGAGCACTGCCTGTGTGCAAAGTCTCAAAGTGAGAATTCTGACTTTTTGAAGTCACCTATCTCGGCCACGTCCTTCTGCTAAATAGATTGCTTCAATTCTAGAATCAACAAGTTCATTGTTAATTCTATCTTCCATCTTCAACCAACCCGGAGTTTTCCTTGTTGGCGAGTTATCAGCATCGCTCCGCTGAAGATTTCCTCAAGACTGCTAAATCTCTCTCAATCATTTCAAGAAGAACATGGAGTTCTTTCACCTCAGTCTCGTCAAGTAATCTCTTGAAACCCTCTCGCGCTATCGTCTATGCTCAATCCACCGGGGGCCATGAAGATTTTTCAGATCTTTTGTAATCCTTATGTTCAAGTGGTGCTATCTTTTTCTTTATCTGTGGAATCTTAGAGTTGTCTCCGTGATCTTCCTTCATATCTTTCCGGTGGCTGGTTACTTATGATATCACGACAACATCATCACCCTTATCTATCTTGGATCCGGTGAATCATTTGCATCAATCTTTGTTTTCTTACGGAGTTCCATGAGCTCTTCTTGTCAATACCTTCAGTCTGTTTCGGTAGTTGGGTTGCATGGTTTTCTTATTCATGTGCGGAGTAATGCTTTGAGTGCGGGATGGAGTAGCTACCATACCACTACTCTTATCATTCACTCTTGTACATTGAATTGGTGAATTAATGTGATTTCACTCATTCCACGGAAGTTAGAAGTGGCCTTTATCCCTCGATACTTTTACTTCCGTCCTTGTTTTTTTTTCCGGAGTGCTCTCTCGAAGAAAGTAATCAATAATCTCTTGTTGGTGGTCTATCTATTCTAGATGGAGCAAATCTTCAATTATCTGGTGGAAACAAACGCAAACTCTTTTCTGCCCTCGTCATTCTACCGATGCTCGGCATCCCCAAACAAGATGAAAGGAAACTATCTCTCTTTTTGTTTCATCAATTCTTTTCTGTGGTAAAGCCAATTATGGTTGAGGCCATCAGCCGCAAATCTATTGTGTTAGCCTCAAGGCTAAAGAAAGCAATAAGTATCTCTACAATAAACTCCAGATCCTCCATATTCTTTGCTTCTCGGGATTCCACCATGATCCGGCTTCACATCCGTCTCTGGAAGTTATATCCGCGCACCTCAATTGCGTGATCCGTTGGGTCTTACCGGCGCAGGAAGAATCTAATCCGACGATGTCTAACTAAATCTTTCTGTTGATATCAAGGGACTCTATTGTTTGAAGGCAATATTGTTTCCGTACTTCATTTCTCAAATCCGAGAGAAGATACGATGCTATTGTCATAGTGGTTCAAAACCTCTCCAATCTAACTCTTTTTCTTCCGGCGAGATAAAGATTCATCCTCTCTCGTATCAGTAAATCTTTAATCTTAACGGTGTGTCTTTCTTTATCCATGATACATCATGTTTTTCTTTTCTTTCACAAGTGGTTATATTCTTTTATCATGTTTCTTGAGTAAACCGGAGCTATGTCCATCCTATCCTTCGTGTCTCACGACAATCCTTCAACTCTTCTAACCGTTGTTTCTCAAGCAAAATGCAAGACTCGCAACAAGTCTGGCAAGTTTTGAAAGGTGTATCGGTCGCACCATTCCGTTGTTCATCAACTTGGGAACGTGAGGGTCACCTTCGTTCGAACACCCGCCTCTCCTTGTGTTGTTTTCTTTTTCCTAGGAATCTCGGGGCGAGATTCTTGTTTAGTGGGGGAGAGTTGTAGCATCCCAATTGTCTAACAATTGCAATGCTACTAGCCTAGTCTATATATATGCTAGTTCCTATATATAATTGTTGCATCATAATTATATCATGCTCATGTCATCATGCCACCTTGCATTTGAGCATCATATAAAACCCTTTTCAATTTGGATCTCCTCTCATATGCATCATTAATTGTATTTGCCTCTTGATATTGTATTTGGTTATTGATATATTGTTTAAATGCCCAAGTTGAGTTGGGGGCATATCTTTTATTCAACTCCATCACCGTTCCTTGTCACCCCATCATTCCACCATTCCACCATATATGAGCATTGCAACTTATTTGGTTTTACCTCTAGCTCATGTGGGTTGGGATGGATCCAATTCTATTTCCACATGCTCTCATATTAGCATCATGTTGTTTTCACATTATTGATATGTGGAGCCACCTTTGCATGCATTATGAGTAGTGCTCCTTTTCCTAGCTTTCATATGGATTATTATGGATTTATGCTCATGTTGGGATATTTTTGGGACTATTAAACATCTAGTGGAATATACACACTAGCAAGTCCCAATTATAATCAAATATGGTCATCTCCATCTACTCCACATGGGGCATCCTTTTAATTCTTTAGCTTGGCTTATTCCATATTTTTGGAATGCATATGTATAAATGCCATGGATAATTATTTTGTTTTCACAAGATAAAACCTAGCATTAATGATTATGCATGGGCCATGCAATCATAACCCTTGGCCTTCTTCTCTTTGTGTTGTTTTATCTTGGTTTGAGCTTTGCTTTTAAATTCAAACTAGATGTTTCTTTTTGGATCTCTTAAACCATAATATAAACCTACCATTTGGTTTGGCTAATACAAACCATCCCTAACCCTAAACCCCCTCTCTCTTTTCTATCTCTAAACCCTCACCACCTTTTATCTCGTCCTCTCCTTTGACTAGATCTTGTTTGATCTTTGCTTGATCTTGCTTGATCTTGTCAAAAACACCCAACCTCACCTCTCTCACCTCACCCCCTCTCTCCAAAACCCTACCCGAGCCACCCCTCTCTAGCTAACCCTAGCTACCCACACCTCCCTCACCCCCTCTCTCTACCATGCAGGCCCCACCTAGCCACCCTACTCCCCCTGGCCGAGCTACCCTCCTACCCCAACTCTAGCACCATCCCTAACCCGAGACCATCCCATCTACCTAACCCGAGGACCATCTAACCTAACCCGAGCCTCCTCTCTCTCTCTACTCTAACTCCCCTCCAGCCCGAGCCTCCCCACCGTCCCTGCCGTCCCCACCTGGCAGCCCTACCTGCCTGCCCTGGATCAGCCCCAGCCAGCCCAGCCAGCTCGACCACGTGACCGTGGAGAAGAAGAAAAGGTGGCACCGAGCCACCTTTATCTACCCACTCCCGCACGGCATCTCCTCCCTCCCCCTCACTTTTTCCTCCTCCCACACGCTCCTCTGCCTCTCCCAGATCTGTCCCGAGCCGTGCCCTTCCCCCTCTTCCTCCCCTTCTACCACACATCCACCTCGTCAGCCACCGTTGGTGCCGATCACCAACTCCTCGTATCAGGCGGCGGGCGCGGTGCTCTGGTTATCGAGGAAGGCCGTGGAGAACCCCTGCATCACCCTGTACACGCCGTCGCGGAGGAGAAGCACCAGGGCCGAAGATCACCGCCGCCACCGACGCCAAACCCTAGAGCTCCGGCCGTCTGCATCGTCGCCGATCCCCTGCGTCCCAAGCTGTTCCGTCACCACCGACCCACTCTCGGTGAGCGCCCGAACCTCCCAGACACCTCTGCTAGCCGATCGGTTGCCTGTCGCGTCGTGCGTTTCATCGAGCGCTCTCGGCGCGGCGAGCTCACGTCGTCGAAGACCGTTCTCTCGTCGCGAGAACCTACCTAGCCGCGCCACTGCAACCTCCCAACAACCCCCAAGCCACCGCAGCGGTAGCCGCCGCCGCGCGCGCGCGAGGTCGCCAGATCGAGTCCTGGGCGCCCCTGTTTTTCCTCTGCGCGTGCGGACACCGATCTCTCGTCAGATCGCGAGGAAGAACAACAGTACGGGCGTCCTTTTTGCAGATAGCCCCTTTTTGTTTTCTCGCCTCAACCCGCGCTCCTAGAGGTCCCACTAGTCAGCCGTCGTGGCCTTCTTCCAGAAAACCCCCTGGCCTCCTTTAATCTTAACCCGCGCTCCAGCCCTAGCCCCACATCGATCATGCAGTCCCCACCTTGACATGTGGTAGTGGCCACTGGGCAGCTTGTCAACCGCGTGGGCTAGCCAGAGCCGCGGTAGGAAAAGGTTTTCTGCGCGCGTGGCCCCATTTCCGTTTGACCCCACCCGTCAGTGTCTAGGGCTAGGACAAGCTGAGTAAGAAAAGGATTTCTGTTTTCTGTTTTGATTTAAACCTTTTCAAAATTAATTTAAATTCAAATTCAAATCTGTTTTTAAATAACTTTTAAAATATAATTCCAAATTAAACATGTAATATATGTTTTGAGATCAGAAAAATGTGAGGAATTCAAATATGCCATCCAAAATATATTTTGAACACTTTAATTTTCGAGTTGATTAAAATTACAAATAAAATGCCCTTTTCCTTAATTAATTAATAACTTTTGTTTTATAACTTCAAATTTGACAAATAATATGTCTAAATCGATCAGCTCGACGAGACCTTTCTGTTTATGCATTCCATGTTCTGAATTGCAGCATGCATCATATAAATATAAAGTATACAGCAACTTATTTGAGGATAAAAGGTGACTAAAACTCAATAAAAGGCTTTATTCTTGTATTCCACACCTCACCCATGCCATGCTGCATTATTGCCATGCAAATTGTGCATCATTCATCATGGCATGATTGTTTGCTTGTCGCATTTTATTCATATGCTTGTGCACTTTATTTATGTTGGCCCTTGTGTGTTAGGTTTTTCTTCGAATAGACGCTGAGCAGGGGATCTATCAAGAAAACCCAGGAGCATTATCCAGATCCTTCTCTCGCTTCAACTGAGCTGCTAGGCAAGCACTACCACATGCTTGCATACATATAGTACCTATTGCCACTATCTTATTCTTGCATCATTGAGTCGCGATTTCATTAAACTGTATCCCAAGTACTGCATAGCCTTTACTTTTAAACCCCACCGAAGCTTGTTCCTCCATCCCAAGAGCCATTACTACAGGAGTTGTTTGAGCCATGCGAGTCGCAGAACAGCATGTGTAGGGTATGTGAGTGTCTGATGGATAACGAGGTACCTAAACAACTTAACCTGAGTAGTAATGGGATAACTAATGAAAGTGGCACCGGTGAGCAATATTTGTTATTTGGTTTTTCGTGCTCACTTGTGTCCCGTAGGACCCCGAGTACTTGATTCCTGTTCCTTGAATATTCGCGCTATCCACATCCGGGAGGCTTATGAACCCCCTCTGAGCCAGAGCTTGATTCATTCTTATTTCTTGGGGCCACAATTAGTTTGGGGCTTTATTACTATCCTGTACTTATGCCATGCTTTACTGCTTTATTTAAGATTGTGCGTGGAGCACCTGTACTGTTTAGGTCCGTGACACGTTTAGTGTATCGACAAGCCCGTCACACTTTCGGGTTCCCACCATTTACAGCCGTCCACACAAACCTTGAGTCCGTCTCGAGCCGCCGGCCGTTGCGGTGTAGCTTAATGGGGTGGCCCCTGAAATATTCTGAATCTGTGATCGCTTTGCCTCGTTGGGTTTTGATTTGGTTTTTCGAGGTTGATCGTGTGTGTTGCTATTTGTGCACCTGCGGTAAAACTTTCTAAAGCCGTGTCCGCGGTTATGGACGACTTGGAGCACAGTTTCTCGATCATAGACAAGTATAACTAAAGTACCGCTTTTAATTGGACTAAGTATCTGACTAGTAAATAGTGCAACACTCATGGAATGGATAATAAAACTGCCAACAGATGGGGGGGTTGTTCGTCCACTTCCTCGTTGGTAAGCGAGGAGGAGGATGGATCTGTTAATATTACTGTTATAACTGTTGTTATTAATTCACGGGCATCCATCTATCTTTGGTTAGGCGGATGGTTAGCGAGTATCTGTAGAATTGTTAGGGTTTATCTTTTGCTGCAATTGCGTCACCCCAGGTTGTGTCCCCTTTAGAGGCATAAAGACTTGCTGAGTACCCCTAGGGTCTCACACGATAAATTGTTTGATTCAGATGAACAGGTGAACTCGCAAGATGGATACTGGGTGGAGGAGACGGACGATGTTGGCAACGATCACTCGGTATAGAGATTCCGGGAACGGGGATCCGTGAGATCTGTGGGCGGGATGTGTTTATTTATGGGGCATCTTATGCCGATTTGCTTCTTATCCGTACTCGGATCTTGTTTGCCGCTTCCGCCTGATACTCTGATGTTTGATGTATGAGGAGATATCCTAAACTATTATATCTATCTAGGATATTTAGATCTTGCCGTATGGTGTTGCAATATTTCTATTTCTTTTAGATGGAATGGCTCTGCGGACTGTTGTATGGTGGCTTGCATACATACTCATTTGTGTATATAGTTGATCCCTTCGCCTGCCGATTACGCCGCTCGTTCTAGTCCCGATGTGTGGAAATGGTTAGGACGGCCGAAAGGTCTACCTGTGAGTGGCATTTGGGCCCCACCGTACTATTTTAACCATTTCCGCCCATCCAGGCTTGTAACTAAGAGCGTAATTCACCGAGGTAGTTACAATGGTGGTGAAGATGAACTCTGTGTAAAGGGTTACAGGGATGTGAGTTATCTTACCGACTCAGATGATTCTCGTTCGCAATCCGGATACATGTTTATTATAAACGGAGATGCTGTGAGTTGGAAGAGTTCCAAGCAAGTGACTATGTCTGTATCTACAATAGAGGCTGAGTATATTGCCGCCTCCGAGGCAGCAAAGGAAGTTGTTTGGATGAGGAATTTCCTCATGGATCTTGGTGTGGTTCATGGCTCGTCCAATCCGTTAGACGTGTATTGTGACAACAATGGTGCTATTGCACAAGCCAAGGAACCTACAAAACACCAGTAGAACAAGCACATACTCATGCAGTACCACCTGATTCGCCAGTTCCTGGATCAGGGTGATATCAAGTTATGAAAGGTACACACGGATGCAAATATTGCCGATCCGTTGACAATGCCGTTACCATACCCAATGCATGGGGCGCACCTAAGAGCCAAGGGCATTAGATGCTTAGACATGTGATGTCGGAAGATTGACTCTAGCGCAAGTGGGAGACTGTTGGGAATATGCCCTAGAGGCAATCATGTATGATGAGATTTCCCATTGTATTCATAAAGATATTATGTTGTCCTTGTATGAGCATCTGATGTATATCATTGATTATGTGATTCGGTTGTGGAACTATACATTCATGTTGTTTGTACTAAATATCCTTGGTCATTGAGGTTGTGTTGGACACACAACTTAGACCAATGTGAAAGTTGTCTTGATGACTCGGTTCCACTTGTCATGGGCATGGAGATGCTATTCCAACTTACACAGATTCGTCTAAAGAGTTTAGCGAGTCGGATTGACCCATATTGAGGTACAACGAACAAGTTGTCATTTGTATATCTCAATCAATGTAATCCTTAGACCCGAGGTTATTGCATAGTCCGAGTTGAGGATCACCGACTTTGATTCTGTCAAACACTGATCCGTAACTGTGCAGTTATAAAGGCAGAGTTCGGGTCGACTGAGAATCAAGCTGCATGATGTAAATAACCAAGATGGCATTTTACCCCTCCACTTGGAGAGATATTCTCTGGGCCCTCTCTGATGATATGATTCAGAAAGCATGGCCATACATAACTCGGTTAAGTGTTAACCGAGGCGATCGACTAAGAGTTAGTGGGATGAATCACTTATCTCGGATCGAGAAGAGAGTCAGACTATTTAAGGGATGACAAATATTTGCCTATAGTCTGACAAGGCATATCGTGAGGAAAAAGGGACTCGGACTCAAGTCGCATTGGAAAGGCAAGTCGTCATGACTCTTTGATACTTGGGAGTTGGCACGTTCTGCTAGGAGCCGTTGTCGACTGATCGATTTGGAGACGGACTCTAATCGTGTCCAAGTAGCCATGATCCCACGGGGTCACACACTTAAGAGCGGGAGCAAGTTTGGATTGGATCTAAACCGGTAATCTGGTTGGGTTGGACCCAAGCCGGATTAGGACTGAGTTAGTGAGTTGGACTCACGGCGACTAGTGTTTTATGGGATTTAGTGAATGGGCCACGAGAGTGGATCCCACTTTCACTCCCTATATATAGTGGGCACCGTAACCCAGAAGGGTTAATCGTTGATCGGATAGATCATCCCATGTGTTGGAAACCCTAGCTGCACATCAGTCTTGCCGTCGTAACGAACCTAGGAGTTCGCCGCCGGTGCTCCTCCTTGCACGTGTGGATACCAGCAGAGGTGTTGTACGATCAGCACTAGGATGATCAGATCGCAAAGGGCTGCACTGCATCAACTGATGCGCTTCATCAGTAATCCGCACCTGCGCGTCTAGTGGTAAACCTCGTAGCCTTCTACCTTGGCTAGATCTTGGGATCACCATGTTAGAGGAAAAAGTTTTGTTTTATCTTTGCATGGCCCAACAAGGCTGTCATCTGGGACCTAGAATAGACACGTTTCCTGAACAGAGGTTGCTAATATCTGGTACCCAGCTATAAACAAAGTTAGAACAACGAAGGCGGCCAAAAAAATTCCGTCATAGCATGTTTCATTTATGGAGAGGCTAACATGTGGGACCCACCAGAGAGACCTTATATAGGTGTTGCATCAAGCAATGTTGCCAAGTTCGAATAAGGTAGGCGCGAGCGAGAAAAAATTCTAGCATGCACACGTTCTTCCAATGATATGTTGACATGTGGGACCCAGTAGCATGACCAAATGGAAGATTCGTCGAGCAACGCTATCTAGTTTGGAACAGGGTAGCGCTAGAGAAGAAAAAATTCCATCATATACACACTATTCTTCTAAGGTGAAGCTGACATATGGGACCCACCAGCCTGTATAAACGACTGATGCATCGAGAAACGTTGGAAAGTTCTAAACACGGAGGCGCGAGCAAGAAAAAATTCCTACATGCACACGTTTCTTCTAATGAGATTCTGACTTGTGGGATCCAGCTGCGTGACCAAACGGGTGATGTGGGACCCCGTATTTACGGTCCGAGAATCCCCGTTATGCCTGCAATTCACGTTCCCGTGATTACTGAGCCATGAGCATAAATGACGACTATCATTACAACATCTAGAAAGTAACGAGTACAAAACTTACATCATTTTGCCATTATGGCGGTTACAATGTTGGGAGTATGCCCTAGAGGCAATCATATATGATGATGTTTCCCATTGTATTCATAAAGATATTAAGTTGTCCTTGTATAAACATCTGATGTGTATCATTGAATATGTGATTCAGTTGTGGAACTATGCATTCATGTTGTTTCTACTAATATCCTTGGTCATCGAGATTGTGTTGGACACACAACTTAGACCAATGTGAAAGTCGATTGATGACTCGGGTCCACTTGTCATGTTCATAGAGATGCTATTCCAACTTACATAGATTCGTCTAAAGAGTTTAGCGAGTCAGGTTGACCCGTATTGAGGTACAATGAACAAATGTCATTTGTATATCTCAATCAATGTAATCCTTAGACCTGAGGTTATTGCACAGTCCGAGTTGAGGATCGCCGACTTAGGTTCTATCAAACATTGATCCATAGCTGGGCAGTTGTAAAGGCAGAGTTTGGATCGACTGAGGATCAAGCTACGTGATGTGAATAACCAAGATGGAATTTTGCCCCTCCAGTTGGAGAGATATTCTTTGGGCCCTCTCGGATGATATGATTCGGAAAGCATGACCATGCACGACTCTCTTAAGTTTTAACTGAGGTGATTGACTAAGAGTTAGTCGGTTGAATCACTTATATCGGATCGAGAAGAGAGTAAGACTATTTAAGGGATGACAAATATTCACCTATAGTTTTACAAGGTATATCTGGAGACAAAAGGGACTGGGATGCAAGTCGCATTGGAAAGTCAAGTCGTCATGATTCTTTGGTACTTGGGAGTCGACACATTCTGCTAGGAGCCGCTATCGACTAATTAATTGAGAGTCGGACTCCAATCATGTCCAAGTTGCCATGAGACTGCAGGGTCACACACTTAAGAGCGGGAGCAAGTTCGGATTAGATCTGAACCGGAAATCTGGTTGGGTTGGACCCAAGCCATATTTGGACTGAGTCAGTGAGATGGACTCATGTGACTAATATTATATGGGCTTTAGTGAATGGGCCACGGGTGAGTGGGGCCCACATTCACTCCCTATATATAGTTGGCCGCAAAAACCCAAGAGGCTTGATCGATCAGGTCATTCCATGTGTTGGAAACTCTATCTCCACAATAGTCCATCCACCGTTCTGAACCTAGTAGTTCACCGCCCGCCCTCCTCCTTGTATGTGTGGACACTAGCAGAGGCATTGTACCATCAACCCTTGGACGATCGTTAATTGGATCGATATTGCAGGGACTGCACTGCATCAACTGACGTGCTTCATCAGTAATCCGCAACCCCGCGTCTAGTGGTAAACCTCGTGGCTTTCTACCTCAGCTAGATCTTGGGATCACCACATTAGATGAAAAAGTTTTGTTTTATGTCTACGTGGCCCAACAGTGGTATCAGAGCAATAGCTTCCGGATTTAGGCTTGAGATCTCGCATATGTGATATACAGTTGGCTGTAGATTGGATCTATGTGCTGTTCTGGTGGTCGATCTATGAGATAGATCAGTTTTGTATGATGTTGATTGGATCAATTGTACTTGGGGAATGGTAGATCTGATTTCCGTGATCATACTGCTGAGGTCATGGAACGACATACCCCTAATGGTCGGTTTCCGACATCGGCCTAGTGGGGCCGCTGGCTTTTCCCTGTCATAGCGCCTTAGATGTCGTTGCAAGTTTTACAATGCCGGTAGATAGCGTATCTATGCATAACTTGTTTTTGCAGGAAGTTGTGAATGGTATGGTTCATGTGCATGTGATGTATGTGTGTAATCCATAAGTGATATGCGAATCACGGTTTTGTCAGCCGGATCGAGCCTAGGTGCTGTCATTTTATTGTATAATGACCTGCGTGTCAGATTCTCTATGTAATTTACTTTACTAAGCTAGTGTAGCTGTTTGGAGAATCCGGATGACGTGCAACTCGATGTATATGTCTGCAACATGGAGTAAGATGGCAAGTGACAAGAGTTGGCACGATTCGGATTACAGGCTTTGTGGAGATGGAGATCTCCATGAAGAGAGCGATACTATTTCACATTATAATTTCATTATTTTGTGTTGTTGATATGTCTCTATTTTACCTCGATTAGATAGTCGGTAAAATTTAATCCCTCAAAGTAGGTCTAGTCGCTTTTCCCGCCAGTGTTTGCACCATCACAAGTCGGACATTTTTTGTAGTGGGCTCATAAAATTGATGTGCTGCCAATCCTTTCCGACTAGGTGGGTTCGAGTAAAACTCTTACTGTGGAAACACTCGGTAAGCTAGACGGGTCTATCACAACGGTTGTGGGACTTGGGGAAAAGTCGGATGGGATCCAGGGCATGTGATGCCACCCAACCAACAGGAGTCGTATGAGATACGATTGAAAAGGAGTTGTCTACCTAAATCACTTGGCGGCTAGCAGTGATGCTAAAGCTCAATAGCCGACTTGCTTATTTAGGATCCTGAATCACTAAGTAACCATCGGAGGGGTGTTGGTTCTAGTGGGAGCATAAATATTAAAGTGTCTAATATGCTTGCTCTTTTATGAACACATGTCTTAAGTGTTTTGCATGTTTCTGTTGCAGATCATGGCACCAAGTAACAGTAACTCTCAGATATCTGGTTTTGCTTTGAGAACCATTCTTGAGCATGCTAAACTGAACGACACTAATTTTAACAACTTTTATCGAAATCTGAGAATTGTTCTCAAACAAGAAAACAAGGACCATGTACTAGACAACCCACTTCCAGATGAGCCGAATTAGAATGCGATAGTCGCTGCCACCAATGCCTACCCTCGGGCTAAGGATGAGTCCACGGATATTAGCTATCTTATGCTTTCTCACATGGAACCGGACTTGCAAAAGCAGTTTGAGAATGTTGAGGCCTACAATATGATCGAAAGCCTCAAAAGTTTGTTTCAGGCTCAGGCCAAGACTGAGAGGTATCAAGTCTCTCAGTCTTTGATAAGTTGCAAGCTTAAGGATGGTGATCCACTAAGTCCGCTTGTGATCAAAATGGTTGGTTACGTGCAGTCTCTAGAAAGGCTTGGCTACCCATTAGAGAAGAGTTTGCTACATATATAATTCTAAACTCTCTTCCTAGTTCGTATGGTGAGTTCACTTTGGACTACCACATGCATGGTATGGATAAGAAGCTCACTGAATTGCATGGGATGCTCAAGTAGGCAGGGGCGGATCTCAAGAAGGGTGCCAGTCAAGTGTTTATGGTGCAGAATAAGGCTAAGTTCAAGAAGAGTTCTTGGACTAAGAAGAAGGCTAAGTCGAGAGGAAAGCAGGCTCAGGACACGGTCCCAAGCGCTTCCTTAGGTACTAAGCCATCTCCTTCAGTCGGATCCACTTGCTTCTACTGCAAGGTGGATGGCCACTTGAAGAGGAATTGTAGCAAGTACTTGGCCGACAAAGCCAATATTGGAGGTATGACTTCCGACTGAAGTACACTTGTTCGCAATGTTATAGACATTTATCTTGCCGATGCACCTAATAGTTCTTGGGTATATGATACCAGATCAGTGATTCACATCTGCAACTCGTTGTAGGGATTAGTAAGAACTAGGAGTGTAGCAAGAGGCGAGGTTGATATTCGAGTCAGCAACAAAGCGAGAGTCGCTGCGTTGGAAGTTGACACGATGCAACTTCATTTACCTTCCGGATTCATTATGGAACTGAATAATTGTTATTATGTTCTAGTGCTCAGTCGAAACATTATTTCTCCTTCATGTTTGATGAGGCAAGGCTATGAGTCTAATATCAAGAATAATGGTTGTTCTTTGTATTTGAATGATATGTTTCACGTATTTTCACCCATCCAGGAAGGGGTATTTATTTTGAATCTTGATGGTGAGTCGGTTTATAGCATAAATGTTAAAAGGTTGAAACCAAATGATCTGAATATGACTTACTTTTGGCACTGTTGGCTTGGTCATATAAGTTGGAAACACATGAAGAATCTCCACGATGATGGACTCCTAACTTCGTTCGACTTGGAGTCGTTCGAGACATGCAAATCTTGCCTACTCGGCAAAATGACCAACACACCTTTTGCATAGAGTTGCGAAAGGGCATTCGACTTCTCGGGACTAGTACATAGTAATGTAAGTGGACCAATGAGCACGATAGCCAGGGGTGGTTATGAGTACTTCATTACCTTCACTATTGATTTGATTCGGTATGGATATATCTACTTGATGAAACATAAGTCGGAAACCTTTGAAAAGTTCAAAGAATTCTAGAATGAAGTATTGAATCAACTCGGCAAGAAGATAAAGATTCTTCGGTCGGACTGAGGAGGCGAGTACATGAGCCATGAGTTTGATGACCATATGAAAAGTTATGGAATAGTTCCTCAACTTACTCCGCCGCGAACGCCGCAGAGGATCGGTGTCTCGGAAAGGTGGAATCGGACCTTGTTGGACATGGTACAATCAATGATGAGTCAGACAAATCAGCCTTTATCATTTTGGGGTTATTATCTAGAAACAACAGCATTCACACTAAACAGAGTACCATAAAAATCGGTAGAGAAGACACCACATGAGATGTGGACAGGAAAAAAGTCGACTCTGTCTTTTCTTAGGATTTGGGGTTGTGAAGCGTTTGTCAAGCGACTTCAGTCGGACAAGCTTACAGCCAAGTCGGATAAGCGTACTTTCGTGGGGTATCCAAGGGAAACTTTGGGATACTACTTCTACAACCGAGAAGAGGGAAACGTGTTTGTCGCTCAGAACAGTGTCTTCCTAGAGAAAGAGTTTCTTAGTCGGGAATCAGTGGGAGAACGGTGCAGCTCAAAGAAATTCGAGAGGAACCGGCTAGTAGCGAGTCGGAAAAAACCTTGGAGGTTGAGCCGGTCGTGGTAGCTGAGCCGGCAGCGGCACCTATACTACAAAGGTCAGCAAGATTACAAAGTGTTCGTGATGTATTACTGTTAGACAGTGATGAGCCGGCAAATTATTCGGAAGCGATGGTGTGATATGATTCCGATTCATGGCTTGGAGCCATGAGATCTGAGTTAAAGTCCATGGATAAAAATCTAGTTTGGAACTTGGTTGATCTGCCAGACAATGCAAGACTCGTCGAGTGTAAATGGGTCTTTAAGAAGAAAACTAATATGGATGGAAATGTTTCCTTATATAAAGCACGTCTTGTCACAAAGGGGTTCCGACAAGTTCAAGGAGTTGATTATGATGAGACCTTCTCGCCCGTAGCGATGCTTAAATTAGTTCGGATCATGTTAGCTATAGCAGCCTATTTCGACTATGAGATATGGCAGATGGATGTCAAAATGGCTTTCCTTAATGGAAAGTTAACTAAGGACGTGTATATGATATAGCCCGAGGGTTTTGTCGATCCGGCTAATGCTGACAAAGTGTGCAAACTTTAGAAATCCATTTATGCATTGAAGCAAGCATCTCGGAGTTGGAATATTCGCTTTGATGAGGTATTCAAATAGTTTGGCTTCATCAAGAGTGATCATGATTCTTGTATATATACAAGAAGTTTAGTGGGAGCAAAGTAATCTTTCTAGTCTTATATGTGGATGACATATTATTGATTGGAAATGATGTCTAGATGTTGCAAGAAACCAAGGAATTATTGGAAAGGAGTTTCTCAATGAATGACTTGGGTGAGGCAACATATATTCTCGGAATTCTGATCTATAGAGATAAATCAAGAAGGCTCATTGGATTGAGTCAGAGTACTTATTTGGACAAAGTGTTGAAGAAGTTCAACACGGAATCGTCTAAGAAGGGGTTCTTCCCGATGTCCCATGGTGTAAAACTTAACAAGACTCGGTGTCCTTCAACAACTGATGAGCGAAGTCGGATGAGTGCGATTTCGTCTGCTTCTGCAGTCGAATCCATCATGTATGCCATGATTTGTACTAGGACGGATGTTTCCTATGATCTAAGTGTTGTGAGCAGATACCAAGCTGATCCTGGAGAAATCAACTGGACAGCGGCTAAAAATATCCTAAAGTACTTGAGAAGGACTAAGGATATGTTTTTGGTTTATGGAGGTGAAGATAAACTCAGTTTAAAGGGTTACACGGATGCGAGTTATCTTACCGACTCTAATGATTCTCGTTCGCAATCCGGGTATGTGTTTGTAATAAACGGAGGGGCTATGAGCTGGAAGAGTTTCAAGCAAGAGTCTGTGTCTACATCTACAACAGAGGTTGAGTATATTTCCACCTCGGGGGTAGCAAAGGAAGCTATTTGGATGAGGAATTTCCTTATGGATCTTGGTGTGGTTCAGGGCTCGTCCAATACGTTAGACGTGTATTGTCACAATAATGGTGCTATTGCACAAGCCTAGGAACCTAGACAACAATAGAAGAATAAGCACATACTCATGCGGTACCACCTGATTCGCCAGTTCGTGGATCCGGCTGATATCATGTTATGCAAGGTACACACGGATGCAAATATTTCGGATCTGATGGCAAAGCCGTTACCATAGCCAAAGCATGAGGCGCACCTAAGATCTATGTGCATTAGATTCCTAGACACGTGATGTCAGAAGATTGACTCTAGTGGAAGTGGGAGAATGTTGGGAATATGCCCTAGAGGCAATCATGTATGTTGATGTTTCCCATTGTATTCATAAAGATATTAAGTTGTCCTTGTATAAACATCTGATGTGTATCATTGAATATTTGATTCAGTTGTAGAACTATGCATTCATGTTGTTTGTACTAAATATCCTTGGTCATCAAGGTTGTGGTGGACACACAACATAGACCAATGTGAAAGTCGGATGATGACTCGGTTCCACTTTTCATGGGCATAGATATGCTATCCGACTTACACAGATTTGGCTAAGGAGTTTAGCGAGTTGGATTGACCCATATTGAGGTACAACGAACAAGTTGTCATTTGTATATCTAAATCAATGTAATCCTTAGACCCTAGGTTATTGCACAGTATGAGTTGAGGATCACCGACTTAGGTTCTGTCAAACGCTGATCCATAGTTGGGCAATTATAAAGGGAGAGTTAGGGTCGACTGAGAATCAAGCTGCGTGATGTGAATAACCAAGATGGAATTTTCCCCTCCAGTTTGAGAGATATTCTCCGGGCCCTCTCGGATGATATGATTCAGAAAGTATGGCCATGCACAACTCAGTTAAGTGTTAACCGAGGTGATTGACTAAGAGTTAGTCAGTTGAATCACTTATCTCGGATCGAGAAGAGAGTCGGACTATTTAAGGGATGACAAATATTTTCCTATAGTCTGACAAGGTATATCGTGAGGCAAAAGGGACTCGGATGCAAGTCGCATTGGAAAGGAAAGTCATCATGACTCTTTGGTACTTGGGAGTCGGCACGTTTTGGTAGGAGCCACTTCTGACTGATTGATTGAGAGTCAGACTCCAATCATGTGGAAGTTTCCATGAGCCTGCGGGGTCACACACTTAAGAGCGGGATCAAGTTAGGATTAGATCTGAACCGGAAATCTGATTGGGTTGGACCCGAGCTGGATTTGGACTGAGTCAATGAGTCGGAATCACGGTGACTAATATTATATGGTCTTTAGTTAATGGGCCATGAGTGAGTGGGCCCATGTTCACTCCCTATATATAGTGGGGCGCAGAAATCCAGGAGGGTTGATTGGTCAGGTCATTCCATGAGTTGGAAACCCTATCTCCATAGCAGTCCAGCTGTCGTTCTAAACCTAGCAGTTCACCGCTGGCGCTCCTCCTTGTACGTGTGGACACCAGGAGAGGCATTGAACCATCAGCGCTTGGACGATCGTCGATTGGATTGAGATTGCAGGGACTGTACTGCATCAACTGACGCGCTTCATCAATAATCCGCAACCACGCGTCTAGTGGTAAACCTCGTGGCCTTCTACCTCAGCAAGATCTTGGGATCAACACGTTAGAGGAAAAAGTTTTGTTTTATCTCTACGTGGCCCAACATACAATCCTTAATAGCAAAAGTCTTCATTTGTAGAGCCCATGTCAGCCTTAACCTACAGGCGACTGACTAGCCCGCATAGACGTCAACATCTCCATCCTTCCTTGGGCTTCTAATAGTCTGGACAAGTAAATATCCAGGGATAATGCCGGTAAGTACTTTGAATGTACTCGCAAACCACCTTAAGAAAGATAATAACAAGAGGATATGCAATATGGCTGTGGTAGTAGGGGGCTCCTACAGGGGTTCTTTTCTCAGTTATATTCTCTTGTATATATAGCATGTCTATATCCCTGTTGAAAACCTTTGTAAAACATTTTTAGAAATATTTTTGAAAAGTTTTTGAAAACACTAGGATTGGGTCACCCATCTATTTTTCCTTCCGGCCATCCCATGACCAAACTCCTTCCTCCTTTTTCCAACCATCCCATGGTGAAATCCTTTCAAGCCATTCCTTTTTCCGAAGTCCTTTTTGAAAAAAAAACAAGCAGCGCTCTACAGCCACCTTCCCAACCGTCCATGACCGAGGACTCGACTATTCGAATAGATTTATAGTCTGCAGAGGTTATACACTTTACCCACACCATCCAGGTACCCTGCCCTGATCTACACCGATCGTGGGTCGAGTAACCGGTCAAGACCTTTCGGGTTCCCACTCGAGTATAAATGCCTACCCTATGAGTGTTATTCCCCTTAGCACCGATACGCCCTATATAGTTCATAAGCCAACCGGAGCTCCTTTTTCACTATGACGAGTGTGCGCTTTCAATGAGGGGCTCATAGTATCGCGTGGAGTCCCTTAGACCCTTAGTTCCTTCTCCCGGTTGATGTCTTACATGGACCATTGTAATGGATCAAGGCCCACCCTGTAGGGGTTTATTCGCCCCTGTAGTAGTGTGAGGCACATATACGAGAATAGATGAACTTCCAGCCTATCAATGTCCCACTCCAGAGTAATGTGGTTGCACGGGTTAATTGTTTTGGCAAAACTGCAAAGAACCGGGTGCATTTTGGCAAACCTTTTTCCTTCTCTTTCTTTCCTCATTTGCAAAAACAAAATCTTTTTATTTCTCAAACTCACTTGGCAGGCCAAACCTAAGAAATGTTTTCTCATAAATCATTTTTGTAAACTTTTCGGGGTCTTCCCATCCTATACTTTTGCTTAGGCTAAAACAGGGTCTCCAAGGGGTTATGGTGTTAAAACATCATCTACCATACTAGGGGAAAATAGGTGTCGGCAAGGGGATTGTACTTAATAGTACAAAAGGTATTGGCTGGAGGAGCCAATCCACTACCAGGTGTAAAACATTATATGGTAAACCAATGCAATTTGTATAAAAGTAGACAAAACATGCATAAGTAAAACAATAGTACAAGGGCTTATGAGCAAGAAGGTGGCTTGCCTATGACCAGCGAGGTGTCACGAGAGTTCCTTAGAATACCAGAATACCAAAATAATAATGATATCAATTATAATACTCCAAGGCTTCCTTTTTCTCGGCGGCACACAATTGCAACTATCAGTGTTATCAAGCAAACATGCAAACAAACAATGCATCCATCAATACAAGGCATACAAGCAATCTAAAATACAGCAAAAAAACAAGGGATACATGTTACAATTTAGTAGGGTTTGGGAATAAATGGATCTAGATAGATTAGGAAATGTCTTGTAATATTGGAAGGAATTCCAATATGAGTTATAGTTTAAAAACTATTTAGAGAGGGGTTTTATACCAAGTCCATCTTCTGTATGATAAAATTGTATAAAAATGATATCATCATATTTGTGTTGATAAAATTAAACCAACACAAGTGGTTTCACTATTTTATCAATTTCCATTGATTTATAATCATTTTTATAGTGACTAAAACTCTAGTTTAGAGAAATAATTCACCAGAAGAGTTCTGGAGTTCCAAAAATTCTTTCCTTGGATGGTTAAGTAGAGTTTGATGTACTGATTCAAGAGGAGTTGGAATCAACATAAAATAATTAACAGAATGGCCTCAGGAAATTCCCAAAGGCAGTACTAGAGGGTTTTTGTCTTTTTCATCAGATTTAATTTATAGGATATTTTGAGGTGGTTCCAAATGCAAATGTGAGGAATTTATAATAAATTTCTGAAGAAATGAGAATCACTCATTTTGGGTGTACAGAAATATTATGGTGATTTTAGTAGTGAATAATCTATGCATGGAAAAGATTAATTCAAAATAAATCAACAGGGGCTTGGAAAATTATGGGCTGCTGGAGTTTGATGGATATGGGAATGCGTGTATACTAGGAGTTGGAATTAGGTCAATAAACCTTTTGGTTTGACCTAGAGAAATTCCTAAAGTCATATTTGGGCTGTTTTTGTTATTTTATCTATCGGTAAAGTAGGAAGCAAAATAATATGGGACTAAGGTGACATTAAAGGTACTGCTGTTAAATTCCTGGGAAAATTGGTTGTGAAACTCCCTGGAGAATTCATTAAGTGTTTTATATACTTTTTGGTAATTGATTTACTATGATTAACCTATAGACATTCTGAGTGAACCAAGGGTACATCATGTTTGGGAAAACATGTGGGTATCTAGGTAATTTTAGATCTGGGCATATTGAGCCATTTTCCATTTTCAAATGTATTTAAACCAACCAAGTAAAATACTGGATTTTTGGAAGATTTAAACAAACAAAAAAGGGGACAAGAGTGCTGGGCCGGATCTAAATGGAGACGGGATACAAGAGGGCGATTCGGCCCTCCCCGGCGTGCCACTTTGCGGGAGCCAAGGAACTCAAACCCGTTGGGCGGGGCCCAGCAATCAGCGGGAGGTCAGGCTGAAGGGGTATGGGGGCTCAGTGACTATTCGATCTAGTGGGAACGGACGGCCCGCCGTCGTCGTTCTCAAGGGAACATGTCTGGCAGCGGAACCCTAGATAGAAGGAGAAGCGGTGGGGAGGTCTCACCAACGTGCGCCGGAGTCGGAGGAGTGGCAAAGGTGACTCTGCGCTCGATGCCGAGCCCGTAGAGGGGCGGCATGCTAGGGTTTGTCGCCGGGAGCTGTCTCGCACAAAGATGGCCGAGGCAAGCTCGGGAGTTCGTCGGAGAAGGCCTGGGAGGCATGCATGTCACTGGGAGAGGTTGGTTCCGACGCGGTGATCCTGGGGAGTTTGTGAGGGCTGCATGCAGTGGATCTAGGTCTCGGGAGCTTCGGTTTTGCAGGAGGTGCTCAGCTCGTCCACGATCTTGGGTGGCGGCCTCCAGTGTCCCTACAATAAGAGAGAAGGCAGGACTTGAGGAGTAGAGAGATGTGAGTACATATAAGAGGGGAAATGAAGCAAGGAAAGGCCAGGACCAGTGCCCATGCGCGGGTGAGCTTGCATTCCCGAGAGGAGTGGAGCTCCTCTCCACGGCCAAGCTCTGGCTAGATACAAAGCAAGGGCTCCTGAGTGTGGTAGGTGGGGATGAGGGAGTGAAATGAGAGGGCAGGGGAGGAATGTACTGGCCTCTTGGCTTATAAACAAGAGGGGCGATAGTCCATGGTGGATCGTATCCATGAGGGAGCTTGGGGCGAGGTGGAGCTTGCTCGTTGGGCCTCATGGGCGGTGGAGAGATGGATGTTGGGGTTCTAGTCGAGCAGAGAGAGGGAGGGCAGCTGCAGTACAATAAGTGAGCTAAGTTTGGCTTTACATGTGTGTCTCTCTCTCTATCCTTTCCTCCAAGAAGTAAGGATAAGGAGGGAGCATAGCTATAGTGCACACGACCAGTACTGAGTGGGGTTGTTATGGAGTATTGTTGGACAAGCTTTGAGGATAGTCGATTGAGGTTTAGTTCATGAGTTTCCATCTTTACTAATTAGGCCCAATTTTATGATTGTGAAGCATGTACGAAATTTTGGTCTTGGAAAGGTCGTGGAAGGGTACTAGTAGATAGATGATGTCATGAAACTTCCCTATGAATTATATGAGATGTTTCAAAGGCTTTAAGGTCTACTTAAAAGCATTTATTTGAAAAGTGCAGGAATAATTTCTAGAGGCTCATTTGATATTTTTTACATTGGACGGGGTTGGTTTTTGATGTGATATGGTCTTAAATACCACATCACACATTGGTGAATTTTATTGGAATTTATTGGGAAGGAAATGTATTTTTAATCTATTATTTCTTGATTCTTCCATTTAAGAAAAAGGGCAAAAATAAATAATAAAACATCTCAAAAATATTTATTTTAGATGGGAAGATAGGCTATTATATATAGGCATCAAATATGCCTTGAGTTGGCAAAGTATTTTGAAGAAAAAGAAACTTATCTTTGTATAGAAGATTTTGAGGATTTAACAATTAGAAGAATTTAAATAGTTCAAATAATTATGAGAATTATTTGTAAAATGGTTATATCCAAGGTATATGATGTCAAAATGAAGTATCCATCATAATCAACATTGGGTTTTGATAAACAAAAGACAAGTTTTATTGGATCTACGGCTTTGTTATTTTTATGCCCACAAAACATGGCTGGATTGGTGAGCTCGGAGCTCATCTTGGAACAAGGAATAGATGATTAGTTAGACCAAGTTGTGTACATGATCATGGTTCCAAGAGTTTAGCTTGGTTGTAATTGAGGTGATCAAGAAGTGGAGGCAAACTTTGTTGAAAATAAGGTTGCCATAGAGATAGGTCATGATGCGTCATAAACCAAGTGGGTTTGAGGAGCACAGAGTTCCAATGGAAACAATGAAGTGTGGATTGATAGACCATGGTTAGTAGATCATAACCATGCAAAGAGTTGGTCAAGGGGAGGTAGCACATGGATGTGAGCTTCTGCAAAAGTAGGCGGGATGATAAGGTTTGTAGAAAAGATTATTATCTTGACTACAAAACCATAATGGATGAGTGGGTGCAAGATGTGTTTATCCAAGGGAAAGAGTGGGTTTTGATAGTACTAGTGATTTACTACAAAATGGTTCAAGTGCATTTCCAAAAAGGTGGAATGGTTGAGATATGCAAGGATTCAAAGATATGATGTTGATAGCTTTTCCAGACTTGGCTATTTTGGTAGATTTAAGGTTTTTGGCTATAATGTAAGAGGGGAGGATTTTGAGATGATGCAAGGTTCCAATTCATTATCAAGTGGATAATTATTGGATAGGATCGATCGGTGCTTAGATTTGGTCTTCATTGAGTTGGAAACTATCAGAAGGGATTAAACATTGATTGATCGACTCTGAGATGAGAGGGTCACCTTAGTGACTAGAGATCAGATAAAACATATAGGATTTTCTTGGGAGTTGTATTTTTAATTTACCTTAATCCTAAAGGATGAGATCCTAAGGTGGCTCATGCTACTTCCTAAGCAATCAGGTCAATTAATAGATAAGAGCAATTCATTAAACAACAGATCAAGGTAATTCATCTTATCAAACTTATCTACTACTAAGGTTACCATCAAGTCTAGTCTGAGGTAAGTATGGGTGTGTTGAAAAGTTGGAGTTTGAATAAGGTGAGATCCCTTTGTATCTCTACCAAGAGTAGAAATTCAAAAACTTTATAGTATGGTTTTGGAAAACCTAGAGGTAAGAGTAGTTGGAAGTTCTGTCTTGAAAAAATAAGGAGATTATATGTAGATCTCCATAGTTTTTGTTGTAGAGAGACTAATAAAATATTTTGTTTTATCAAATTCATCTTGGCTCAAGTTTTGAAATGTCATAACATTTGAAAATATGAAAGATGAGCCAAGACATCTCTTCTGCAAAATAGTTTGTCAACTAAGGTTGAGGTAAGGAGTATATTATCTAATACACAACAAGTTGCATGAACACAAGCAAACAAGTAAACAGACATTGCAAGATGTAACAAGATAAAGTTTTTGTTCCCACTAATTTTTTACCTTTTGGACAACAAATCAGGGTTGCTGAAATTGGGAAGTTACAGAACTTTCCCCCTTAAAATAATCTCCTCCCGAGATTAGGGAGGAGTAGGGTTGGGTGATAACATCTGCTTAACAATTTCAGCGGTGGAGTTATTTGATGATAACAGGTTTTACAAAAAACAGGCGTGCATAGCTACGGGTCGGAGATGAGTGGCTTCTGATTGGGCGGTTTAGATGAAACAAGTGGGCCTTCTTCAATCTCTCCTTGCTGAAATCAGCTTTTCCATCTTCTGAGTCTTGATGCGTCGGGACTGGTGACTGAACGGTCGATCTTGGAGTGGGAGACTTTTCCGGATCATCTTCTGCTTTTGGAGAGTGCCAATTGTCATCCTTTAGGAGGGGTCCATGATTCTGGTTTAGAAGGTGGTTATCACCTAACAGTGACTAGGGTTCAACTTTAGGGTTTATCGGGTTTTGGGCAGGAAAGACACAGTCTTTCCCACTGAGAGGGAGACTAGGGATGGCTGTGCAAATCGCGGACCTTCTTTATCAGAGTCATAGGCTAATGCTAGAGGAGCATTGCACCTTTCATTCAGAGTTGGTATCCTTTGTCGACCTTGTAGATGCTTCTTCTTGAGAGGTGCCTGAGTTGGTTATAGTTTTAAATGGTTGGGAGAATGTCGTTTGCATTTGGCGATCTAGGGATGCGGTCCTATAGGATGGGGTCATTTTCAGTTTGATCCTGATGCAACGTCATGGGTAATACACATAAAAGGGAACTTCATAGTAGCATATCACCAAACTAGGTTCACGCATAGATTAACATGTTTGCGCCGACCAATGGCGAGGGTACTTGAACATTACTGAGTAGGTCTGGACTGCCAGGCATTGGAGTATTTAGAGTTTTACAAAACAGGTTCAGAGACGATACATAACTCCACCAATGTTGAAATAGGTTAATTTCCTGGTGCGAAAACTACTTCAGGGGAACGTCCCAAGTCTTGTCGTCGTACTGGGTTTGGGGGTATCCACCTTGGTTACTGCAGTTCCTCTGGGGTGTGATCGATATTTAAAAGCTTGGCAGTAAGGAGAGAGGGCCTTGCCTTCTCTGGGGCTGCTTCGACGGGTGGATCTTCCGGGGGTGGTGACTGGAAGATGGGTTGATACTCGTAGAGGGACAATTCTTCATTTTCAGTCCCGGGGTTAGCAAAGTCAGGGGCCTTTTAAGGTAGGTTTTAGCAGAGATAGCAGAGAAGGGACTTCACGACATCTTTAGAGAATCTCGACTCTTTGGGTTGCTTTCTTCCCTTTGATAGTAGTATTTGCAACGTCGGGTAGTCTTGTCGTCTTAATTCTGAGCGTCGTGGGTATTGGGAGGATCAAGCAGATGTTTGAAGGTTGTTGATGAGGTTTGTGTTATGTTCCTCTGACGACTCTCACGGTGGTGCTTGGAGCAGGTCCTTGGGTTGGAAATCCTCTTGAGGTATCTTCTAGTAGTTGATGTTCTGGAATTGAGTGGAAAGACACAGTCTTTCCACCTTAGAGATTTACTTAGGGTCATCGAGCCTGCGGTAGATCCTTTGTCTTGGAGCACTAGCGTGAAGCTTGAGTTGAGGTTTTCGAGTGACGCCTTATTGCGACTACCTTACTACCGTGGTTACCTAACGAAGCCATCAGGGTTAGCTTGGGGTAGGTTGAGCATTTAGTGACGCTTATTATTGATCTTTAGTTGAGTTGGATGTATTTAGCTTCAAATGGGTTATCTTCAATTGAACTCTTTGTGTTTCTTTGGATCAATGACGGAGTAGGCGTGCTATCTTTGGGCCTACTAATCTTCATGATTCTTGGGGCTTTTTTTGTTATGGCGAGGACTTCCCGTTGATTTGGTAGAGGGTTAAATAGGGTCGTTTCCCTTTGGGGAGATTAGAAACTAAAGCACGAATAGGGGTTGTCAGGGATTTACTTATGTGGCTATCCTACTGAGGAGAGGTTAAGGGTTATGGCTTACGAAGGGTCGTGGCATGAGGCACAAACAAGGTGGTCATATCATAGGATCAAATGATCCGAGGCAAAGAAGCAATACATTTCACGCATTCACATTAGCACATGACAAGCAAGTCAAGCAGACCATAGATACTTAGGGTTGACTACGCGCCATAAAGGGAATCCTATACTAGGGTATTGGTCCTAGGTACAGACGTCATGGGGGTCTTTACTTCGGTCTTGCCTCTAGGGTCATTGATGTCGTTCTTGATCCGTTGAGGCGAAGAAGGACTCCGTTGGTAGGGAAATCTTGTAGTGTCTTTCATCATCGGTAGCTCCTTTGGTTTGCTTGTCTCTGCATCAATTCATCTAGGTACCTCCATCTTCGTGGTTTCCAAGTCAGACTTGTTTTTCAAAATGGAAGGTTTGAAGGTAGATGAGAGATAGAGTAAGCCTTCTTCAATTGGTTAAAGTCAGGGAAGATGAGATAAGAAATTTATTCAAAAGCTTTTGAGAAAATAGTTTTGGAAATTCGTTTAGTTTCAAAAATAGTGGTTGTCCTGCCTAACGTCCATGCTAACTAAGGTCTCCTACAGTCAGGATGGCTCTGATACCAAGTCTGTGGGACCCCGGATTTACGGTCCGAGAATCCCCGTTATGCATGCAATTAACGTTCCCATGATCAGTGAGCTGTGAGCATAACCGACGAGTATCATTACAACATCCAGAAAGTAACGAGTACAAAACTTACATCATTTGCCATTATGGCGATTACAATCCTTAATAGCAGAAGTCTTCATTCGCAGAGCCCATGTCAGCCTTACCTACAGGCGACTGACTGGGAAGATGGCCTAGCCCGCATAGACGTCATCATCTCCATCGTTCCTCGTTCTTCTAAAAGTCTGGCCAAGTAAATAGCTAGGGATAATGCCGGTGAGTACTTTGAATGTACTCGCAAACCACCTTAAGAAAAATAATAACAAGAGGATATGCAATATGGATGTGGCAGTAGGGGGCTCCAAGAGGGGTTGTTTTTTCAATTAGATTCTGTTGTATATATAGCATGTCTATATCCTTGTTGCAAACCTTTGTAAAACATTTTTAGAGATCTTTTTGAAAATACTAGGATTGGGTAACCCATCTGTTTTTCCTTCCGGCCATCCCATGACCAAACTCCTTCCTCCTTTTTCTGACCATCCCATGGTCAAAACCTTTTCAAGCCATTGCTTTTTCCTAAGTCCTTTTTGAAAACAAAACCATCACCTCCCTACAATCACCTTCCCAACCATCCATGACCGAGGACTCAGCTATTCGAATAGATTTACACTCTGCAAAGGTTATACACTTTACCCACACCATCCGGGTACCCGGCCCTGATCTACACCGATGTGGGTCGAGTAACCGGTCAAGACCTTCCGGATGCCCACGCGAGTATAAATGCCTACCCTATGAGTGTTGTTCCCCTCAACACCGGGATTCCCTATATAACTCACAAGCCAAACCGGAGTGCCTTTTGCATTGCGACGAGTGTGCGCTTTCAATTAGGGGATCATAGTATCGCGTAGAGGCCCGTAGACCCTTAGTTCCTTCTCCCGGTCGACGTCTTACATGGACCGTTGTAATGTGATGGCTGTGAAATATAGCCATCCACGTCCGCATTGAAACTAGATATTATTCATATATTTGATGAAATATCTCTCTAAAACCTGCCACTAATGCCTAATAATCAAAGGGGTATGAAATCCTTTCTTGCTATTTTTCCCTGCGCAGATAATGAAGTATGATGATGGGAATCACTACATAAATGCAAAAGATACGAGATTTCCAACATGTCAAAGAAACCAGGAGCCGTGAAGATATTGCTGCAAGCTTAATGACCAACTATACGGTCCGCCACCATATAGTTGTCGCAGTATAGTTTTCACCGACTTCATTAGGTCAAACGGAACAACTTTCCTGAAGGGACCCCTATATAAAGAGTCTTTGGGCGAAGGGAAACAAGCGCTTCTTTTCGACCTCAACTCTCCCTGCCACTAGAAGCTGCCACGCCAGAGGAATAGATCTAGATCTAAACCTCTAAACCCTTCTCCACCACCATAGCCATCTTCCACCACTGGTAATAGTAAATCACTTTTCCAATTGGCGACACTGTAAGACTATTTTCTATCAACCTTATGATCTCTATTACAATGTTTATGATTGTCGATTTCATCTCTATGTGTGAGTAATTCTCCTTGGGCTACGGGCTTCAGCCTAGCCATTTAGCTTTTGTGCATGTTATTTATCATGGATGGGATCATGTATTAGTTTGTATGACATGATGATTGTAGTACCCTCTCTTGCCTGAATATATGGACTTGTCAGGTACCCACGACCCCGAGGATTGATCCAGGTAAAGGGAGTGTGAGTAATGACTAATCTGCAGGATAGGAACCCTAGTGATAGAAAGGGTAGTATGACAGTATGTGATGAATTTACTTGGGATTAACAGTGACATCACGATGCATATCATTAGTTATCTTTCTTCTATGGATGATACTAGTAGGTTATTGCTATAAGCGGTTGTGGAGGCGATAACAATTATGAATGCACTGCCCACATATAATTATCTTGCCCTAACAATTACATGTATACTTTATTATTATCTATTATTCCCATAAGATGTTTTGCACAGCTATTGGTGAAAACCTAAGACCCTAGGCCCTCTCTCTCCATCGTCAACAACAACAAGATCGCAAACTCTTGGTCCGGTGAAAACGCAATAGGAATTCTAAAACTCTCGAAGCTCCGTTTAAGTAATCTCACTTTGCTTTCTGCTTCCCGAGGATTCGATAAAACTAGGTCTACTAGGGAAAAAGATCTATACTACGTCCGTAATCTGGATCGAAGGTATCAACCCTTTTCTGGCGCCGTTATTGGGGAAGCAATAGCTACCCTGGTGAGGTTAGTAGGAACCTTGCTAGTTTTAATTCTCGTTTTTAATTTTGTTAGTTTGGTTTCAGTTTCTATTTGAAAAAACAAAAAAATTAGTTAGTATTTTAATTATTGTTTTATCATCATTAGTACTTTTTTAAGAAAATCCAAAAACATAGGAAGTATGGCTGAAAAGAAACTTGGGGACTTTGCAACTCCCATCAATGATTATTTATGTACTCCTATTACTTAGCTAGCAATTGCTGCTGAATTATGAAATTAATCCCCACTATTTAAGTTTGGTTCAACATAATCAATTTGGAGGTTCTACTGTAGAAGATGCAGGTATGCACTTAAATACTTTAACTGAAATATGTGATATGATGCGCATTAAAGACGTTGACCCTGATGCGGTCAAGTTGTGCTTATTTCCTTTCTCTCTTAGAGGAAGAGCAAAAGAATGGTTTCTATATTTACCTAGAAAGACTATTGAATCATGGGTGGAATATACTTCTTTATTTATGACTAAATTTTTTCCACCTGCAAAGACTGTGCAACTCAGATCTAATATTACTGGTTTTAGATAGGAAGATCATGAGCCACTAGCGCTTTCATGGGAGAGAATGAAAGAATGCATAAGAAAATGTCCTAGCCATGTGATGGAAGATTGGTTAATTCTCCATTTATGTTATAATGCTCTTAACCCTGTGTCTAAGTCTATGCAAGATACTACAGCTGGAGGAACATTTATGGGTAAGCAAATTAGGGAAGCGAAGCAGCTGCTAGACAATATGCAAGACAATCATGCCCAATGGCATGTGGAAAGATCAAACACGAAGAATGTGAACTCCGTTACACCTCAAGAAAATGAAGAACTCAATGCTATGTTGGGTGAGCTCATATTGGCCGTTAAAGGTAAGGAAACCACGGTAATAGATACTCTGTAACACCCAATTTCAGCAACCCTAATCTTTTGTCAAGAAGGCAAAAATCAGGGGGAACAAAAACTTTTTCTCATTAAGTGTTGCAAATTTTTCTTACTTGTTTGCTTGTGTTCATTCATCTGATGGTGTAATAGATAGTGTACTCCTTACCTCAACCCTAGCTGACAAAAACTATTTTCCAAAAGAGATGGTTGGCTCATCTTTAATATTCTCAAATGTTCTGGCATTTCGAACCTGAGCCAAGATGACTTAGATAAAACAAACTATTTTACTAGTTCTATCAACAAAACTATGGGAACCTATATATTATCTCCTTATATTTTCAAAACAGAACATTCAACCACTCTTATCTCTAGGCTTTCCAAATCCTTTTCCTAAAAATCTCTTCACTCCAATCTTGGTAGAAATACTAAGAGGTCCTTATCTTACTTCAAAGCACAACCAATTCAAAACACCCATCCATACCTCAAGCTAGGGTTGATGGTAACCTTAGTAGTAGTTGATAAGTTTAAATAGATGAATTGCCTTGATATGCTGATTGCCTTGTTAGTTTAGGAACTAGAGTGCTTGTTGCTCATCCCTTAGGACCCAATTTATGCTTGTGATCATCAATCTCAAACTAAGCAATTCCAAACTCAATCTATATTGAGTCACTCTAGTTAATCCCAAATCTACTTAACCAGATCAATCCCGAGCTAATCCTTTGTATTAGCATCCATCCCATTAGACACCAAATACAATCATGGATCCTATCTACGTAGTTAACACTTCAACACCATCTCCTTGATCATGAGTTTGGAACATATATTTCCCTCACTTGTAATGTAGTCTAAAATCCTCATCATTACTCATTCTTTGAGACTCCACCCACTCTAATCTATGTTCCTTCTTCAAAATGTAATTGAACCATCTTCTAATAAATCATTAGTATACCAAGGCCCACTTTTTCCCTTGGCTAAGACATTCTAGGTCCCACCCATCCATGATGGTTTTGTAGTCAAGATAGTAATCTTTTCTGCAAATCTTATCATCTTGCCTACTTTGGCATAAGCTCAAATCTATATGCTACCTCCCCTTGACCAAATCTTTGCATGGTTATTATCTACTAACCATGGTCTACCAATAGACCTTTCACTTGTTTCCATTGGAGCTTAGTGCTTATTAAAACCATGTGGTTTATGAGGCATCATGATGTATCTCCTATGGCAGCCTTAATTTCAACAAAGTTTGCCATCACTCCTAAAACACCCCAAATCCAACCAAGACCAACTCTTGCTTCCATGATCATCTATATAACTTGCTTTAGCTACCCATCTATCCCTTGCACCAAGGTGAGCTCTGAGCTCACTACTCTCATCAGTTTAGGTGACATAAAATTATCAAAACCCTAGATTCTCCCAAATCTGGTCTCCATCCTTTCTCACTACAATTCTTCAAAACCCAAGGTTGGCCATCATGTATACATCAAGTTTACATCATCTACCTTGGATATGATAATTTTCCAAAAAAAATTCCATAATTATTTGGAACCTAAAACTATTTAAATTTATTATCTTGCAAAATTCTCAAAATCTCTCCTATAAAGGAAACTTTGTTTTTCCCCAAATCACTTTGCCAACTCAATGCACATACGGATACATCAACTTTATTTTTGAGATTCTTTATTATTTCTTTTTGCCCTTTTCTTAAATGGCAGAAACAAGAAATAATTACTTAAAAATACTTTTATATCCAAAGAAAATTCCGCTAGAATTCTCCAATGTGTGATATGTTATTTATGAACATCTCACATCAAAATCTCACCTTGTCCAACGTCAAAATATCAAATAAACATTGATAAACTACTTCTGCACTATTGAACAAATGGTTTTGAGTGTACCAAAAATCATTTGAAAAATCTCAAATAATTCCTAGGGTTATGCACTAACCCTATCTACACACAGTACCTTTTTCCCCCGTCACTAAATAGATATAATTCAACTTCCTTCACACCCACCCATTTGATCAAATTTGGCAAACTTAGCAAGTACTAAGATAGACCAAGATCAAACCATCACCAAGGCTCACCATCACTTCCCACTAGCACCACCATCCTCCCCTTGTCGACCACCCCTGTAGTTGGCACTGTAGAAAACCCTAGCCTTGTCCATTAATGCTGGGAGAGAAGTGAAAGATAGAGGCCCCTGGTAAAAATATCTTCTACCTTTATTACAGCACCCACTCCTTCTCTAGTCGGGTACCAGTCCCACACCACCTCCCTCCACCTCCCTACTTCCCCAATCCACGGCCATATCCTTTACCATCTCCTCCTTGGACTTCACCCACCATAGACCCACCCCACCTCGGTTTAAAAAGGAGAGAGGCTTGCCAGCCCCTCTCTCGACCTTCATTTGCTCCATCACCACTCACCCTCGAGATCCAGACCATCTCCCCTAGTCTGTATCATCATGGAGAAGAGAGGAAGTACACCTCACGTGTCTTCAAGGTTTCGGTCCTGCTCCCCCATTACTGCCTCTCTCCCTCCACTTTCTTCTCTAGAAAGATCCCCTAGATGGTATCGTGCTAACCCTACCCTCCCTTTCACCATGCATGCATTCGTGGTTCTGCTCCGATGAGCTCCTGAACTCCTCCGCCAGTTGCCACCGCAGGAGAAGGCTCCTGTCGCCAAATCGACCTCTGCCGCCCATCTCCGAGCTTGGCGTTGTGTGCCGCTTTGATTCCCCTCCTCCCGACGCCTCGTCGTCGCCTGGTGAGCTCCCCCGCGTCATTGACGAACCCACTAGGATTTCTTCCCCCACACGCTACGACCCACGGGCATCGATCTGGGGGAGATCAAACAGCCAGGGGGCATCATTACCCCTTCACTCCCTAGGCCTCCCGACCTCAGGCTCCGCTGGGCTGCAACCAATTGCACACCTCCCGCGTGCTAGTAGCAGCTAGGCTAGCCCGCCTCTGTGCGGCCTGTTGCTTTCGGATCTAGCCCTGTTTGCTTTTTACCCTTTTCTTTTTCTATTTTAGTTCCGATCTAATACTTCATATTGGTTTAAATTCAAATAAAAATTTAAATGAACATATTTCTTCTAGATATAATTTTGTACTGATTTCGACATGTTTTGTGCAACATGCAGAACAAGTCTTTGGCGAAAAGTAATTCTCATATTTGTTGGCATTTTATCTACTAGCATGTATATAATACATTAAATAAAATACCTAGAAAGTTATACATAACCAAATGGAATGAGTCAAGATTCATCTGATGGGTATTTGCAATTCCCATTTTTGGGCCTTTATCCCCTACCAAGTTGAACTATAGTTTGACTATGGAAAAAATGACAAAAACAACCCTATTTTGCATTTAGGAATTTCTCTTTGTCAAACAAAATATGGTTCTGACCTAATTCCAACCTCAGGGGACATATATACCTTTATCCCTCAAATACCAGAAGACCAAAATTTATTAAGCATGTATTGAATTTTGGTGAATTAATATATTCTATGCATGGTTATTTCACAAATAAATTCATCACAATAATTATGTTAATCCAAAAATGGTGAATCCAATTCTGCAAAAAGGTATTCCAAATACCTAACATGTGTCCTTGGAATCACATCCAAAGCTCCTGTAGATTAAATATGGTGAAAAAGAAAAAATTCTTCTAGTACTGCATTTTGGATTTTCCTGAGGGAATTCTGTTAAATATTTTGAGATGATTCCAACTCCTCTTGAATCAGTCCATCAAATCCGAGCTAACCATCCAAGGAAATAAATTTTAGAAATACAGAACTTTTCTCCTAAATTATTCTCTAAAACTAGAGTTTATTCCACTAGAAAATCCTTTATAAATCAATGAAAACTGATAAAATAGTGATACCACTTTTGTTGGTTTCATTTTATCAATACCTATATGATGGTATCATTTTTAAATAATGTTATCATACATAACTCGGCCTTTCTCAAAAACTCCTTATTTAGGTAGTTTTGAACTTTAAACCCTAATAGAAAATCCACCAATGCAATCAAAGCATTTCCTTTTTATCCAAAACAAAATCCTCAACCATTACTGATCTATAAACTTTTTTTGTCCATTGCTTGCTGTATGAATTAGTGTTTGTATGCAATGTATTGATTGTGTTGTTTTTTTGCATGTATACTCGATAATAGCGATAATTGCGATTGTGTGACGTCGAGAAGAAGGAAGCATCTGATTTATTTCTATTATCTTGTTATCGGTATTCTGGTATTCTAAAGAAGTCACGGGACATCTCGCTGGTCACCGGAAAGCCACCATTCCTGAACTCCGATACTAGTCCTACCATGTTTTATAATTGTTTTGTATCTCCTTTGCAGACTACATTTTTATCTGCATATCTTGTTTATCAAATAGTGTGCTAATAGCTTGGCCCCTCCAAGTTATGATATTGGTGTCCATCAGGACACCCACCTTGTTGTATACCTACTGCTTTACCCCTTTAGATCGAGGCTAAGATTCTTAGCATCTTCCCTCTTTGGAAATAATGGTTTTTGGATGATTAAACTATTTTGGGTTTTACCCCACCACAAAGTTTTCAAAATAAAACCCTTGGAAAGAGGAATCATTTCTGAGTGGATGTTTTTGATAATAAAAGATGAAGAGGAGAAAGAGAAAGATCGAGCAAGAGAAATAGAAGGGATGTTCTACGCCTTTACCGGAACAATTTACTCGTGCAACCACACTACCCCAGGAGCTGGGGCTTAGCTTGTAGTTTGTGGTCTTTAGCCTGGGCAGCTTGTACTTGCTAATTAGGAGAAATCCCTTTAATTCTGAGTGGGCTCTACAACAGATCTTTGGATTTGGGGCTTGTAGCTTGCTTCGGCAAGAGTGAGCCTAATACAGCAGGAGTGTCGGTGCAACAATTGGGTCTCCCGCGGAAGGTATGCTATGGAGTGGAGAAGGAATTGGAGAAAATCTACTATACGCCAAGATATGTTTTGGGTATAGTCTTGTACGAGAGGGAGGACTATGGCGCTGGGCCACATACTCGTTGTCGGGGAGAACAAACCCAAAAGGAAAAGCCGCCTCTGCTAGGGATGGACAAATGAAAAGTTAAGTTTGATTATCCAAACCCTCGTTTACCATGTGTAGCGGGTCGTGGTTGTATCCCGGCGGATGTATTGATTCTTTTGGGTAAAGTGCACAAACTCTATAGAGTCTAATCTATTCAAATAGCCATGTCCACGGTCAAGGACGGTTGGGAAGGTGATTGCTAGGAGTACCCTTGAGATGGTTTCGAAGGAAATAAGGAGGATGTGACTTGGTCGCAAGGAACGATAAGAATAAGGTTGGTTTTGACCAGACATGGTCGAAGATGTTTTGAAAAGGGTTTTACTTTAAAACTATTTTTCAACCAGGTTTTTAACAAGGATATGGAGATATCCAGACTTTCTAAAAGGAGGCATATTTTCAAAACTCTTTTTCTACAAGATAAACTATTTCATAAAAGAACCTCTTATGGAGCCATTCTACCACAGCCATATTGCATATCCTTTATTATTGTTTAAGGTGGTTTGCGAGTACATTCAAAGTACTCACCGGCATTGTCCCTGGCTATTTACTTGGCCAGACTTTCAGAAGAAAGAGGAACGATGGAGATTGCTGACGTCTATGCGAGCTAGGCCGTCTTCCCAGTCAGTCGCCTATAGGTTAACGCTGACATGGGCTCTGTGCTTGAATACTTCCGCTATTGATGTTTGTAATCGCCATAATGGCTCGTTAAGTCATGGATGTTGCGATGATACTCGTCGATTATGCTCACGACTCACTAATCATGGGAATGTGAAATCCTAGGTTCGATGGACTTGTATCAGAGCCATCCTAATTGTAGGAGACCTTAGTTAGCATGGACGTTAGACAGGACAACCCTTATTTTGTAAAACATCGACTTTCTAAAACTACTTTCTCAAAAGTTTTCAAAAAAATTCTTATCTTATCTTCTCAGACTCAAACTATTTGGAAAAAAATGGATTAGTCTATATCTCTTCTATGTCAAATGTCCCATTTTCAAAAACAAAGTCCGACTTGGAGACTATGAGACGGGGATCCTGAAATGAAGAGACACCGAGATAAGCAAGCTGATACGTCGGAAACGTATCTATAATTTTTTTTTGTTCCATGCCAGTTTAGTATCTACTTTGCTTTGCTTTGTCCACACTTTGAGGTCCTTTTCATATGTTTTCTAGTACTAACCTATTAACAAGTTGCCACAGTGTCAGTTGCCTGTTTCTGCTGTTTTTGGTTCTAGACTAGTAAGGAAATATTTTCGGAATTGGACAGGACAAAAGACAAAGTCAATATTTCAGCGAGGAGAACACGGAGTCCAAAGGAGAGACGGAGGGGCACCATAGGGCGGTTGCACCCCCCAGGCACGGCCTTGTGTGGGCCCGCGCCTGGGCATGGTGTGGGCCCCCTGGTGGTCCCCCTTCCACGCCTCTTCGCCTATAAGAAGCCCCCGATGCCTAAATCATAAGTACCCGATCAATATTCCACGAAACCGTCTATAGCGGCCGCCACCATCGTCCCTAGATCAGGGGGATCTAAAGCTCTTCTCGGCAACCTGCAGGAGGGGAGATCATCCTGGAGGCCTTCTTCTTCATCATGCCAGCCTCCGGTATGAAGCATGAGTAGTTCCACCTTGGACTACGGGTCCATGTAGTGCTAGATGGTTGTATCTCCTCTTTGTGCTTTGATGTCTAGATCTTGTGAGCTCTTTTCATGATAAAGATCTCATCTATTTGTAATCATGCATGTTCTGTTTGCGGGGATCCGATGGATATTGAGGTTACTATGCCAGATTGATTAATGTTTTGTCTTATTGATTCTATCATGTCTGTGTTGTTTGTGATCTTGCATGCTCTCTGTTATTAGTTGCTATCTTGGC
Organism: Avena insularis; assembly: GCA_023614405.1. Lineage (NCBI taxonomy): Eukaryota > Viridiplantae > Streptophyta > Magnoliopsida > Poales > Poaceae > Avena > Avena insularis. Next base: position 156,946,901 of record CM042691.1, on the reverse strand, counting down.
CAAGTAGTTGCTAGTGACTCCAAGAGGGGTATTTATGCTCGATAGTGGGTTCATGCCTTTACTTAATTAAGGGAAGTGACAGAAATCTCTACGGTTGTAGATGTGTTGTTGCCACTAGGGATAAAATAACAGTCTCTTGTTCATGGAACAAGTGGATTGTTTACCTTACACACTTTGCTTAAAGCAGTTGTCTGTTGCTTGCAACTTAATACTGGAGGGGGTTCGGATGATAACCCAAAGGTGTACTTCTAGTCATCGATGTAGTTGGATGGCGTTCTATGTATATGTTTGTATTGCCCAATCGAATCTCATAGGATCTTTATGTCTAGTATTGCATTGTTATGCCTTTCTTAGTCCTGTCAATTGCCCTGTTGTAATTTGTTTACCCAGCATGCCATGTTTGTTTATCTAAGGAGAACACCTATAGTGAACTATGGACCCCGGTCCAATCTTTACCATTAATACATCTTCCACTGTTACTGTTTACTTGTTGCAAACCATCATCGTCTTCCACACCATACAGTTAATCGTTTATTATAGCAACCGGTGAGATTGACAACCTCACTGTTAGTTGGGGCAAAGTCTTGAGTTTGTGTTGTGCAGGTTTCCACATTGCTTGCAACACCTTTGAGAAGTTTCCTTCCTCCTACTAGTTCGATAACCTTGGTTTCTTACTGAGGTAAGACTTGCTGATGTGCTGCATCATACCTTGCTCGTAGGGTTTCCCAACGAAGCACTCTCAGGCGCCATCAACAAGTTTTCTAGCGCCGTTGCTGGGGAGGCTAAGGACGCCTTCACAAGGGGAGTCCTCCTCAAACTTTCTCTTTACTTTGTTTTTGGTTTTCTTAGTTTCCTTTGCTTGGTTTTGTTTGCCTCTTTTTATCAAAAAATCAAAAAAAAATAGTTTACTTTGGTCTGCTTTCTCTTATCTAAAACACAAAAAAATTAGTTCCTGCCCTAGTTGCTACCATGTCTAGTTTTGGTCCAATCTCTGTGAAACCTATGGAAAAGATCTTTACTTTCAAGCAAAAAAGTGAAGAGAGTTTTAAAGAAGCTTGGTCTAGAATCTCTGCTTTACAAAGGGAAAGTGAGCCTAAGATAAGTCTTAGCTTCGTTATTAATAGTTTATACCACAGTATTCCTCTTTGTGATAGATATGCTTTGGTTGCTGTGGCTGAGAAAGATATTTTTCGATGTACTGAGGATGAAGCTTTTGATGCCATAAAGAAATTCATTATAATATATAATATGCCTGGCAAGTCTGATTCCTCTTTTATAGACATTTTTGCTAGGTTAAACACTCTTGAGTCCAGTACTGCTGCTTTGAACAGTTGCTATCACACACTTAGGGAGTACCATGATTATGTTCCAATAAATTCTGAGCCTTCAAACTGGTTTCCCACAATCAAAGTCTCTATAAATAGTGCAACTTTTGATGCTCGCTGTGATATCATGTCTAAATTTTGCCTTATGCCTAAAGATATTTATGAGTCTTTGAGTCTTTGGGGATTTTCTAAAGGAGGAGAAGAAATATCTCTTACCAATAATTCAACTTTATTACCCATTGGAATAGCTGAAGGTGTGTTTACAAAAATCTCAGGGAAAATGGTGTCTACTGATTATCTTGTTACTGAATGTGTAGGCAAAGGACATATTACACTTGGAAGATCCCTATTGAAACACCTTGGAGGAATAATAGATGTGGGAAAAGGCATTATGCATTTTTCTCCTCCAGTAAGCAATCATATTTTCCCTAAAGATAATAACAAAGGTAAGAAAGGTAGGAGCAAGAGAGTGAATGCTTCTTCATTTTAAAATACTTGATTTCTTGTTTCTTGTGCCTAAATTAAAGGCGTTAAAGAAAAGTACTTGTTGGGAGATAATCGAAGAGTTTCCTTGAGTCTTGGAAGTTATTACTTCAGTAAGGACCTCTCCTTATCCTTTTTGTTTGCTTTTTGTGCCAAGAATGACCTCTAATGAGAGGGAAGTAAGATTTGGGGAGTTGCTGTCCCAAAACAGATTTCTATCCTCTACCATAAAATTCGTGAGGAGTCTCTGTAATTCAGATTGAGATGAAAATTTACGAATAAATCCCCCAATATGTTAGATAACTTTATTTAGTACAACACTTTTTTATTTGAGAAACAGAAGGTCTTATAAAAAATCGGTTTCTACTTGCTGGTCTATTTTGACAGATTTCTGCCATTATTTGCATTTGCTTCTTATTGATTCCTTTTTTGGTTATTTTTGCGAAATTGAGATTTTTGAAGGAATTACTACAGTATCTTGTGTTTTTAGTGAAAGTTTTGCTGTTCTAAAGCTAAACCCAAGGGTCTATTATCTTTTGAATACACTAATGTTGCTAATGAAGATTGTGTGAAGTTTTGTATGAAGGAAAATTTCAGGTATAGAGAAAGAATGATGTAATGAGGTGAAGAATGGACAAAAGCTCAAGCTTGGGGATTCCACCCCGGTGTCACCCCAATAAATATCCAAGAGGTACAGGCGTCAAAGCTTGGGGATGCCCAAGGTATCCCCTTCTTCATCAATAAAAAGCTCAGGTCTTTCTAGACAATTCCTTCTTATTGTTTCATCCACTATTGTGTTGTTCTTGGAGCGTCTTAGTTTTCATTTGCTTTGCTTATTTTGTTTAGGTTGCTTGAATAAAGTAGTTTCAACCCTGTTCTCTCTGTGTTGTTTCAAATAAGTTGATTGGTGTTGGAAAGGAGTAGAAAGTTCTTGCTTGAAAGTGCAAGAGGAGCTTGCATTGACTATGACTTAGACTTTAGCATGTCATGCTAGGTGTTGTTTTGACCTTATGCTTAGTGATTATTGTTGTAGGATGAATTGTGACAAACAATTGGGATTGCTTAGTGTGCCTTGAAGGAATCATGCGTCGTTTTAGCATGCAAAAGCATAGTATTGTGGTATTCTCCTATGATGCTTTGTTTGAGTTGACTTGGCACATGCTCATAGCATGTATGACTATGAACAAGTCACCATAGCCTCTATGATCATTTAGTCCTTGACTTGTAGTACCAATCTATGCTTTGATTAGTAATGTTTTGTCGTTCTGCAAGATTATGGACATTATTGCTCTATTAGTTGGTTACTCCCAGTCTTTTGCTAGCCTCCACTTGTATGAGTAAGCTCTAGTCATGCTTCCAACTCCCAAGAAACCAAGTTATTCCAAAGTGTCCACTATAAATTCCTATGCATGGTGTGTTACACCATTCCAAGTATATTCTTCTTTTCAGCTATCTTCCAATTAAAAATATTTTGTTATGTGAAAACTTAGTTATTAAAGCTCTCACGAACTTGATGGCACTTTATATTCCTTGCTCCTAATAAACTTGAACCATTGTGTCACCTATGTTGTATATGCTTGCACTTATACGTTGGAATTAGCAGAACCATGTTGTCATGGGTAACGTTTTCAACATTGCACTTTGAAAGGATAGAGATGTTTCCTAGAGGGGGGTGAATAGGTAATTTCAAAACTATTAAGGTTTTGGCTTGATAGAATGCGGAATTAAACTAACGTTTATTTTACAAGCACAAAACCTAAATACACTAGGCTCAACTATGTGCACCAACAACAAATTAAGCTAAGCAAGATAGCACAAGATGAATATACCACAAGTGATAACCAAGATATAAGTACTTCAAGCTCGATGGCTATCACAAGGAAAGTAAGCTCTGAAATAGAGATAACCAAGGCACGCGGATACGAAAATGTATTCCCGTGTTCACCACCTTTGGGAAGGGGGCTACGTCACGTTGGAGAGGTGTGAGGTTCCACGAAGGATTCCTCACGCGCCACAAAGGCTCACCTTCTTCTCCGAGTCTATCCCACGAAGGAATATGCCCTTTCCTTATGGCTAGCTTTTCCCGCACTCCGGAGATGGCAAGCTCCACAACCACTTCACAAGCTCCACGAAGGAGAAGCCCGGGTTTCTTTACAATCCTCCACGAAGAGGACAACACGGTACCAACCGCCAAGCCAACTAGGAGGTCACCCTCCAAGAGTAACAAGCTCACGGTCTCTCACTCAAATAAATCGTAATGGATAGCTCAACACTTATGCAAGAATGCAAAGCAAGAACACCAAGGGTGCTCAAATCCTTCACTCTCAAATCCCACTAAAGCAACAAGTTCTAGGGAGGAATTTGAGAGGAAGAACAATGGTGGAAACCAACAAATGACTCCAAGATCTAGATCCAATGGGTTCCCCTCACTTAGAGGAGGAATTGATTGGTGGGGATTGTAGATCTAGATCTCCTCTTCCAAAGCCCTCAAAAAGATGCAAGAATAATAGGAGGGAAGGGAGAGGAAGAAAGCTCAAAGAGGTCAACAATGGAGGTCAAAAACGTGCTCAAGAGCCTTAGAACTTTGGGGAAGAAGCCCCCTTTTATACCCCTTCAAGGGGGATGACCGTTGGAAGCAAGATGTGCTGGGCGAACACGTTCTGGCGACAAAACCGGCGCCGCCGGATCAACCGCCGGAATTCCGGTCAAAACCAGAAGTTCCGGCAAAAACCAAAACAGCTTACTAAACCGATTTTCGGAGGTTTTCCGGAAATTTCTGGCGGTCGCAGGAAATTCCGGCCATAGGCTCGGTCTTGCCGGAATTCCCGCCGGAACAAAACATGGTACACGAAAACAGCGATAACTTTTCCGAACTCCGATTTCGATGATCTTGGGCTTGTTTTGATGAGGACAACAAGCCCTACAAGATGGTTCAGAGAAACATCATAGTCCAGGAAATAAGGATAGAACCAAATAAAGAAAGGTACGAAGCCTCCCTACACGAAGAACCGACAAAACCTTCAAACTCGAAAACGCCATAGAAGATGCATACGAATTCCGTTTTAGATGAACTTGGGCTTGTTGAAGAGCTAGAAACAAGCTCAAGAACCTCACATGGAGAAACACCAAGAAGTAACAAAATAGGAAGATGCAAAGTATGCAAATGATTGAGCTTCCTATGATGATGTGATCAAGTTACCCAGCCGAAAGCCCCTCTTAATAGTTTGGCTATGTATCCTATAACCCGGTCTCCCAACAACCACCTTGAGACCGATAAAAGGAAAACATAGCAAGGCCGTACCGTTGCCTTGCACACCCCGCTTGATCTAGATGACAACACTTCAATCTCCATCCAAGCCGGAATGCATCACTTGATCATTGTTGCTTCGTGAAGGCTCCTAATTTGCTCTCCCATACACCATTATTGGATAGCTTCATTAATACATGTCTTCACATGTCCATTATCACCAATATGGATGGCAAGCTTCAAGCAAATGATCTTCTCGAGATGCTTATCTTGAACTTGCCCTTCTCAACCTTGATGACGATCACCATTTGATGTCATCCTCTCATGGGCTATATAAGATCTTCACTTTTGAAGCATAACCATGGAAAGATACCTTTCCCATATAGAAAACGCAAAGCACATATATAATGGGTTAGTTCATGATGCATCATTGACAAGGCTTACCATACCATAAGATCATGTGGTACATTCTTTATGCTTCATGTGTTGACCAACTTGAAATCACTCTTTACTCTTTGTATAGGTCAACCATGTATCTTATCATGCTCCATCTCAATATCTTGAGGTATATAAAAAACTCTTAATTTGATTACATGCTCTAAATCTTAGTCAATCATAGATCAACTAATGAGGCTATCATGACACCGTCTTAGAGCCATATCTCGAATTCTTCTATTGAGATCACACTCTCAAGATATTGATCATATCATATTCTTCTCTTCAACTCGATGATCTTGATGCCAATACTCAAGGTATATCTTTATCTTCATGGCATCCATACTCGAATCCAACACATAGACTACAAGCATGACCTATGGAATATTCCTTCATATAAAACTCAGTGAAAACATTAGTCCATAGGGATTGTCATTAATCACCAAAACCACACATAGGGGCAATTACTCTTTCACACTTGTACTTTGTACACAGTTGATATCATGCTCTTTTGTCTATGGATGTCGTAGATGTGAAATAAAAAGGGAGCTTGTAAGTCCATGGTGTTATGTATTTTGTGTTAGAGAAACTCCTGGGCCGCTAGCCTAAGCTATGCCTAATCATGGTGGAAACTTGCAGCATCACCATAATGAGCAATCTGTGAAGTATCCTCAATAAAAACCTATGCAAATAGCAAATAAAAAGATCGCTGAGATGCTCATTGTTTGCTTGCCTTGTCATTTTGGTTATGGGATAGCTCATGTACCATGTGCAAGGTGTACCCCGTTGGCGGTTCTCTATGATACACATGTACTTACTATGACAAGAACTTACAGGTGACTAAAGTTTAGTAGCATGAGGTGCGGCCCTCGTATTCAAGGGACATGCGATTGCCAACTTATACTTTGTCAAGCATATACTCCATAGTTTGTTCACTTAACGTTAATCACTTCAAGATTCTTATGATATGGGCAATGAGGGCTGAAAGCTAACAAGTACCATAATTTTTGGAAGCTCCTTTTGAAACTTGAAATCCATGCTTCCCTTTGAAGGGCCTTTCTTCCACTATTATATTGAGTCTCCACATTCTACCTTTAGGCACCAGTTAAGAGAGCATAGTTGTCATTCTTAGTTCTACGTGCAGTGTCCCAAAACTTATTGATTGATGCATATTGTTGATATTGCTTGTTTGTCACATCCCAAGATTTCCAAATCTTGTTATGTGAAAAATAAATGAATAAAATAAAACTTTGTTGATTTTCAGGGTGAGAAGGAACTTTTTGAATCCATTGGAAACTTTCAAAACCCATTTGGATCAAATAAAATCCTAAAGGGATTTAAAAGTAAATAATCAATAAAGCTAAAAATATTTGGATTTACTATTTTGAATCTTTTAATAAAAAGATTTGGTTTTCAAAAGCAAAGGATAGAATTATAAATAAGGATTATTTTATAAGCCAAATCAAAACTTGGCCAAGCCTTTGAAATAAAATATATCTATTTGATAAAAATAGTAAAGGTTTATTTAAATAAAATAATAAGGATTTAATATCCAAAGTTTATTAAAAATAAAGGTTTTACTATTTTAATTAAACATCAAAACTTATTTATTTATTTTAAATAAGTTTTCCAAGTATTCTATATTTTCAAATAAAACCTAATGATTTGGTTTTGATAATATTTAGATTTCAAATGGAGATTTTAAATAAAACAAATCCTATTTGAATTAATGAATAAGATCTATTTTATTTAATTATTAAATAGATCCTAAAAAGAATAAAATTATTATTTTATTTTTGGACTTTGGTTTATGTTGTTAAACAGAACCAAAACTCAATACAAGTTTGGAGGAGGTTTGAATTGTTTTGGATGTTTGAATTGTTGTTTGAAATTCAAAACAGGAAATTCAAACAGAAAAAGGAAAAAGCAATCAGAAAGAAAAAATATGAAATGGACTCGACCCAACCAGCCCAGCCCACTAAGCCCAATAGCCCACTCCCTCTCACCCCACAGAAAAACGTTTCGCACCCCCCAACTCACCCACTCAGCGACTGACTGGTGGACCCTCTCCCTCTCTTTCCTCCTCGCTGACGCCCGGACCCCACAGAGCCACCTTAGCGTCGTCTTCCCCTGATCATGTCGCCCTGACCGTTCCTGCCATTACTCCGGCGATCAATTCACGTTAACAGCGGCCGTTACTCCACCCCGCGACCACGCACATTTAACCGCCCATGTCTTACCTCCCTTTCCCCCTAGACAACTCTCTCCCTCTGCCACCAGGCTGCGACTATTTCGCCTCGCATCGCCACTGCCTCCGGCGAGTCCCGCGAACAATTCCGGCGACCCGCACCACCCCATGCCTCCCCAAGCACACGGGCACATTCCCCAGACCCAGGCGCACCTTCCTGTGTCGCCAGCTCAACCGCGCGTGCTCTACAGGCTCGGCTTTGACAACCTCTGAGCGTCGCCGCGTCTGTTTCTCTCTCCGGCGAGTTTTACTGGTAAGAACCAACCACCCCGATCCCTCTCAATCACGCACGCATCATCTCCGTGTCTTTGTGCGTCTGACCATGCACTCCGTTTGCTCCCTTGTGACTCGTAGCACCGTCCCCGACGACGACAGAGCGTGACCGTCGTCAGACGCAACTCCGGCGAGAAATCCCGCTGGAACCAGAGCGCCCCTCAACGAGATGACCGTACCTTGAGCATCAGAGAGTCATCACGATCACTATAAGCACCTCCCCCTCTCTCTTTGCTTCCTGCATCGCCAGTACCGCCACCGTCTGAGCGTCGCCGCCACCAGCCGCCGCACAGCGCCGCCCGTTGTTGACCAAGCAGTAGTGTCCGTAGGATCTAGATCGGACAAACGCGATAGAAGCTAGACGAAGGGGTAAGTAGCATCTCAGCGCCGTGCGATCTGTTTAGATCCAACGAACCACAGAACGCAATCCGCGCGAACAGGTACCGCCCAATGAGAACACGCCGCGTGGCACTAGTCGATTTAAAACAGATTTTTGAATCTGATTTAGATGCAATTTTGTAAACCTTGTAACTTTAGTTCCACACGTCCAAAATTTGCAAACTTTATATCAATGGAACCAGTGGAGCAAGCCCTAGCCAACCATGCCATTTGTTTAGTAAAAAGCTTCTGTTAAATTCTTTGTTTTTGCAGAAACTTGTGTATGCTTGTTTAGGATGTAAAAATTGTTCAAAAATGATTTTGGGGATAAAATCTTTGGCAATTGGATTGTTTTGAACCTACTGACCATAGGAAACACTTTGTGGATTCAAAAATGTATTTGGTGAAGAAAAAGAATGATTCTTTGATTTAAAACCAATTCTAGTCAAATAAAAATGTGGTTTATTTATTAAAAATAGTTTTGGAAGAAAACCTTTGGGAAATGTTTTGTTTCAAACTCCCTGACCCCAAGCACCAAGTTTTATGGTTTGAAAACATATTTTGTGAACCCTATAGATTAATGCCTTAGTAAAAACATTTCTACACCACATAAAATGATACCTTGTTTTGAAAATGGTTTATGAAGTGAAATTTTTTGCAAATGACTTTGCCACTTTCTAAAATGACCATTAGGTGTTTTCAAATGTTTATGACCCATTAGGAACCACTTTTCAAACAAAACAAAGCTTGGCATGCTTGCATGCATTACTTTGACTTTATCATTTCATGTGATGTTTTGCTTGATTGGTAGATTGAAATGTTGTTTGCTTGATTGAATTGTAGTGACTTGAAGATTGTGATTGTTGCAAAGACAAGGAGTGAACTTATACTCTCTACCAAAAAGGCAAGTGATGCTTCATACTTTTGTCCCATTACTTTCACTATGCATTAGTGATTTTTCTAAGTAAAACTTGCATGGAATTTTTGCTAAGTATAAACCATGCTATGGGAAATCCTAGTAGATGAACCCTTAGTAGAAAATTTCCTAAGTTAAGATTCCTACTACTATCAAGCTTAGCTTAGCTAGTAGAAAACAAGGGTGGAATATATATTCACACTATGGAAAAATTTCTAAGTCTGAGGACTTGTGTTTTTGTTTAATAAAACAACTAAATTAATGAATCACCTTGGTGGAATGGTAATTGCTTGGTGGTTTTTGGTTGAGTGGTTACACAAGGCCCATGGATATGGTTTACCTTGTGTATCTCACTTGTGGATGGCCACCCAGGAACAAAGAGATTTGAGATGTCAAATGTTGAGAAGCTTCAAGTGCAACCACTTGGCATTATGGGCTCTGCCTGGATCACATAGGTTGCTAGAACTTAGCCATTTGGACAGTTGGTGGTAGTGGTATGATAGGTTGGAACGCGTCCATTTGGTCTAAGGAAAGGCTTCTGAAAGATCTTGTCTTGGTGAAACCAAGTCTTGTGGGGAAAGTGCACCACCTCTGCAGAGTGTAAAATCTAAGTACTTAGCCATGTCCCTGGTAAAGGACAATTTGAGCATCAAGACATGGAAGCTATCAAGAATCTCATCATCCAAATTTCTAAGTTAAAAACTTGTGGTTGAACAAGGGTTAAAGGATCTTCAATCTTTGATTGGGAGATTTCTTGGGAAAAAGATTTTGTCAAAGCAAAAACTTAGTGTTTTCAAATGATAAGGAAAATCTATTTTGAGCAAAGAAAGCCTAAGCTCCACTTAGCCAAATGCATATAGATGATAGACTCCACTATACTACCATAGTATCACTTGCCAATACAATTCAAATGTATTGACCCTTGTGGCTATAACTTGTTATGTTGCAGGTTTTATTGATTTTAGTGAAGTGTGTTGATTAGGATTACAAGTCTACAACCAACATGTCTGCCTGTGGCACCTTGAAGATGAAGGACCCCATGCTTATAGATTTTCTGCTGCAATGTAATGTAATAGCCAAATGAGCTATGTAAGATGTAATAAATTATTTTATTCCTGGTCATAAAGTTATATTATGACCTTTGTTTCTTGATATTACATCTTAACTGTGGATGCTAGCTATTGATCTAGGGACTAGCATTACAAACACAGGGGACTCTACCTTATTAAAGGTTGGGAACTCTACAGATGGTATCAGAGCATTGTGTTGCCTGTAGGATTTGTAAACCTAGGATTGGACAAAAACCCTTAGAAAAATAGGAGTTGTATTTGTTCCAAAACTTATTTACAAACAATCTTGTAAACTCTTTCCTCAACCATTTTGGTTTCAACTCTACATCTCTTCTACTTCAACTTGATGGACAAACCTACCCCATGGCCAAAGACTTCACCATGAGCTAAGGACTTCATCAACTCTAATGATTTCAACTTCTTCAACTCTAATGACTTCAACATCTTCAGCATTTTCACCAAGGACCTCAACCTTGGATATCACTAAGGACAAGTGAGACAAGGAATCTTGCCCAAGGTGTGGAGACTAAGGAAACACAAATTAGAAGGAGCCATCATCAACTTTGAAGTTTTGTGACCAAGAGATTTCCCAAGGAAACCATGATCTCATACAAGAAGAATCAACCAAGAAGGATGGAAAGATCACAAGTGAACCATATAGATGGACCACCATATTTTGTTTAAGACAAACCCACCAACTTATGTGGTGTAACAAAAGTATTTTTGGTTGACTAAAAATGTGCTTGAACTTTGTTGTTTGAGTGAAATGCTTGACTTGTGATTGCTTGCACATTGCTTGTGTGAATTGTGATGTGTGTGATTAGGATTATTTCCTTAGAAATATTTTGCCTATTCTAATCCCAATCCAACCCAAACAGATGACTTCTCCAAGAAACTCCAACATCAAGGATGATGATAACAACAACAACCAAGAGGATAACATGAGAGAACTTATAGCAACCCAAAACCAGTTGAGCCAAGAGACAACTCAACTTTTAGCCAACAACAATGGACTAGACCCAGCCATACAAAGGATTTTGAAACTTCAATCCCAATTGTTGCAAGGATTGGTTACTCAAATGATCAACATGAGAGAAAACTTTTCCCAAAGAGCTAATGACAACAAGGATGACAAAGATGTTATTTTAGAAGGAACCAAAGCTTGCAATATATATGGAGACAAGGATCATACATGCAAGGAGCATGAAGATCAATTCCCTAATTATGAAGAAGAAAGTCATATCTCTAGTAACTGCCCCAAGAAGAGAGAAAGATTTCCCACCTTTGAGGTGAGATGTGAAGAGCATGAACTAGAAGAACTCCTAGCTTTGGAGAGACCCAAAAAAAGAAGAAGGACATAAGCCAGTTGCAATGTTACAATTGCAAAGAGATGGGACACTATGCCAGTGAATGCCTAGAAAAGAAGAAGAGCCAAGAAGACAAACAAAAGCTAGTGAAACCCAAGATGAGGAAGGATATTAGCCAAGTGATGTGCAACCACTGCAAAGAGCTAGGACATTATGCATCATATTGTCCAGAGAAGCCACCTCAAGACCTCAGCCTTGTCACATGTTTCAAATGCAAAGAGCTAGGCCACTATGCAAACTTCTGTCCAGGGAAGTTTCAACAAGACCCCAAGAAGGCCAATATGTAATTTAGATGGAAAAAATTTAAGGGTGGTAGTACCCTAGATGCTTTTGAGCCAACTTGTAACCCTAGCCTTCCCAAATCTCGGGACGAGATTTATTTTAAGGATGGTAGCCTGTCACATCCCAAGATTTCCAAATCTTGTTATGTGAAAAATAAATGAATAAAATAAAACTTTGTTGATTTTCAGGGTGAGAAGAAACTTTTTGAATCCAATTGGAAACTTTCAAAACCCATTTGGATCAAATAAAATCCTAAAGGGATTTAAAAGTAAATAATCAATAAAGCTAAAAATATTTGGATTTACTATTTTGAATCTTTTAATAAAAAGATTTGTTTTTCAAAAGCAAAGGATAGAATTATAAATAAGGATTATTTTATAAGCCAAATCAAAACTTGGCCAAGCCTTTGAAATAAAATATATCTATTTGATAAAAATAGTAAAGGTTTATTTAAATAAAATAATAAGGATTTAATATCCAAAGTTTATTAAAAATAAAGGTTTTACTATTTTAATTAAACATCAAAACTTATTTATTTATTTTAAATAAGTTTTCCAAGTATTCTATATTTTCAAATAAAACCTAATGATTTGGTTTTGATAATATTTAGATTTCAAATGGAGATTTTAAATAAAACAAATCCTATTTGAATTAATGAATAAGATCTATTTTATTTAATTATTAAATAGATCCTAAAAAGAATAAAATTATTATTTTATTTTTGGACTTTGGTTTATGTTGTTAAACAGAACCAAAACTCAATACAAGTTTGGAGGAGGTTTGAATTGTTTTGGATGTTTGATTTGTTGTTTGAAATTCAAAACAGGAAATTCAAACAGAAAAAGGAAAAAGCAATCAGAAAGAAAAAAATATGAAATGGACTCGACCCAACCAGCCCAGCCCACTAAGCCCAATAGCCCACTCCCTCTCACCCCGCAGAAAAATGTTTCGCACCCCGCAACTCACCCACTCAGCGACTGACTGGTGGACCCTCTCCCTCTCTTTCCTCCTCGCTGAAGCCCGGACCCCACAGAGCCACCTCAGCGTCGTCTTCCCCTGATCACGTCGCCCTGACCGTTGCTGCCATTACTCCGGCGATCAATTCACATTAACAGCGGCTGTTACTCCACCCCGCGACCATGCACATTTAACCGCCCACGTCTTACCTCCCTTTCCCCCCAGACAGCTCTCTCCCTCTGCCACCAGGCTGCGACTATTTCGCCTCGCATCGCCACTGCCTTCGTCGAGTCCCGCGAACAATTCCGGCGACCCCGCACCACCCCTTGCCTCCCCAAGCACACGGGCACATTCCCCAGACCCAGGCGAACCTTCCTGTGTCGCTAGCTCAACCGCGCTTGCTCTACAGGCTTGGCTTTGACAACCTCTGAGCGCCGCCGCGTCTGTTTCTCTCTCCGGCGAGTTTTCCTGGTAAGAACCAACCACCCCGAGCCCTCTCAATCACGCACGCATCATCGCCGTGTCTTTGCACGTCTAACCATGCACTCCGTTTGCTCCCTCGTGACTCGTAGCACCATCCCCGACGACGACAGAGCGTGACCGTCGTCAGACGCAACTCCGGCGTGAAATCCCGCTGGAACCAGAGCGCCCCTCGACGATATGACCGTACCTTGAGCATCAGAGTGTCATCGCGATCACTGTAAGCACCTCCCCCTCTCTCTTTGCTTCCTGCATTGCCAGTACCACCACCGTCTGAGCGTCGCCGCCGCCAGCCGCCGCACAGCGCCGCCCGTTGTTGACCAAGCAATAGTGTCCGTAGGATCTAGATCGGACGAACGCGATAGAAGCTAGACGAAGGGGTAAGTAGCATCTCAGCGTCGTGCGATCTGTTTAGATCCAACGAACCATAGAACGCAATCCGCGCGAACCGGTACCGCCCAATGAGAACACGCCGTGTGGCACTAGTCGATTTAAAACAGATTTTTGAATCTGATTTAGATGCAATTTTGTAAACCTTGTAACTTTAGTTCCACACGCCCAAAATTTGCAAACTTTATATCAATGGAATCAGTGGAGCAAGCCCTATCCAACCATGCCATTTGTTTAGTAAAAAGCTTCTGTTAAATTCTTTGTTTTTGCAGAAACTTGTGTATGCTTGTTTAGGATGTAAAAATTGTTCAAAAATGATTTTGGGGATAAAATCTTTGGAAATTGGATTGTTTTGAACCTACTGACCATAGGAAACACTATGTGGATTCAAAAATGTATTTGGTGAAGAAAAAGAATGATTCTTTGATTTAAAACCAATTCTAGTCAAATAAAAATGTGGTTTATTTATTAAAAATGGTTTTGGAAGAAAACCTTTGGGAAATGTTTTGTTTCAAACTCCCTGACCCCAAACACCAAGTTTTATGGTTTGAAAACATATTTTGTGAACCCTATAGATTAATGCCTTAGTAAAAACATTTCTAAACCACATAAAATGATACCTTGTTTTGAAAATGGTTTATGAAGTGAAATCTTTTGCAAATGACTTTGCCACTTTCTAAAATGACCATTAGGTGTTTTCAAATGTTTATGACCCATTAGGAACCACTTTTCAAACAAAACAAAGCTTGGCATGCTTGCATGCATTACTTTGACTTTATCATTTCATGTGATGTTTTGCTTGATTGGTAGATTGAAATGTTGTTTGCTTGATTGAATTGTAGTGACTTGAAGATTGTGATTGTTGCAAAGACAAGGAGTGAACTTATACTCTCTACCAAAAAGGCAAGTGATGCTTCATACTTTTGTCCCATTACTTTCACTATGCATTAGTGATTTTTCTAAGTAAAACTTGCATGGAATTTTTGCTAAGTATAAACCATGCTATGGGAAATCCTAGTAGATGAACCCTTAGTAGAAAATTTCCTAAGTTAAGATTCCTACTACTATCAAGCTTAGCTTAGCTAGTAGAAAACAAGGGTGGAATATATATTCACACTATGGAAAAATTTCTAAGTCTGAGGACTTGTGTTTTTGTTTAATAAAATAACTAAATTAATGAATCACCTGGGTGGAATGGTAATTGCTTGGTGGTTTTTGGTTGAGTGGTTACACAAGGCCCATGGATATGGTTTACCTTGTGTATCTCACTTGTGGATGGCCACCCAGGAACAAAGAGATTTGAGATGTCAAATGTTGAGAAGCTTCAAGTGCAACCACTTGGCATTATGGGCTCTGCCTGGATCACATAGGTTGCTAGAACTTAGCCATTTGGACAGTTGGTGGTAGTGGGATGATAGGTTGGAACGCGTCCATTTGGTCTAAGGAAAGGCTTCTGAAAGATCTTGTCTTGGTGAAACCAAGTCTTGTGGGGAAAGTGCACCACCTCTGCAGAGTGTAAAATCTAAGTACTTAGCCATGTCCCTGGTAAAGGACAATTTGAGCATCAAGACATGGAAGCTATCAAGAATCTCATCATCCAAATTTCTAAGTTAAAAACTTGTGGTTAAACAAGGGTCAAAGGATCTTCAATCTTTGATTGGGAGATGTCTTGGGAAACAGATTTTGTCAAAGCAAAAACTTAGTGTTTTCAAATGATAAGGAAAATCTATTTTGAGCAAAGCAAGCCTAAGCTCCACTTAGCCAAATGCATATAGATGATAGACTCCACTATACTACCATAGTATCACTTGCCAATACAATTCAAATGTATTGACCCTTGTGGCTGTAACTTGTTATGTTGCAGGTTTGATTGATTTTAGTGAAGTGTGTTGATTAGGATTACAAGTCTACAACCAACATGTCTGCCTATGGCACTTTGAAGAGGAAGGACCCCATGCTTATAGATTTTTTGCTGCAATATAATGTAATAGCCAAATGAGCTATGTAAGATGTAATAAATTATTTTATTCCTGGTCATAAAGTTATATTTTGACCTTTGTTTCTTAATATTACATCTTAACTGTGGATGCTAGCTATTGATCCAGGGACTAGCATTGCAAACACAGGGGACTCTACCTTATTAAAGGTTGGGAACTCTACATTGTTCTTGTGCTATTTGTATCTAGTCACTCTTATGAACTTTGAAGGTGTCTTATGCATCTATTTGCTACTCCATGAGGGACAAGATGAATGCCACTATGCCATGTTTTCTGTATGTGAAAAAAACAAACGTTTTTCAATACATGTTATTCGTGATCTTTGTTTGTAGCGTTTCATTTTGCATGCATAGTTACTCTGTCTTATTGTTAGAACTCCATCTTTCATGCACATGTTTAGAGTTCTTTGATCCCAGCTTTCAATGCTTGCGAATGGTTTGATCTTGGTTTTGATGGTGCATGTCACCTCAAATATTATTCTTTTCTCACTTACCTACTCGAGGATGAGCAGGAGTTAAGATTGCGGATGCTTGATACGTCGGAAACATATCTATAATTTTTGATGTTCCATGCTTGTTTAGTATCTACATTGCGTTTTCCACACTTTGAATTGCTTTTCATATGTTTTCTGGTACTAACTTATTAACAAGTTGCCATAGTGCTAGTTGCCTATTTTCTGCTGTTTTTGGTTCCAAAAAAGCTAGTAAGGAAATATTCTCAAAATTGGATAGGACAAAAGCCAAAGTCAATATTTCACCTAGTAGAACACGGAGTCCAGAGGAGAGATGGAGGGGCGCCACAGGGCGGCTGCACCACCCTAGGCGTGGCCTAGGGTGGGCCCATGACTGGGCAGGGTGTGGACCCCCTGGTGGCCCCCTGCCTCGCCTCTTCGCCTATAAGAAGACCCTAATGCCTATACCCTAAGTACCCGATCAATATTCCACGAAACCGTCTGTAGACGCCGCCACCATCATCCCTATATCGAGGGTGATCTGAAGCTCTTCCCGGCACCCTACCGGAGGGGAGATCATCCCGGAGGCCTTCTTATTCATCATGCCAGCCTCCGGTATGAAGCGTGAGTAGTTCCACCTTAGACTACGGGTCCATGTAGTAGCTAGATGGTTGTATCTCCTCCTTGTGCTTTCTTGTCTAGATGTTGTGAGCTTCGTTCATGATCAAGATCTCATCTATTTGTAATCATGCATGTTGTGTTTGCGGGGATCCGATGGATATTGAGATTACTATGTCAGATTGATTAATGGTTTTGTCTTATTGATTCTATCATGTCTATGTTGTTTGTGATCTTGCATGCTCTCTGTTGTTAGTAGCTATCTTGGCCAAGTAGTTGCTAGTGACTCCAAGAGGGGTTATTTATTTTCGATAGTGGGTTCATGCCTCTACTTAATCAAGGGAAGTGACAAAAATATCTACGGTTGTAGATGTGTTGTTTCCACTAGGGAGAAAACAACGGTCTCTTGTTCATCGAACAAGTGGATTTTTACCTTACACACTTTGCTTAAAGCACTTATCTGTTGCTTCCAACTTAATACTGGAGCGGGTTCGGATGATAACCCAAAGGTGGACTTCTAGTCATAGATGCAGTTGGATGGCGGTCTATGTATATTGTTGTATTGCCCAATCGAATCTCATAGAATCTTTATGTCTTGTATTGCATTGTTATGCCTTGCTCAGTCTTGTCAATTTCCCTGCTATAATTTGTTTACCCAGCATGCCATGTTTGTTTATCTAAGAAGAACACCTCTAGTGAACTATGGACCCTGGTCCAATCTTTACCATTGATACATCTTCCACTGTTACTGTTTACTTGCTGCAAACCATCATCACCTTTCACACCATACAGTTAATCCTTTGTTATAGCAACCGGTGAGATTGACAACCTCACTGTTAGTGGAGGCAAAGTCTTGAGTTTGTGTTGTGCAGGTTTCCACGTTGCTTGCAACACCTTTGAGACGATTCCTTCCTCCTACTAGTTGGATAACCTCGGTTACTTACTGAGGGAAGACTTGCTGCTTTGCTGCATCATACCATGCTCTTGGGGTTTCCTGACGAAGCGCTCTCAGGCGCCATCTCAAGCCAAAGAAGCTACCAACAACGAAATATATTACAAGATCGCCCTACAAATGGAGTCCTTCATCGGCCCAAATATACCAAGTACGGCACTGACCACACCAGATGGCAAGACATAATCCAAGACACCCATATCGTTCGTATCTAGGATAAGTATCCTAAAAATAGGATTCCTCCTAATGGCGCGTAGTCACCCCTTAGTACTTATGGGACGTCTTGTTTTTTTGTCACATGCTTGTATGATGCTTGTATTATGTTGCTTGTCTACCTCGGATCTTCGACCCATTTGTTTTGACATCCTTGTTCTGGTGTACCAACACCAGCACCCACAATCCCATAAACGGAGACCCCTTCTCAGCAGGACAGCCACATAAAGAACTCCCTGACAACCACTCTTCCTTCCTTAGTTCTAATCTCTTACCACAGTTTACCTCTGTAGCGGAAGGATAATCATCCCAATACATCCTAAGTATGGCCATGAAGCTCGAAGGCCCGACAAAAGCATGCAGCCACTGCGGAGAAGAAGGACATCAAGCCAGCCAGTGCCTTAGCAACTTCCCAAACTGTGGAGTCTTCCATCCTCCCATGGATTGTCCAACACAGCTAGTCACATGTTTTCTCTGTGAAGGTCAAGACCATGTTCCGGCTAATTGCCCTTATACCTTCTAATTAGCAAAGCCCGTCAACTCCCCTGCGTCAATATTGGGAAGGCATCAAAGCCGGACTACTCCAAGAAGGGTACCTGCTACCCATGTGATCAACCGGGTCATTACAGCTGAGAGTGCCCCCAACATGGTCTCGACAACACTCCTACAAAGGCAAAGGCCAAAATAATCGCTACCCCCTTAAAGATCCAAAAGCAAGCCCAAGGAGGATCCGAAGTTACACAAAGCGTTAGTTACACCTGAGGAGAACCAGTCCACTTCGCCCGCAACTGTCCAAACAAATCCTGGATGGCCTCGAAGCAAGAAGCTCTGTCACCTAAAAAGGGCAAGAAACCATGAGCCCATCAAGCCAGAAGAATCATGAAGACACTATCCCTAGAACCTCCTCTTCCTCCATGAAGGCATTTCCTGAGGAGAAACCCCCAACCTCAGAACAGCGACAAGACTCTCGACGTTCCCCTGAAGTAGTTTTCGCACCCGCAAACCGACCTATCTCAACATTGGTAGAGTTATGTATCGCCCTTGAACCTGTTTTGTAAGACTCTAAGTTCTCTAACGCCTGAAAGTCTAGACATATTCTGTAATGATCAAGTACCCTCGCCATTGGTCGTCGCAGACATGTTAATCTTTGTGTGAACCCAGTTTGATGATATGCTAGTCTGAGTTCACATTTACGTGTTTTACCCATGATGTTGCATCCGACTCAATCCGGAATTCCCTCCTCCTATGAGACCACCCCTCTAGCCCATCAAACCGCAAACGGCATCCTCCAATCTATCAGACCCCTAACTAGCCCAGAACTAACTAAACAGAAGCTAGTTAAACGCCCTTCCCGCTACGACTGCTCCCCCAAGAAGTGATCTTCGCACCCCTCAAAAAAGCATCACCCACCCCATCGACTGAGGACAACCCACTCCGGACAGAAGGTGTAGCATACTCCCAACAACTCCAATGAAGAGGATCTACGATTCCACCAAGCACCCAGTAACACCCTCGGATCGGCCCTATGCAGGTTTTAGCGATTCCCGCCAAACCCGCATAGAAACGATTCAAAGGTGCCCACTAGGCACTTCCGTGCGGGTGCAAAACGAAGTAATATCATTACACAATAGTCCATGATGGAACCCACAGAACAGATATATACAACAATGACTCCATGAGTCAAGAATACAAATATACAGTACAAAGATCCAAATCACCTTGAAAACGATATGACGTCCGAGTACGGAGAAGATGCAAATTGGGCTAAGAGCCCTGAAGAATAACTAATGGCATCCATAACCTTTCCCAGGCCAAGCCGGAAGGGTAACCCTGCTAACGGCGTTGATCTCAAACCTGCTCAACAAAAGGGGTGCCAACAAAGCGAAAAGGAAAAAGGGAGCGGTCAGTACTGAGGCCAGTACACGGCGAGTCTTAGAATTTGGCGGTCCTCGCCTACATAGGCATGGTGGGCTTAAGCGGCAGCGCATCATGCACTAAACAACCTATAGAGACTCGATTCAACTAGACACTATTAGAGAGGGATAAGAAAGACCTATTCGGATCCAACCTGATTCTAACACCAAACATACCCATCCCGATGTTTCCCCCTCGAGACCAAACGAGGAAGTCCACCGAGGAACTCACAAAGTTGGCAGTTTTATTCATTCCATTATAGTTGCAGCACTTAGTAGTCAGATATAGATAGCACGGGTCATCCTGATAACATAAGCAGTGGGCAGTTTTAGTTAACCATTCTGTTGTAGTTATAATACTTACTAGTCAGATACATATATCATGAGACATTCAAAACCCAGCAGTTGTTGGTACTTTTATTTAGCCATTCCGTTGTACTGAAGCTGATTACTAGTCAATTCAAGGTAAACTTTATAGCACTACTTTAGTTATAGTTGTCTATGATCAAGATATTGTGCTCCAAGTCCTCCATAACCGCGGACACGGCTTTTAGAAAGTTCTACCCTGCAGGGGGCACAAATAGCAACACACACACGATTATCCTCGGAAAAACCAAATGAAAACCCAACGAGGCATCATGACAAAGAAATTGCAAGATTCATATAATATTTCAGGGGGGCACCCCACTAAGCTTCCCGCGACGAAGTTGGCCAGATCCGAGACGGACCCAAAGGTTTATGTCGACGGCTGTAAACGACTGGGAACCCAAAAGTGTGACTGGGGTTGTTGATACGGCATAAACATATCACAATTATTAAACAGTATAGGCGCTCCACGCGCAATAGTAAATAAAGCAGTAAAGCATGGCATAATCATGGCATAAGTATAGTATAGTAATAAATCCCCAAACTACTTTGTGACCCCAAGAAATAAGATATGATTCAAGCTTATGCTAAGGGGATTCATGGTCCCACATGCAAATAGTGCGAATATTCAAGGAACAGGTATCAAGTACTAGGGGTACTACGGGGCACAAGTGGATGGTTAAAAACCAAATAACATCTATTGCCCATCCGTGCATCTGCATTATTTACCTACTTTCCATATTAGTTGTTAAACTGTAGTTGAAGCCATGATCATCTCCAACATAAAGCATGAGGCATTTCTCCAATAACTGTGGAACATCGACGACGCGACGCATCACCTGTGCAAGCAACTACAACTTGCAAGGCCGACTATCTACCAAACAACATGTAATAGGATGTGTCAATAGCAATATATGGGATGCAAGAAAGTATAAAAGGGTACGGAATCTATAGCATTGCAACCCAGATAGCAATAGATCAATAGGATGAAGTAAAGACTAGAAATGTAAAATAGTTAGAAAGGGGGAGAATGCTCGCCTGGGAAAACTGCTGAAGTTTCATCCGAAGATCGGGACGAAGCTCACATCAACTCAACGGACTTATCCGTGAAGAAGCAAAATACTAGAAGATACACCGGATGCACTATTTAATACTACGGCAGAAGATCGGGAATGATGCATGCATGATGTATGACATGGTAAAGATGCGATGCAATTAGGCAATATTAAGCTGAACTAGGGTTCCGACAATTATTTATATGGTTCATGTTGTTTAGATACCCCGCAATTTAAATGTTGTTTTGTCAAGGAAAAATATCTCACCGGTTCGATGCACAAATTTATAGGGGACCAATATTAGAATAGATTCGTCCGCATATGGTCTCCATATTTAATTATGAGGTGAATTATCTAAAATCCCCCAAACCATATGATATGTGTGCAAGCATGAAAATTTAATACTACCTCCGTTTCAGGTCATAAGGCGCACACGCTTTCCAAAGCAAAGTTTAACCAAAAGAATTGAGCAACAAAATCTTGATTATATTGTACATAATTAGTACCGTTGGATTCGTATTGAAAAATACTTTCCAATGATAATAGTTTTATACCAAAACTCTTTACGTATTTAGAGTAATTCTTGGTCAAAGAAAAAACACGCAAAACGAGGACGCCTTAAGCCCTGAAACGGAGGGAGTATGCAACAAGATATATATATGACATATTATAAAAATAGGGCGGGCTCGGAAAAGGGTTCACACATTTATGATCGAAGGTCTTGGTTCGGAGGGGTTCGAGGGATCGGTATCGATCTTCGGACTCCAGGGTTTGGGGTCTTGAGTGTCACCATGTGCATCCCTCGGAACATCGGCATCGAGCCAGGCTTGACGGAGAGAAAGATCTTCTCGGGATCCTCGGGTTCATGCGGCTTCTATAGGCGAACTTGTCGATGTACTCCCGTTAGGCGTTCACGAGCGTCTTGGTGGTACATGCATCTAAGGAAGATCTCGGCCATGCAAAACTTGTGTTGAACTCGTTGCAGGCGAGCACCTCACTACCAAAAGGCATCGATGCAACACAAGGTTCAGACGGAGGGAGCCTTCCAACGACCGCAGCCAGAGGGAAAACATCAGCACGGCTAGCAGCGTGCGGCCAAAAGGAGATGGAGCAAGCGAGATTCAACACATAGATGATAGATCCTGGGCGGCCAAAAAAACTTGCAGAGACGACACTGGCGTCGGTACCTTGCGCACGCGGGAAGGCAGAGGAAAAGCAGACAACACAGTGGTAGGGGCTCTGGGACAGACGGCGGTGCCCGGAGGCAAGCACAGGGCGGGCACGGTGGAGGGCGACGAGGTGGAGGTGCTGCTGACCACGCACAGTCGAAGCAGAGGCGGGTAGAGCGACACATCACGGAGGCGCGCGTGGAGCCGAGGGAACGCAGGGCGACACGCCGAAGAGGACGAAAGTAGAGGCCAGCGGTGCCTTACAAAGAGGAAGTCGACCGTGCGGCTAGAAGCGCCAGCAGCGGACAACCAGGGCGGCGGCGCTCGGGGCTAGGGCGGCGAGGTGCTCTACGATGGCGCGCATGCGCTGCAGGCTCGGACGGGGAGCGTGGGTGGAGGCTTCGGCTGGCGGTGGCGGGTCTAGCTTGGTGGCGGGGGAGAGGAGGGCGGCAAGGTCCAGTTGGCTGTTGGCGGCGGTCGAGCGAGGGAAGGATAGAGGCACGGGGATCGAGTGTGGGAGTGGCCAGGGCGTGTCGAGGCAGGGGTAGGCACGGGATAGCATGCGGGATCGGGCATCCCGTGTGCACGCGTGGCCCCTGTGTGGGCGGTTGCGTGCGGGCGTGTGCGCGCTGGCCATGCACGAAAAGTGTGTGTGGTACGAGTGTGAAAAGTGCAGCGTGGTGGTGTCTTGTGGTGTGTGTGTCCAGGGTATGGCGGCGACGATAAGGAGTGTTGGGTAGTGTGGAGTTAGGGTTTAGGATTAGGGTTTTGTAGGGATTGTAGGTGGGTTATAGGTAGCCTTTGACGGGGCCTTGGGCCTGGTCATCTGACTGCTTCCCCATCATAACATTTTTTTATTTTTATTTTAAAACACTTCTATAAATTTTTTTTAGACAAATAAAATATTCGGCCGACCGAGGGTTTGATTTGAAATTAAAGGAGGGCTACTTTAGAAAATAACATAGTCTTTCGCAGCATAGTTTTAAGCAAAAACAATATTCATGATGATGCAACAGATATAAAGACATGCAATTTCTAGTAGTGGTTTTCCCGGGGTGCTACACACCCTTAGTGTCGCTCTAAGGGGGAAAGACTACGGCTTTTCCGCAAAACCATAATAAAACCGAGAGACTCGACCCCAAATCGTTGTCAGGAGATAACCACCCCCTAAACCAGAATCATTGACCATTGCATGAAGGACAATAATTGACAATGCTCCAAAATCAGAAGATACTTCGGGAAAGATCTCCATTGCAGAGTCAACCATCCAGTCAACAACCGTCATCTCAAGACCCAAAAAGAAAGAGAAGATGACTTCAACAACAAAGGATCGAAGAAGGATCAACCCACCGCCTCGCCTCAAGAAGGAAGGACCTGTCGACGTTAAACCTACCGAGAATCTTCCTAAGGGGAAAAGACTGCGTCTTTTCCACTTGCTAAATCTAAACCGGCCAGTCTGAAGCCACTAAGTTGCAACTGTAGATAACCACGTCTATTTGTTGTAAAACCTGTTAGCATCTATTATATTCCACCGCTGAAATTGTTAAGCGGATGTTACCAGCCAACCCTACTCCTCCCTAATCTCAGGACGAGATTATTTTAAGGGGGAAAGGTCTGTAACATCCCAATTTCAGCAACCAATATCTATTGTCAAGAAGGAAAAAATTAGGGGGGACAAAAACTTTTTCTTATTAAGTGTTGCAAAGTTTGCTTACTTGTTTGCTTATGTTCATGCATTTGATGGTGTAATAGATAGTGTACTCCTTACCTTAACCCTAGTTGACAAAAACTATTTTCCAAAAGAGATGTCTTGGCTCATCTTTAATATTCTCAAATGTTCTGGCATTTCAAACCTAAGACAAGATGACTTTAATAAAACAAACTATTTTACTAGTTCTATCAACAAAACTGTGGGGACCTATATATTATCTCCTTATATTTTCAAGACAGATCATTCAACTACTCATGTCTCTAGGCTTTCCAAAGCCTTTTCCTAATAACCTATTCACTCCAATCTTGGTAGAAATACAAAGAGGTCCTTATCTTATTTCAAATCACACCCAATTCAAAACACCCATCCATACCTCAAGGTAGGCTTGATGGCAACCTTAGTAGTAGTTGATAAGTTTAAATAGATGAATTGCCTTGATATGCTGATTGCCTTGTTTGCTTAGGAACTAGAGTGAGCTAATCTATTAGATAATCCGACCCAATCTATGCTTGTTATCATCAATCTCAAACTAATAAATCCCAAACTCAATCTATCTTGAGTCACTCAAGTTAATCCCAAATCTCCATAACCAGAACAATCCTGAGCTAATCCTTTGTATTAGCATCCAGCCCATTAGAGAAGAAATAAAAGCATGGATCCTATCTACATAGTTAACACTTAAACACCATATCATTTATCATGAGTTTGGAACCTAGCTTTCCCTCAAAATCAACTACACTTGTAATCTAGTCTAAAACCTAAATCTTCCAAAATGGCTAAGTCTGAAATCCTCATCATGATTCAATCTTTGAGACTCCACCCACTCTAATCTATGTTCATTCCTGAAAATGTAATTGAACCATCTTGTATTACATCATTATTACTACCAAGGCCCACCTTTTCCCTTTGCTAAGCCATTCTGGTTCCCACCCATCCATGATGGCTTTGTAGTCAAGATAATAATCTTTTCTGCAAATATTATCATCTTGCCTACTTTAGCAAAAGCTCAAATCTATATGCTAACTCCCCTTGACCACATCTTTGAATGGTTATGACCTACTAACCATGGTCTATCAATCTACCTTTCATTTGTTTCCATTGGATCTTAGTGCTTCTTAAACCCACATGGTTTATGAGGCATCATGATGTATCTGCTATGGCAGCCTTAATTTCAACAAAGTTTGCCATCACCCCGAAACCACCCCAAATCCAACCAAGACCAACACTTGCTTCCATGATCATCTACATAACTTGCTCTGGCTATCCATCTATCCCTTGCACCAAGGTGAGCTCTGAGCTCACTACTCTCAGCATGTTTAGGTGGCATAAAATTATCAAATCCCTAGATTCTCCCAAATCTAGTTTCCATCCTTTATCACCACAATTCTTCAAAACCCACGGATGGACATCATGGATAAAACAAGTTTACATCATCTACCTTGGAGATGGTAATTTTCCAAATAATTTCCATAATTATTTAGAACCTAAAATATTTAAATTCATTATCTTACAAAATTATCAAAATCTCTCCTATAAAGGCAAGTTTGTTTTTCCCCAAATCACTTTGCCAAATCAATGCACATTTGAGTACTATACATCATACCCTACCTTCCTATCTCCAAAATAAATATTTTTGAGATTCTTTATTATTTCTTTTCTCCCTTTTTCTTAAATTGTAGAAACAAGAAATAATTACTTAAAAATACTTTTCTAACCAAATAAATTCACTAAAATTCTCCAATGTGTGATATGATATTAATGACCTTCTCAGATAAAAAAATCACCTTTCCAATGTAAAAATAGAAAATAAACCTCTATAAACTACTTCTGCACTATTAGAAAAAATGGTTTTAAGTGTACCAAAAATCATTTGAAAAATCTCAAATAATTCCTAGGGTTATGCAATAACCCTATCTACACACAGAACCTTTTCTCCCCTTCACGAAATAGAGATAATTGAACTTCCTTCACAACCACCCATTTGATCAAATTTGGCAGACTTAGCAAGTACTAAGATTAACCAAGATCAAATCATCACCAAGGCTCAGCATCACTTCCCACCAGCACCACCACCCTCCCTTGTAGACCACCCCTATATTTGGTACTAGATAAAACCATAGCCTTGTCCATTAATGCTTGGAGAGAAGCGAGAGAGAGGCCCCTGGTAAAAAAATCTTGTACCTTTATTACAGCACCCCCTCCTTCTCTAGTCGAGTACCAGGTCCACACCACCTCCCTCGACCGCCCTACTTTCCCAATCTAGAACTCCTTTTCCATCTTCTCCTTGGACTTCATCCACCATATACCCACTCCACCTTGG
This sequence comes from Avena insularis, assembly GCA_023614405.1. NCBI lineage: Eukaryota > Viridiplantae > Streptophyta > Magnoliopsida > Poales > Poaceae > Avena > Avena insularis. The sequence continues at coordinate 156,920,285 of CM042691.1, read as the reverse complement.
TTTAAAAAGGGCAAAGGCTTGCCAGCCCCTCTCTCGGACCTCATTTTCTCCCTCACCACTCACCCTCGAGCTCCAGAGTGTCTCCCCTGGTCTATGTCGTCCTGGAGAAGAGAGAAAGCTCACCTCGGGTGTCTTCAAGGTTTCGGTCCTTCTCCCCCTCTACTACCTCTCTCCCTCTACTTTCTTCTCTAGAAAGATCCCCTGGATGGTATCTTGCTAACCTTACCCTGCCTTTCGCCATGCATGCATTTGTGGTTCTGCTCCGGTGAGCTCCCGAACTCCTCCGCCAGGCGCCACCGCACGCTTCTCCACGGGGTGGAAGATAACCCCTGGTCATTGATCTTGGGGAGACTGAATGGCCAGGGGGTACCCCTTCACTCCCCATGCCTCTAGGCCTCAGCCTCCGCTGGTCCGCAGCCAGTTGCACGCCGCCCGCGCGCGCCAGTAGTAGCTGGGCTGTCCCGCGTTTGTGCGCCCCATTGCTTTCAGATCTGGCCATGTTTTCTTGTGCCCACTTTTCTTTTTCTGTTTTAATTCTAGATCTGATACTGCATATTGGTTTAAATTCAAATAAAATGTAAATGACCATATTTCGTCTAGATATAATTTTGTACCGATTCCTACATTTTTTTGCAACATGCAGAACAAGTCTTTGGCCAAAAGTAATCCTCATTATTTATTGGAATTTAATCTACTAGCATGTATCTAATACATTAAATAAAACACCCATAAAGTTATACACATTGATATGTCGTAGACGTATCTATAATTTTTGATGTTCCATGCTTGTTTAGTATCTACTTTGTTTTGCTTTGTCTACACTTTGAGGTATCTTTATATGTTTTTTGGGACTAACCTATTAACAAGATGACATAGTACCAATTGCCTGTTTTCTATTGTTTTTGGTTCCAGAAAATGAATATTCTCGGAATTGGACGGGACAAAAGACAAAGTCAATATTTCACCGAGCAGAACACGTAGACAGAAGACGAGACGGAGGAGGGCCTCGAGGAGGCCACACCCTGGCCACGCGACCAGGCCTGGCCCGCGCCTAGGGGGTGCAGCCTCCCCTGGCACCGCCTCGGCGTCCTCCTTCGCCTATAAAAATCACCCGATACCTAAATCCTAAGTACCAGATCAATCTTCCACGAAACAGTCCGTAGTCGCCGCCACCATCGTCCCTAGATCGGGGGATCGGATGCTCTTCCCGGCACCCTGCTAGAGGGGAGATATCATATCGGAGACCTTCTACATCACCATGCCAGCCTCCGGTATGATGTGTGAGTAGTTCCACCTTGGACTATGGGTCCATGTAGTAGCTAGATGGTTGTTTCTCCTCCTTTGTGCTACCATGTTTAGATCTTGTGAGCTCCGTTCATGATCTAGATGGTTGTTTCTCGAGGATCCGATGAATATTGATATTAATATGCCAAATTGATTAATGATTCTATCTTATTGATTATATCATGTTTGTGTTATTTGAGATCTTGCATGCTCTCCATTTCTAGTGACTCCAAGAGGGAGTATTGATGCTCGATAGTGGGTTCATGCCTCTATTGAATCTGGGGAAGTGACAGAAATCTCTAAGGTTGTAGATGTGCTATTGCTACTAGGGAGAAAACAACAATCTCTGGTTCATGGAGCAATTGTATTGTTTACATTACACACTTTGCATACAACAGTTATCCATTTCTTGCAACTTAATACTGGAGGGTTCTTGGATGATAACCTGAAGGTGGATTACTAGTCATAGATGCAGTTGGATGGAGGTCTATGTATATTGTTGTAATTCCCAATCAAATCTCATAGGATTATGAATGTCTAGTATTGTATTGTTTTGCCTTTCTCTGTCCTGTGAATTGCTCCGCTATAATTTGTTTACCCAGCATGTTATGTTGTTTATCTTAAGGAGAACACCTCTAGTGAACTATGGACCCCTGTCCAATCTTTACCATTGATATATCTTCCACTACTATTGTTTACTTTCTGCAAGCCACCATTTCCTTCCAAACCATACGTTTAATCCTTTGTTTTCAGCAAACCGGTGAGATTGATAACCCCACTGTTCGTTGGGGCAAAGTCTTGAGTTTGTGTTGTCTAGGTTTCCAAGTTGCTAGCAACACCTTTGAGTCATTTCCTTCCTCCTATTGGTTCGATAACCTTGGTTTATTTTTTAGGTAAGACTTGCTGTTGTGCTCATCGTACCTTCCTCTTGGGGTTTCCCAACGAAGCTCTATATTGATCCGAGCCACATCAACGAGTTTTTTGGAAGTTGTTGCCGGGGAGGCTAAGGACAGCTTCACAAGGGGAGTCCTTCACAACCTTCCTCTTTACTTTGTTTTTGTTTTGCTTAGTTTGTTTTTCTTTTTTTGATTGCTTCTTATTATCAAAAATTCCAAAAAAATTAGTTTCGTTTGGTTTGTTTTCTCTTATCAAAAACACAAAAAATTAGTTCCTGCTCTAGTTGCTACCATGTATGGTGTTGTTCTAAACACCATGTCACCTATGGAAAGGATCTTTACTTTCACATAAGGAAGTGAAGAGAGTTTCAAAGAAGCTTGGTCTAGAATTTGATTTACAAGGAAAAACTGGCCTAAAATGTGTCTAGGCCTAGTTATTAGCAGTTTCGACCATGGTCTTGCTCTTTATTATAGATATGCTTTGGATGCTATAGCTGGGAGAGTTATTTTTCAGTGTAATGAGAATTAAGCTTTGGACGCCATAAATAAGTTGATTACAATTTATAATATGCCTAGCAAGTCTGATTGTCCCTTTATAAACATCTATGCTAGGTTGAACACTCTTGAGACCCATACAGTTGCTTTGAAAGGTTGTTATAACATGCTTGGATAACACCATGATTATGTTCCAATAAATTTACGAGCCTTCAAAATGGTTTCCTATAATAAAAGTTGCTATAAACATTGAAACTTTTGATGCTCGTTGTGATATCATGTCTGAATTTTGTCTTATGCCTAAAGATATCTATGAGTCTTTGAATCTTTGGGGACTTTCTAAAGGAGGATAAGAAATATCTCTTACTAATAATGCAACTTTTTTACCCATTGGAATAGCTGAAGGTGTGTTTACCAAGATCTCACGGAAAGTGGTGTCTACTGATTATCTTGTTATTGAATGTGTAGGAAAAGGACAAATTACACTTGGAAGATCCCTGCTAAAACACCTTGGAGCAATAATATATGTGGGAAAAGGAACTATGCATTTTTCTTCTCCAATAAGTAATCATACATTCCCTAAAGACAAGAATAAAGGTAGGAGCAAGAAAGTTGATGTCAATGCTTCTTCATTTAAAAATACTTGATTCTTGCTTCTTGTGCCTACTTAAAGGCATTAAAGAAACATACTTCTTGGGAGATAACCCAATAGTTTTCTTGAGTCTTGGAATTTATTACTTCTTTAATAACCTCTCCTTACCCTTTTTGTTTGATATTTTGTGCCAAGAAGAACCTCTAATGAGAGGGAAGTAGGATTTGGGGAGTTGTTGTCCCAAAACAGATTTTTGTGCTCCACTGTAAAAATTCGTGAAAAATATCTGTAATTAGGATTGAGCTATTATTTTCTGAATAAAATCCCCCAGGTTGTTAGCTAACTTTCTTTAGTTCAACACTTTTTTATTTGAGCAACAGAAGGTCTTCGAAAAAATCGGTTTTCACATGCTGGTCTATTTTGACAGATTTCTGCCATTATTTGCATTTGCTTCTTATTGATTCCTTTTTGGGTTCTTTTTGGGTAATTGAGCTTTTTGAGGGAATTGCTACAGTAACTTGTTTCTTTAGTGAAAGTTTTTATGTTTTTGAAACTAAACCCAAAGGTCTATTATCTTTTGATTGCACTAATGTTGCTAATGAAGATTGTGTGAACTTTTGTATGAAGGAAATTTTCAGGTGTAAGGAAAGAATGATGTAATGAGATGAAGAATGGACAAAATCTCAATATTGGGGATTCCACCCCGTATCACCCCAAGAAATATTCAAGAGGTACAAGCGTCAAAGCTTGGGGATGCCCAAGGCATCCCCTTCATCATCCATAAAAATCTCAGGTCTTTCTAGACACTTCGTTTTCATTATTTCAAGCACTGTTGTGTTGTTCTTGGAGCGTCATAGTTTTCGTTTTTGGTTTTTGGTTTGCTTAGTTTTCTTGAATAAAGTAGTTGGACCCCCGTTTTCGCTGTGTTGTTTCAAATAAGTTGATTGGTGTTGGAAAGGAGTAGGAAGTTCTTGCTTTAGTAGTACAAGAGGATCTTGCTTTGACTGTGACTTAGACTTTATCATGTCATGCTAGATGTTGTTTTGACCTTATGCTTAGTGATTATTGTTGTAGCATGACTTGTTCCAAACAACTAGGATTGCTTAATGTGCCTTGAAATAATCATGCTTTGTTTTAGCATACAGAAGCATAGTATTGTGGTATTCTACTTTGATGTTTTGTTTGGGTTGACTTGGCACATGCTCGCACCATGTTATTACTATGAACCAGTAACCTTAGCATCTATGATCATTTAGTTTTTGACTTTTGATACCACTTTATTATTTGATTTGTAATGTTTTGTCACTCTGGATGATTATGGCCATTATTGCTCTCTTAGTTGGTCGCTCCCAGTCTTTTTCTAGCCTCCACTTGTATGAGTAAGATCTACTCATGCATCCAACTCCCAAGAAACCAAGTTATTCCAAAGTATCCACTATAAATTCCTATGCATGGTGTGTTACACCATTCAAAGTATATTCTTGTTTTATCTATCTTCCAAATTAAACTTGTTATGTGAAAAAATAGTGATTAGAGATCTCACAAACTTAATGGAACACTTTATTTTCTTGCCCCTAATAAACATGAACCAGTGTGTAATCTATGTTGTATATGCTTGCACTTATACGTTGGAATTAGCAGAACCATGCTGTCATTGGGAACGCTTTCAATATTGCACCTGTACATTGTACCCAGTTGATATCATGCTCTTTTGTTTATGGATGTCGTCGGTGTGAAATTAAAGGGGAGCATGTAATTCCATGGAGTTATGTATGTGTGTTAGAGAAACGCCTGGGCCGCTAGCCTAGGCCATGCCTAATTATGTTGGAAACTTGCAGCATCACCATAGCGAGAAATTTATGAAGCATTCTTCTTATAAAAAAGAGAGATATAAAAAGAGATTGAGAACAAAGAAAAAAAGAGATGAGAAAAAGGAAAGAGAGAAAAAGCACAATTTTCCCATGGTAAATAAGAAGATTGCTGAGATGCTCATTGTCTACTTGCCTTGTCATTTTGATATGGGATAGATCATGTATCATGTGCAATGGGTACCCCGTTGGCGGTTCTCTATGATACACATGTACTTAATATGACAAGAACTTACTGGTGACTAAAGTTGAGTAGCATGAGGAGCAACCCTCGTACTCAAGGGACATGGGATTGCCAACTTATACTTTGTCAAGCATATACTCCGTAGTTTTTCACTTTAACCTTAATCACTTCAAGATGCTTATGATAGGGGCAATGAGAGCTAAAAGCTAACAAGTACCATAATTTTTGGAAGCTTTTTATGAGACTTGAAATCCCTGCTTCCCTTTATGAAGGGCATGTCTTCCACTATTATATTGAGTCTCCACCTTCTATCCTTAGGCACCAATTAATATAGCATAGTTGCCATTCTTAGTTCTATGTGCATTGTCCCAAAACTTATTGATTGATTCATATTGTTGATATTGCTTGTTTTTGAACTATTTGTATTTAGTCACTCTTATGAACTTTGAAGGAGTCCTATGCATTTATGCTACTCCATGAGGGACAAGCTGAATGCCACTATGCTATGTTTTCTATATGTGAAACAAACAAACGTCTTTCTATGCATTTTTATTCATGAATCTTTGTTTGTATCCTTTAATGTTGCATGCATAGTTACTTTGTATTATTGTTAGAACTTCTTATTTCATGCTCTTGTTTAGAGTACTTTGATCCCAACTTTCAATGCTTGCAAATGGTTTGATCTTGATTGTGATGGTGCATGTCACCTCAAAAATTATCCTTTTTATCACTTACCTACTGGAGGACGAGCAGGAGTTAAGCTTGGGAATGCTTGATATGTCATAAACGTATCTATAATTTTTGATGTTCCATGCTTGTTTAGTATCTACTTTGCTTTGCTTTGTCTACACTTAGGTATTTTTATATGTTTTCTGGGACTAACCTATTAACAAGATGCCACAGTGCCAGTTGCCTATTTTCTGTTATTTTTTATCCAGAAAAACCAGAAAATGAATATTCTCGGAATTGGACGGGACAAAAGCCAAAGCCAATATTTCATCTAGGAGAACACGGAGCTAGAAGACGAGACGGAGGAGGGCCTCGACGGGGAAACACCACCTAGCCGCGCGTCCTCCCCTTTCACCTATAAGAAGCCGTCGATACCTAAACGCTAAGTACCCGATCAATCTTCCACGAAATAGTCCATAGCCGCCACCACCATCGTCCTTAGATCGGGGGGATCTGAAGCTCTTCCCGGCATCCTACCGGAGGGGAGAGATCATCCCGTAGGCCTTCTTCGTCACCATGCTAGCCTCCGGTATGATGTGTGAGTAGTTCCACCTTGGACTATGGGTCCATGTAGTAGCTAGATGGTTGTTTATCCTCCTTTGTGCTAGCATGTTTGGATCTTGTGAGCTCCATTCATGATCAAGATCATCTATTTTTAATCATGCATGATGTGTTTGCGGGGATCCGATGGATATTGAGATTACTATGTCAGATTGATTAATGATTCTATCTTATTGATTCTATCATGTTTGTGTTGTTTGATATTTTGCATGCTCTCTGTTTCTAGTAGCGATCTTGGCCAACTAGATGCTAGTGAATCAAAGAGGGAGGATTTATGCTCGATAGTGGGTTCATGCCTCTATTTAATCTGGGGAAGTGACAGAAATCTCTAAAGTTGTAGATGTGCTTTTGCTACTAGGTAGAAAGCAACAATCTCTTATTCATGGAACAATTGTATTGTTTACTTTACAGACTTTGCTTAAAGCAGTTATCCATTGCTTGCAACTTAATACTTGAGGGGGTTCGGATGATAACCTGAAGGTGGATTACTAGTCATAGATGCAGTTGGATGGCAGTCTATGTATATTGTTTTAATGTCCAATCAAATCTCATAGGATCATGAATGTCTAGTATTTCATTGTTATTCCTTGCTCCGTCCTGTCAATTGCCCGTTGTAATTTGTTTACCAAGCATGTTTTGTTGTTTATCTTAAGGAGAACACCTCTAGTGAACTATGGACCCCGGTCCAATCTTTACCATTGATATATCTTCCACTGCTACTGTTTACTTTCTGCAATTCACCATTGCCTTCCACACCATATATTTAGTCCTTTGTTTTCAGCAAACTGGTGAGATTGATGTCCTCATTGTTCATTGGGGCAAAGTCTTGACTTTGTGTTGTGCAGGTTTCCAAGTTACTAGCAACACCTTTGAGTCGTTTACTTCCTCCTACTGGTTCGATAACCTTGGTTTCTTCCTGAGGGAAGACTTGCTGCTGTGCTCATCATACCTTCCTCTTGGGGTTTCCCAACGAAGCTCAACGGTGATCTGAGCCGCATCACATATCCAAATAGTTTGAATGTAGAAAAAATGACAAAAACAACCCTATGTTGTATTTAGAAATTTCTCTAAGTCAAATCGAATATGGTAAAGCCCTAATTCCATCTCCCAGTGGACATATCTACCTTTATCCCTCAAATACCAGAAAAACAAAATTTATTAAGCCTGTATTGAATTTTGGTGAATTAATATATTCTATGAATGGTTATTTCACAAATAAATTCATCACAATAGTTATGTTCATCCAAAAATGGTGAATCTAATTTCTGCAGAAAGGTATTCCAAATACCTAACATGTGTCCTTGGAATCACATCGAAATCTCTTTTAGATTAAATATGGTGAGAAAGACAAAATACTTGTAGTACTTCCTTTGGGATTTTCCTGAGGGCATTCTGGTAAATATTTGAGATGATTACAGCTCCTGTTGAATCAGTCCATCAAGTCGTACCTAACCATCCAAAGAAATAATTTTTAGAAATACAGAACATTTTGAGTGAATTATTCCCTAAAACTAGAGTTTATTCCACTAGAAAATCCTTTATAAATCAATGAAAATTGATAAAATAGTGAAACAACTTTTGTTGGTTTCTTTTTATCATTACCAATATGATGGTATCATTTTTACACAGTGTTATCATATATAACTCGGCGTTGCTCCAAAACCCCTTATCTAGGTAGTTTTGCACTTTAAACCCTAATACAAAATCCACCAATGCAATCAAAGCATTTCCTTTGTATCCAAAACAAAATCCTCAACCCTTACTGATCAATAAACTTGTTTTTTCCATTGCTTGTTGTATGAATTAGTGATTGTAAGCAATGTATTTATTGTGTTGTTGTTTGTTTGCATGTATACTCGATAACGGCGATAGTTGCGATTGTGTGACGCCGAGAAGAAGGAAGCATCGGATTTATTTCTATTATCTTGTTATCAGTATTCTGTTATTCGAAAGAAGTCATGGGACATCTCGCTGGTCATAGGAAAGCCACCATTCTTGAACTTCGATACTAGTCTTACCCTGTTTTATACTTGTTTTGTATCTCCATTACAAACTACATTTTTATCTACATATCTTGTTTATCAAATACTGTGCTAATAGCTCGGCCCCTCCAAGTTATGATATTGGTGTACATCAGGACACCCACATTGTTGTATACCTACTGCTTTACCCATTTAGATCGAGGCTAAGTGTCACATCCCAAAATTTTCCAAATTTTGAAATGTGAAAAACAAACAAACAAACAAAAGAAATAAATGATGAAATTTAGGGGGAAAAGAAACTTTTTATTTCTAATGGAAACATCAAAACCTTACTTGAACAAAATTTCAATGAGAAAGTAGCAAAAAGATTCTCAGAAAGATAAAATGCATTCATGCATGGAAAGTATCTTGAATTTCAGCTTTTGGAAAAGTTAAACCAAAAACCTAAACCCTAATAATAGAAATCATCATCAAAATCACTCCGAGACTATGGATTTGTTCCATATAAAAGTTTAGCAACAACATTCCTAAATGAACAATATTGGTAAACAAAAATATTACAAAACCATGGGAATTGCTTTCACTCAATTTGGAGCCATGGATAAAAACTTATGATTTTTATAAGATAAAAGAAAGTATTCCAAGGCTAATAAAGCTCATAGATAAAATCAATTCTTTATTGGGAGCAAAGTAATCCTAAAAGGATTTATAAAGATAAATAATTATTAAATAGAACTATACAAATTGGAATCACTATTTTTGGAGCTATAAATAAAAAGATATGAATTTTATAAGGCAAAGAAAGAAATAAATAAATAAGAATTGTTGCAAAGACAATTTAAACCATGGCTAAATCCATAAATAAATGGAATAAAAGTTATATAAATATTATAAAAGGATAAAAGTTTATTTAAATAAAATTTTATGGGTTTATGAACCATATTCAAATTTTATTTAAATAAATGCCAATGTGCCGCACTTAATTTTTTTAAATGAATATTAATTGATAAACATATTTCACTTGGACTAAATAATACACTAATAATTGGTATAAAACCTACTGAAAAGATTTGAATTCAAATGGAGGTTTGAATCAAATGATTTGTTTAAAAACAAAAAGGGAAAAAGAAAAGGAAAAATATTAGAAGGAAAAAAAATAAAGAAAACCTACCTGCCCAAACCCAGGCCAAGTAACCGGCCCAGCAGCCCACCCAGGCCAGCCCCTCTCTCCATCTCTACTCCCTTTCTCACCCGCACACTTCCCCCACCCCATCTGACCCCCGGACCCCACCTGCACGCTGTCACCATCGTCAACCTCGCGCGATGAACTCGCCCTCCTCCTCTCTGCCGTTTTAGGTGGATTTACTCTGAGTAAATTCGCGCGGCTAACGGATCAATCACTCCACCCGACCCCCTATTGTTAACCCTGTCTCCTTCCTATATGTTTCCCCTCACTTCCCCGCATCAGAGAGCCCCCGAGTTGCCTGAATAGAGATCACGCCGCCGCAGCAACTGACGCACTCCGTCGTCGACTCCGGTGGACCCCGACCTACCCTTGCCCTATCATTCAAACATTCTTTCCCACCAGCCTCATGTGCGCCTCCCTGATGCTTTGCCTTGCTTGATTTTGCTCCAGGAACTCACCTCTTTCATCATCTGCAAGCACCCGACGGTGGGATCTACTCCAACGAGCAATAGTGGCCAAACATGTGCGCCCCTCCCCCGCCCGCGACCACCTTGAGAACCACCTCATCGCTGCAACCCTGGTAAACCAGAGGCGTCGCTGCTGCGCGTCGCCAGCAGCGTCGCCCATTTGTGGCCAGCTTCACAGATCCACTCGATCGATATCCTACGGCTAGGATAGAATCACTAATTGAAGAGGTACAGGCAGATCTAGTCTGTGAAATGTCACTTAAATCCAACAGCTCGCGATGCCAATCCGACCGAAGCGGTACCAGACAGTTAAATTAGGCCACATGTCTGGGATTTCAAATTAAAAACCAGAAAAGGTTTATTAGATGATCAAACTTGCAAAATTCATAACTTATAATCTACAAATCAGAAAAATACAAAACTGGTGTCTGTAGATTTAGAAAAATATGAACTCCACTACTATTTCCTTATTTTTCCCACTTGCTTCTGTGAAAAATGATTTTTGGACAAAAACTTGTTTAGGGCCATTTTGTCTATAAAAATTGTTCTAAAAATTATTTTTGAGTGAATCCTTTTTCATATGGTTTTGTTTGAACCCTCTGACAATAAACACTAACCTTTGAAATTAAAAATATATTTTGTTGACACTAGAAAATATCCCTTTGAATAAAAGCTTTTCTAGTAAAAGAAAAATATTTTAAATGACTTATTTTCACTAACTTGGTTCCAATTGAAGTTCCACTTTTATAAAAAGGACCAGTAGGTGTTTGTAGTGTTTAAAACCTAGTCAGGAACAACTTTTTCAATAAAATGACCTTTTGCATGCTTGCATGCATTTATTTGTTTTATTGTTTTTGTTTTGTTATTTTTGTGTTGTAGTTTTATGTGTGTTATTTTGCTTGTTTGTATTGTTGTAGTGAACTTTGAAGAGTGTGACATTTTCAAGACCAAGGAGAGTACCTAAATATTCAAGTGATACTTTGGTCATCAAAAGTGCTATCTTTTCAATATTGCATTAGTGATATTTTTGTAGTATGCATGATAGGACTATTTTGTTTATTTATATGCTATGCTAAACCTATAGTATCTACCTTGGTAGTATTTTATAAAGATAGGAGACATGGTAAGTTTAGAATCCATAGTCTAGCTACATAGATTTGTCGGTGGAAATCATGATATGATGTCTTATGAAAATACAAGTATTGTTTTGGACTAAAGAAAACAACTGATGTTAATGAAACACCTAGGTGGAAATGGGACTTGTATGGATGTTTGTTGAGTGGTTACCCAGGGCCCATTTCTATGGTTTACCCTGGTGTATTTCACTTGTGGATGGCCACCCAGGAACAAACAGATTGGAGACATTCTTGTCACGAAAGCTTCCAGTGCAGCCACATGGCATATGGGCTCTGCCTTGACCAACTAAGCTTCAAGAACTCAGCCAGATGGACATAAGGTGGTAGTGATGATAGGATGGAACGCGTCCATGGTGGTCTAAGGGATTGCTTCTGAAAAGTCTCATCTCGATGCATGTCGAGTCTTGTGGGGAAAGTGCACCACCTCTCGAGGGGGTAAAACTAAGTACTTAGTCGTGTCCCTGGTTATGGATAATTTTGAGCATCAAGACAATGAAGCAAGATCAAGAATATCATCCGTCTAATTTATCTAAGTTAAAATTTGTTCGGTGAACAAGGGAAGCACCTAGTGTGTATCTAGTGTGCCATGTTTGATGAGGTGTTTTGTAAAAGAGAAAAACTATTTTTCAAAGGATAGGGAAAACTTGTTTTATGCAAAGGCCAGCCAAAACTCCACTTAGCCATATATTCATGTGGATGTTAGATTCTCCATATCAATATGATATCACTTGCCAATACAATTCAAATGTATTGAACCTTGTGGCTATACCTTATCATGTTTCAGGTTTTTTTTATGTTAGTGAAGTTTGTTGAGTAGGGATTACAAGTCTATAACCAACATATTTGCCTGTGGCATATGAAGATGAAGGACTCCAAGCTTTATAGTTATATCTGCTGCTCTGTAATAAGATAGCCATATGAGCTAAGTAAGCTGTAAGGAACTATTTTATTCCTAGTTATGAGTTTTAATATGGCCTTTGTTTCTTGATATTACATCTTAAACTGTGGGCGCTAGCTATTCGATCCAGGGACTAGCACTATAAACACATGGACTTGTACCTGATTAGGTTCAGGCCTCTACAGATTGTATCAAAGCACTGTGTTTCCTGTAGGATTGTAACCCTAGGATTGGACAAAACCCCTTAGAAAAATAGGAGTTGTATATGTTCTAACTTATTTACAAACAATCTTGTAAATTCTTTCCTCAACATTTTGTTTTGATTCTACATTTCTCCTTTTTCCAACTTGATGGACAAAATCTTCAACACGAGCAAGGACTTCAACATCACTAAGGACTTCAAGTAAGATAACAATAACACTCAAGACCTAGAGACTAAGGAAACTCAACTTAGGAGGAATCATTATAGACATCACCCTTGCACTTTGTGACCAGGATGCAATAGTTTATTCCAAGGATACCATGATCTTGTTCCTAATGTAATATCTAAGAAGAAGGATTGAATGATTTCAAGTGATACCCTATAGTTGGACCACCATACTAGTGTTTCGTTTAAATTAATTTGCTAATCATTTATTGATCATACCAACCTATGTGGTATAGCAAAAATATTTTGTTGCCTAAAAAAATAATAGTTGAACATTGTTGTTTGAGTGGTATGTATGATTGTTATGGCTTGCAAATTGCTTTGTGTGAATTGTTGTGTATGAGTAGATTCTCTCCCTAGAAATCTTTTGTCTATTCTAATTCCAACCCTACCCAAGCAGATGACTCCTCCAAGGGACCACAACTCCAACATCAAGGATGGTGACAATAACAACCTCGAGATGCACATGACAGTACAATTGCTAGCAACCCAAACTAAGTTGAATCAAGTGACAACCCAGTTTTTAGCTAACAACCAACAACACTGAGCTAGACCCAACCATGCTAAGGTTCTTGGGATCCCAATTATTGCAAAGGATGACCAATCAGATGATCAACATGAGGAGAAACCCTTCCCAAAGAGATTGTGACAACAATGATTTCAAGGATGATATTGTGGAAAGAACACAAGCCTACAAAATCTGTGGAGACATAGGACATACTTATAAGGAGCATATTGACTAGTGCCCAAATTGTGATGAGAACCATCCAGCTAGACAGTTCCCTACATCTCAATTTACTTGTTTCCTATGTGATGGAACTAATCATGTCCCTGTCCAATGCCACATCTATCCTATAGTTCAACAGATGAAACATCAAGCTAAGGATGGAATACAACAAGTCTTTGGAAACACCCATGAAGGTACAACTTCCACCAAGAATGATGAAGACAAAGTCAAATCTTTGTATGCACCTCCATACAAAGTAACCAACTTTGGAGAGCAAAATAGGAAACGTGAACATTATCCTAGGAACCGTTCTAAGAACCAAGAAAGGTTTCCTACATTTGTGGTGAAATATGAAGAACATGAACTAAGAGACATCCTAGCCTTGGAGAAACCCAAGAACAAGAAGAATCGCCCCAACCCTAGCAAGAAAGACATTATGTAGATGCAATGTTTCAATTGCAAGGAGATGGGACACTATGCTAATGAACGCCCAGAAAAGAATAAGGGCTAGGGAAACAAACAAGAGATAGTGATACCAAGGATAAAGAGGCATATTAGCCAGGTGATGTGCCACTAATGCAAAGAGCTAGGCCATTACACATCAAATTGTCCAGAAAAGGAGAAGGACAAGACAAGAAAACTTGGAAATGATCTCAACCTTGTTACATGTTTCAAATGTGGTAGTAAGGGACACTATGCAAACAACTGCCCAGAGAAGTTTCATCAAGACACCAAGTAAGCCAAGATGCAATATAGTTAAATCCTTTTATGGGTGGTAGTACCCTAGTTGTCCTGAAACCAACTTGTTGTTTCTAGCCTTCCCAAATCTCATGACGAGATTCCATTTAAGGGTGGTAGTCTGTCACATCCCAAAATTTTCCAAATTTTGAAATGTGAAAAACAAACAAACAAAAGAAATAAATGATGAAATTTAGGGGGAAAAGAAACTTTTTGTTTCTAATGGAAACATCAAATCCTTACTTGAACAAAATTTGAATGAGAAAGTAAAAATAAAATTCTCAAACAGATCAAATGCATTCATGCATGGAATGTATCTTGAATTTGAGCTTTTGGAAAAGTTAAACCAAAAACCTAAACCCTAATAAAAGAAATCATCATCAAAATCACTCCAAGACTATGGCTTTGTTCCATATAAAAGTTTAGCAACAACATTCCTAAATGAAAAATATTGGTAAACAAAAATATTACAAAACCATGGGAATTGATTTCACTCAATTTGGAGCAATGGATAAAAACTTATGATTTTTATAAGATAAAAGAAAGTATTCCATGGCTAATAAAGCTCATAGCTAAAATCAATGCTGAATTGGGAGCAAAGTAATACTAAAAGGATTTATAAAGATAAATAATTATTAAATAGAACTATACAAATTGGAATCACTATTTTTGGAGCTATGAATAAAAAGATATGAAATTTATAAGACAAAGAAAGAGATAAATAAATAAGAATTGTTGCAAAGACAATTTAAACCATGGATAAATCCATAAGTTATATAAATATTATAAAAGGATAAAAGTTTATTTAAATAAAAATTTATGGGTTTATGAACCATATTCAAATGCCAATCTGCCTCACTTATTTTTTTAAAATGAAATATTAGTTGATAAAAATATTTTAATTGGACTAAATAATACACTAATAATTGGTATAAAACCTACTAAAAAATTGTAGAAGATTTGAATTGAAATGGAGGTTTGAATCAAATGATTTGTTTAAAAAACAGAAAATGGAAAAGGAAAAGGAAAAAGATTAGAAGGAAAAAATAAAGAAAACCTACCTTCCCAAACCCAGCCCAAGTAACTGGCCTAGCAGCCCACCCGGGACACCCGCTCTGCTCCTTTTTCTCACCCGCGCAGTTCCCCCACCCCCTCACTAACCCACGGACCCCACCTCCACGCTGTCACCGTCGTCAACCTCACGCAATGAACTCGCCCCCCCCCCTCTGTCCTGTTTCAGGTGGATTTACTCTAAGTAAATTTGCGTGGTTAATAGATCAATCACTCAACCCGACCTCCTCTTCTTAACCCCCTCTCCCTCCTCTCTGTTTCCCCTCACTTCTCAGCATCGGTGAGCCCCCAGGCCGCCTGAATCGAGCTCATGCTGCCGCAGCAACCGACTCACTCCGACATCGACTCCGGTGAACCCTGACCTCCCCTTGCCATCTCGTTCAAACAATCTTGCTCGCCATCCTCGTGTGCACCTCCCTGATGCTTTGCCTTTCTTGATTTCACTCCAGGAACTCGCCTCGGTCATCATCTGTAAGCACCCGACGGCGAGAGCTACTCCGGCGAGCAATACAGGCCAAACCTGTGCACCCCGCCCCCGTCCGCGAACACCTTGAGAACCACCTCGTATCCACGACCCTGGTAATTCCCCTGCACCTCTCCCTTACCCCCTAGCGCTGCCAGTACGCCGCCACCAGAGGCATAGCCGCAGCGCGTCGCCAGCAGTGCCGCCCATCTGTGGCCAGCACGCGTAGATCCACTGGATCGATATCCTACAGATAGGATAGAATCACTAATCAAAGAGGTACATGCAGATCTGGTCCGTGCGAAGTCACTTAAATCCAACGGCCCGCTATGCCGATACGGCGAAGCGGTACCAGCCAGTTAAATTAGGCCACGTGTCTTAAAAACCAGAAAAGGTTTATTAGTTGACCAAACTTGCAAAATTCATATATTTTAATCTACAAATAAGAAAAATACAAAATTGGTGTCTATAGATTTAGAAAAATATGAACTACACTACTGTGGCCTTATTTTGCCCACTTGCTTCTGTAAAAAATGAGTTTTGGACATAAACTTGTTTAGGCTATTTTGGCTATAAAAATTGTTCTAAAATTTATGTTTGAGTGAATACTTTTGCACATGGTTTTGTTTTGAACCCTCTGACCATAAACTCTAACCTTTAAAATTAAAAATATATTTTGTTGACAATAGAAAATATCCCTTTGAATAAAAGCTTTTCTAGTAAAAGAAAAATATTTTAAATAACTTATTTTCACTAACTTGGTTCCAATTGAAATTCCACTTTTATAAAAAGTACCCCGTAGGTGTTTGTAGTGTTTAGAATCTTGTAATGAACAATTTTTTCAATAAAATGACCTTTTGCATGCTTGCATGCATTTCTTTGTTTTCTTGTTTTTGTGTTGTAGTTTTAAGTGTGTGCTTTTGCTTGTTTGTATTGTTGTGGTGAACTTTGAAGAGTGTGACATTTGCAAGATCAAGGAGAGTACCTAAATATTCTACTATAAAGGCAAGTGATACTTTGGTCATCAATATTCCTATCTTTTCAAGATTGCATTAGTGATATTTTTGTAGTATGCATGATAGGACTATTTTGTTTATTTCTATGCTATGCTAAACCTATAGTATCAACATTAGTAGTATTTTATAAAGATAGGAGACATGGTAAGTTTATAATGCTTAGTCTAGCTACATATATTTGTGGGTGGAAATGGGACTTATATGGATGTTTTTTGAGTGGTTACCCAGGGCCCATTTCTATGGTTTACCCTGGTGTATCTAACTTGTGGATGGCCTCCCAGAAACAAACAGATTGGAGACATTCTTGTCACGAAATCTTCCAGTACAGCCACATGGCATATGGGCTCTGCCTTGACCAACTAAGTTGCAAGAACTCATCTAGATTGACAGAAGGTGGTAGTGATGATAGGATGGAACGCGTCCATGGTGGTCTGAGGGATTGCTTCTGAAAAGTCTCGTCTCGATGCATGTCGAGTCTTGTGGGGAAATTGAACCACCTCTCGAGAGGGTAAAAAAATTACTTGGCCGTGTCCCCGGTTATGGAAAATTTTGAGCATCAAGACAATGAAGCAAGAACAAGAATCTCATCATTTTAATTTCTCTAAGTTAAAACTTGTTGGGTGAACAAGGGAAGCACCTTGTGTGTATCTAGTGTGCCATGTTTGATGAGGTGTTTTAAAAAGAGAAAAACTATTTTTCAAAGGATAGGGAAAACTTATTTTATGCAAAGGCCAGCCAAAACTCCACTTAGCCATATATTCATGTAGATGTTAGATTCTCCATATCAATATGATATCACTTGCCAATACAATTCAAATGTATTGACCCTTGTGGCTGTAACTTATCATGTTGCAGGTTTGTTTGATGTTCGTGAAGTTTGTTGAGTAGGGATTACAAGTCTACAACCAACATGTTTGCCTGTGGCATA
Source organism: Avena insularis (assembly GCA_023614405.1). Classification (NCBI taxonomy): domain Eukaryota; kingdom Viridiplantae; phylum Streptophyta; class Magnoliopsida; order Poales; family Poaceae; genus Avena; species Avena insularis. The sequence goes on along the minus strand of CM042691.1, from coordinate 156,902,637 downwards.
TGAAGATGATGGACTCCATGCTTTATAGTTATATGTGTTGCTCTGTAATAAGATAGCCATATGAGCTATGTAAGTTGTAAGGAACTATTTTATTCCTGGTTATGAGTTGTAATATGGCCTTTGTTTCTTGCTATTACATATTAAACTGTGGGTGCTAGCTATTCGATCCAGGTACTAGCACTATGAACACAAGGACTTGCACCTTATTTGGTTCAGGCCTCTACACCAAGATGATTAGCATCTTCCCTCTTTGGAAACTACGGTTTTTCGATGATAAAACTATTTTGGGTTTTACCCCACCATAAATTTTCAAAATAAAACCCTTGGAAAGAAGAATCATTTCTGAGTGGATGTTTTTGATAATAAAAGATGATGAGGAGAAAGATAAAGATCGAGAAAGAAAAAGAGAAGGGATGTTCTACGCCTTTACCGGAACAATTTACTCGTGCAACCACACTACCCCATGAGCTGGGGCTTAGCTCGTAGTTTGTGTCTTTAGCCAGGGAATCTTCTACTTGCTAATTGGGAGAAATCCCTTGAATTCAAAGTGGGATCTACAACAGATTTTCGGATTTGGGGCCTGCAGCTTGCTTCGGCAAGAGTGAGTCTGCTATGGCAGGAGTGTCAGTGCAACAATTGGGTCTCCTACGGACGGTATGCTAAGGAGTGGATAAGGAAGTGGAGTCAATCTACTATATGCCAAGCTACGGTTTTGGTATAGGCTTGTACGTGAGGGAGGACTATGGCGCTGGACCACATACTTGTTGCCGAGGAGAACCAACCCAAAAGGAAAAGCCACCTCTTCTAGGGATGGACAAATGAAAAGTTAGGTTTTATTTTCCGAACCCCCCTTTACCGTGTGTAGCGGGTCGTGGTTGTATCCTGACGGATGTATTGATTCTTGTGGGTAAAGTGCACAAACTCTACAGAGTCTAATCTATTCGAATAGCCGTGTCCATGGTCAAGCAATGTTGGGAAGGTGATTTCTAGGAGTACTTGAGATCTTTTTGGAGGAAATAAGGAGGATGTGACTTGGTCACAAGGAATGATAAGAATAAGGTTGGTTTTGACCAGAGATGGTTGAAGATGTTTTAAAAAGGGTTTTACTGTAAAACTATTTTTCAACAAGGTTTTAAACAAGGATATGGAGATATCTAGACTTTCTAAAAGGAGGCATGTTTTCAAAACTCTATTTCAACAAAGATATAGAGATATGCTATATCTACAAGAGAAACGAATTTATAAAAGAACCTCTTATGGAGCCATTCTACCACAGCCATATTACATATCCTTTATTATTATTTTCTTAAGGTGGTTCGCGAGTACATTCAAAGGACTCACCGGCATTGTCACTGGCTATTTACTTGCCCAGACTTTCAGAAGCACGAGGAACAATGGAGATTGCTGACGTGTATGCGAGCTAGGCCGTCTTCGCATTTAGTCGCCTGTAGTTTAAGGCTGACATGGGCTCTGCGCTTGAAGACTTTTGCTATTGATTTTTGTAATCGCCATAATTGAAATGATGTAATTTTTGTAGTCATTAATTCATGGATGTTGTGAAGATACTCGTCGGTTATGCTCACGGTTCACTGATCATGGGAACATGAAATGCATCCATAACGGGGATTCTCAGATCGTAAATCCAGGGTCCGACAGACTCCCGAACCAACTATTGAAGAAGTATAGTTCATAGATTATAATGATTATAACCCTGATTGGAAGAAGAATTATAATCCAAACTTTCAGAAACATTATTCTAGTCATGTAGGTAACTCTAATAATAATATGGCATCAAGTAATACTAGTCTCCAAGAAACTCTTAAATCTTTTATGGACTCACAAAATGAGCAAAATAATATTCTATCCAAAATTATGGAGAATCATGATGCTATGCTTGGTAAATTATCTAACCAAGCCGTTAGTTTGAGAAATGATTTTCAGGCCCTCCAAGAAAGAACAAGGATTGTTGAGGCACAACTAGGTAAGATAACCGACAGTCAATCTCTCATTATAGCAAAATTTGTAGGTAAAGATGAGCCCAATCCAGTTGAAGACCTCAATATGATAAGAATCCAAAGGGAGGAGCCCGAAGAACTTGATTATAGCAATGCTATTTCACCAAACTACACAGTTGAAGATCTTGTAAAAAGGATCAATGCCAAGATTCCGGTAAGTGAAGGAAATGAGCAAGCCATGTATCAAAACTTCGTTAATAAGGTAGCAATAAAGGTACGCCAACTTGAATAAGAATATAAGAAAATTGATGAAAATTGCCTATCAAGTTAGATGATATATTTGAGCCCACTATTAAGATTAAAATTGGGACTAATGAAATAGCTACACTCTGTGATCTAGGTGCAAGCGTTTCAACAATTCCAAAGAGTATTTTTAACAAGTTAAATCTTGTCTCTTTTGAAATCATCGAACTAAAATTAGATCTAGCAGATTCTACTTATAAACAAGCAGTAGGCATTAAAAAATGAAAATACCTTGGTATACATTAAAGGATGTCCTGCTCTTATTGATTTTGTTATTGTTGACATGACTGAAGATGCTACTGCCCCTATTATATTAGGTCGTCCTTTCTTAAGAACTATTAAGGATTTAATTAATTTGCATGAAGGGAACATCAAGATCCAATTGCCTTCACGGGATCCTATTGTTATTCATTTCCCCAAGAAAAAGAAAGCCAAGCAAGATGATAAGGAGGCCATCACTTTGAAGGCCAACTACTTTGGAGTGGGTGTTCCACTCATATGGCCTAAGTGAGCAATATCAAGGTCAAGCTATTGCCATAAAAGAGAGCTGCATGGGAGGAAACCCATGTGAAATAAAGGTTTGAGTTAAGTTTTTAAGTTTTATATAAAATAAAGAGTACTAGAAAACTCCAGTGGGAAAGAGAGATTCAGTGGTACTAAAAATTCCTGTTTTATATATGCCATAGTTGGTCGAAATTATAGTCTGTCATTTTTTTTTCAAAACAAGGTGTTTCGCTAAGTTTCAGTCTAAAAAGTAATTCTTGAAGAAATACAATTTTTTTGATGTGTAAAGAAGATTTAACGACCAACTATACGACGGGAATAAAAATCCCCGCTGTATAGTTCTGTTCGTATAGTTATGTTACCCATCGACAATTTTTCATCCCAAGATATAGAAGGTTTGACGACCAACTATACGGTAGGAACAAAAGTTCTAGCCGTATAGTTGTCGCTATATAGTTACAGCTTCCAGGAAAGGAACCCTAGAAACCCTAAAATTTTGCCATCAGACCAACTATATGGCGGAAATAAAGTGTTCTGGCTATATAGTTGCCTCCGTATAGTTGCGTATGACCACATAAATGCACGGGATGGTACCCAAAACATCAATCTTTTTTCTCTCTTCTACCTCCAAACTCTCTCAAAACCTTAAGGGATCTTCACCCCTACTCAATTTCGTTCGAATTCCTCGCACACAAGTGATCGACGGTATGTTTCTCCTCCGATCCTCCAATTAGTTTTCGCGAATTCATCTCTGATCTATTGTTATTATCCATCAAGGGTGAGACTTACTTAGAACTATTTGCCATGATTATCTTGCCTAGATTATTATGTTAAGGAGATTCCTTAGTGTTCTATGATGACAATTATGCTATGATTATTACTATTGGATCAAAAAGTTTTATATTCGTCTTTCTTATTTATTTTTAGAAAATGATAACGAGGATCCAGGCACGTGCTCTTGCCACCGCTAGTTCTTCTCGGGTTGCAACTCAGGAACGCATGGGGATTCGACTCAAGAACGAATCCCACCGTGATCGTGTAGACAAGATAAAAACCGAGAAGTCAAGGCAATCAAGTGGGCTTGCCCCGTCACATGGAACCAACTCGGTATTTCTAATGACTTTAATTTAATTTGAAATAGAGTTGACCCACAAAACATTGTATTTCATGATGCACCGACCAATTTTCGGTTAACCATTGAATTTCTTTTCTCTTTGCAAAGCACCGTTAAGACATGTTATGGGGAGGATAGAATTTATTTCCGACTCATGAACAATAATTATTCTCTATCACTTGATGAATGGTGCAATTGTTTTGGTTTACCCAACAATGATCCTAATGCTCCGCGCGCAGCTTTTACCGACATGGAACCTTCCCCTAAATTCTGTTAGAATAGTATAAGGTTTACTTCTAGAGTCAGTAAAGGGAAGAATATTCAACATCTTGCTATTCGCTATTTGTTCTATGTTATTGCTAACACTTTGCAGGCGCGCAATGAGTTTATAAGGCTCAATGAGGACGACATCTTAGTCCTCACAAAAGCTGCTCTCAACTATGCCAACTTGTCACTTCACTTGGGCGCAATTCTTGTGCGCTACTTGGAGTACCAATCCCACCAAAGCCAAGGACCAATCACTTGTGGATGCATCATCACCATGCTTGCCAATGCATTGGGCATCGACCTAGGTGAATTATAGCCGGTGCTAGGTGAGCAACGTGTTGGTTTCCCTACTTTGAGGGCTTGTGGAATGCTCACTAGGAGAGGTGGTGTTTATTATCTGCATATTGCTGGACCTAGGCGTATCTATGCCGCTCCTTTGCCTAATGGTTTTTTCTCTATCAAGGAAGGACGCGTTGATGCAGCCCATCCTACGGACGCACCTCCATCTACACCACCTAGTTCCCCAAGTGGACCAATGACTCGCACTCGAGCTAAGCTCCTGCAAGCTAAGGTTAACTCACTCCTTTCCTCATGTAACTTTGATCTACCTTTGGATGGCTTGCTACTTCATGCAACTACGTTATGTATCCTCAGCTATGAAGCAACTGTGCTGCACCAAGCCCCCAAGGAAGAAGGACCAGGAGAAGATGCTGTTGGAGCCCTGCACACCGGAGTCTCCGATGTACATCGGAGTCTCCGGTCCTGTACACCGGAATCTCCGGACCATCCTCTGGTCCGTCCCCAGGAACCAAGCCAGGGACGGTCAGAAGGCCCCTCCGGAGACGGGTCTGGAGATTTACCGGAGTCTCCGGCCCAGACCGTAGTCTCCGAACCCGACACTGGAGTCTCCGGACTGCTCGACACCAGGCATGTCAAGGCCTTTTGGGCCTGGCCCATGTAACCCCCAGTTTCGCCCCCAACTTCTAGTTTTATCCCGAAACTACCCCTATTTAAGTGGCTGGCCTATAACTAGCCCCACCCCTCTATTGTAAACCCTAGACTTGGATAAATGTAGTTGAAGACACCCCTTTGAGGATCTATCAACTATTTGTCTCATGCTCCTTGACAAGGAGCACCAAATTATCCACAACCTCTTGGATTTTGCCTCGTGCGCTCAAGTTGTACAAGTCCTTGGGATCTCGGTGTCTCGTCCCCAAGTAGTCAAGATCTCATCAAGCCTCTCACCCCCGTTGTTGGCCGTGGGAGACTGTCTTGCCCAACGCCGATCGTAGGGATTATGTTGGACCGGTTGCCACTGGCGTGAGCGGGCGGCTTGTATCGTGTTTTCGCGTGTGTGTGTGTGTGTTCATCGAGTTCTTCACGTGTGTGTTCGTGGATTTCACCCCCCTCCTCTTTCCACTCGCTTACCCTCGATTTCCACGGGATTCGTGAAAGATCGGGCCACCCCAAGGGGTCACCCCTAACATATTGGTATCAAGAGCAAGGTTGATCACGAATTTCCCCTCAATTATTCTTCTATCCACCATAAATTCGAAAATTTCACAAAAAATAGCCCCAATTTTCCTTTGGATCGATCTATCGTTTTGGAGCGTTATTTGTGGTTTTGATACGACCAAATCTTGTGTAAGGTGTTGGTCCAACTTTTGCCTGCGTTTCCTAGCCCAATTTTGGCCAAATTTTCGTGTATTTGAGGACTCAAGACGTGAATTTCCGCTCAAGAACATGAGCTGATTTTCCACACCAGAGTCTCCGGCCCGATGAACCGGAGTCTCCGGCCTACACCGGAGTCTCTGGCCCTGGACGCCAGTTTTGACTTTTCCTCTTGTTCTTCATTGGCTAATCTATCCGCTTGTTGTTTGTGTTCCATGTGTGTGTCACCAACTAACAGATAGCTTCCGCAACATCGCCCGCGCTCTTCGACACCACGGACCCCAAACTATTTCCCGCTCCATCGACACAAGATCATCATCAACAACCAAGGTATAACTTGTGTGAACCCTTGTAGCCATATCTTCCTGTGTGTGTACCTATCCTATGCGAGCAACTCATTTTGTGTTTGTCTAAGCATTGTGCACTTGCCATTGGAAAGTGAGAGTGTGAGGGAAAATACAAAAGTTAACATAGTAGTATAGAAAGGGAGAAAAAGAAAAATAGAAAGATACATAGTCTCCCAGTATCAAGCTTGTAAGCAAAAGAGAGATGAAAAAGAGCGCCAAGGAAAGTGCACAAATCCGTTTCTTACCCTCTTTTGGAAAACCAGTTGTGGTCTCTCCTTGAGTTGGCACGACAACTGAGCATAGTCTTCGTTAGGACCTTTTGTGCTCACTTACATAGTCGTGCTAACCCCATTTTTCTCCACGCGTGTGTGTAGTCGTAGGTTCTCGTCACTTTTCGAGTTGACCATCACCTTTTTACTTGAGTTTTGTTGGATCTTATCCACTTTTGACTATCCTTTTCGTTTGGTTGGTTCTTTGGCTTTCCACACTCCTTTCCACCAAAAGCTTTTGAGAGTGTAGTTCCTTGTGTGTGAGTCTCTTTGTGATTTCACTTTGCATGCTCTTAGCTCTCTTTTGTGGCAATTGGTTTGATACAATCTCCAAGGTGAGGTAAAAGGCTAACTCTCCACGTTTATCCTCCATATACAATCCTTGTGGCTTTGCATCAAGGACAGGAATGGCGAGTCGTCCCAACCAACGCCACCTCAAGAGGAAGATGCACAATACATGACAAGGTGGGATCATTGGAAGATTCGTGGAGAATTCAACTATCGTTGTGACGCCCTTGAGCGGCGCCAAGATGAACAAACGTGAGTGGAGTTCAAGACCATCGAAAACCGCTTCGAGGAGGTCCGAGGACAAATGCATGCTATGAAACATAACCTCGGCCATCAAAATGAAGATCCTGGTCGCGCCCTCGCCACAACAGATGAGAAGCTTCAACGCCTCATTGATGGGTTAGCAAGGCCGCGATCTCGCGACTCAAGCTCGTCATGGCACTCCTCAAGTGAATAAAGCACTCCACGCCATCACACTTCAAGGCACCAAGAGGGACCCGTCCTTCACTCCATGAGCTCTTCTCAAGTAGTAACATATCCGCGACATGCCGCGACATCAAGCTATGATGGTGACCTCTCCGCAAGACCTCCAAGACATGAAGCGAACCGTCCACAACCAAGGGCACCCGTGATCCAACAAGGGCAACCTCACGTGGACCCCCAAGCCCATCATCAACGACACATCCCTTCAACAACAAGTGAAGCCTTCAAAGTGGACGAACAAGATCGCCATCGGCATGAAGCACTCGAAGACCCACCAAGGCGTCATCATCGACATGAACGTCAACGTCGACAACATGATCACCATGACGAGCCTCCTCCACATCAACAAGAAAGTGAGAAGCCCATTGCACATGCGGCTCGCCGTCCCCCTCGCCACATGGCGCAAGACAATGCTCATCATCATCAACCACGTCAAGAACAAGAGCAAGCTCCCCAAGCTCGTCGTGAGAACCAACAGACTCCTCCTCGTCCTCAACCGTGCCAACAACATGAGCATGCTCCCCAAGCTCGTCGTCAAGACCAAGTTCCACCACAAAATGAGGCACCACGACAACCGCAAGGGCAAAGCCACCATCACCAAGCAAGACGTGAGAGCTTGGATGATGAAGATGGCCACCAAAATCATGGAAACCGCCGACACCGGAACCGCCATGAAGAAGAAAATTTCGGCAAGCTCAAATTCACCATGCCCAAGTTCACTGGTTCCAATGAACCCGAAATATATCTCTCATGGGAACTTAAGGTTGACAAGATCTTCCGCATGCACAACTATAGAAATGAGAAGATTATGGCCACGGCGTCCCTCGAGTTTGATGATTATGCAAACCTTTGGTGGGAACAAGTCCAACTCACTCGTGAAGCAAAAGAAGAACCTCCAATCACAACTTGGAAAGGTATGAAGGCTCATATGAGATCCCGCTTTGTCCCTTCGCACTACACGCGTGACCTTTTCAACAAGCTTCAAACACTTAGTCAAGAGACAAAGACCGTGGAAGAGTACTTCAAGCAAATAGAGCTCAACATGATCCGTGCCAACATTGAAGAGCGGGATGAACAAACAATGGCACGTTTCCTCAATGGCTTGAACCATCCAATCAAGTGCATCACCGAGTTCCAAAAGTACAAGAACATGGTTGAGCGTGTACACATAGCATCAAAAGCCGAACGTCAAGTGCAAGAGGACATCAAGTACAACAAGCCAAAGACGTACTTCACCTACAAGCAAGCACCAACCACTACTTCAACAACTCCAAGTGGAAGCTTATCAAGTACCACCAAGCTTCCTTTCAAGCCAACACTTCCTCAAGGAAAACAGCCCCCAAGTGGCAAATACAACAAGGATATTAACCATTCAATGGTGAATGCTACAAGTGTGGAGGCAAAGGACACAAGTCTACCACTTGTGGAAATAAGAAAGTTTTGTTCATCCACGACAATGGCGATGAAGAATACTTGAGTGAATATGAGTTTGATGCAAGGGTCAAGGAAGCATTGACAAGGCAACATTTGGAAGATGACCAAGAACTACTTGTGTGTGAGCATGACGCAAGTACATCGCTTGTGGTCACAAGAGTCTTAACTACTCAAGTCAATGAGAATGAAGACCAAATATCAAACATCTTTCAAACACGTGCCGGTATCAATGGGAAGTCCATAAAAGTTGTCATCGATGGAGGGAGTTGCCACAATCTTGCAAGCACAGAATTGTGTGAGAAACTCAACCTCACCCTCCATCCACACAAGCATCCCTACCATATACAATGGCTAAGTGACCAAGGGTATGTCAAGATCAAGCACACCGTCTCGGTAACTTTCTCAATTGGACCATACAAAGACACGGTGGAATGTGATGTGGTCCCCATGACGGTTTGCCATATGTTGCTAGGAAGGCCGTGGCAATATGACAAGAGTGCTTTGCATGATGGTCACACAAACACTTATACCTTCAAATGGCTTGAAAAGACTTGTGTTTTGCAACCAGTGACTCCTAGCCAAATAATTGCGGACAATGCAAAGGCTTTGGCGAGGGCACAAAGCACAAAACCACCTTGTGAGAAGAGCGGTGAGCAAGAGAACCACACTATAGTGAGTGAGAGCCACAAGCCAAACTCGAGTGGAAAAACTAAGAGTGTTCTTCTTGCCACCAAAAGTGAGATGAGAGAAGTGAGGAACAACCCATCCATCTTGCACTATGTCCTTATATGCAAGGGACTAGCGCAATAAACTAATGACTTGACAAATGTTCCTCCCTCTTTGATGGCTATTTTGCAGGAATTCCAAGATGTATTCCCCGAAGAGCTTCCTCATGGACAACCTCCTCTTCACGGAATCGAGCACCGCATTGACCTCATACCCGGCGCACCACTTCCAAACCGCGCCACGTACCGTAGGAACCCCGAAGAGACGAAAGATATAGAACGACAAATCAACCAACTCGTCTCCAAAGGTTTGATCCAAGTAAGCACTAGCCCAAGCGTAGTACCTGTGATTCTTCTACCAAAAACGGATGATACGTTGCGGTTATGCATGGACTGCCATCCAATCAATGATATCACCGTGCATTATCGACATCCTATATCGTGCCTTGATGACATGCTTGATGAGTTATGTGGAGCCACTATATTTTCAAAAATTGATCTTCGTATTGGTTACCATCAAATACGCATGGCCGAGGGTGATGACTGGAAAACCGCCTTCAAGACCAATCTTGGTCTCTATGAATGGTTAGTTATGCCTTTTGGATTATCTAATGCCCCATCTACCTTCATGCGCCTTATGAAACATATTTTGAGATCTCTCATTGGAAAGAGTGTCGTTGTTTACTTTGATGATATTCTTGTCTATAGCAAGTCACTAGAGGAGCATGCCACACATGTTAAGGAGGTCCTTCAAATCCTTCGTCATGAAAATCTATATGCTAATCTCCCCAAGTGTACCTTTGCGAAAGACAAACTGATTTTCCTTTGTTTTGTTGTGTCTTCTAATGGCATTGAAGTTGATGTCTCAAAAGTTAAGGACATACGAGATTGGTCCATCCCTACCAATGTTAGTGAACTTCGTAGTTTTCATGGGTTGGCCGGTCTTTACCGTCGCTTTGTGAAAGACTTTTCTACCATTGCTTGCCCTCTCAACGAATTGACCAAGAAAAATGTCACATTTGTTTGGGGCAAAGCACAACAAAAGGATTTTGATGAGCTCAAAAAGAGACTCACCGAAGCACCACTTCTTGTGTTACCGGATTTCACAAAAACTTTTGAGATTGAATATGACGCTAGTGGTATTGGCATTGGAGGCGTCCTTATGCAAAATGGGCGTCCTATTGCATACCATAGTGAGAAACTTGATGGCGCACGCCTTAACTATCCAATTTATGACAAAGGGCTTTTTTCCTTGGTTCGTGTCCTTCAAGTGTGGCAACACGACCTTTGGCCCAAAGAATTTATCATCCATTCCAACCATGAGTCGTTGAAATATCTTAAGGGCCAAGCCAATTTGAGTAAAAGGCACGCCAAATGGGTTGATTTCATGGAATCTTTTCCTTACATTGTCAAGTACAAGAAGGGCAAAGAAAATGTAGTAGCGGACGCTTTGTCTCGCAAAAACATAAACCTTCTTACGCTACTCAAAGTAAATGTCTTGGGTCTTGATGACATCAAATCTTTGTACGCGTCCGACCCATTCTTTGGATCAACTTTTGCAAAGTGTTCAATATACAAAGGGGTTGATGATTTCTATTTGCATAAGGGTTTTATTCAAAACAAGCTTTGCATTTCGAAGTCGTCTCTCCAAATTTTGATTCTTCAAGAGTCCCATGGTGGAGGCCTTATGGGTCACTTTGGCCATGACAAGACATATGACATGCTCTCCACTCACTACTATTGGCCCAAGATGAAGCACGACGTGGAGCGCCACATCCAACGATGCACTACTTGTGTCCAAACTAAGTCTAAGTCTAACCCCTTTGGTCTTTATATGCCATTTCCTATTCCTCATGCACCTTGGTCGGACATTAGCATGGATTTTGTGCTATGATTGCCTAGATCTAAACATGGTCATGATTCTATATTTTTGGTAGTCGATCGTTTTTCCAAAATGGCACACTTCATTCCGTTCCATAAGACCGATGATGCTTCACATGTAGCAAATTTATTTTTCAGGGAAATAATTTGGCTACACGGTGTACCGATAACAATCGTCTCTGACCGCGACGTCAAATTCATGAGCTGCTTTTGGGAAACACTCATGGCCAAGCTCGGCATCAAGCTCCTATTCTCGTCCGCCTCGCATCCTCAAACCGATGGACAAACCGAGGTCGTCAATCAAAGCCTTGGCACACTTCTACGTGTGTTGATAAAGAAGAACCTTAAAGATTGGGAGGAATGTATTCCACACGCCGAGTTTGCCTACAACCTCTCCAAACACTCCACCACCATGAGGAGCCCGTTCATGATCGTCTACGGATTCGAGCCTCTCACCACGCTCGATATCCTCCCCCTTCCTCTTCATGACCGCACCAAGAGCTATGATCGAGCAACAAGTGCTTCGCCAAGCATCAAGGCTAAACAAGAACAAGAAGGAGCTACTCTTTGAAGAAGGCGATCTTGTGTGGATACACTTGAGAAAAGACCGCTTTCCCAATGATCGCGACTCCAAGCTCAAACCAAGGGGAGATGGCCCCTTCAAGGTCCTCAAAAGAATCAACAACAATGCATACGTCATCGACATACCAACCACCAAGTACCTAGTGAGCAATATGTTCAACGTCAAGGACCTATCACCGTACCATGGAGAGAATCAAGATGTAAACCATGAAGAGTCGAGGACAACTCTTTCCCAAGGGGGGGATCTGATGCAGCCCATCCTACGGATGCACCTCCATCTACACCACCTAGTTCCCCAAGTGGACCAATGACTCGCGCTCGAGCCAAGCTCCTGCAAGCTAAGGTTAACTCGCTCCTTTCCTCATGTGACTTTGATTTACCATTGGATGGCTTTCTACTTCATGCAATTACGATATGTTTCCTCAGCTATGAAGTAACCGTACTGCACCAATCCCCCAAGGAAGAAGGACCAGGAGAAGACGCTGCTGGAGCCCTGCACACCGGAGTCTCCGGTCCTGTACACCATAATCTTCGGACCATCCTCCAGTCCGGACCAAGGAACCAAGCCAGGGACAGTCAGAAGGCCCCTCCGGAGATGGGTCCAGAGATTGACCGGAGTCTCCGGCCCAGACCGGAGTCTCCGAACCCGACACCGGAGTCCCCGGACTGCTCGACACTAGGCATGTCAAGGCCTTTTGGGCCTGGCCCATGGAACCCCCAGTTTCGCCCCCAACTTCTAGTTTTATCCCAAAACTACCCCTGTTTAAGTGGCTAGCCTATAAATATCCCCACCCCTCCATTGTAAACCCTAGACTTGGATATTGTAGTTGAAGACACCCCTTTAAGGATCTATTAACTATTTGTCTCATGCTCCTTGACAAGGAGCACCAAATTATCCACAACCTCTTGGATTTTGCCTCGTGCATTCAAGTTGTACAAGTCCTTGGGATCTCGGTGTCTCATCCCCAAGTAGTCAAGATCTCATCAAGCCTCTCACCCCCGTTGTTGGCCGTGGGAGAGTTTCTTGCCCAACGCCGATCCTAGGGATTGTGTTGGACCGGTTGCCACCGGCATGAGCTATCGGCTTGTATCGTGTTTTCGCGCGTGTGTGTGTTCATCGAGTTCTTCGCGTGTGTGTTCGTGGATTTCACCCCCTCCTCTTTCCACTTGCTTACCCTCGATTTCCATGGAATTTTATTGGAATTTATTAGGAAGGAAAAGTTTTTTTAATCTATTATTTCTTGATTCTTCCATTTAAGAAAAAGGGCAAAAAGAAATAATAAAACATCTCAAAAATATTTATTTTTGAGATAGGAAGATAGGCTATGATATATAGGCTTCAAATGTGCCTTGAGTTGGCAAAGTAGTTTGAATAAAAAGAAACTTGTCTTTGTATAGAACGTTTTGAGGATTTAGCAATTAGAAAAATTTAAATAGTTTTAGGCTCCGATAATTATTTGGAAAATGATTATATCCAAGGTAGATGATGTAAACATGAATTATATATCATAATCAACATTGGTTTTTGATAAACAAGATGTATTTTTGGAAGAAGACAAGGTTTAGAGGATCTAGGGCATTGTTATTTTTATGCCCTCAAAACATGGTTGGATTGGTGAGCTCGGAGCTCACCTTGGAACAATAAATAGATGATTAGCTAGACCAAGTTGTGTAGATGATCATGGTTCCAAGAGTTTGTCTTGTTTGTAATTGAGGTGATCAAGAAGTAGAGGCAAACTTTGTTGAAAATAAGGATGCCATAGAAGATAGGTCATGATGCTTCATAAACCAAGTCGGTTTGAGAAGCACAGAGTTCCCATGTAAAAAATCAAGGGTGGATTGACCATTTTTAGTAGATCCTAAACATGCAAAGAGTTGGTCAAGGGGAGGTAGCACATGGATGTGATCTTTTGCCAAAGTAGGCAAGATGATAAGGTTTGCAGAAAAGATTATTATCTTGACTACAAAACCATCTTGGATGAGTGGGTGTAAGATGTGTTTATCGAAAGGAAAGAGTGGGTTTTGGTAGTATTAATGATGTACTACAAAATGGTTCAAGTGCATTTCCAAAAAGGTGCAAGGGTTGAGATTTTTGAGTATTCCAAGATGTGATGTTGATAGCTTTTCCAGACCACCATTTTGGCAGATTTAAGATTTTTGACTAGAATGTAAGAGACGAGGGTTTTGAGATGATGCAAGGTTCCAATTCATCATCAAGTGGATAATTATGAAGGGTTTATTATAGAGTATTGATCCATGCTTAGATTTACTCTTCATTGAGTTGGAAACTATCAGAAGGGATTAACCATTGATTGATCTGAGTCTGAGATGAGGGGGTCACCTTACTGACTAAAGATCTGATAAAACTTAGAGGATTTTATTAGGAGTTGTATTCTTGATTTAGCTTAATCCTAAAGGATGAGCTCCTAGGGTGGCTCATGCTACTTCCTAAGTAATCAGGTCAATTAGCAGATAAGAGCAATTCATCAAACAACAGATCAAGGCAATTCATCTTATCAAACTTATCAAAGTGTTGGGCCACGCAGAGATAAAACAAAACTTTTCCTCTAACATGGTGATCCCAAGATCTAGCTGAGGTAGAAGGACACGAGAATTACCACTAGACGCGCGGTTGTGGATTGCTGATGAAGCGCGTTATTTGATGTAGTGCAGTCCTCAAGATCCGATCAAGATCGTCCTGGTGCTGATCCTACATCACCTCTGCTGGTATCCACACGTACAAGGAGGAGCACCGGCAGCGAACTTCTAGGTTCGATATGATGGTAGGACTGCTGTGGAGCTAGGGTTTCCAACCCATGAAATGACATAACCTATCAACCCTCCTGGGTTTCTGTGCCCCACTATATATAGAGAGTGAACGTGGGCTCCAATCATTCATGGCCCATTCACTAAAGCCCATATAAAATTAGTCACCGTGAGTCTGACTCACTTACTTAGTCCAAATCTGGCTCGGTTCCAACCCAACCAGATTTCCTATTTAGATCTAATCTGAACTTGTTTCTGCTCTTAAGTGTGTGACCCCGGAGGCTCATGGCAACTTGGACACGATTGGAGTCCGACTCTCAATCGATTAGTCGGTAGCGGCTCCTAGCAGAACATGCCGACTCCCAAGTACCAAAGAGTCATGATGACTTGTCTTTCCAATGCGACTTGCTTCCGAGTCCCTTTTGTCTCACGATATACCTTGTCAAACTATAGGAGAATATTTGTCATCCCTTAGATAGTCCGACTCTCTTCTAGATCCGAGATAAGTGATTCAGCTGACTAACTCTTAGTCGATCTCCTTGGTTAACACTTAACCGAGTCGCGCATGTCCATGCTTTCCAAATCATATCATCTGATAGGGCCTAGATAATATCTCTCCAACTGGAGGGGAAAAATCCCATCTTGGTTATTCACATCATGTAGCTTGATTCTCAGTCGACCCGAACTCTGCCTTTATAACTGTCCAGTTACGGATTAGCGTTTGACAGAACCTAAGTCAGTGATCCTTAACTTAGACTATGCAATAGCCTCAGGTCTAAGGATTACATTGATTGATATATAAAATGACAACTTGTTCGTTGTACCTCAATATGGGTCAAACCGACTCGCTAAACTCCTTAGCCGAATCTGTGTATGTCGAAATAGCATCACCATTCCCATGACAAGTGGAACCGAGTCATCAAGCCGACTTTCACATTGGTCTAAGTTGTGTGTCCAGCACAACCTCGATGTCCTTAGTACAAACAATGTGAATGTATAGTTCCACAACCAAATCACATATTCAATGAAACACATCAGATGTTTATACAAGGACAACTTAATATCTTTATGAATACAATGGTAAATATCATCATACATGATTGCCTCTAGGGCATATTCCCAGCAGTCTCCCACTTTCACTAGACTCAATCTTCCGACATCACATGTCTAGGCATCTAATGCCCATAGCTCTTAGGTGCGCCTCATGCTTCGGCTGTGGTAACGACTTTGTCGATGGATCCGCAACATTGGCATCCGTGTGTACCTTGCACAACTTAATATCACGCTGATCCACGAACTGGTGAATCAGGTGGTACCGCATGAGTATGTGCTTGTTCTTTCGGTGTTGTCTAGGTTCCTTGGCTTGTGCAATAGCACCATTGTTGTCACAATACACGTCTAACGGATTGGATGAGCCCTAAACCACACCAAGATCCATGAGGAAATTCCTCATACAAACAACTTCCTTTGTTGCCTCTGGGGCGACAATATACTCAGCCTCTATTGTAGATGCAGACACAGTCTCTTGATTGGAACTCTTCCAGCTTACAGCACCTCCGTTTATTACAAACACATATCCGGATTGCGAATGAGAATCATCAGAGTCGGTAAGATAACTCGCATCAGTGTAACCCTTTACACTGAGTTCTTCTTCACCTCCATAAACCAAAAACATATCCTTAGTCCTTCTCAAGTACTTTACGATATTTTTAGCCACTATCCAGTGGATTTCTCCAATATCAGCCTGGTATCTACTCACAACACTTAGAGCATAGGAGACATCCGGCCTAGTATAAATCATTGCGTACATGATTGATCCGACTGCAGAACCATACCGAACCGCACTCATCCGACTTCGCTCATCAGTTGTCGAAGGACATCGGTAAGAACCCCTTCTTAGACAATTCCATGTTGAACTTCTTCAAAACTTTGTCCAAATAAGTACTCTGAATCAATCGAATGAGCCTTCTTGATCTATCTCTATAAATCCGGATTTCGAGAATATATGTTGCCTCACCTAAGTCTTTCATTGAGAAACTCCTTTCCAATGATTCCTTGGTTTCTTCCAACATTTGGACATCATTTCCAATCAATAATATGTCATCCACATATAAGATTAGAAAGTTTACTTTGTTCCCACTAAACTTCTTGTATAAACAAGAATCATGATCACTCTTGATGAAGCCAAACGATTGGACTACCTCATCAAAGTGAATATTCCAACTCCGAGATGCTTGCTTCAACCCATAAATGGATTTCTAAAGTTTGCACACTTTGTCAGCATTATCTAGATCGTAAAAGCCACGGGCTGTATGATATACACATCCTCGGTTAAATTTCCGTTAAGGAAAGACGTTTTGACATCCATCTGCCATATCTCATAGACGAAATAGGTTGCTATAGCTAACATGATACGAACTGATTTAAGCATCACTACGAGTGAGAAAGTCTTGTCGTAGTCAACTCCTTTAACCCGTCGGAACCCCTTCGCGACGAATCGTGCTTTATAGACGGAAACGTTTCCATCCATATCAATTTTCTTCTTAAAGACCCATTTGCACTCGACGAGTCTTGCACCGTCTAGCAGATCAACCAAGTTCCAAACTTGATTTTCATCCATGGACTTTAACTCGGATATCATGGCTCCAAGCCATGACTTGGAATCAGATACCACCATCGCTTCCGAATAAGTTGTCGGCTCATCACTGTCTAATAGTAACACATCACGAACACTTCGTATTCTTGTCGATCTTCATAGTACAGGTGCTACTGCCGGCTTAGTTACCACGACCGGCTCAACCTCCATGGTTTTTGCCGACTCGCTACTAGCCGGTTCCTCTCGAATTTCTTCGAGCTGCACCGTACTCCCACTGACTCCCCAACTGAGAAACTCTTTCTCAAGGAAGACACCGTTCCGAGCGACAAACACTTTGCCCTCTTCTCGGTTGTAGAAGTAGTAACCCATGGTTTCCCTCGGATACCCCATGAAAATACACTTATCCGACTTGGCTGTAAGCTTGTCCGACTGAAGTCGCTTGACAAATGCTTCACATGTCCAAATCTTAAGAAAAGACAGACTCGGCTTTTTGCCTGTACACATCTGATGCGATGTCTTCTCTACTGACTTTGATGGTACTCTATTTAGTGTGAACGCCGCTTTTTGTAGACAATAACCCCAAAATGATAAAGGCAGATCTTTCTGACTCATCATTGATCGTACCATGTCAAACAAGGTCCGATTTCGCCTTTCCTAAACACCGTTCCTTTGCGACGTTCCTGGCGGAGTAAGTTGAGGAACTATTCTGCAACTTTTAAGATGGTCATCAAACTCATGGCTCATGTACTCGCCTCCTCGGTCCGACCGAAGAATCTTTATTTTCTTGCCGAGTTGATTTTGTACTTCATTCTAGAATTCTTTGAACTTTTCAATGTCTTCCGACTTATGTTTCATCAAGTAGATATATCCATACCGACTCAAACCATTAGTGAAGGTAATTAAGTACTCATAACCACCCCTGGTTATCGTGCTCATTGGTCCACATACATCACTATGTACTAGTCCCAACAAATCGGACGCCCTTTCACAACTCTTTGCAAAAGGTGTCTTGGTCATTTTGCCGTGTAGGCAAGATTCGCATGTCTCGAACGACTCCAAGTCGAACGAAGTTAGGAGTCCATCATCATGGAGATTCTTCATGTGTTTCCAACTTATATGACCAAGCCGACAATGCCAAAAGTAAGTCATATTCAGATCATTTCATTTCAACCTTTTAGCATTTATGTTATAAATTGACTCACCATCAAGATTCAAAATAAATAACCCGTCCTGGATGGGTGCAAAGCTGTGAAACATATCATTCAAATATAAAGAACAACCATTATTCTTGATATTTGACTCATAGCCTTGCCTCATCAAACATGAAGCAGAAATAATGTTTCGATTGAGCACTAGAACATAAAAACAATTATTCAGTTCCATAATGAATTCGGAAGGTAAATGAAGTTGCATCTTGCCAACTTCCAACGCAGCGACTCTTGCTTGAATATCAACCTCGCCTCTTGCTAAGCTCCTAGTTCTTACCAGTCCCTGCAAACGAGGTGCATTTGTGAATAACTGATCCGGTATCATATACCCAAGAACTATTAGGTGCATCAGCAAGATAAACATATATAACATTGCAAACACGTGTACTTGAATCGGTATTCATACCTCCATTCTTGGCTTTGTCGTCCAAGTACTTGCTGCAATTCCTCTTCAAGTGGCCATCCACTTGCAGTAGAAGCAAGTGGATCCGACTGAAGGAGATTGCTTAGTCCCTAAGGAAGCGCTTGGGACCGGGTCCTGAGCCTGCTTTCCTCCCGACTTAGCCTTATTCTTAGTCCAAGAACTCTTCTTGAAATTATCCTTATTTTGCATGATCAACACTTGACTGGCGCCCTTCTTGAGATCCGCATCTGCCTGCTTGAGCATCCCATGTAATTCAGTGAGCTTCTTATCCATACCATGCATGTGGTAGTTCGAAATGAACTGCCCATATGCACTAGGAAGAGAGTTCAGTATTATATCTGTAGTGAACTCTTCGCTAATGGGGTAGCCAAGCCTCTCCAGAGACTGCACGTAACCAATCATTTTTATCACATGCGGACTTAGTGGATCACCATCCTTAAGCTTGCAACTCAGCAAAGCCTAAGAGACTTGATACCTCTTAGTATTCGCCTGAGCCTGGGACATACTTTTGAGGCTTTCGATCATATCGTAGGCCTCAACATTCTCGAACTGCTTTTGCAAGTCCGGTTCCATGTGATCAAGCATAAGACAACTAATATCCGTGGACTCATCCTTAGCCTGATGGTAGGCATTGGTGGCAGCGACAGTCGCATTCTCATTTGGCCCAGCTGGAAGTGGGTTCTCTAGGACATGGTCCTTCTTTTCTTGTTTGAAAACAATTCTCAGATTTCGATACCAGATGATAAAATTAGTGTCGTTCAGTTTATCTTTCTCAAGAATGGTTCTCAAAGCAAAACCGGATATCTGAGAGTGACTGTTACTTGGTGCCATGATCTACAACAAAAATATGCAAAACACTTAAGACATGTATTCATAAAAGAGCAATCATATTAAACACTTTAATATTTATCCTCCCACTAGAACCAACACCCCTCCGATGGTTTCTTAGTGATTCGGGATCCTAAATAAGCAAGTCGGCTAGTGAGCTTTAGCATCACCACTAGCCGCCAAGTGATCTAGTTAGACAACTCCTTGTCATAGACCCGTCTATGACAATCGCATCTCATACGACTCTTATTGGTCGGGTGGCATCACATGCCCCGGCTCCCATCCGACTTTTCCCCGAGCACCACAACCGTTGTCATAGACTCGTCTATCTTATCGAGTGTTTCCACTGTAAGAGTCCAACTCGAACCCACCTAGTCGGAAAGAATTGGCAGCACCTCAATTTTATGAGGACACTGCCAAAAATGTCCGACTTGTGATGGTGCACTAGCGGGAAAACCGACTAGACCTTCTTTGAGGGATTATATTTTACCAACTATCTAATAGGGGTAAAACAGAGACATATCAACAACACAAAATAAAGCAATTATAATGTCAAATGGTATGGCTCTCTTCATGGCGATTTCCATATCCACAAAGCCTAAAATCCGACTCGTGCCAACTCTTGTCACTTGCCATCTTATACCATGTCGGCGACTTGTACATCGACTTGCACGTCATCCGGATTCTCCAAACAGCTATAATAGCTTGGTAGAGTAAATTACATAGATAATATGACACGCAAGTCATTAGACAATAAGATGACAACACCTAGGCTCCAGCCGGCTAAAAAAACCGTGATTCGCAGATAACGTATGGATTACACACATACATCACATGCACATGAACCATACCATTCACAACTTCCTGCAAAAACAAGTTATGCATAGATACACTATCTATAGGCGTTGTGAAACTCGCAACAACATCTAAGGTGCTACGACAGGGCGAAGCCGGAGGTCCCGGTCTACAACGATATCACCGCTACTGGATTGACATGTCACAGTCTACCCCGATGAAGAAAACCGACCGGTAGGGGTATGTCGTTCCATGACCTAGCAGTACGATAACGGAAATCAGATGTACCATTCCCCCGAGTACATTTGATCCAATCAACATCGTACAAAACTGATCTATCTCATAGATCGACCACCAAAACAGCACACATAGATCCAATCTATAGCCAACCGCATATCACATATGTGAAATCTCGAGGCTAAAACCGGAAGCTATCGCTCTGATACCACTGTTGGGCCACGTAAAGTTGAAACAAAACGTTTCCTCTAACATGGTGATCCCAAGATCTAGCTGAGGTAGAAGTCCACGAGCATTACCACTAGATGCGCAGTTGCGAATTACAGATGAAGCGCGTCAACTGATGCAGTGCAGTCCCCACGATCTGATCCCGATCATCCTGGTGCTGATCGTACATCACCTCTGCTGGTATCCACACATACAAGGATGTGCACCGACAGTGAACTTCTAGGTTCGATACGACGGTAGGACTGTTGTGCCACTAGGGTTTCCAATGCATGGAATGACCTAACCTATCAACCCTCCTAGGTTTCTGCGCCCCACTATATATAGGGAGTGAACATGTCTCCACTCATACGTGGCCCATTCACTAAAGACCATATAATATTAGTCACCATGAGTCCGACTCACTGACTCAGTGTAAATCAGGCTCAGGTCCAACCCAACCACATTTCCGGTTCAGATCTAATTCGAACTTGCTCCCGCTCTTAAGTGTGTGACCCCGCAGGCTCATGGCAACTTGGATACAATTGGAGTTCGACTCTCAATCGATCAGTCGGTAGCGGCTCCGAGCAGCACGTGCCGACTCCCAATTACCAAAGAGTCATGACGACTTTCCTTTCCAATGCGACTTGCATCTGAGTCCCTTTTGCCTCATGATATACCTTGTTAGACTATAGGCGAATATTTGTCATTGCTTAAATAGTCTGACTCTCTTCTCGATCCGAGATAAGTGATTCATCCGACTAACTCTTAGTTGATCGCCTCGGTTAACACTGAACCGAGTCGCGCATGACCATGCTTTCCGAATCATATCATCCAAGAAGGCCAAGAGAATATCTCCCCAACTGGAGGGGCAAAATCCCATCTTGGTTATTCACATCACGCAGCTTGATTCTCAGTCGACCCGAACTCTGCCTTTATAACTGCCGAGTTACGGATCAACGTTTGACAGATCCTAAGTCCGTGATCCTTAACTCGTATTGTGCAATAGCCTCAGGTCTGTGTAAGTGGGAATAGCATCCCATGCCCAGAGAATTACATTGATTGAGATATACAAATGACAACTTGTTCGTTGTACCTCAATATGGGTGAGTCGTACTCGCTAAACTCTTTAGCCGAATCTGTGTAAGTGGGAATAGCATCACCATGCCCATGACAAGTGGAACCGAGGAATCAAGGCGACTTTCACATTGGTCTAAGTTGTGTGTCCAGCACAACCTCGATGACCAAGGATATTTAGTACAAACAACATGAATGTATAGTTCCACAACCGAATCACATATTCAATGATAAACATCAGATGTTTATACAAGGACAACTTAATATCTTTATGAATACAATGGGAAATATCATCATACATGATTGCCTCTAGGGCATATTCCCAACAAAAAGTACTACTAAGGGTACCATCAAGCCTAGCTTGAGGTAAGTATGGGTATGTTCAAAAGTTTGAGTTTGAATAAGGTGAGATCCCTTAGTATCTCTACCAAGAGTAGAAATTCAAAAAAATTATAATAAGGTTTTGGAAAACCTACAGGTAAGAGTAGTTGGAAGTTCTTTCTTGAAAACATAAGGAGATTATATGTAGGTCTCCATAGTTTTTTGTTAAAGAGAAACTAATAGAATATTTTGTTTTATGAAAGTAATGTTGGCTCAAGTTTTGAAATGTCAGAACATTTTAGAAAATGAAAGAGGAGCCAAGACATCTCTTCTTCAAAATAGTTTTTGTCAACTGGGGTTGAGGTAAGGATTATATTATCTAATACATAACCAGTTGCATGAACACAAGCAAACAAGTAAACAAACATTTCAACATGTAACAAGAAAAAGTTTTTGTTCCCACTAATTTTTGCCCGTTTGATCAACAAATCAGGGTTGCCGAAAAATTTCCATCATACACACATTTCTTCTAATGATAGTATGACACGTGGGGCCCAGCTACGTGATTATGCACCTAGCAGCGCTGTCAAGTTCGGAACAGGTTAGCGCGACCAAGGGCAAAAAATCCATCATACACACATTTCTTCTAATGAGAGGATGACAGGTGGGCCTAGATGCGTGCTTAAACGGCATCGTAATCAAGTTCGAAACAGGATAGCGGGAGCGAAGGAAAAAATCCATCATACATACGATTCTTCTAATAAGAGGCTAGCATCCTGATTAACGGCAGATAGATCGATCAACATTATTGAGTTCATATATGGGAGGCACGAGCCAAGGAAAAAAATTCATCATGCACACGTTTCTCCTAGTGTGAGGATGACACGTGGGACCCAACAGCCTTATTAAACGGCAGATGCATCGGGCCACACTATCAACTTTGGAATAGGGAAGGAAAAATATTCCATCATGCACATGATTCCTCTAATGTGAGGCAGACATGCAGGACCAACAACCTTACTAAATGGAAGATGCATCGAACAACGTTATCGAGTTCAAATCAGGGAGGTACGACCGAAAAGTTTGTCCGCTAGAGTAACTGATGTCCGGGACCCAAATGCAAAAATTACTTTGGCGAGTCAACATCTCGCGAGGAAGCGGAAATCATACTTCTTCCATGCGCCCGTCGAGCTTCCTCCATGTTTTTAGCGGTTTGTGTAGTAGAGGGGTGCGAAACTGGAAAAAAAGTTTTATATCGGCCACAGTCGAGCTGAGATTTTCATAGTGGAAGACGCACCTTCTACGACGACCGATGGGCACAATCGTTGCGGACAGAAAAATTTCATGAAGTGTATGAGAATAGTACAAAAAGTAGTGGGATGGATGTCTTGACCAGCTAAAGATCATAATCTGCAGAGTACCCACAGAAGCCGGGGGTTACACAGACTACAAGCTCCTCGCGTTGTTCGACAGTGAAATCGCCTACCTAGAAGGCAATAGCAAAGTTTGGAGATGTCTAGATCATTCAGGTCATGGAAGACGACAGTACCATAATGTCATTGAACATAGTGGCCTCATTTTTGTGGTCGCAGGTGAAGGCTGCACCTACTGCTGAGATCCCACAATGGAAAGTAATTCTAGTTCCATGATACATTGTGAGTTATTTTTCTGAAGTTTTTCTTTAACTACCTTGTTTATGTTTTACCTTTCATATGACTGAATGAGCACACCCTTTATTTCCTAAAAAATATGGATGAACCATTTCTACTAATGAATTAGTACCAGTAATAAGTCTTTCAAAAATATAGTGTATGACAGCGTCCCTGCACTAGTAACTTCGTTCATTGTCAGAATATGAAAAGTTTAACCAGCATAACAAATGTGAGGGGAACACACTGAAGCCGGGTATCTAGATTTGTTTGTACTTTCAAGCCCTCCTCAGATTTTAGGAATCACATAGGATTTTTGTAGGACACCAATCTTTTCTTTTTGATCGGCATAGGATTTTTGTAGGATTTGGACCCTTAGGATTTATTCTATAAATGTTGTTTGATTCAAAAGAGTATAATCCTTAGGAATTCCTTCAAATGATTTGCACTCTATTTTGGAGGAATATTTCCATCCACTCCAACCTCTTTTTACAATTCCTTCGTATTTCCTATGTAATCAAATACTACACTTCATCCAAAATCATATAGGTATCTAATCCTATAGGATTCAAGTGGACATGCCTATATATCAATAAAAAGTGGCACTAATAGTGTTTATTCTCATTCATTTGTTCATGTGATCCAAATAGTCCCTCATTTTTTCATATAACTAAATGATCGGTCCCTCTTTTAAAACATACAACAACTAGGAAAGTAAGATATGGAAGAAATCCAAATATTTGGAATAGCAGATTAAGAAAAATCAATTACTAATAAGGATTTTCCTACTCACACTGATAGAATGAATAATGAAGAATATTGGTGGTAAAATATATATGCTAGTAACACATTTTTTGTCTCCAATTCGTATGTTGTAGGAAACAAGGAGCTGTTGTTTGTAATCCTAGCACCTATTCTGAATAATGGGCCAGACATGTGGTTCCTCGCTTGATCGGTTGATGGCGAATGCTTGATGATCATAATTATGATGTATGGCCTGGGGGTTGCCCATGGCGAAGAGGCTGAAGTCATTCCCCATGCTCAAAGTGGGACTAACCTATGCATATATCCATCTGCTCGTGTCTATGTTTTTAACACGATCCTAGCTATACTGGACTTCCAAGGGTCATCGTTTGGAGGTAGGTTAATAGTCTGGGCGACAACTCTCTGTTTCTCGGTCTAATTATCCAATAATTGAAAAGATGATGAAGAAACATGGATGCCAGGCACCGGATGGCACATTGTTCCCATTCATGAGGAAAAACTGTATGTATACAACATGCAGGAGGTTTCGCGGAATACAATTCCCTCAGATTAAACATTACAACCTATAGCCAACTGAAGGTGAGCCTGTGGCAGTTATAGCATTCCCAAAGATGGTCGGAATAGTATGCGACATACAAAAATTTGGTTTAGGCCTAGTTTAGGTGTGGTAGGCTCGTTGTTTCGTCTCTAGATTGAGCTGTACATCTTTCTCCTTGTCGACCAACAGTATGTGACATAGACGAGCATTGGCTCCTTATCGACGGGGGAGACGAGTAGCGGGGCCGTGAGTACAACTTCTTTGAGTGCGCGGAGCGTGTTGTCTGCCACCTTGTCCCACTAGAACATGGGGTTCTTGCGCATTAGGCGATAGAGAGGCATTGCCTTCTCGCCTAGCCAGACGATGAAGAGGCTGAGAGCTGTGACTCGCTCGGCCAACTTCTGGACGTCGCGGAGGCACTCGGGTCTGCCGAGCCGGGCGATCGTATAGATCTTGGTGGGGTTCGCCTTGATGCCTCGCTTGGAGACTACGTACCTTAGTATCTATACAATGGGTACACCGAAGGTGTACTTCCCTGAGTTGAGTTTGATCTTGTACCTTCGCAGATTTGCGAAAGTTTCGGCCAGGTCGTGGAGTACATCGCTCTAGCGATTGGACTTGACCACCACATCGTCGATGTAGAAGTGGATGTTGCGGACAATTTGGCTCGCGAGGCACGCCTGCATGCACCGCTGATAGGTCGCTTTGGCGTTCTTGAGGTCGAACGTCATGGAGGTGTTGCAGAAGGCACCGAATGGTGTGATGAACGTCATCTTCTCCTCGTCCTCGACTGGCATTTTGATCTGGTTGTAACCAGAGTATGCGTCGAGGAAGCATAGCGACTCCGAGACAGAGGTCGAGTTGATGATCCGATCGATGGGTGGGAGGACAAACTGCTCCTTTGGGCAGGCGCTGTTGAGGTTTGTGTAGTCGATACACATCCTCGAGGTCACATTCTTTTTTTCGACCTGGACTGGATTTTCCAACCACTTGGAGTATTTGATGGGCCGGATAAAGCCTGCAACGAGTAGACGTTGCACCTCCTCCGCGGTTCCTCGGCGGCTCTCTTCATTGAAGGGATGCAACGACTGCTTGACAAGTCGCGCTTTGGGGTCGGTGTTGAGTTTGTGCTCAGCGAGTTCCCTCGGGACACCTGGCATGCCGGATGGCTTCCATGCAAACATGTCGTGATTCTCACATAGGAACTCGATGAGCGTGCTTTCCTATGCGGGGCTCATGCCTGTCCCGATCGTCACCGTTTGGCTGGAGTCGCCTAGGACCAGTTCGATGGTGTGAGTGTGCGTGGTGGACTCAAACGCGGTCGAGCCGCCATTCTCCGTGTTGGGCTTCTTGAGTATGGTGGGGTCGTGTTTTTCGACCCCGCTCGTGTATCTGGCGAGGTCCTCTGCGTGGTTGGCCTCCGCGGTGATGCGGCATCCACGAGCTTGGCGCCTTTCTCCTCACACTCGATGGCAATGTCAGGGTCGCCGTGGACGGCGATGATGCCGCACGGCCCTAAGAGCTTCATCGCATTATACGCGTTGTGCGGTGCCGCCATGAACTTGGCGAATGCTTGTCGCCCTAGGGCACAGTGGTAGGGGCTGTTGAAGTTGACTAGCTTGAAGACGATCCACTCGGTGTGAAAGTTCGCTGGTGTGACGAAGGTGACTGGCAGCGTCATCTTGCCGATCAGGTAAGCCTTCCGACCGGGGATGATGTCGTGGAAGGTTGTGAGGGTCATCTCAATCATGGACTGCAGGAGCCACAGCCGCCTGAAGGTGTCCAAGTAGAGTATGTTGATGGATCTCCCGCCGTCCATCAACGTCTTTGGGAGACAGTAGTCACCCACTTTCGGCTTGACCATCAGGGCGACTCACCCGGGGTATTCGATGAGTGGCGAGTGGTCCTCGCGGCTCCACGTGATGCGCTACTCGGACCAGTTGAGGAAGCGGGGGACGTCGACCTGGGACACCGTGTTGACGGCGACCGCGTGGGCGAGGACCTTCTTCTCGTGCTTGGTGCCGAGCCCAGTGAAGGTGTGGAGCGATCCGACATCATTGCCGAATTCCCACCGTTTGGAGGGTTGTTGTTGGGGTCCTCCCTTGCGCATCGGGCCTTCTCGATCTCCTTCAAGGAGTGGAAGTCGGCGGTCGTGTGCGTGGCGGACTTCCCCTCCCTGTTGTGGAACACACAGGGTTGGTTGGGGAGAGATGCGGGGTCGAATTTCAGCCTTGCTCGGTAGTTTCCGCCATCGTAGTGTTGGCCTCCATCGCGGCGGAAACTCTTGGGGTCACATGGCGCGTAGCCAATGTTGGCGACGAAGTCGACTCGCCTGTCATCGTGGCGCTTGTCGGTGAGGCGAGTGTTGCTATAGCGCAGCTCACGCCGCCTCCCATTGTCATGGCCGCTTTGGCGGTGATTTCCACCCGACTCGTCGTCGGTTTCTTGGTTCGGGTCCTCCTCCAAGTACCGCTTGGCAATATCCAGGAGCTGTGGGATATTGTCGAGTGTCTTGTACACCCGCTTGAGCTTGGCGACCAGGGGTTCGTAGCGGCACGAGGTCTTGAAGCAGTGGATCGCCGTCTCTGGGTGGATTCCAGCCGCGTTGAACCACATGTCCTGCCACCATTGGACCCAGTTGTGGGTCGACTCGCGGGGTACTTGGACGCATTGCTCTAGGTCCTCGATGGTGGTGGCACGGGTATAGGAGCCCTCAAAGTTCCCGACGAAGGCATCGCATATGTCCTCCCAGGAATCGATGCTTTCCGCGGGGAGGGTGTTGATCCATTGCCGAGTCGCTCCCTCTATCATCAGGGGGAGGTAGAGAGTGGCAAGGAGGTTGGTGTTGCCGGTGATTCCCATCGCCATGAGGTATGTGTCCAGCCACACGGCCGTACCGTACGAGGGATTGTACTTTTCGATCTCCTTTGGCGCTTTGAAGTTCGCCGGGTATTTCTTGCCTCATATCATCGGTCCGAAGAACTGGGGGCCGACTCGGCTGAGGGAGCCCCTTGGATCGTTGTCGTGGAGGTTGGTGAGGGTATGCCTTAGGTCATGGGGCTGGCGTGCACGCCAGCTCTGGTTGTTGATGATGTGAGTCCGAGCGTCAACTGGCTGCCCGTTTGCGGCAACCATGTTGTTCGGTGGTCGCAGGTCGTTGGTGGAGTGCGCCGTGTGCGCGGCCCTTGGCTGGAGCTGCAGGGGCTCGGGTGGCGGGCAGTTTAGGGTATTTGCCATTGATGGGCGGCCGCTCGAAGCCACCCTACTTCCGGAGAAGCGGGAGTACATGCGCCCCCGCGAGTCGGCTCCTGCGAGTTGCTGCTCGACGGCCTTGACAAGTAGGGCCTTGGCGAACTGAATTTGCAGCGTGCCCTCCCCTGTGACATTGAGGTTGGCGACTGCTGCTTGTCCCGCAATGAAATTGTCCATCGGGGTGGAGTATAGCGGGAGGCCGTTCGTGTCCCGCTCTTGCGGAGAGATGAGGACTCTCGGTTGGTTGGGAGGGGGGCGCAGCCTGGTGGCGGTGGGGGTGATCCACTCATTGGTGCGCCGGGTGGTGGCCGGGCGCTAAAGCCTAGCGACGCATTCTCATATATCGCGCGATCGGCCACGCGCGCCGGGTCTTTGTCGTCGTCGATATTCAGGGCGCGGCCCTGAATGGTGGGGTTCAAGCGTGTCCTGATGCGCCGCTCATGGTAGAGAGACAGCTCCTGTGCCGTGGACTGCTCGAGGCGAAATTTTTCGCGCTCGGCTTGATCCTTGCATATTGCGTCCTCCAGGCGCAGGCGCGCCTCCTCGCGTGGAGAAGTGGTCTGGAGAGGCACTCGTGCCGCTCGCCATGTACGTCGCGACAAAGCGACCAGATCCGATGTAGAGGTCGCCAGAGTTCTCTGATCCGAGTCGGAATTGAAGATCCCGACGATGGACGGATCCTCGAAATCCCCCACATTGGAGACTTGGGTGATGGATCCCACTGGTGACACGGCGACAATGGATCCGGCGACTGAATACGTGGTCTCCGAGTCGGTGTCTTTGTTGAGGGTCGCGTCGTCCGAGGCCGTGTTGGTCTCGGCCACGGTGCTATTTGCCGAGTCGTACTCAGAGGCAAGGCGGTGGATGGTGCAGACCTGGCTCTCAGAGAGCCGATCGCGTGGCGGCGACTCGTCGATGCACGCCAAGTCCTCCAAGACGATGATGCCGATGAAGCCGATGAAGAGGCTGATCTTACCGACCGGCATGATGACGTTGTGGGTGACCGGGCGTGACACCGGGACGTAGCTACTAGGCAAGTTCTAAAGGATCTCTCCAATGGCGATCATGCGGACGGTGGCGATCGTCCGGTTCATGGGCAGATAGGGTCTCGCCGCAGAACACAGGCCTGACCGACCAGGCCCCACGATGGGTGCCACTGTCGTGAAGCCTGGCGAGTAGTAGAACGAGGGGCAAGGGCGGCCAGCCATCTGAGGTGCGAGATGAGGGCAAAGAGCCAAGGATTTCCCAGGTTCTACCCCCGGAAGGTAAAGACCTACTCCTACTTGATTGCATTGCTGAGAGATTACAAGGGGCAAGCTCAGCGTCTAGGCGGCGAGTTGATGGGGTGTATGATGGAACGTAAGTGCTATGCGTGCCCTAGGAAGGTTTATACAGAGTCACCTCGCTAGGGTTTACATATATCCAACCGAGTTAGACAAGGACTCGGAGGGTTTTGACCTAATCTGACTAGGCCTAGCTACGCTTCTGGGCCTTCAGCTTCCAGTCGCCTGGCTTCCTCTTAGGTTGCGGTCCAGTCGCCGTCCTGCAGGCCCACTCACTGGGAGTATGATCCAGTAGGGAACGTCCTGCTGCGTATACCCCACTCGGCATATCCCCATCAAGTTGGTTATTAAACCTTCTGGAGTCGCCAAAATTTTACCTGTTTCCTCAAGAATTCTTTATTAACCTGAAACTTAGTGAAACACCATGTTTTGACTGAAAAATGATAGCTTAAATTTTCGACCAACAACAGCATGTATAAGAAGGTATTTCAGTTCCACTGAACTTCTCCTCCTCAACTGGAGATTGATAGCTTAAAAAATTACTCGAACCTTTATTTCACATGGGTTGCCTCCCATGAAGCGCTCTTTTATGGTCAATAGCTTGACCATGATGTTGCTCACATAGGCCAAGTGAGTGTAACACCCACTCCAAAATAGTTGGCCTTCCAAGTGATGGCCTCCTTCGAATCATGCTTGGCTTTCTTCTTCCTGCGATAATGAACAACAAAAGGATCCCACGAAGGCAATTGAAGCATCATGTTCCCTTCGTGTAGATTAATCAAAGCCTTAATAGTTCTTAAGAATGGATGACCTAATATGATAGGAGCATTAGCATCTTCAGGCATGTCAAAAATAACAAAATCAGTAAGAGCAGGACAACCTTTAATGTATACTAACGTATTCTCTTTAATTCATACAGCCTGTTTGTAGGTAGAATCTGCTAAATGTAATTTTACCTTAGTGATTTCAAAAGAGCCAAGATTTAACTTATCAAAAAGACTTTTTGGAATTGTTGAAACACTTGCACCTAAATCACAAAGTGCATCTATCTGATTAGTCCCAATTTTAATTTTAATAGTAGGCTCAAATATATCATCAAGCTT
Source organism: Avena insularis (assembly GCA_023614405.1). NCBI lineage: Eukaryota > Viridiplantae > Streptophyta > Magnoliopsida > Poales > Poaceae > Avena > Avena insularis. The sequence goes on along the minus strand of CM042691.1, from coordinate 156,871,768 downwards.
AACAGGCAGTTTTTCAGCAATTTTCTTATATTCATCCTCAAGCTCACGTACCTTTATTGCTACCTGATAAACAAAATGTTGATACATAGCTTCATTATTTCCTTCACTTACGGGAATCTTGATATTGATCCTTTTGACAAGATCTTCAACCGTGTACTTTGGTGAAGAGGCATTGGGTATGTCAAGTTCTTTAGGCTCCTCCATTTGGATTCTTATCATCTTGAGGTCTTCAACCGGATTGGGCTCATCTTTACATAACAATTTATCTAGAATGAGAGTTCGACTCTTAGTTATCTTACCTAGTTGTGCCTCAACAATCCTTGTTCTTTTTTGGAGGGCCTGCAAATCATTGCTCAAACTCACATATTGGTTAGAAAATTTCCAAGGATATTATCATGGTTCTCTGTTATCTTAACAACTATATTGTTGTGCTCAGTTTGCTAGTCCATAAAGGACTTAAGTGATTCTTGGAGACTACTATTACTTGATATAATATTATTATTAGAGTTACCTGTAGGGTTAGAATAATGTTTTTTGGAAATTTGGACTATAGTTCTTCTTCCAAGCAGGGTTATAATCATTACGAGCTATGAAGTCTATTTCTTCAATATTTGGTTCTAGGATATCTCTTACCTGGGTTTCCTTACCCTTGACGGCTTATATGATCTCAACCAACTTAGAAGTGAGTTCTTCATTTTCCTGTGGTGTGATGGAGTTCACCTTCTTTGAGTTTGATCTTTCTACATGCCATTGGGCATGGTTGTCTTGCATATTGTCTACCAGCTGCTTTGCTTCAGTAATTTTTTTCCCATAAATGTTCCTCTAGCTACAGTATCAAGTATAGACTTAGACATAGGATTAAGAGAATTATAAAATAAATGGAGAATTAACCAATCTTCCATCCCATGGATGGGATAATTCCTCATGCATTCTTTCATCCTGTCCCATGCAAGCGCTAGTGGCTCACGCTCTTCCTGTCTAAAAACCAGTAATATTAGATGTTAGTTGCATAGTCTTTGCTGGTGGAAAAAATTCAGTCATGAATAAATAAGTACGTTCCACCCATGATACACCAGTATTTTTAGGCAAAGATAGCAACCATTCTTTTGCTCTTCCTCTAAGAAAGAAAGGAAATAAGCGCAGCTTGACCGCATCGGGGTCAACATATGTAATGTGCATCATACCACATATTTCAGTGAAAGTGTTCAAGTGCATACATGTTTCCTCAGAAACAGAGCCTCCAAATTAATTCTGTTGAACCACACTTAAATAGTGGGTCTTAATTTCATTGTCCTCAGCAGTAATTGCTGGCTGGGTAATAAAAGTACGCAAGTAATCATTGTTGGGAGTTGAAACTCCCCCAGTTGCTTTTCAGCCATAGTACTTATGCATTTGGGTTTTCTTAAACAAAAACTTATGATAGTACAAACAAGAATTTAAAGACTATCTAATTTTTTTGGGGGTTTTCAAATAAAGATTGAAAGCAAACTAACAAAATTAAAAACAAGAATTAAAACTAGCAAGGTTCCTAATAACCTTACCAGGGTAGCTATTGCTTCCCTGGCAACAACACCATAAAAAAGGTTGATACCTACGTTTCGGATTACGGATGTAGTATAGCTCTTTTCTCTAGTATACCTAAGTTATCGAATCCTCGGGAAGCAGAAATCTTGCTGAAGTTACTTTAACGGACCTTCGGGAGTTGAAGAATTCTTTTAGTGTTTTACCGGACCAAGATTTTCCGATATTTTATTGTTGTTGATGATGGAGAGAGAGGGCCTAGGGCATTCGGTTTCACCTGTAGCTGTGCAAAAACATCTGATTGGAATAAAAGATAATAATAAAGTACGCATGTAATCGTAAGAGCAAGATAATTATATGTGGGTAGTGCATCCATAATTGATATCGCCTCCGCAACCGCTTATAGCAATAGTCTATTAGTATCATCCATAGAAGAAAGAGAAATAATGATATGGGTAGTGATATCACCGTTAGTCCCAACTAAATCCCTCACATACATCCGTACTGTCCTTTCTGTCACTTTGGTTCCCATCTTGCCGATTAGTAATTACTCATACTCCCTATACATGGATCAATCCTCGGGGTCTTGGGTACCTGACAAGTCCTTTAGATTGAGGCAAGAGAGGATACAATAATCATCATGTCATACAAACTAATACACAATACCATCTATGATAAATATCATGCATAAACTACATGGCTAGGCTGAAGCCCTTAGCCCAAGGAGAATTACTCACACATAAAGATGAGATCAACAATCATAAACATTGTATTGGAAATTATTAGATCGATAGTAATAGCAAATTGGAGATGAGATCTACTATTACAAGTGGTGGACTATGGCTATGGTGATGATATCTAGATCTATTCCTCCGGCGGCTCTTTGGTGTTGTGTTTTTGTGTTCTCCTCCTCTTGTTTCTCATTGCGAGAGGTCTCTTTATATAGTGTTCCCTTCACGAAAGTTGTTCTGTTTGACATTGCGGTGTTGGTGGAAACTATATGGACAAAAAAGACTCCCGCCGTATAGTTGGTCGTCAAAGCCCCTGTTTCCTCTTCACAACCCCTAGTTTATTTGGGTTGTTGGAAATCTTGTATCTTTGACTATAATGTTGTGATTCCCATCATCAAACGTCATTTCCTGCGCAGGGAAAAATGGAAAGACAGGATTGCATAACCCTTAGAGAGTGTAAGATCCCTCCTCTGTAAAGGAAAAGGATCCCTGTGATTGCAATGCTAGTCCCTGGATCATTGCTAGCATCCACAGTTTAAGATGAAGTACACAGATACAAAGGTCGTTTATTACATTCATTCCAGAGATAAAACATAGTCTTATACAACTCAGGGCCACAGGCCTAATACAAGAGTTTTTGGAATAAGTAAATAACCATAAGTTTTCATCTTCATGTGCCACAGGCAAGCATGTTGAGTGTAGACTCATGACTCCTAATCATCATCGGAGTAACCTGCAACATCACAAGTTACAGCCACAGTGGGTCAATACTTTGGAATAGTATTGGCAAGTGATACCTTAGTAAATTTTAAGTGGACTATAATACTATATGCATTTTGGCTAAGTGTAGCTTGGCTTGCTTTGCTTAAAAATAGGTTTTTCCTATTAGTTGAAATCACTAAGTTTTTCTTTGTCAAAACTTTCCCAAGAAACCACCAATAGACATTGGGGTCCTTCACCCTTGTTCACCCACAAGTTTTACCTAGAAATTGGAGTGATGAGATTCTTGTAGCTTCCATGTCTTGATGCTCAAGTTGTCCATTGCCATGTACTTGGCTAAGTGTAGCTTGGCTTGCTTTGCTTAAAAATAGGTTTTTCCTATTAGTTGAAATCACTAAGTTTTTCTTTGTCAAAACTTTCCCAAGAAACCACCAATAGACATTGGGGTCCTTCACCCTTGTTCACCCACAAGTTTTACTTAGAAATTGGAGTGATGAGATTCTTGTAGCTTCCATGTCATGATGCTCAAGTTGTCCATTGCCATGGACTTGGCTAAGTACTTAGATTTTCCATCTGCAGAGGTTGTGCACTTTCCCCACCAGACTTGGTTTCCTAAGACAGGACCTTTCAGAAGCCTTTCCTTAGTCAAATGGATGCGCTCCAACCTACCATTCCCACTACCACCAACTGTCCAAGTGACTAAGTTCTAGCAACCTATATGATCATGGCAGAGCCCATATTGCCAAGTGGTTGCACTGTAGGCTTTCTCAACACTTGGCCTCCAAATCCCTTTGTGCCTGGGTGGCATACCACAAGTGAGATACACAAGCCATATCCATGGCCTTGTGTAACCACTCAACCAAAACCACCATTTGAAGTCCCATTCCACCCAGGGGGTTCATTGACTTAGTTGTTTTATTAAGAAAAGCATAAGTCCAAAAGACTTAGAATTATTTTCATCATAGCATGTACATACTTTACCAACCCTTGGTTTGCTACTAGCTAGGCTAAGCATGGCATAGTAACTTAACTTAGGAAATTCCCTAGCAATTCTACAATACTACAACTACTTAGGATTTCCCAACATAGCATTTGGCAAAAGTAGCATGCAAGACTTAGCAAAAATAATTCTAATGCTTATTCAAAATAAAGGGGTGGAAATATCATGAAGTATCACTTGCCTTGGTAATGGGGAGAGCAGCACTCTTCACAATCACAGTCACTAGCAAAATCTACACAAAGTTTGTAGCACAAAATTACACACAATTCATATGCAAACAAAAATATGAATGCATGCATGCAAGAAAATGCTAAGTGATGATTTTTGAAAACTCCACCAAGCAAGTGCATGATACAGAAACAAAACCAAGTCAAATACTTGCTAACTAAACTTATTTAGCACTAAAACCATTTGCTAAACAAAATCTATACTCAAAATGGACCTAAAAATGTTTCTGCAAACAAACTCATTTTAACAGAAACTTTTTGTTAAACACATTGCAGATTCAGAAAGGGCTTGACTCACTGATTCCAACGGTATAAAATTTGCAAAAATCTAACGTGGGAATCAAAAGTTATAGCCATTTGAAAATTGGATCTAAATCTGATTAGAATTCTAATTTTGAATCTAACCCTAGACACGCGTCAAGTTTCTATTGGTGCGTACCGGTTCGCACTGGATCACCCTTCTGCGCCGTTGGATCTAACTATCGATGCACGGCTCAGATCTATCCATACCCCTTCGGCTAGGATCTATCGTGTCCACTGGATCTAAATCGAACGATCATAAGCAAAGGACCAACAAGTGGCGGCGCTAGCAGCGGTGACAGGCGGCGGCGCGTCTGACAGCGGCGGTGCTGGCGCTCTAGGTCGCGCGGGGGTGAGGGAAGTAGCTTACCAGATCCGCGGTGGTGTGCTGAAGCTCGAGGTGGCGTTGGCTCGGAAAGGGGCGCACTGGCACGGTCTCAGGAGCTCGTCGGAGTAGCGGGCGGCGTCGGTCGCTTGCAGACGTGGTGCTTGCCGAGGTTTGGCGTCGCCCTAGCATGAACTAGAAGCATCAGGAGTTGCGCAAGACGCAGGCGAACAAACTCGCGTGAAGGAGGGGGCAAGGGGCGCTCGGGTATTACCTGAATTGGTCGTCGGAGTCTATCGGCGGCGCAGGTGGTTTCGGTCGAGGACGGAGACGACAACCTGGGTCATGAGCAGGCAAAAGAAAGGCATCAGCGTATGCGCAAGATCAAGCTGGGCATCCTCGTTTGAACCAGAGAGAGGGGGCGGTCGAGGCTCACCGGAATTGGACGCCGGAGTCGTCGGTACCGCGGGGCTTCGAGAGCAAATGCGCGCAGCCTGGTGGCGGAGTGAGCGAGGAGAGTGGGGGGAAATGCTCGCGGTGCAGAGGGGATTTTATAGGTCCAGGTGTGACAGGAAACGCCTGCGGAATAATGGCTAATTACACCGCGCCATTACCGGCCTTGACAGCAGCGGCGACGTGGTCGCGGGCGCGGTTTGAGGAAGACGAGGGCGACATGGACGGGGCCCGCTTGTCAGTGAAATAAGCAGAGGGGGTGTGGGGTCTGGCTATCAGTGGCTGAGTGGGTGTGCTCGCGCGTGCCGAAGGAAAAGAAATGGCCCGGGTGGGCTAGTTGGGCCTGTTCAGATGCTGGGCTCGATTGGTGGCGCTAGGCCCTTTTCATTTGTTTGCTATTTTTCTTTTTCTGATTCGATTTTCAGAATAGGTTTTCAAATGAATTCAAGTTCCATTTGAATTCAAACTTTCTTGGGATTTTTGCAGTGTGTAGTAGTCTCAAATTAGGCACAAAGTCAGGTGGTTTGCTAAGTAAAGGCTTGGTCAAGCTTGGAGATCAAAATAACAGAGACTAGGCACTTGGTTTGCAAAATTTGAAAAATGGTTTTTGAAACCATTTCCAATTTGAAAAACTTGGTTTAAATTCTACACTCAAACCTATCCTCATAGAAGGCAACAAACTTGGTTCATAAACAATCAAACTTTCAAATGGGGATAGCCATTTGATTTAAATCTGCTCTCATAAAATCATAGCACTATGTGCTTCTGTTTTTCTGAAATGAGTTTGAAATTGATCTCATAATCTATATGCATACATGAATGGTATGCAAACTTTTAAATCATGATTTTAGGGATGTTACAATTCTAACCCCCTTAAGCTGAATCTCGCCCTCGAGATTCGGATTGGCTAGCAAATAGGTGAGGGTGGTCTTTCCGAAGATCATCTTCTCTTTCCCATGTTGCTTCCTCCTCGAAATGATGATTCCCTTGCACTTTGCAAAACTTGATAGTCTTTGTCCTTGTGACTCTTTCTGCAGTCTCAAGTATCTTGATAGGCTTTTCTTCATAAGTGAGATCACTTTCTAGTTGAACTTCTTCCAAAGGTATGGTATCCTTCAAAGAAGATTCTTCCATTTCTGGGTGACATTTCTTAAGTTGACTCACATGAAATACATTATGGACTGCTGATAGAGATGCTGGCAGTTCAATTTCATAAGCAACTTCTCCTTTGCGACTCAGAATCTTGAATGGCCCAACATATCTTGGTGCCAACTTTCCTTTGACTCCGAATCTTTTCATTCCACGGAGTGGTGATACTCTAAGAGAGGCTCTATCACCAACTTCGTAGGTGACTTCTCTACGCTTAGGATCTGCGTAGCTTTTCTGTCGGGACTGTGCTATCTTCAATCTGTCCTTAACCAATTTGACCTTCTCTTCGGCTTCTTTGATAAGATCTGGCCCAAATAAACTTCTTTCTCCCACACCATTCCATAACAATGGAGTGGTACATTTTCTTCCGTAGAGAAACTCAAACGGTGCCATTTCAATGCTGGCTTGATAGCTGTTGTTATAAGAAAATTCTGCGTAAGGCAGACTTTCATCCCAACTTGCTCCATAATCTAGGGCACATGCCCTCAACATGTCTTCCAGAATTTGATTAGTCCTTTCTGTTTGTCCATCGGTTTGAGGATGAAAAGCAGTACTGAATTCCAACCTCGTTCCCAATGATTCATGTAGCTGCCTCCAAAAGTGGGAAGTGAATTGGGTTCCCCTATCGGACACAATACTCTTAGGCACACCGTGAAGGCATACAATTCTACTCATGTAGATTTTGGATAACTTGGCACTTGTATAAGTTGTCTTCACGGGTATAAAATGAGCCACTTTAGTTAGGCGATCCACTATTACCCATATGGAGTCATATCCTGATCTGGTCCTTGGTAATCCGGTAATGAAATCCATACCAATTTTATCCCATTTCCAATAGGAATAGGTAGTGGTTGAAGCAAACCTGCTGGTTTCTGATGCTCCGCTTTTACTCTGCTACACACATCACACAAAGCAATATGTTCGGCGATGCCTCTCTTGAGATTGTTCCACCAAAATCTTTCTTTCATGTCCATGTACATTTTGGTGTTACCCGGGTGAATAGAATACGGAGAGTTGTGGGCTTCTTGCAGAATCAGTTTCCGCATCTCCGGATCTTGCGGAACACAAATACGTTTCCCGTGCCATAAAGTACCTTGTTCGTCTACATGGAAACATTTAGCTTTCCCCTGGTCAATATTTTCCTCAATCCTTTCAACTTCCTTATCAGTCTTTTGAGCTTCTCGAATCTTGTCTAACAAAGTGGGTTGGACATCTAAAGACATGAGATGTCCTTCAGGCACAATCTCCAATCCGAGTTCTTTGAATTGATTACACAAATCATCTGGCAATTCTCCTTTGGTAAGGCCATTTACAAATACCTTACGATTTAGAGCATCCGCTACAACATTTGCTTTACCGGGGTGGTATTGCAAACTTAAGTCATAATCCTTGATAAGCTCTAACCATCTTCTTTGTCTCATATTGATTTCCTTCTGGGTGAAGATATACTTCAAACTCTTGTGGTCCGTGAACACTTCACAACGTTTTCCCAAAAGGTAATGTCTCCATGTTTTGAGTGCATGGACAACAGAGGCTAACTCTAAATCATGAGTAGGATAGTTTACCTCATGAGTTTTGAGTTGTCTCGAGGCATAGGCCACAACTTTACCGTCTTGCATAAGTACGGCACCCAAACCTTGATGAGACGCATCACAATATACTTGGAAATCCTTTTCCAAGTCTGGCAGACACAGAACTGGTGCTGTCACAAGTCTCTTCTTCAATTCTTGAAAGCTGACTTCACAACCTTCAGACCAAGCAAACTTCTTGTCTTTCTTTAACAATTCAGTCATGGGCTTAGCAACCTTTGAGAAATTCTCAATGAATCTTCTGTAGTAACCTGCTAAGCCAAGGAAACTACGAACTTCTTTTACATTCTTGGGAGATTCCCATTCTGTCACAGCTGAAACTTTAGCAGGATCAACTGCCACACCATCCTTTGTCATAACATGACCAAGAAAACCAACTTCTTCCAACCAGAATTCACACTTGCTGAATTTGGCATAAAGTTTATGCTCTCTTAACTTCTCAAGTATCAAGCGCAAGTGTCCTTCATGTTCTTCTTTGCTCTTGGAGTAGACTAAGATGTCATCGATGAAAACGACAACGAACTTGTCAAGAAATTCCATGAACACCTTGTTCATCATATTCATGAAGTATGCTGGAGCATTGGTTAAGCCGAAAGGCATTACGGTATACTCATACAATCCATACCTTGTGGTGAATGCATTTTTGGTATGTCTTGTTCTCGTATCTTGAGTTGAAAATAGCCTAACCGGAGATCAATCTTCGAGAACACACATGCTCCTTCTAGCTGATCAAACAAGTCATTGATTCTAGGCAGAGGATATTTGTTCTTGATAGTTACCTCGTTGAGTGAACGGTAATCTATGCATAATCTTTGACTTCTATCCTTCTTCTCCACAAACAAGACTGGGGCTCCCCAAGAGGAAGAACTTGGTTGAATGAATCCTTTCTGCAACTGTTCTCCTAGTTGCTTCTTGAGCTCTTTCAGTTCATCAACTGACATTTTGTATGGTCTCTTTGCTATTGGTCCAGAACCTGGTACCAAATCTATCAGAAATTCCACATCTCTATCTGGTGGCATTCCGGGAAATTCTTCCGGGAATACATCCGGATATTCGCACACAATTGGCACACTGTCCATGCTAACCCCCTTAAGAGAATTAAGCTTACTTCCTTTAGATTCAAAGTTTGAATTGAATTTTATTCTTTTTCTTTCTGGGGTTGTGAGTGCAACAGTACGATTAGCACAATCTAGCACTCCTTCATACTTAGCCATCTAATCCATTCCTAAAATTACATCCAATCCTTGGGAATCTAGGATTATCAGGCTCACTGGAAACTTATGCTTTCCAAACTCTATGACAAGGTCCCGGCATCCAAGACTTACTATCATATCTCCAACCGGAGAGCTAACTTTTATTGGACACCCAATGTTTTCAGATGCAAACCCATTTCTATCAACAAATGCTTTTGATATGAATGAATGAGATGCACCAGTGTCAAAGAGTACAAATGCTGGAATGGAATTGAGTCTGAACTTACCAGCAACAGCGTCAGGTTCCTCATAGACCTCCTCCACATTTATGTGGTTCACATGTCCTTTCTGGAAAGGATTGGGCTTGACAGGTCCTTCAACTTTCTTTTCGGTGCACCCATTTGCATAGTGTCCCATCTTCTTGCATTTGAAGCATTCAACCTGACTGATGTCCCTTTTAGCAGGCTGACTTCCACTTCCACTACCATTCCCACTATGGTGGCTCTTATGTCCACTCTTGTGGTTCTTGTACTTGTCATTGTCATGACTGCGGTGATGCTTGTTGTCATGATGGTTGTGGTTGTGGTGCTTGTTGAATTTCCCATGCTTATGGGATCCTGAGCTTCCACTGTCATCATAGTGAGATCGTTTGTGAGACGATCCCGAGCTATGCTTGTCGGAGTGTTTCCTCTTCCTACTCTCGACTTGCTTCATTTTGTTCTCCAATATAGCAGCCTTGTCACAGAGCGACTGATAAGTGGGAACATATGCCACGGCCAACTGCAGATTCAGCTCATCACTCAAGCCTTCCAGAAACTTTTCCTTCCTTTTGGCATCTGTGTCAACCTCATCCGGTGCATAGCGCGCCAGATTGTTGAACTCTTCTATGTATTCAGCCACGCTGCGGTGGCGCTGCTTCAGGTTGTGGAACTCCTTCTTTTTCAGGCTCATTATTCCCGATGATATATGAGCCATGCGAAAGCCTTCCTCAAAGATAGCCCAAGTCACCTCATTTATAGGAGTGGTGATTTGGAAGTTGTCCCACCATGTGGCGGCTGGCCCTTCCAGCAGATGTGCTGCGAACCTGACCTTTTCAGCATCCGTGCAGCCCACGGTCACTAAGTCCTTGTTCACAGAACGTAGCCAATCATTGGCCACCATGGGATCAGTTGTCCCCGAGAACTTAGCTGGCCTCAAACACAGAAATCTGGTGAGCATATCAAAGCCCGGAGGGTTGTTGTTGTTGTTGTTATTATTGTTGTTATTGGGGTTGTTGTTGTTGTTATTCTGGTTTTGGATGAATGTTGTCATCATCTGCATAAGCTGTGTTTGAGCATTCATCATCTGTTGCATTTCTGGAGTGATGTTGTTGGGGTTGGGGTTTGCGCGACGGGGAGGCATCTGTGGTTTGTTCAAATAGAGATAAGAATGAGATACCCATAGATGTTTTATGCACATTACATCACAAGCAAACACAAAGATAAAAGTTTAACAACAAGATAACAAGTTGTAAATGTAAAACACACAAGTGGCAAGCCATCCACATGTCGGATGGTCCAATAACAAGTTCACAAATAACAAGTATGATAATAAAAGATAAACGAGTAGTCAAGTCTACTCATCAGCATCAATCTCCTCCTCGACAAAGGTAAGACCTGCGTTCTCCATCACGGTCTTGTTCTCCTCAATAGTAGTGGTCAAGGAATTGATCTTGGCCTTGAGAGCCCTCTTCTGGGAGCGAAGCCTCTCGATCACCATCTGCTGCTGCTCTAGCTCAAAATCCTTGGACTTCAGTTCTTCAGTCATGTCCCGGATCTTCTTGTTCCTATCCTGGACGCGTTTCTCCTGACTCTTGAACTTACGGTCCTGGGTCTTGAACTTCGCCTCCATTTCCTTGACTATCTTGTCTTGCTGTGCGAAAAGCTTGTCCTTCTCGCGAAGCTGCACCTGGAGCTCGTCATTGTTGAGCATGACATTGGTCCTGTCCATGTCCACGTGCCTAATGAGAGACTCTAAGTCCTGGAGATAGAGACGTATCGGCTCTGCTGCGTCCCTCGAGTCGTCCTCGAAGTCAATGGACTCTCCATCATCATCACGTCTTCCGAAGACGTGGAAGTGGGTGCCCCTAACCTGTCGGGAGTGACGGCCTAGCAGACGTCCTATCAGGTCCTACATGACTACCTCCATGCCTCTCTCCCTGTCGTCGTGCATCAGCTTGAAGACGATGGCCTCCGTAGTAGGCTCTGTCTGGCGTCCGGGCTGGTTCACCTTGAAGCCCCAAAGGTCCTTCCTCTCGAACTTGGTGAGTGGATGCACCATGATGGTGGGAAGAGGGAGATCGAGCAAAGTTGTAAGCTCAACGATACGAGGACCAAAGCGGGTAACCTGGAACTCCTCAACAGTGCTGATGGTAATAGGCATCTATTTATAAGATAGAAAAGTTAGAACAACACTATTTAAGATAAAACAAAGACAAACATCACATACACATCCTTGGAACACAAAATCACACAAGTCATGCATACATGAGTCCATTACATCAACCAAGGTCCAAACTTATTTAAGGTATCATTTTGGAAAATAAGGTGATAGGTGGTGGTCCAACTAGCGAAGTACGTTTACAATCCTATCTCACTGGATCTGTTGGCTAACACAATGTTCCTAGAGGCAATCAGCCTATCTTGTTCACATGATTCCATCACTAAGTCTATAATATCTCCCCTTAAGGTTTGGTTGGTGGCTTCCAACTCTTGGGTATGTTCCTTCTCTTTCTCTAAGTCTTTTTGGAGATTGAGCATTCTGCACTTGACTCTAGCACTAAGTTCTTTGATAGTCCTCCAAGCTGCTTCTCTTGCTGACTCAAAGAATGTAGTGTGCATCACAGTGTTGGTGTACATGCAGAATCCTCTTTCTTTGTGGTTGTCTTCCTTGTTTTTGTACAAGTGAAGTTGCACCCAAGATTCCACTCCTTCATCCATCACTGGAAAGCCTTTGTACACAGCTGCACCATATGCTTCCATTGCCACCATGAGGTCCTTGAGAATTTTGGGAAACTCAGTTTCACACTCCAAGGTCATGGTCATGAGTGGTCCTTTCTTCATGGTTTCGTTGATGGAGTTCATCTACAAGTAGAGATGAGAATGAGAAGATTAGAAAAGTTTACGAGAAGAATAGACAAGTGTAGAAGTAGTTGAAAATTTTTCCTTAGTGGTTTTCCAATACTAGGGTCATAATCCTACAGGAAACACAGTGCTCTGATACCATCTGTAAGATCCCTCCTCTGTAAAGGAAAAGGATCACTGTGATTGCAATGCTAGTCCCTGGATCATTGCTAGCATCCACAGTTTAAGATGAAGTACACAGATACAAAGGTCGTTTATTACATTCATTCCAGAGATAAAACATAGTCTTATACAACTCAGGGCCACAGGCCTAATACAAGAGTTTTTGGAATAAGTAAATAAACATAAGTCTTCATCTTCATGTGCCACAGGCAAGCATGTTGAGTGTAGACTCATGACTCCTAATCATCATCGGAGTAACCTGCAACATCACAAGTTACAGCCACAGTGGGTCAATACTTTGGAATAGTATTGGCAAGTGATACCTTAGTAAATTTTAAGTGGACTATAATACTATATGCATTTTGGCTAAGTGTAGCTTGGCTTGCTTTGCTTAAAAATAGGTTTTTCCTATTAGTTGAAATCACTAAGTTTTTCTTTATCAAAACTTTCCCAAGAAACCACCAATAGACATTGGGGTCCTTCACCCTTGTTCACCCACAAGTTTTACTTAGAAATTGGAGTGATGAGATTCTTGTAGCTTCCATGTCTTGATGCTCAAGTTGTCAATTGCCATGGACTTGGCTAAGTACTTAGATTTTCCATCTGTAGAGGTTGTGCACTTTCCCCACCAGACTTGGTTTCCCAAGACAGGACCTTTCAGAAGACTTTCCTTAGTCAAATGGACGCGCTCCAACCTATCATTCCCACTACCACCAACTGTCCAAGTGACTAAGTTCTAGCAACCTATATGATCATGGCAAAGCCCATATTGCCAAGTGGTTGCACTCTAAGCTTTCTCAACACTTGGCCTCCAAATCCCTTTGTGCCTGGGTGGCATACCACAAGTGAGATACACAAGCCATATCCATGGCCTTGTGTAACCGCTCAACCAAAAACCACCATTTCAAGTCCCATTCCACCCAGGGGGTTCATTGACTTAGTTGTTTTATTAAGAAAAGCATAAGTCCAAAAGACTTATAATTATTTTCATCATAGCATGTACATACTTTACCAACCCTTGGTTTGCTACTAGCTAGGCTAATCATGGCATAGTAACTTAACTTAGGAAATTCCCTAGCAATTCTACAATACTACAACTACTTAGGATTTCCCAACATAGCATTTGGCAAAAGTAGCATGCAAGACTTAGCAAAAATAATTCTAATGCTTACTCAAAATAAAGGGGTGGAAATATCATGAAGTATCACTTGCCTTGGTAATGGGGAGAGCAGCACTCTTCACAATCACAGTCGCTAGCAAAATCTACACAAAGTTTGTAGCACAAAATTACACACAATTCATATACAAACAAAAATATGAATGCATGCATGCAAGAAAATGCTAAGTGATGATTTTTTAAAACTCCACCAAGCAAGTGCATGATACAGAAACAAAACCAAGTCAAATACTTGCTAACTAAACTTATTTAGCACTAAAACCATTTGCTAAACAAAATCTATACTCAAAATGGACCTAAAAATGTTTCTGCAAACAAAGTCATTTTAACAGAAAATTTTTGTTAAACACATTGCAGATTCAGAAAGGACTTGACTCACTGATTCCAACGGTATAAAATTTGCAAAAATCTAACGTGGGAATCAAAAGTTATAGCCATTTGAAAATTGGATCTAAATCTGATTTGAATTCTAATTTTGAATCTAACCCTAGACACGCGTCAAGTTTCTATTGGTGCGTACCGGTTCGCACTGGATCACCCTTCCGCGCCGTTGGATCTAACTATCGCTGCACGGCTCAGATCTATCCATACCCCTTCGGCTAGGATCTATCGTGTCCACTGGATTTAAATCGAACGATCCTAAGCAAAGGACCAACAAGTTGCAGCGCTAGCGGCGGTGATAGGCGGCGGCGCGTCTGACAGCGGCGGTGCTGGCGCTCTAGGTCGCGCGGGGGTGAGGGAAGTAGCTTACCAGATCCGCGGTGGTGTGCTGAAGCTCGAGGTGGCGTTGGATCGGAAAGGCGCCGGCACGGTCTCGTGGAGCTCGTCAGAAGGGGCGCTGGCCAAGCGTGGTGCTTGCCGAGGTTTGGCGTCGCCCTAGCACGAACCAGAGGCATCAGGAGTTGCGCAAGACGCAGGCGAACAAACTCGTGTGAAGGAGGGGGCAAGGGGCGCTCGGGTTTTACCTGAATTGGTCGCCGGAGTCTATCAGCGGCGCAGGTGGTTTCGATCGAGGACGGAGACGTCAACCTGGGTCACGAGCAGGCAAAAGAAAGGCATCAGCGTATGCGCAAGATCAAGCTGGGCATCCTCGTTTGAACCAGAGAGAGGGGGCGGTCGAGGCTCACCGGAATTGGACGCCGGAGTCGTCGGTACCGCGGGGCTTCGAGAGCAAATGCGCGCAGCCTGGTGGCGGAGTGAGCGAGGAGAGTGGGGGGAAATGCTCGCGGTGCAGAGGGGATTTTATAGGTCCAGGCGCGACAGGAAACGCCTGCGGAATAATGGCTAATTACGCCATGCCATTACCGGCCTTGACAGCAGCGACGACGTGGTCGCGGGCGCGGTTTGAGGAAGACGAGGGCGACGTGGACGGGGCCCGCTTGTCAGCGAAATAAGCAGAGGGGGTGTGGGGTCTGGCTGTTAGTGGCTGAGTGGGTGTGATCGCGCGTGCGGAAGGAAAAGAAATGGCCCGGGTGGGCTAGTTGGGCCTGTTCAGATGCTGGGCTCGATTGGTGGCGCTAGGCCCTTTTCATTTGTTTGCTCTTTTTCTTTTTCTGATTCGATTTTCAGAATATGTTTTCAAATGAATTCAAGTTCTATTTGAATTCAAACTTTCTTTGGATTTTTGCAGTGTGTAGTAGTCTCAAATTAGGCACAAAGTCAGGTGGTTTGCTAAGTAAAGTCTTGGTCAAGCTTGGAGATCAAAATAACAGAGACTAGGCACTTGGTTTGCAAAATTTGAAAAATGGTTTTTGAAACCATTTCCAATTTGAAAAACTTGGTTTAAATTCTACACTCAAACCTATCCTCATAGAAGGCAACAAACTTGGTTCATAAACAATCAAACTTTCAAATGGGGATAGCCATTTGATTTAAATCTGCTCTCATAAAATCATAGCACTATGTGCTTCTGTTTTTCTGAAATGAGTTTGAAATTGATCTCATAATCTATATGCATGCATGAATGGTATGCAAACTTTGAAATCATGATTTTAGGGATGTTACAGAGAGATATTTCATCAGAAGTATGAATAATATCTAGTTTAAATATGGTTTTGGATGGCTATATTCCACGGCCTACATGGTGGCCATAGCTTCTATGGCTCAATGGGTCGGTCTAGGGTATGATTCCGCATAATTTCAAGTAAGGCATTTGATACTGCATTTGGTACGGAATCTACTCTAGTGTATGTGAAATGAACAAGTCAAGCATTGATGTGCTGACATTATAGTGTGATGTGCTAGGGTACAAACTGGTTGTATTATTGTATTCAAAACTATGAACTAAATGTGTGAATAATCTTTGCCTTTTGCATGATGAAAGTGTCATATGTTGGCGCTAATGGAGGCATGTATTAATTTGATCGTACTAAAGCATACAACCTGGAGTGATCAATATAAGATGGTGGTTACGCGAGATGTCTGAAGCTGGGCAAGTCAATGTCACTGTCTCTCTATCACCTACAGTTTAAATGGTATGATTACATGGTTTTGAGTACATCAAATCGATTGGGCAGATTCAAAGCCACCCAAACCATCTCGAAATATAACCTTTGGTGAAAAGATGATCCTGTGCTGTAAGACTTGAGATGACACGATTTTATGTCAATCAGTCAAACTTCCTCCAGTACTCTCCATGTTCGAATCCAGCGCTGCCAAAGTTCTTTGCTAGATAGGTCATATCAAGTCTTACGTTATCGTTCAGTTTTCTCCCTTTTCAACTTCATTCGTTCGGATGTGGTATAGGTACACCCTAGTTAGGTGGATCATCGACCTTCAGTACAATATATTTTTATAACTCGGCCTATGAAAATGAATTTTCCAAACCCACTTCGGACAAAAAACTTCCCATAATATTGTTTCAAAAAAAATCCTCCCTTAATTAGCCCTTGTTGGTGAGCAAAGCTGCCAAACCCCAGTAAATTTTACCAACTACATTTAATTTTCATTAAGGAGCGAACGAAAAGATTGTAAATTCGACCCAAGTCCGGCCCAAAATATTGCAAATTTAGTGAGGATCTCATTAGAAAATAACATTCGACCCAACTCTGGCCCAAAATCTCGCTAATTTATCCTTCTGGGGTCAGATCGGCCATGGGCCGACAACCCTCAACACATTGTTAATTTTTTTAAGCATGAAGCACACTAAAGAAGTTTCGCTAAGGATCCCACGATAATAAGCCCATTTGTTCATAAGATTGTACTCCAATTTTTTTGTATCACCCAAAATCTTCTTAATTTACCATTTTCCATTCTATTATAATAATGTATAGTGCAAGATTTTCCTACCCAAGTTTTATTTATACAGATCATGTAGCATTTTTTATGGCAATTCATCAGGATCGCTGCCTTTTCATTTTAAGTGATATCATCATTTCTAAACCTAATCTTTTAGGAGTACCATAGTTGGTTCTGGCATAGTGGAAGCGCACGTAGTTGCCATTTTTTGAAGTCTTGAGTTCGATTCGAATCCTTGGTTTATCAATATATATAATTTTTGTCGTACTTATACATTTTCCAGCATACATGTTTTTTGCACAGAGAAGGTTGACATCTGGGACCCAGCAACGTTACCAAGCTCAAATCGTGGGAGGCGGCCGAAAAAATGTCCAACATACACATGTGTCCTCAATAGAGGAGACTGCCATGTGGGACCCACTAGAGAGACCTAATATAGAGCAGCCATCAAGCAATGTTGCCAAGTTCGAAACAGGGAGGCACGAGCGAGAAAAAAAGTCTAGCATGCACATGTTTCTTCTATTGAGAGGCTGACATGGGGAACTCAGCAGCCTGTATAAACGTCTGATGCATCGAGCAAAGTTGCCAAGTTCGAAACAGGGGGGAGTGAGCATGAAAAAATTCCAGCATGCACATGTTTCTTTTAATAAGAGGCTGATACAGGGACCCACTAGCCTGTATAAACGGATGATGTATCGAGCGACATTGCCAAGTTCAAAACACGAAGGCACGAGCGAGAAAAAAAGTCCAAATACACACGTTTCTTCTAATGAGATGCTGACATGTGGGACCCAGCAGCCTGTATAAATGGCTGATGCATCGAGCAATGTTGCCAAGTTTAAAACATGGAGGCACGAGCGAGAAAAAAAGTCCAACATGCACATGTTCTTCTAATGAAATACTGATATCTGGGGCCCAGCTGCGTGACCAAACGGCAGATTCGTCGAGCAACGCTGTCTAGTTAGGAACAGGGTTGCACTAGAGAAGAAGACAATTCAATCATAAACACATGATTCTTCTAATGTGAGGCTGACATATAGGACCAAACGACAGATTCGTCGAGACACGCTATCATGTTAACACGGAGGCACGAATGAGGGCAAAAAATCCATCATACACACATTTCTTCTAACGAGTGGATGATATGTGGGGCCCAGCTGCATAATTAAATGGTAGATGCATCTAGCAGCGCTATCAAGTTCAGAACATGATAGCATGAGCGAAGGGAAAAAATACATCATACACACGATTCTTTTAATGTGAGGCTGGCATGTGGGACCAGTAGTGTGATTAATGATAGATAGATCGAGCAATGTTATCGATTTCAAATCAGGGAGGAACGAGACAAGGAAAAAATCCATCATGCACATGTTTCTTATAATGAGGGGATGACATGTGGGGCCCAGATGCGTGATTAAACTATAGATGCATTTGGCAGCGCTATCAAGTACGGAATAGGGTAGCGGGAGCGAAGGAAAATTTCCAATATACACACGATTCTTCTAATGAGAGGCTGGCATGTGGGACCCAGCATCGTGACTAATGGTAGATAGATCGAGCAATGTTATTGAGATAAAATCAGTGATACATGAGCCAACGAAAAAAATCCATCTTGGACACGTTTCTTATAGTGTAAGGATGACACGTGTGACTCAGTAGCCTGATTAAATGGCTGATGCATTGAGCAACGTTATCAAATTCGGAATAGGGAAGGAAAAAATTCCATCATACACATGATTGAAGGGAATATGTCCGAGAGGCAATAATAAAGTTGTTATTATCGTATTCCAAGTATATGATAGATGTTTATTTTACATGCTATAATTGTATTAAACAGAAACATTAATACATGTGTATAATGAACAAAATAAAGTGTTCCTAGTTATGCCTCTCATATAAACTATCTTGTTGATTAACATGATGATCAAGGTTTCCTGATCATGGGCATTGAATGTTGTTAATAAAGAGGCCACAACATTGGTGGAATGATGTCATGAACATTCATCTGAAGTATACTAATACAATCAAAGTCATTATGTTTAAATTTCTATAACATCATTACAAGAAACTTTAGTCCTTAGACCATGAGATCATGTCAATCACTTACATATCAAGATTAGCTTGATAACATCAAACTTCACATCGTAACTAGGTGACTATAAATGTGGGTTCAGATACTCAGATAATGTTATGTAGAGGCTCATGGATCTGGGATTTGTGCATCCAAATGACGGATATATATACTATGGGCCCTTTCCGTGATATCACATTGATATAGCTTGCAAGCAAGTGATATCACTAGAATGTTATATCACGGGAACAAGACAAGAGTACATGAAGGTAACGAGATCAAAATAGGTATGTGGATACCAATGATTGAATCTTGGACATGTAAAATATCGCGAGACAAAAGGATTTAGTTGCAATATTAAGGTTCTCACAATCACAAGAAGTCATTGTTGAATGTGTAGGAGTCAGTATGGATCTCCAGGTCCCGCTGCTGATTATTGATTGAAGAGGGTTCTCGATCAGTTCTGCATTATTCGCGAACCGTAGGGTAACACACTTAAGGGATATCAACACCATATGGAGCAAATAATTTGCCAGAAAAATAATATCAAATCGTTGGAATTATTTCCCTAGACACCATAATTGTTTTAGGTGAAATTGTTGAAATTGGTTCTGCATGTGAAATTGAATAGTAGCAAGGGGTTTTATGTGAATGTTTGTTAATTAATTTAATTGAAAAAATTCTGAATAAATAAATAAATGTAGTTTTATTTAATGAGATATTACATTAAATTTGGTGGAAATTTAATGGGATTGGATTGGGATTTTGAGTGGAGGAAATGGAGAGTCAAATTTGTGAGCGGGATCTCCACTCACATGAATGAGGCAAGAGGTGGGGGCACCACCTTGGCGGTCGGCCATGGGAGGGGCTGCCCCCCTGTAACACCCCCGGATCGGCCCTATGCAAGTTTTAGCGATTCCCGCCAAATCCGCATAGAAACGATTCAAAGGTGCCCACCGGGCACTTTCGTGTAGGTAGAAAAAGAAGTAATACCATTAAACAATAGTCCATGATGGAACTCATAGAAACAAATATATACAACAACGACTCCATGAGTCAAGAATACAGATATACAGTTCAAAGATCCAAATCACCTTGAAAACAATACAACGCTCGAGTACGTACAAGATGTAAATTGGGCTAAGAGCCCTGAAGAATAACCAATGGTGTCCATAACCCTGCCCAGGCCAAGCTGGAAGGGTAACCCTGCTAACGACATCGATCTCAAAACTGCTTCAACAAAATGGGTGCTGAAAAAGGGCAGAGTAAAAAGAGAGCGGTTAGTACTAAGGTCGGTACATGGCGAGTCTTAGAATTCGGCGGTCTTCGCCTAAATAGGTATGGTGGACTAAAGCGGCAGCGCAGCATGCACTAAACAACCTATAGAGACTTGATACAACTGTCAGCTATCAGAGAGGGATAAGAAAGACCTATTCGAATTCATCCTGATACTAACACCAATAATACCCATCCTGGCATTTCCCCCTCGAGACCAAACGAGGAAGTTGTACCGAGGAAACTCACACAGTTGGCAATTTTATTTATTCCATTATAGTTGTAGCACTTACTAGTTAGATATAGATTATCTTGAGTCATCCTGATATAATAAGCAATGCGCACTTTTAGTTAACCATTCCGTTGTAGTGAAGCTGATTACTAGTCATTACAAAGTCAAATTTATAGCACTACTTTAGTTATAGTTGTCTATGATCGAGATACTATGCTCCAAGTCGTCCATAACCACGGACACGGATTTCAGAAAGTTTTACCCTATAGGGGGCACAAATAGCAAGACACACACGATCAACCTCGGAAAAACCAAATGAAAACCCAATGAGGCATCACGACAAAGAAATCACAAAATTCATATAATAATTTAGGGGGCCACCCCACTAAGCTACCCGCTACGAAGTTGGCTGGGCTCCGAGACAGACCTAGAGGTTTGTGACGATGGCTATAAATGACTGCGAACCCAAAAGTGTGACTGGGCTTTTCGATACCACGAAAACGTGGCACGAGGTTCCAAAACAGTACAGGCGCTCCACGTGCAATTGTAAATAAAGCAGTAAAGCATGGAATAATCATGGCATAATTACAGGATAGTAATAAAGCTTCAAACTACTTTGTGGCCCCAAGAAATAAGATATGACTCAATCTCTCGCTAAGGGGATTCATGGTCCCACACGCGAATAGTGCGAATAGTCAAGGAACAGGTATCAATTACTCGGGGTCCTATGGGACACAAGTGGGCAGTTAAAAACAAAATCACATCTATTTCACACAGGTGCCTCTGCATTAGTTATAACTATTCCCAGCATTTTAATATCAAGTTGTAATTTGAGTCATGATCATATCCAACATTAAGCATATGGCAACATTCCAACAACTGTGACACTTGTTGACACAAAACAACACATGAGCAAGCGAGTACGACACACAAGGCCGACTATCTACCAAACAACGGGTAATAGGAGATGTCCAACGCAATATAGAGGCTGCAAGTGATATCACGGGTATGAAAACTAAAGCATCACAACACAGATAGCAATAGATCAACGGGAAGAAATAATGACTATAAATGCAAAAATAGGTAGAAAGGGGGAGAATGCTCGCCTGAAAACATTGTCGAAGATACATATCCGAAGAACTTGTCGAATCTCACACATCTCATCGTGCTATCCGGGAAGAAGCAAAACACTAAAACAAACAAGCGATGCATAATTATAACTAATGCGAAAGAATCGGTATGATCATGATATGATGCATGACATGGCAATTTAATGGTGCAAACTATGTGGAGAATGTATTATGATCATAGAACATTGATGATACATCATTAGTGAGGCATTACCAACGAGAATAATAATTTTCCAATTTGAATCATCATGTTTTCCTTACCAAAACAGTTCTGATTTTTCAAGTTCTCTATGATTCATGATGCAATTATGAGTATGAAATAAACAATTGGAAAGGGCTCGTCGCGCTGATCAATTTAGACATATCATCTGTCAAATTCAGAAATATGGATTTAAAATTATGCAATATTTGAGAAATGGCATTTATTAATATTTATTAATTCGAAAATTTTAAAATGCTCAAATGTTATTATAAATATCATAAACAGATTCCCCACATTTTTCTGATTCAAAAACATATAATATTTACATTATTTGGAATTATGAATTTAAATTTATATTAAAGTCAAAATTGTTTAAATGGGGTCAAAGTCAAAGGTTTAACTAGATAGAGTCAAATCTGGTTGAATTCATATTTGTAAAACATTCATATATCATTTTATAAGTTCTTTCAAATTCCAAACATTTTAAAACATATGAATTATTTTTCTATCAAGCATTTTCTAGAATTTTATTTGTATTAGAAAAGATCCTGCCAACATTTCCTACTCTGGCCAAAGCTAGCCGCAGTCAATGACATGCGGGCCCGTGGTGTTGATGGGGCTACTACTAGGCGGGGGTGCGTGCGGTTTCGCAAAAAGGAGCTAGCTCGGCTAATGTTGCGACGAAGATGGAGAGCTAACCTTTGGAAATTTTGTGATGATGCAAAGAACAAAGTTGTATAAGAGTCCAAGAAGTACAAGTTTGATTTAGGCCGTTTTTAAAGAGGAGGGCTACAGAGACCGGTAATCACCAAGGAACAGAGGAGCAGAAATGGCTGCAGACTAAACTACTAAACTGCAGAGCACTGTAGGGTTCATCGATATGGCGATCTTTGGTGGATGGCTGCGAGCAGGTCCAAGCTCCAAACGAGACGCCACAAAAACCGAAGTTGGAGAGGATAGCAAGGTCTAAAGATCTTGTTTAGAAACAAACACCGGGGGATGACTAGAGAGACCATAAACTATCCAGGATCAGAGAAGGTTTTACAAGAAGTTAACTGTCGAAACCCGACAGTTTTATAACTAGTCCAGGTGATTTGGTGATAATGATTCCGAGATCTACTGTTGATGGATTGGTGCACCATTTGATGTGGGAGAAGGAGGGTGCAATCGATAAGGAGATTGCGTGAATAAGTTCAACGGAAGATGGCGGGATCACCAGAAATCGCGATGGAACAAGGGCATGCACGAGCTGCTATAGCTGATACGAGCGCGGCTGCTGTCATCTGTCGATGCGTTCGTGCGTGGGTGACGGACAACGTCGGCGCGGCCGCATAATGGAAGGAGTAGAGTAGGAAGGGGACGGGAGGCTCACCCAAGATGCGATCGTGGTCGTCATCGGTAGAGGAGAGATGGGACAAAGACGCATCACTCGAGGCACGGTGCACAGGCAAGGATGGCGACTAGAAAGACCACGGCGAAGCTTCCGATTCCCGGCATTCCAGGAGGCTACATCTCTGATTCTCCTGCGTAGAGGACGTGGACGACAGTGCAGATCAATTCCCATGCTCACCTCTTCTTGGTGATGGTCATGGCGACGACGTGGTCGATGGAAGCAGGGAGACACTCTTAGTTCTCCCGGGAAACAGAAAGAGATGGAGAGGAGGGAGGCCTATTGGGCGCGCAAGGAGGGGTAGAAGACTAGGGTTTGGAAGCGCGATAAAAGTATAAGAAGAAGGGGAGAGGGGAACATGGTGGCTTCAGCTCATGGCACTGAAGCGGAGACCTGCTCCATCCGTCTGGCTGCAAAGGAAGGAGGATAGTGTCAAGAGGATGCACAGGAAACGACGACGGTGAATGGGGTACCGGGCTGGAGAGAGGTATTGGGCTGGCCCAAGAGAGGAGAAAGGGAGCTGCGGCTGGGCTGACTGCGGCAAGTAAAACTCTCTCTAATAATATTTTCTGGTTTATTTTTATTTGTTTTGTTTGTTTGTTTGTTTCAAATCCAAACAAGTTACTAATTCAAAACCTTTTGAACTTTGTAGGAGGATTTGAATAGGGGACCGTGGTATGCAAATAGAAACAGAGAGGGAATAGCACAAAGAGGAGGAGATGCCCACATATAGGTTCCTCGGGCATTTAAAGAATAAGGATTAGGGTTTTGATAAAAGAACAAAAACATTTATAAATATGGAACCCTAGCATTTGATCGCCATGCTGTCGAAAAGAAAATAGAGATATTAAAGAGGGGTAGATTTGCTTGATAACAACATCACAAGCAAGACAATCTTATGCAATGTTTGGTATAATGCTCAAATGCCATGTGGAATGATGACATGAGTATGATACCATGATGATACACAAAATAAAAACACCAAGCGATTTTCTAATAGTGGTTTTACCCGGGGTGTTACACCCCCTCCCCCTATAAAAGGACTCCCTCCCCATCCCTATCAGTCACACCTCCTCGTGAAGGATCTCTCTCCCCCTCTAGTACTATTCCCCATGGTCCCGGCTTTGCGAGATACATGTTTCTGGTGGCTTTTTCTACAATGAGGATGTGATGCTTCCGCTGCACTACTGGAGCAAGTTCACGGAGGTTGTCGTAGTCCCAAACGTGTGGGTGATCACAAATGCTCTGCTAAGTTGCGTTGCTGCGGGACTTCCACATGATCTTGAGATTGGCAAGAGATTGACTACATCACCAACGAGTCCATACTCGTAAAGCTTTGTCGGTCTTCAAGGGTATGTATTCTAGATGTATCTCCACCTATTGATTGTATCTAAATAGATGGATCATGGCGTATACTGTTCCCATCGTAGGATTTTTTTGTTTTCTATGTTGTGAACCCAACAGCGGTATCAGAGCCGGATCTATGCGTAGATACTCTGCACGGGTAGTATACATATGGTTATGTGGGCGGTGATGTTCATGTTATTGCTTCTTATGTGTATTTTGGATAATGGTGGCATAGTGGGATGAAGCGGCCTACACAAACTTTACATGTCCTCGCACATGAGACCTGTTCCACGCTTGACATGCAACTAGTTTTGCATAAGTGGCTTGCGGGTGTTTGTCTCTCCTACTATATTCAATATCTAATCTACAATGAGTTTCCAATAATTTTATTATCATTGTTGTGGTTCCATGTTCGTAGGTAAGAACGGTTCTATCTTTGAAAGCCCTCAGCCACGTAAAACATGCAAAAGATAAATTTGAGGCATCTAGTTTTTTGGTTTTATCGGGAAACTACGATGGTATGGTTGTATTATAGTTTCTAGTATGGATTGATACTATTGGAAATTAGAATATGCCAAAGTGTAAGTCCATAGACCTTGGCCTTACACATATAGGAATGATAAAGATCCTGCCAAGATGCACAAGATAATGATCAAACTGCAAGAACCATATCATATCACTTTTAGCATATGATGTTTGTACACATCTTATATTGCTTGTTTGGCGCTTTAGTAGCATTATAAGATGATCTCTCATTTAAATATCAAGATAAGAATGTGTTCTTCCTTAGTATGCACCGTTGAAAAGTTCGTCGTTTTGAGACACCACGTGATGATCGTGTGTGATAGAATCAACGTTCACACACAATGGGCGTAAGATTGTTTTACACACGTGAATACTAAGGTTATTACTTGGTGAGCCTAGCATGTATAGACATGGACTCGGAACACGAACCGAAAGGTAAAGCATGAGTCATATGGTTGACATGATGATCATCATGATGATCTCCTTTAAAACTACAATAACTCACGGGATGATCGGACTTGTTCTAGCGGATTTGGTTCATGTAATCACTAAAAATACACGAGGGATGTAATTTTTTGAGTGGGAGTTCATTTATAATTTGGATTAGTTGAACTCAAATCTACCATTAACATAGTCTAAATAAACTTTCCAAATGTTTTTGTAGATGGCACCACCTGCTCTTAATTTCAATGTATTCATGGAGAAAGAGAAACTTGCAATGAATGGTAGCAACTTTACCAACTAGTTCATGAATTTGAGGTTTTTCCTCACTGCTGCACAAAAGCAATATGTACTGGATGGTCTGATAGGTGACGCTCATGCAAATACTGCATCTCAGTATGAGCGTAATGTGTATGAAACAAAGCATGATGACTACACTCTTGTGAAATATGTGATCCTTCTGTCAATGGAACCTGAACTCCAAGAACACTTTGAACTTAGCAGCGCTGATGCTATGGTGAAGGAACTCAAATTCATGTTTGAGAGCCAAATCCACGCTAAGAGATATATGATCTCTAGCGACTTCTTTATTGTAAAGATGAAGGAACACAGCTTTGTGAACGATCACTTCATGATGATGGGATATGTTCAACGTCTTAAGGAGATGGGATATGATATCCCAGTTGATATTGCAACGGAGAGAGTTCTACAGTCGCTCCCACCAAGTTACAAAGAGTTTGTGCTGAATTACAAGAAAAGTGGTGCGATTAAATCGCTCACTGAACTTGCTGCCATTTTGGTGGCTATCGAAGTAGACAAAAAGAAAAGGAACAAGGAGTTGATGGTCAATAAGGTTGCATCCTCTAAAGAAAAGGACAAGCCAAAAGGGAAATTCAAGATGGTCAGCAAATTTGTTGTGCCTCAGAAAAAGGTCAAGGGAGGTCCTAAGCCTAATACTGAATGTTTTTATTACAAAGGGTCTGGCCACTGGAAATGGAACTGCCCAAAATATTTGGCTGATCTAAAGGCCAGGAAGATATACGAAGTTATATATGATATACATGTTATTGATATGTACTTGACTAGTACTTGTAGTAGCACCTGTGTATTTGATACTGGATCGGTTGCTAATATATGTAACTCGAATCAGGGGCTGCGGAACAAGCGGCTACTAGTTACAGGAGAGGTCAAGATGCGTGTTGGCAATGAATCAAAAGTTGATGTGATCGCCTTCAGGACGCTACCTCTCCATCTTCTTTCGGGATTAGTTATAAACCTAAATAAATGTTATTTGGTGCCTACATTCAGCATGAACATTGTATCCAGATCATGTTTATTGCAAGGCAGTTATTCTTTTAAATCTAAAAACAATGTTGTTTTTATTTATGAATAATATCTTTTATGGTCATGCGCCTGTGATGAATGGTTTATTTCTTTTGAATCTCAATGATAGTGATACACATGTTCATAATGATATGGGATCCCTTGTGGGCTTGACCCTAGGGTGGCCCGATCTTCACGGATTTGATGCGGGGAGTGAGGGGATACCCGATGAACACGATGAACGCAACACAAACGCAAGGTAAAGATACAAACACACGCAATCACAACCCGATTCGATTTGCTCCCGTTGGCTCGAACAACCAATCCAATAGAATCCTCGGCGAGAGACCGTTAGGTAGAATCACCAAAGGAGAGATCGGGAAGCGGATGATAGAATCCAAATCAAAGGAGAGAGTAGCAACCAAGTAGAATCCCAATGGGAGAGACCTAGCACTACTAGAATCCTTGATGAGGAGAGACCAAACACTTGAGGAGGGTCTTGACGACTTGGAGACGAACAACCGAACTCCAAGGCCTTGTACAACTCATAGATTAACTATAGAGAGGGGTTCCCATCTAGGGTTAGGCACAAGTCTTCATTCATCATCAACTCTAGGGTTTCAAGGAGGGGGTGGGGGCTTATATATAGGCCAGCCATGAGCTAGGGGTAAAATAGGCATAAACAGGAAGTTCTGGGCGTTACATGGGCCAGGCCCAACCTGAGGCACGCAGGCCCGATACACTTGGTCCGGAGACTCCGGTGTGATGGCCGGAGACTCCGGTCTGGACCGGAGACTCCGGTCAATCTCCGGTGTCGTCTCCGGAGGGGCATTCTGACTGTCCTGGGCGCTGGTTTGGGGGTCGGTCCGGAGATGGACCGGAGACTCCGGTGTGGTAGACCGGAGACTCCGGTCTGGACCGGAGACTCCGGTCTAGCTTCAGCAGCTTCTTGCGTCTTCTCTTCCAGGCCTCTTTCTTGGGGGTCTTGGTTTCTGGGGTCCTCTTGTCATCTCCTCTCGGTGTCATGGTCATGGGCCTGGTCATAGCATGGGCACGTGTCTCAAGTAGGATTCCATTCACATGATAACCAAAAGGAGGGTGGGATATAGAATGAGTTCACCTTGGAGGGTGTGGTTGATGTAGCATGGTGTGGACCAATGGTGAATGCCATGTGTTGGGCTGCAACATCTCCCCCCACTTCAAAACGAGTCGTCCTCGACGAAGTTCCATCATCATATAGGGAGGAAGGTGTGCGCAAGGTCTTGAGCTTGTGTGTTGTGGGATCTCTGGTGTCATAGCCTTGTTCAAATTGGTCGAAGATCTTGAAGTTGAGCTTGTCATCAAGGTGTGGTTGGAGATCTTGTAGCGTGTTCCTTGTAGGTGGTAGGCGAGTTTGGGTATCCTGCAAAACCGACAACAAGGAGAAAGAATTGTATGATGGATTGTTAGTATTGGGTACACTCAAATCACTCCTCTCACGTGTGGTTGCTTGCGACATGGCACTCATGATTTTTCCACTCATTTGGGGCTTGTAGCTCTCACTCACGTGTTGGTGGATCACTCTCTCACCACTCATCTCACAAGGGTCCTTAGCTTGTTTTATCTTGGGCAGCGACGTCATGTTGGAAGTGATAATTTGGCTTGGCGTCATAGGTTGTAGCACCAATGTCTTGTCATTCCACTTAAAGGAGTATTGGTTGGAGGTACCATCATGTAGTGCACCCTTGTCGTATTGCCATGGTCTTCCAAGGAGCATGTGACACACGGTCATAGGCACGACATCACACTCGACGGTGTCTTGATATGGACCAATCTTGAAGGAGACTTGGACCTTGTGTTTGATTTGGATGGTGCCATTGTCATCAAGCCACTTGACATGATAGGGCTGAGGGTGCTCCATGTATGGTAACTTGAGTTTCTCACAAAGATCGATGCTCGCAAGGTTGTGACAACTTCCTCCATCAATGATAACTTTTATGGACTTGCCATCAATTCCGGCTCGGGTTTGGAAGATGTTGAGGCGTTGGTCCTCTCTAGGGATGGAGTTGGGCGTCAAAACTTGGGCGATGACGAGTGAGGGGCTTGAATCATGTTCACATAGAAGCGTGTCCTCATTTTGCATTGCGGCATCCTTTGTGATAGCGGCTTGGGTCATAGCTTCAAATTCATCTTCGCTCACGGAGTATGTTGCGTCGTTCTCATCCGTTAGCATGAATCTTGTGTTGATGCACTCATAAGACTTGTGGCCCTTTCCTCCACACTTGTAGCAAACTACTTGACTTTCCATTGTTGTGTTGGAGGAGGATGCCATAGGTGTCTTAGATTGCTTGGAGGAGCTTGTTGTTTGGTTTGTTGGCTTGGAGGGGCTACTCGAGTTGATTGAAGCGTAGTATGCCCTTTGCTTCTCATAAGCATGTTACTTTTGCAAGTGGCGCTCGGCCTTGGTTGCTTGGTGAAGAAGGTTCACGAGAGTCTTGTAAGGATGGAAATCGACTATCTTGCGTATTGGGCGGCTCAAACCGTTGAGGAACCGTGCTATTGTTTGCTCCTCGAGTTCCTTCACATCGGCTCTCATCATAGTCATCTCCATCTCCTTATAGAACTCTTCAATGTCTTTGTGCCTTGCTTCAACTTTTGTAGCTTGTCGAAGAGGTCTTGGCGATAGTGCTCAGGGACAAATCTTGCATACATCACATTCTTCATCTCGGTCCAAGTGGTGACCAGTGGTTCTTCTTGCTTCTCACGATTGCTTTGGTAGTCTTCCCACCAAACATTGGCGTAGTCCTCAAACTCAAGAGATGCCATTGCCACTTTATTCTCTTCGGAAAAGTTGTGGACTCGGAAGATCTTGTCGACTTTGAGCTCCCATTCAAGGTATGCATCGGCATTTTCTTCTCCTTTGAACTTGGGCATAACGAACTTGAGCTTCCCAAACTTGCCATCATCACGCTCATGGTGGTGGTTGCGACGTTCTTGGTGCATACTTGCGTCACTTGGAGGGCGTGGAGGCGGAGGAGGAGGCTCTTGATTGCCTTGAGGTTGTTGTGGAGGGTGAGCTTGATGATGCTCGAAGTCTCTTCTTCGCCGTTGGTCGTCATCATTGACGTTCATAGCTTGACGGTGTCGGTGGTGGTGTTGTGCATGTCGGTTATTGCGTCGAGCTTGGCGTGCATCCTCATCATCATCACTTGTGTCCCATACCAGTTCTTGATTTTGTTGACGTTGCTCGTGGTGGTCATGAGGAGGATGGCAACGCCGATCATTATGGTTAGCTTCATCTTGGCGTTCTTGAGGTTGGTGCACGTCGATGATTGCTTGGTGTGGTGGTGGACCATGCTCTTGTTGTTGTTGTTGTTGTTGAGGTTGGGGAGCATTTGGGTCCACCGCTTGAGGGCGACGATGATGAGCTTGTGGGTTCCCATTATGGTGGTGGGGTTCTCCGCGGCGGGAGTGTGACCTTGAAGACTCGCCATGTTGACTTGAGGAGTGCGTGCGGGAGGAACTTGACGAGCTTGAGCGATGACCGTGTCGGTTGCCAAGGTTGGCAATAGATTGGTGAAGAGCTTGGAATTGAGCATGGTGCTCCTCTTGGCGTTGCCGCTCACGGTACTCAAATTCTCGAAAAGTATCATCAAGACGGTGCTCAAGTCTCTCAAATTGATTGTTGAATTCTTGGCGTTGCGCCCATAAGTTGTGGCTCGTGGCAAATCCATCTTGGTTGTTGAAATTGCTATCTCGACTAGCTCCACTTGCCCTAGACATGGTGCACAAACACACTTGATAGGTATGGTGAGATTGGTGGAATGGTAATTGCTACCTTGCCTCACCGGAGTCAACGATTGGAAAGATTGTTGTTGCCGAGAGCAAAGCGAATAGCGGGTACACAAGACACACACACACAAAGGCCTATGGTGGTAGGTTAGAAAGGTGGATAGCAAATGGACAACCAAAAGAAAAGGATATTGTCAAAAGTGGATTCAATCCAACAAAAACCAAGTCAAAGGAAAAGGTCAAAAAGGGTGACGAGAACCTACGAGTATATACACACGGTGGAGATTAATGTGGCTAGCACGACTATGAAAAATGAGGAACGAACAAAATTGGACCTAACGAAGACTAATGCTCGGTGTCGTGCCAATGCTAGGAGAGACTTTAGCCCGTTCGCACAAGGTTGAGAAGCAATGGATTTGTACGCTTGCCTTGCTCTTGCTCGCACTCTTGCTTAGAAGCTTTGGACTCTCTTTAGCTATTGGTATCTTTCTTTGTTTCTTTTTCTTAGAAGCTTTTTTTTTGTACACTATGGAGTCAATTTTGTTATTGCCTCTATATCATGACTATGCAAGAGCAAGCGCACAATGCTTCGGCAAACATAGGAGGGCTACTCTCGATAGGTTAGGTAAAACACAGGAAGAAAAGGGGTTAACAACGGTTGTGCAAGTTATACCTTTTGGTGATGTTGTACTTGCAATCGTTGGTGAAGGGATGGTTCGAGTTCCGCGGTGTCGATGTCGAGCACGAGGTGTTGTTGGCGTTGCGGAAGCTTGTTAGTTGATAGACACTCAGGCGAAACACAAACACACAAACGAAATTAGTCGAAAAAGGAAAAGGGGTCAAAATTTTGATCAGGGCCGGAGACTCCGGTGTGTTGGGGATGGAGATTCTGGTGTGGTCCGGAGACTCTGGTGTGATGACCGGAGACTCCGGTATGGTTCCAGCACGACGAACAGCTCGAGTTCGTGAGCGGAAATTCGGCCCTTTAACCCTCAAATCCAGAAATTTTTGACCAAATTGGGCTAGGAAACGCAGGGCAAAGGTAGACCAAATCCAAGGACAAGTTTCTACATACATAAATTCCGGTGTAGATGCCAAAAGGATTAAACTTAATGATGATATATCCACATACATGTGGCACTGCCGTCTAGGTCATATTGGCGTAAAACGCATGAAGAAACTCCATTCTGATGGACTTTTGGAATCACTTTATTTTGAATAACTTGATACATGTGATCCATACCTTATGGGAAAAATGACTAGAACCCTGTTTTCCGGTAAAATGGAATGGGCGACAGATTTATTGGAATACATAACGATGTGTGTGGTCCAATGAGTGTGTTGACACGAGGTGGATATCGTTATTTTGTTACTCTTATGGATAATTTTAGTAGATATGGATATATATATTTGATGAAACACAAATCTAAATCCTTTGATAAGTTGAAGGAATTTCTGAATGCTGTGGAAAATAACCGTAATAGAAATATTAAATTTCTATATTCTGATCGTGGGACACTACTAAGAAAACGGCTATAGGTATTCCACATATCTATGGCACACTTGCTAGTGGTGCCCCACGGGTAAAATAGGAGTGACGCACTGTCCACAGGTGCCCTACGACTAACTGATGTTAGTGTGGCGCACATGGGGGAGGTTCGCTACGGCTATGTATGGGCCAGAGCACAGGTGGCCTGAGACCATATACCCATAGCGCACTATGTCAGGGTGCGCTATGGGTGTGAAACTTAATACTAGGGCACATGACCTAGTGTGCTACGGATGTGTGGATTGTGGCCTGCTGGGTAAACTTAGCCGTAGGGCACCTTGCCTTAGTGCCCTACGGCTAAGTACCCTGCACAAACTCCACCCCCCCTTGGTGGATCACCTTTTTAGGCTTTGCAAAAAAGAAAAGAAAATGATAAACACTTCAAAAAATAAAATCATTTCATATGTAGGTAGGCAATGTGGTATAGTTTGTAGGAAAATTAACAAACAATAATTTCGACTTTTTCTGCAAAAAAAGTGATGCCACGGTAAAATGGATGTAACTTTTGCATACGACGTCGAAAAAATCGTATAATATACCAAAATGACGAGAACGAGATTTCGTATCCGCTCGCAACCACCTCTAGTCGTTTAATGATTATTTACATTTTTAAAATTCGAAAAGAGTAAAAATTTATGGTCAAAAGACCGTTTTTCCTGCAGAAAAAATAGAGGGAAACTTACCCGTAGCGCACCACCACCTAGTGCGCTACGAGTAAGTTGGGAGGGATTCATAATTTGAATCCCCACCTCGCCCACCTACCCCTCTTCTCTTCCCTCCCTCTTCTTCTTTTCATTCTCCTCCCTTCTCCTTTTCCTTCTCTCTTCTCGTCCTCCTTTTCCTTCTCTCTCTTTCCCTTCTCCTCTCTCTGGCCTCCTCCTCTCCTTGCACTCACGATGGTGATGGCGGTCTTCTCCTCCTCTCCTTGCACTGACGATGGCGACGACGGCCTTCTCCTCCTCCTTGCTCCGGCATCCTCCTCTCCTTGCAGTGACGATGGCGACATCGACCTTCTCCTCCTCCTTGCAGTCATGACGAGCGATGATGACCTCCTTCTCCTTGAGGCGACCTCCTCCCTTCTCTAGCCACACCTCCCTCTCCCTCTATTCCTTGATGCCGGCGAGGACTAGCACGTCCACGGCCTCCTGCACCTCCCTGTGGCGATGCAGACCCGATTGCTTTTGCAATTCAAAATGAGGGTGTTTTTTACATTTGTTTTTTGTTTATTGAAAAACACATCCATGGCGCACCCTGTACCCCTACCTGTGGCACACCTGGTAGTGTGCTATGCATATCCCCATATAACCGTAGCGCACCAGATAGTGCTCTACGGGTAAGAGATAGCCGTAGCGCGAGGATAGTGGCGCACAGCTAGTGCACCTCGGATGCCCTTTTCAGGTGCGCCACGAATGGCCCTTTTCCTAGTAGTTGGGTGAATATCTAAGTTACGAGTTTGGCACACATATGAGAGAGTGTGGAATAGTTTCACAACACACACCTACCGGAACACCACCACGAAATGGTGTATCGGAGCGTTGTAATCGTACCTTATTAGATATGATTCGATCTATGATGTCTCTATCTAACGTGCCAATTTATTTTTTGGGGTTATGCACTGGAAACCACTGCATTCATTTTAAATAGGGCACCATCTAAATCCGTTGAAATGACACCGTATGAATTGTGGTTTGGAAACAAACCTAAGTTATCATTTCTTAAAGTTCGGGGATGCGATGTTTATGTGAAGAAACATTAGCCAGATAAACTCGAACCCAAAGCGGAAAATGCGTCTTCATAGTATACCCTAAAGTAACAATTGGGTATTCCTTCTATCATAGATCCGAGGGCAAGGTTTTTCTTGCCAAGAATGGATCCTTTCTTGAGAAGGAGTTTCTCGTGGAAGGTGTGAGTAGTAGGAAGGTAGAACTTGAAGATGTTATTGAACCTTCTCTTCATGAAATGGTGAGTAGCGCAGCGCCAGAAATTGTTTCGGAGCTGATTTCACCAAATGAAGAAGGAACAATTGATAAATATCATGAAACTCCAAACGAGGATAGTACCGAACATCGCAGGTCAACTAGGACACGTGTAGGTCCTGGACTGTACGGAAATCCTGTCATGAATTGGATGGTTGATGGAAATGATGACCCTGCAAAGTATGAAGAAGCGATGATGAGCCTGGATTCCAAAAAGTGGCTATAAGCCATGCAATCCGATATGGAATCCATTTACGAAAACTAGGTTTGGACCTTGGTGCACCTACCTTTCGACCGAAAGGACGTCGATAATAAATAGATTTTCAAGAATAAAACTAACGCTGATGGTAATGTGACCATCTATAAATCTTGACTTGTCGCAAAGGGGTTTCGAAAAATTCAAGGAGTTGACTATGATGAGACTTTCTCTCCCATAGAGATGCTAAAGTCGGTTAGTATTATGTTAGCAATTGCTGCATTTTTTATTATGAAATTTGGCAGATGGATGTCAAAACCGCCTTCCTCAATGGTAATATTGAGGAAGAGTTGTAGATGGTACAACTAAAGGATTTTGTCGATCCTAAGGATGCTAGCAAGGTATGCAAGCTTCAGCGATCCATCTATGGACTAAAGCAAGCATCCCGGAGTTGGAATCTCTGTTTTGATGAGGTAATCAAAGGGTTTGGATTTGTCCAAACTTACGGAGAAGCTTGTATTTACAAGAAAGTGAGTGGGAGCTCTGTGGAATTTCTAATATTATATGTGGATGACATATTGTTGATTGGAAATGATATATATCTTTTAAATGAGGTTAAAAGTTATCTAAACAACAAATTTTTGATGAAGGACCTTGGTGAAGCATCATACATATTAGGCATCAAGATATATAGGGATAGATCAAGACGTATGATTGCGCTATCACAAAGTACATACCTTGATAATATTTTAAAGAAGTTTAAAATTTACGAAAGTAAGAAGGGGTTCTTACCTATGTTGCAAGGCAAGACATTGAGTAAGACTCAAAGTCTGGATACGGAAGAAGAAAGAGAGATAATGGATAGAATCCCCTATGCTTTAGCCATAGGCTCTATAATGTATGACATGCTATGTACAAGACCGGATGTGGCACAAGCAATTAGTTAAACTAGTAGGTACCAATATGATCCAGGTTCGGAACACTGGATAGTGGTCAATAATATCCTTAAGTACTTAAGAAGGACTAAGAATATGGTTCTCGTGTACGGAGGTGAAGAAGAGCTCGTCGCTAAGTATTATGTCGATGCTAGCTTCCACACCGATTCGGATGACTCTAAGTCTCAATCCGGATACGTATTTATCATGAATGGAGCAGTAGTTTGGATGAAGGAGTTCATAACGGAACTAGGTGTGGTTCCTAACACATTGGTCCCAATGGTGATCTATTGTGACAACAATGGATCCATAGCCAATGCCAAGGAACCAAGGTCTCACAA
Organism: Avena insularis; assembly: GCA_023614405.1. Taxonomy (NCBI): domain Eukaryota; kingdom Viridiplantae; phylum Streptophyta; class Magnoliopsida; order Poales; family Poaceae; genus Avena; species Avena insularis. Next base: position 156,836,158 of record CM042691.1, on the reverse strand, counting down.
GAATTACAAGCATATCAAGCGCTGGTTTCACTTCATCTGCGAGCATGTCAAGGATGGAGATATCAAGATTTGCAAAGTACACACAGATCTGAATGTGGCAGATCCATTGACTAAAACTCTCCCTAGAGAGAAACATGATCAACACCAAAACTTCATGGGTGTCAGATTTATCACAATGTAAACTAGACTATTGACTCGAGTGCAAGTGGGAGACTGAAGGGAATATACCCGAGATGCAATAATAAAGTTGTTATTATCGTATTCCAGGTATATGATAGATGTTTATTTTACATGTTGATGTCTATGCACTTCTATTCTTATAGACAATTGTTGGTCCTCCAAGTGTAGAGGTTTGTGGAACAGCAGCAAGTTTGCATTAAGTAGATCACCCAAGGTTCATCGAACTCAGGGAGGAAGTGGTCAAAGGTATTCCCTCTCAAGCAACCCTGCAATTAAGATACAAGAAGTCTCTTGTGTCCCCAACACACCCAATACACTTGTCAGGTGTATAGGTGCACTAGTTCGGTGAAGAGATAGTGAAATACAAGTGGTAACGGTGCCAGAAAAGATCTTAACGGTGAGGTAAAGACTAAAGCAAGCAAACATGCAACAGATCTAGATGCAAACGGTGTTTCAATGTTTAGAAACAAGGCCTAGGGATCATACTTTCACTCGTCAACACTCTCTAATATAAATATCTTCTCTTCATGATACTACTCTCCTTGGACACTCTAATCCATGGTAGGGCTATAACAGCACTCCTCAAAGTCCGCCTTCCCCAATCTAGATAACCCCACACTGTCACCTTGAGCGCTAGATGGTTCCAACAAACACCACAATTTCATAGAGACATCCAACTCCAAATATAACTCATAAAAAATATTCAATCTAGCCAAAGTGCCACACACGATATGTAGGCTGTCACTTTCACACACGTGGGGAAAAGCATAGATCTATTAAAGAACAAAGAGTATTTATGTAGACTCAAACCTAAGTGCCACCATGGCGTGCACACTGTCACTTTCACACACATGGGGAGAGCAGAGATCTATTGAAGCACTTGAGTAGTAGAGTAGATCTACTTGATTACAAAGCTCATGTTCACAATATGACCATGCATAGAGAGAGAGATGAACACATAGCTACCGGTAGAGCCCTTAGCCTCGAGGAAGAACTACTCCATCCTCATCATGGGAATCAACAACGGTGATGAAGATGGCGATGGAGATCGATGGAGATGGCTCTGGGGCACTTCCCCGTCCCGGCAAGATGCCGGAACAATGACTTTCTGTCCCCCGAATCTCCCCTTTGATGGCGGCGATGCTACGGAGGTTTTTCTGGAAGTATGATTGACGACTTAGGGTTTTCTCATCAGGGGCTTCTTATAGGCGAAGAGGCGAGGTTGGGAGGAGGCCGGAGATCCCACACCCTACCCAGGCGCGGGTTAGGGCCCATCCGCACCTAGGAGGGTGTGGTGGACCTCGCTCGCCTCTCCGTCTCCCCTCTGTACTTCGTGACACCCACGGTAAAATATTCACTTTGGCTTTTGTCCCGTCCAATTCCGAGAATATTGATTTTTCTGCCTTTTTGGAACCAAAAAGAAGGAAACAGGCAACTGGCATTGTGGCATCTTGTTAATAGGTTAGTTCCAGAAAAGATATAAAAATACCTCAAAGTGAAGACAAGCCAAAGCAAAGTAGATACTAAACAATCATGGAGCATCAAAAATTACAGATACGTTTATGACGTATCAAGCATCCCCAAGCTTAACTCCTGCTTGTCCTCAAGTAGGTAATTGATAAAAAGAATAATTTTTGAGGTGACATGCACCATCAAAATCAAGACCAAACCATTTGCAAGCATTGAAAGATGGGATCAAATAACTCTAAACATGTGCATGAAAGATGGAGTTCTAACAGTAAGACATAGTAACTATGCAGGCAACATGACAGGCTACAAACAAAGATCATGAATAAGATGCATTGAAAAACGTTTGTTTGTTTCACATATAGAAAACATGGCATAGTGGCATTCAGCTTGTCCCTCATACAGTAGCAAATAGATGCATATGACACCTTCAAAGTTCACAAGGGTGACTAGCAACAAATAGCACAAGAACAAGTAATATCACAATATGCATCAATCAATAAGTTTTGGGACACTGCACACAGAATGATAACTATGCTCTCTTAATGGTGCCTAAAGTTAGAAGGTGGAGACTCAATATAATAGTGGAAGAGATGCCCTTCATAAAGGGAAGCAGGGATTTCATGTTTCAAAAAGAGCTTCCAAAAATTATGGTACTTGTTAGCTTTCAACCCTCATTGCCCCTATCATAGGCATCTTGAAGTGATTAAGGTTAAAGTGAACAAACTATGGAGTATGTTCTTGACAAAGTATAAGTTGGCAATCTCAAGTTCCTTGAATACGAGGGCCACACCTCATGCTACTCAACTTCGGTCACCTGTAAGTTCTTGTCATAGTAAGTACATGCGTATGATAGAGAACCGCCAACGGGGTACCCCTTGCACATGGTACATGAGTTATCCCATTACCAAAATGACAAGGAAAGCAGACAATGAGCATCTCACCGATCTTTTTATTTACTATATGCATAGCTTTTTATTGAGGATACTTCATAGATATCTCACTATGGTGATGATGCAAGTTTCCACCATGATTAGGCATGGCTTAGGCTAGCGGCCCAGGCATTTCTCTAACACAAAATAAATACTCCATGGACTTACAATTTCCCTCTTTATTTCACATCAGTGACTTCCATAGACAAAAGAGCATGATATCAACTGAGTACAAAGTACAAGTGCAATGTTGAAAACGTTCCCCGTGACAGCACGGTTCTGATAATTCCAACGTATAAGTGCAAGCATATACAACATAGATGACACAATGGTTCAAGTTTATTAGGGGCAAAGAAATATAAAGTGTGCCATCAAGTTTGTGAGGGCTTTAATCACTAAGTTTTCACATAAAAAATATTTTTAAATTGGAAGATAGCTGAAAACAAGAATATACTTGGAATGGTGTAACACACCATGCATAGGAATTTATAGTGGACACTTTGGAATAACTTGGGGTCTTGGGAGTTGGAAGCATGAGTAGAGCTTACTCATATAAGTGGAGGCTAGCAAAAGACTGGGAGCAACCAACTAAGAGAGCAATAATGGCCATAATCATGCAGGGCAACAAAACATTACTAATCAAAGCATAGAGTGGTACTACAACTCAAGGACTAAATGATCATAGAGGCTATGGTGACTTGTTCATAGTCATAACATGGTGTGAGCATGTGCCAAGTCAACCCAAACAAAGCATCAAAGGAGAATACCGCAATACTATGCTTTTGTATGCTAAAACAACGCATGATTCCTTCAAGGCACATTAAGCAATCCTAATTGTTTGGAACAAGTCATGCTACTACAATAATCACTAAGCATAAGGTCAAAAAAAGATCTAGCATGACATGATAAAGTCTAAGCCACAGTCAAAACAAGCTCCCTTTTGTACCACTATAAGCATGAAATTTTCTACTCTTTTCCAACACCCAACAACTTATTTGAAACAACTCACAAAGATAATAATAAATAAAGACTAGTGAGCATTTCTCACAAATACAAAAACAAGAACTAAAAAGTTCTAATCAATAAGCACAAGAAAACTAAGGCTAAACACAGTGCTAGCAAAAGAGAACACTCGCAAGACAATAAGAGTGAAAACTAGAGTGTTCTAGGCAATGGAAACAAAGTGTGTCTCTCTCCAAAAGAAGTGTGGTGTAACCAAAAAACTTACTCAAGCAAACTAAGCAAATGAAAACCAAAAACGAAAACTAAGATTCTCCAAGAACAACACAACAATGCATGAAACAATAAAAACGAAGTGTTTATAAAGACCTGAGGTTTTTATTGATGAAGAAGGGAATGCCTTGGGCATCCCCAAGCTTTGACGTTTGTACCTCTTGAATATTTCTTGGGGTGACACCGGGGTGGCATCCCCAAGCTTGAGCGTTTTTCCATTCTTCATCTCATTACATCATTCTTTCTCTACACCTGAAATTTTTCCTTCATACAAAATTTCACACAATCTTCATTAGCAACATTAGTGTATTCAAAAGATAATAGACCTTTAGGCAAAGCTTTGGAACAACAAGACTTTTCACTAAAAACACAAGCTACTGTAGTAACTCCTTCAAAAAGCTCGATTCCCCAAAAGAGAACTCAAAATGGAATCAATAAGAAGCAAATGCAAATAATGGCAGAAATCTGTCAAAACAGACCAGCAGGTAGAAACCAATTTTTTCGAACTTCTTCTGTTGCTCAAACAAAAAAGTGTTGAACTAATGAAAGTTATCTAACAGACCGGGGGATTTTAACACCCCAAAAATATTGAACAATGATTATAAAATTCCAATCACCAAAATTGGGGTTAAGAAAAACTTTTGTTAATTCCTTCATATGAATGCATGTGTGAATGTGATTATTGTATGAGTGCATGAATGGACTTGTGTGATTGATGTAAATAGCAAGGAATGGTTTAAAGTTGAAAACAACATTATCTAAAACATTTCCAAGCAGAAACATTTTCGAGAGAAAATAAAAAAAATCAAATAAGAAAATGGTCTTTTTTGCGAATCTTGCTCACTAGGCCACTTTGAGTGTTTCTAGTTCAATATTTCAAACAGAAACATTTCCATTTATTTTCACCCCTTACTATACCAAGTAAAAGTGAATAAAATCCCACTTTTCAAAGTTACAGAAACATTTGGCAACTTGATTCAAATGACAATTCAAAATTGAATCTATATCATATGTGAAGATCACCATTTCTCAAAACCCAACCAAACCAATTCCCCTTGACCTTTCCAACTAACCAGAGACTCCCTAGTATGTAACTATCACACCCACGAAGTTTGAATCAAAAATTCAAATTTGAATATCTTTCAGCCATTTCATCAAACACCTTGCAAACACAAAACAAACAAACATCAAACACTATTTGTGAGCAGTAATTTTGGCCTAACTTGTTCCCTATCTAGCTCACACTACACCCTCAATATATCATCTAACTTGTTTAACCACTCTAGCTCGCTGTAAACCAGACCATGCCATCAATGGCAAGCATGCCGAGAGCACCCTTGCCACCCCAATGTTGCCAGCAAGCTAGAAGCTTCTCTAGCCTCGCCAACCTTGTCTGGGACACTCACCACCGTCGATCGCCACTCCCTGTCCAACCCTCGAGCATAGCCAGCCCCTGGACCACACAACCCGAGCGTGCCCAGCCTCTCTGCGAGCGTCCCGAGAGCATGCCAGAGCGCCATCCGTGACACATGCCCACAGAACGCATGCCGCCCTCGCCGCGTGCAAGCAGGATCGCCACCATCCCAGGAACACCCCAGACACGCCCATCATGAATTTTCCTGTTGGACCCGTTCAGAGCACCACGATGTTCCGACCGTATCGTACCACCCCACGGTGCTTGACCATGCCATTGAGCTTCGCAGGGAACATAGCACCGTCCCCTACCTTTGCCCATGCCAGTAGCTCGTTGTGACGATGACCACGAAGAGCTCCGCCCGCGCCCTTCGGTCCCCTCGCTGCACTATAAATAGAGGCCACCCCCACTCGATTTCTTCACACCAACACACTCCGCTCTCTCTCAGAACCACCCCCACTCACCCCCGGAGCAAGGCGAGAAGCGGGTCGCTGGAATTTGGGCGGAGTCTGCCGTGGAGGAGGAAGAAAGGAGCCATTGATTGGAGCCGCCCCAGGAGGAGCCACCGGTACCAGGAGGATCGCTGTCGTCGACTTCGTCGTTTGCCCCTGTCGCCGACCATCGCCTGAGCCCCGGTGAGCCCCCATAGACCCCCACTGGGCGCGCTAAGGTTCGACCTCGCCACGTCCTGTTCAGGCGTGGACGATGAACCTTAGCCGTAGATCTAGCTTCTAATCATACGGCCCTAATCGCCCCATACCACTTCGCCACACTCTATCTCACTGACGAGTGGGGCAGCAACTTAACCAGCACGCGTTCGCTGTGCGCAGTGGGCCGGCCCACTAAACATCCCGCGTGACCCAATAATTCAAATTTAGGTTTATTCTTTTAGTTTCAAACTCAGTTGTGTACCTAGATTCAAAAATGAACCCAGCTCGATTCACTGAACCAAAATGCATGAAACCAATTTTGTTAGAAAGGTACTGGAATCCTTCATCCAAGCCCGTTTGATTCGATTCATTTTGAATTGTAGATCACCTATAGTAAGAATAACTAGGAAGAAGCATTTATGCATTCAAATATTTTTCAAAATGCAACCACAAAAGCTTTTGAGTTGATTCCAACTCTCAAAAATCACATTTAACAAGACCTTTCAGAATATATAAAAATATATAGGTTTACTTGCAGAAATAATGGTCAAGCAATAAAAGAATGCCCCATAGGCCACTCTAGTCACTTTAATTCATTAAAATAAAAAGGTTAAACCTTATTAAATTGTGAGACCACTTTAAATCACATTCCCATGTACTGAAATATGTGGTGATGACATGTGTCAACATGATCCCATGTTAGAGTTGGAGAATATTAAACCGTAAGTAGTTTTCAATGAATAGAAATTACTTTTCTAAAATAAAGGAAATAAAACTATTTTCCTTAATGATTGTAATAATAGACGCTAGTACCGACCAAGGATATGAGGAGGAAGGACAATACTATGAGGAAGAAGCCAAAGAGAACTTCAACCACTGCTCTACTCAAGGCAAGCTAACACTTGCAACTTAGCAAGCTATTAACTGAGCAAGCTAACACTTGCAACTTAGCAAGCTTATACCACTATCTTAGCAAGCTAAACCATGCAGGTTCTACTTGCAAGCTTACACCACTTGATACCCAATCCTAGTTTTATTTGCAAGCTTAGTTATTTTATTTTATTTATCAAAGATTTCTCTTAGAGTTTACTTATTGACATGTAGTTTCTAGAAAGATATTTGAAGGTAGCATAAAGAGAATAAAACTTGACCTAAGTTAGATAATCTTGATGTCATCCTGAGGCATGAGATTGAACTTAGATAAGATACATTGGTTTACCAACTCTCATTAGTATTTACCCCCACTTGTAGATGCTAGTGCTAAGCATAAAACTTGATCACTTTAGATGGGAATATTAGGTAAAAATGGTTATGAAAACCTTAGAATGATGAGTCATTCTACTAAAATGTTTTGACATGTGTTCTTGAACACCAGATGATTTTGATGATGAAAATGTTAAGGCATGAGCCTTAGCCCTTTATAAAACTGATGGTTGTCTGGATGCGATACCATTCCAATTTTACCGTACAACCACAATACCCAAAATTTGGGTAGGGCTTGACTGGAAATTTATATACCTTAGTATGGGTTCCCTTGCGGCCAAGGTTTGAGCTGAGGCTACCTTGCGAAGATTGTCCACCTGTGCAGTTCCGAAGATGACAGTTGGTCATGTTTGGGAGGCCAAACTCACAAGAGAGGTGCCTATACTACGGCGTGTTTTTGAAAGGTTAGGATTGATTATCCGCATACTGAGTATGTTGAATTTAGGATTGTTCATGACGGATGTATCGAATGTTGTGGTGAAAGTGTCCCACGTCTGCAGAGTGTCAAACTATTCGAATAGCCGCGTCCGCGGTTATGGACAGTTGGAGTGGCCATACTGTTCCGTCGTTAGATGTTTTCAAAATGACTTATGAAATGATTTCTGACTTGAATTGACCACAACAGGGTTGTGATATGAAATCCATGTTCCCACTTAGGTGTTATAAAACTTTTCAACTAGTTTTCTTTGCTTCTGAACTCAGTAGAGATAAATATGGCTTTTTGCAAAACAACCTTAGAGCTTAGTACTTCCTACTCCAAAACCACTTCACTTGTTAGTATTAGTTTGCGAGTACTTAAAGAGTACTCATTGCTTTGTCCCTGGCTATTCCCGTGGCCAGACTATGAAGAGGACTATCAATATGACGGACAACAGGAAGGTTACGACAACTAGGATCATCTCCCATCGTCATCATTTCCTGTGACCATGAAGATGGAGCCTCGCCTACTCTATCGTTATCATTACATTATTCCTCTGCTTGAATTTTATTAAGAATGGATCATGAGATCCTTTATTTGTGTAAGACCTTATGTATGGTTTGTAATGGATGATGTACTGTGATATTCATCTGTTATGTCTCACAAAAATGGTAATCCTAGGATTGCGATGTATGGCATAACATGCATCTGGGATTAAAAATCCAGGTGTTGACAAGTTTGTATCAGAGCCATCCTGACCATAGGATACCCTAGTTTAGAATGGACGTTTGAATCAAAAACTTAGTTTCAAAACCAAGGAAATGAGTTTTTATGGAAGCCTATTCTCATTCTTATCACTTGGATTCTTTCATGAAAATTCATGTTCCTCAAAACAATTCTTGCAAACTTACATAAAATTTGACACACTTGATCACTCTACTAACTTACTCATCCTATATTCTTATAGATGGACATGAAGTATAGCAAGTTTTATCAGTTGTGGAATGGAGGAGACCTCATCTTTGAGCGTGACTTGGACCAGCTGTCGGAGATGCTGGAGCGTCCGCACCCCGAGTTCTTCGGAGCTCAGCTCAACGATCAGGAAGGAGAGGAGTTGCAATGGCTAGTTGTTGCGAGTCTCCATGGAATGATTGAAGCCCCCATCTTAGAGGGAATTCAGTTCACCTTCAGAGAGAACAAATGGCTCGATGGACTTGCCAGGGCCATGAAGGAAGCTCTTGCCAGTCTGTGTGGGAAGAGTGTCAACCAGATCAAGGGTACCCGATTTGTGTTCTACCCAAGGCGTGATGTTATGGGACAGCCACTAGAGGCCCCATATCACCATGAGCTGAAGGCTCAGTTGGACCACCTTAGCTTCATGATGTATGACCGACAGAAGGAGTTGGATAATGCCCGCTCCTACGCCAACCACAACGCCATAGCCGCCAAGAAGGATCAGACCATTGCCCTGCTAGTGAAGGATCGCCAGTCTCGTCGCCGTCAGCTCGACAAGAAGGAGCGCATGATTGCCCGTCTCTGCCACATGATCACAGAGTTGGAGGAGACTGTCCACGAGAGAGACATGCAGCTAGAGGAGAGGGAGAATGCAGGGGAAGACCTTCGTGGAGACCCCTACTCCTATCTCAGTGACGATGATGACTTTCTGGAGAATCAAGCCATGGAATTCTTCACCGATGAGGATGACTTCGCCTTCATTGACGATGATGTTGATGAGGATGCTGAGGAAACCGACTCCGAGGAGTAGTAGCACTTGAGGACTAGTTTTAGTGAGTTGTATCTGGTCCAACTGTATCGTAGTTTCACAGAATGGTTCTTAAAACCATCTGTTTTCTTTGTTGTGATGTGTGTTTGTATCGTGTGCTATGAATGAATGAATGAATGAATGAATGAATGAAAAGCAAGTTGCTAGCAAAATTTGAGTCAAACTCTGAAAACTTATCAAAAACAAAACCCCTAAACCTTAGAAATTTCCCTCTTTTTCCCATGATCTATCTCAATCTTCAGATGCCTCGTGGAGGAAGCACTTCATCCCCGGACCCGATGTTGCAAATCTTGCAAATGTTGGTTTCCGACTGCGAAGCTGAAAGAGACGAACGTCAAGACAACCTAGCCACCCTTCAACAGATAGCTCAGATGGCCAACAACAATCAAGTACATGGAAATCAGGACAACCATGGATCCAAGCTCAAGAACTTCCAGAACACCAATCCACACATTTTTACTAAGTCTGAAGAGCCCCTAGATGCAGATGATTGGCTGCAAACCATGGAGAACAACCTAGAAGTTGTAGGAGTGGAAGCTAACGAGAAAGTACTGTTTGCCACCCACTATCTGGCCGGAGATGCAAGATCATGGTGGAACAACGTTTGTGCCATGACTGGAGGACAGATGATGACTTGCGAAGAGTTCAAAATCAAGATCAGAAGAACCCATGTGCCACCAGGTTTGATCAAGCGGATGAGAGATGAATTCAGGGAACTGAAGCAAAGAAGGATGACCGTAGTGGAGTACCCTGACAAATTTTCGTCATTGGCTAGGTATGCACCGGATGAGATAGACACTGAAGCCAAGAAGAAGGAGAGATTCCTGAATGGTCTGCATGATGAGATGCAGACGGTGTTAGTCAACATCCCATTTGCTGATATTGAAGCCTTAGTTGACTCTGCCATTCAGATGGAAGGCAAGATCAACCAAGCCAATGAGAACCGCAAGCGTCGCATGATGCATCAACCAGGAACCCATCATACCCCAAAGTATCGCCCCAAACCATCTCCAGGATTTGCCCCAAGAACCAACAGACCCCCGATGAACCGTCCAACCTATCCCAACTGTGGAAACCCAAGGCCCAGAGGAAACCACAACAACAACCCCGGCAACCCCAGCAATTTTCAACCGTGCACCGCCCAAGTTCAACAACAACAATGCAGCCACCAACACCAACACTGCCCCAAGGACTGGAAGAAATGTTGTGCCTGTTGCAGCAAAAGACAAGTCTCAGGTGACTTGTTATGAATGTGGAACCAAAGGTCACTATTCCAATGAGTGCCCTAAGAAGATTGCCGCAACCCCCAATGCAAATGCCCTAGCTCAGCAACAGCGTCGTGTTCACCCTGGAAGAAGGTTTGCCCGAGGGAACTCACTCAACCGCAATGGCCGTCTCTTTCTCATGCATGCTGAAGAAGCCCAAGAAGCACCAGATGTCGTGCTGGGTATGTTTTCTGTTAACTTAGTACTTGCAAGAGTGTTGTTTTCTTCTAGAGCATCACACTCGTTTGTTACTGAAGAATTTGCATGCACTAGTAAGATTCAGCCCACCAAATTGAAGCATGTTATGATTGTTCAAATACCTGGTTTAACCACCAAAGCTAGACAAATTTGCAAGGTCGTACCTATCTGAATCCATGGCATAGATTTTTATGCTAATCTAATAGTACTCGGAACTAAAGGTTTGGAAGTAGTACTAGGAATGGATTGGATGTCCAAACATAAAGGATTAATCGACTGTGCCAAGAAAGCCATAACTATGACCAGTACAGCCGGAATATCAGTCGAGCATGTATCATAAACCTTGCCCCGCCAATTCAAGTGCAACAAGAGTCTAGCCCAACCTACCATTTACCAAGTCATAATAGTCTGTGAATACCCCGATGTATTTCCAGATGTTTTTCCCGGTATGCCCCCACATCGGGATATCGAGTTTATCATTGAACTAATCCCTGGAATTGGACCAATAGCTCAGAGACCATATAGTATGAACCCGTCGAAATTAATGGATCTGAAGAAACAACTGGATGCCATGCTGGAGATAGGATTGATCCAACCAAGTGCGTCGCCATGGAGATCACTTGTCCTGATTGTGGATAAGAAAGATAGAGGTAACCGTTTGTGTACGGATTATCGGAAGTTAAATGATGTCACCATCAAGAACAAGTACCCACTGCCCAAGATAGAAGACCTGTTTGACCAGTGGATTGGTGCCAAAGTGTTCTCTAAGATTGTTCTTAGAACTGGTTACATCAACTCATGATTCGCGCAGAGGATATTCCAAAGACTGACTTTACCACCAGATATGGACTGTATGAGTATACTGTCATGTCTCTTGGGTTAACCAATGCCCCCTCTTATTTCATGAACCTCATGAATAAGATTTTTATGGACTTCCTAGATAAGTTTGTCGTTGTTTTCATCGATGACATTCTGATCTATTCCAAATCAGAAGAAGAACATGAGCTACACCTAAGGACCATCCTTGGAACCCTTAGGGAGCATCAGTTGTATGCCAAGTTTAGCAAATGTGAATTATGGTTGCAGGAGGTAGGATTCCTCTGACATATCGTATCAGCCGGAGGAATTTCCATTGACTTTGCAAAGGTGAAGGATGTGGAAGATTGGCAAGCCCCAACCACTTAAACCCAAGTTCGTGCATTTCTCGGATTAGCGGGATATTACCGCAAGTTCGTAGAAGGATTCTCGAGTATCGCGAGACCCATGAACCAATTGTTGAAGAAGGATAAGAAGTTTGAATGGACGGACAAATGTGAAGAGAGTTTTCATGAACTCGAGAGGAGATTGATTTCAGCCCCAATCTTGATCATGCTGGATATCACGAAGCCGTTTGATGTGTATTGTGACGCATCCAAGATCGGTCTCGGATGTGTGTTGATGCAAGAAGGCAAAGTTATATCTTATCTATCCCGACAACTGAAGGAACATGAACATAATTATCCTACCCATGACCTTGAACTAGCAGCCGTAGTTCTATTCCTGAAGACATGGAGGCATTACCTCATGGGAAACCATTGTGATATTTATTCGGATCATAAGAGACTGAAGTATATATTCACTTAGAAGGAGCTGAATATGAGGCAGAGAAGATGGATTGAGCTAATCAAGGACTATGATCTGGACATTCACTATCACCCCGGTAAAGCCAATGTGGTAGCCAATGCCCTTAGCAGATTGCCATGCCACTTGAACTCCATGATTCTGAAGGAGCAACCAAGTTTGCACAAAGAGATGGAAGATTTTAGAATGGAATTAGTAAGTGAAGGATTTTTGGCTGGCATAGAACTTAAACCCACTTTGATCAGTCAAATCAAGGAGGCAGAAAGGAAATTCCAGTATCAACAGAATCAAACGTCACATCAGTACAGGCAAGGTACCCGGATTCACCGAGGATGAAGACGGAGTGCTGTGGTACAAAGGACGTCTCTGTGTACCATCAGATCCAGAGTTGAAGGAAACCATTTTGAAAGAAGCCCATGATACTCTTTATTCTATCCACCCTGGAGGAACGAAGATGTATCAGGATCTGAAGGAGCAATTTTGGTGGCATAAGATGAAGAGAGAAATCGTAAGCTATGTCGCCAAGTGTGATGTTTGTCAGAGAGTCAAGGAGGGACATCAGAGACCCGTAGGATTGTTGCAACCCTTACAGATTCCATAATGGAAATGGGATTCTGTTGGTATGGACTTTATCACCGGTTTGCCTACTTCTAGTAGGGGAAATGACTCTATTTGGGTCATAGTTGATAGATTGTCCAAAGTCGCCCACTTCTTACCAGTCAAAACCACTTACCAGAGCTCAAAGCTAGCGGAGTTGTACATCGCTAGAATCGTCAGTTTGCACGGAGTCCCCAAGAACATCGTGTCGGATCGAGGTACTCAGTTTACCTCAAGATTTTGGAAGAAAGTCCAAGAAGGATTGGGAACTCGACTAGATTTCAGCACAGCATATCACCCTCAGACCGATGGACAAACGGAGCGAATAAATCAAATACTCGAAGATATGTTGAGACCATGTGTGCTTGCGTATGGATCTAAATGGGAAGATTGTCTGCCTTTCGCAGAATTTTCATACAACAACAGTTATCAAGCTAGTTTGAAAATGGCTCCATTTGAATTCATGTACGGAAGGAAGTGTCATACCCCTTTGAATTGGTCGGAAGTAGGAGAGAGTCAGATCTTTGGACCCGACATCCTACGAGAAGCAGAAGAGAAAGTTCACAAGATCCGTGAGAACCTCAAGACCGCCTAGTCAAGACAGAAGAGTTGTGCCGACAAGAGACGTCGAGACCTCGCTTTCAATATCGGAGATTTTGTGTATCTCAAAGTGTCACGTTTGAAGTGTCCCAGCTCAAAGGAAAGTTAGTCGCCAGATATATCGAACCTTTCAAGATTCTGAATCATCGACGAGAAGTATCGTATCAACTGGAACTGCGAGAGGATATGTTAGCAGTGCATAATGTGTTCCATATATCGTTACTTCGCAAATTCCTTGAAGTCCCGGAGAAGACTGAAGTTTTCAACAACATTGATCACCAGACCATAGAGATCAACGATGACCTGACGTATCCTGAAGTACCCATCCGTATTTTGGAGGAAGCTTTCTGAACCACCAGGACCCGAAGCATCAAGTTTCTCAAGATTCAGTAGAGCAACCACACTGAAGAAGAAGCTACCTGGGAATGAGAAGATCACGTCAAGACGGAGTTTCCCGATCTTTTTAAATCCTAGTTTTCTTCTTTCTTCTTTTCAAATCTTAGGACGAGATTTTGTTTAAGGAGGGAAGGTTTGTAACACCCCAAAAATATTGAACAATGATTATCAAATTCCAATCACCAATATTGGGGTTAACAAAAACTTTTGTTAATTCCATCATATGAATGCATGTGTGAATGTGATGATTGTATGAGAACATGAATGGACTTGTGTGATTGATCTAAATAGCAAGGAATGGTTTAAATATGAAAAAAACATCATCTAAAATATTTCCAAGCATAAACAATTAAATAGAAAATCAAAAACAAATCAAATAAGTAAATGGTCATTTTTGCCAATCTTGCTCACTAGGCCACTTTGAGTGTTTCTAGTTCAAGATTTCCAACAGAAACATTTCCATTTATTTTAACCCGTTGCTAGACCAAATAAAAGTGAATCAAATACCACCTTTCAAACTTAAAGAAACATTTGGCAACTTGATTCAAATGATAATTCAAAATTAAATCTATATCATATGTGAAGATCACCATTTCTAAAAACCTAACCAAACCAATTCCCCTTGATCTTTCCAACTAACCAGAGACTCCCTAGTATGTAACTATCACACCCACCAAGTTTGAATCAAAAATTCAAATTTGAATCTCTTTCGGCCATTTCATCAAACACCTTGCAAACACAAAACAAACAAACATCAAACACTATTAGTGAGCAGTAATTTTGGCCTAACTTTTTCCCTATCTAGCTCAATGGCAAGCATGCCGAGAGCACCCTTGCCACCCCAATCTCGCCATCAAGCTAGAAGCTTCTCTAGCCTCTCCAACCTTGTCTGGGACACTCACCACCATCCACCGCCACCCCCTGTCCAAGCCTAGAGCATAGCCAGCCCCTGTACCACACAGCCCGAGGGTGCCCAGCCTCTCTGCGAGCGTGCCAGAGCGCCACCCGCGACACATGCCCACAGACCGCACGCCGCCCTCGCCGCGTGCAAGCAGGATCGCCACCACCCCAGGAACACCCCAGACACGCCCGTTCGTCGCCGTGCGACCAGGAGAGCCCGTGCTCCATGAATTTTCCCGTCGGACCTACCCAGAGCGCCGCGATGTTCCAACCGTCTCGCACCGCCCCACACCGCGTGACCATGCCGTTGAGCTTCACCAGGAAACACAGCACCGTCCCCTACATTTTCCCATGCCAGTAGCTCGATGTGACGACGACCACGACGAGCTCCGCCCGCGCCAGCTGCACTATAAATAGAGGCCACCCCCGCTCGATTTCTTCACACCAAGACACTCCGCTCTCTCTCAGAACCACCCGCACTCGCCCCGGAGCAAGGCGAGAAGCGGGTCGCTGGAATTTGGGCGGAGTCTGCCATGGAGGAGGAAGAAAGGATCCGTTGATTAGAGCCACCCCAGGAGGAGCCACCGGTACTAGGAGGATCGCCGTCGTCGACTTCGTCGTTTGCCCCCGTCGCCGACCATCGCTTGAGACCCGGTGAGCCCCCGTAGACCTCCACTGGCCGCGCTAGAGTTCGACCTCGCCGTGTCCTGTTCAGGCGTGGACGATGAACCTCAGCCGTAGATCTAACTTCTAATCCTACGGCCGTAATCGCCCCATATCGCTTCGCCACTCTCTGTCTCACTGACCAATGGGGACATCCACTTAAATAGCCTGCGCGCGTGCTGTGCGCAATGGGCCGGCCCAGTTAACATCCTGCGTGACCTAGTAATTCAAATTTAGGTTTATTCTTTTAATTTCAAACTCAGTTTTGTGCCTAGATTCAAAAATCAACCCAGCTCGATTCACTGAACCAAAATGCATGAAACCAATTTTGTTAGAATGGTGCTTGAATCCTTAATCCAAGCCTGTTTGCGTCAATTCATTTGGAGTTGTAGATCACCTATAGTAAAAATAACAAGGCAGAAGCTTTTCTGCATTCAAACATTTTTCAAAATTCAACCACAAAAGCTTTTGAGCTGATTCCAACTCTCAAAACTCACATTTAACAAGACCTTTCAGAATATAAAAAAATATATAGGTTTACTTGCAGAAATAATGGTTAAGCAATAAAAGAATGCCCCATAGGCCATTCTGGTCACTTTAATTAATTAAAATAAAAAGGTTAAACCTTATTAAATTGTGAGACCACTTTAAATCACATTCCCATGTACTGAAATATGTGGTGATGACATGTGTCAACATGATCCCATGTTAGAGTTGGAGAATATTAAACCGTAAGTAGTTTTCAATGAGTAGAAATTACTTTTCTAAAATAAAGGAAATAAAACTATTTACGTTGATGATTGTAATAATAGTGATGATGCTAGATCACCTAGTGTGAACCTTGGTGTGATGAATAGAATTAGTTAAGTATTGTTTGGTGATTGTGTACCTCGTATTTATTTATAGACGCTAGTACCGACCAAGGATACGAGGAGGAAGGAGAATACTACGAGGAAGAATCCAAAGAGAACTTCAACCACTGCTCTACTAAAGGCAAGCTAACACTTGCAACTTAGCAAGCTATTAACTGAGCAAGCTAACACTTGCAACTTAGCAAGCTTATACAACTATCTTAGCAAGCTAAAGCATGCAAGTTCTACTTGCAAGATTACACCTTTTGATAACCAATCCTTGTTTTATTTGCAAGCTTAGTTATTTTATTTTCTTTATCAGAGCTTTCTCTTAGAGTTTACTTAGTGACTTGTAGATTCTAGAAAGATATTTGAAGGTAACATAAAGAGCATAAAACTTGACCTAAGTTAGATAATCTTGATACCATCCTGAGGCATGAGACTGAACTTAGATAAGATACATTGGTTTACCACCTCTCATTAGTATTTACCCCCACTTGTAGATGCTAGTGCTAAGCATAAAACTTCATCACTTTAGATGGGAATACTTTGTAAAAATGGTTATGAAAACCTTAGAATGATGAGTCATTCTACTGAAATGTTTTGACATGTGTTCTTGAACACCAGATGAGTTTGATGATGAAAATGTTAAGGCATGAGCCTTATCCCTTTATAAAACTGATGGTTGTCTGGATGCGATACCATTCCAATTTTACCGTATAACCATAATACCCGAAATTTGGGTAGGGCTTGACTGAAAATTTATATACCTTAGTATGGGTTCCCTTGCGGCCAAGGTTTGAGCTAAGGCTACCTTGTGAAGATTTTCCACCTGGGCAGTTCCCAAGATGATAGTTGGTCATGGTTGGGAGGCCAAACTCATAGGAGAGCTGCCTATACTAGGGCGTGTAATTGAAAGGTTAGGATTGATTATCTGCATACTGAGTATGGTGAATTCAGGATGGTTCCTGATGGATGTATCGAATGTTGTGGTGAAAGTGTACCACCTCTGTAGAGTGTCAAACTATTCGAATAGCCGCGTCCGTGGTTATGGATAGTTGGAGTGGCCATACTATTCTGTCGTCAGATGTTTTCAAAATGACTTATGAAATGATTTGTGACTTGACTTGACCACAACAGGGTTGTGATATGAAATTCAAGTTCCCACTTAGGTGTTATAAAACTTTTCAACTAGGTTTCTTGACTTCTGAACTCAGTAGAGATAAATCTGAATTTTTGCAGAACAACCTTAGAGCTTAGTACTTCCTACTCCAAAACCACTTCACTTGTTAGTATTAGTTTGCGAGTACTTAAATAGTACTCATGGCTTTGTCCCAGGCTATTCCTGTGGCCAGACTATGAAGAGGACTATCAGGAGGATGAACAGCAGGAAGGTTACGACAACTAGGATCATCTCCCATTGTCAGAATTGCATGTGACCATAAAGATGGAGGCTTGCCTACACTATCTTTATCATTACGTTATTCCACCACTTGAATTGTATTAAGACTGGATCATGAGATCCTTTATTTGTGTAAGACCTTATGTATGGTTTGTAATGGATGATGTACTGTGATATTCAATATGTTATGTCTCGCAAAAATGGTAATCCTAGGATTGCGATGTATGGCATAACAGGCATCTAGGATTAAAAATCCGGGTGTTGAGAGGGATTTATTCATAAATTTTCAGCTCAATCCAACTTACAGAGACTCCTCACGAATTCTTATGGTGGAGGACAGAAATCTATTTCTGGACAAAAAAACTACCCAAATCTTACTTCCCTCTCATTAGAGGTCATTCTTCGCACAAAAAGCAAACAAAAAGGATAAGGAGAGGTAATTACAGAAGTAATAACTTCCAGGACTCAAGAAAACTCTTGGGTTATCTCCCAACAAGTACTTTTCTTTAATGCCTTTAAGTTAGGCATAATAGTTTGAGAAGATTCTCACATAAGAAATATGCAAGAAGCAAATTCAAAACACATTTAAGTATAACCCACTTCCTATGCATAGAAATCTTGTAAAGAAACAAGTCATGAAAGCACAAAGCAACAAGCATAGGAAAGCAAAATGAGTGCAACTTCAAAATTTCAACATAAAGAGGGGAAACTTAATATTGTTGAGATACATAAGACCATGTTTCCCTCTCTCATAATAACTTTTAGTAGCAACATGAATAAAATTAACAATATAACTATTACATAAAACATTCTTATCATGAGCCACATGCATAAAATAATTATTACTCTCCACATAAGCATAGTCATTCTTATTAATTGTAGTGGGAGAAAATTCAACAAAATATATATCAATACTATTCTCATCACCATAATCATCAAATATAGGAGGCATATTGTAATCATAATTAATTTTCTCCTCAATAGTAGGTGGACTGAAAATATCATATTCATCATTGTAATCATTATAAATTGGAGTTTTGGTCTCATCATAAGCAATACAATAGCTATCTTCCAAAACTGGGGGACTAAAAAGATCATTTTTATCAAAACTAGCTTCCCCAAGGATAGAATTTTCCATAGCATTAGCAATAATGGTGTCCAAAGAGTTCATACTAATAACATTGCTATTAGCATGCAAATAAAGCTCCATAGGTTTTTTAATTTTCTCTTCAAACACTTCATGTCCTAACTCAAGATAGATACTATAAAGCTCTCTAATTTTGTTGTTGTTTTCCATTAATCCTAACTAGTGAAAACAAGAAACAAAAAGACAAAACTGCAGAATCTAAAGGGAATAACTTCTAGCACTCACACCGGATGATGTGAGTACCTTTTACCTTACCTCCCCGGCAATCGCGCCAGAAAAGAGCTGATGGAGTGGAGGGAAGGTAAAAGCCCAATACCTCCCCGGCAACGGCGCCAGAAAAGAGCTTGATGTCTACACACTTCTATTCTTGTAGACAGTTGTTGGGCCTCCAAGTCCAGAAGTTTGTAGAACAACAACAAGTTTCCCTTAAGTGGATCACCCAAGGTTTATCGAACTCAGGGAGGAAGTGGTCAAAGGTATTCCCTCTGAAGCAACCCTGCAATTAAGATACAAGAAGTCTCATGTGTCCCCAACACACCCAATACAATTGTCAGGTGTATAGGTGCACTATTTCAGCGAAGATAGTGAAATACAAATGGTAACGGTGCCAGAAAAGAGGTTGACGGTGAGGTAAAGACTAAAGCAAGAAAACATGCAACAGATCTAGATGCAAACGGTGTTTCAGTGTTTAGAAACAAGGCCTAGGGATCATACTTTCACTAGTGAACAGTCTCTCATATAAATATCCTCTCTTCATGATACTACTCTTAACTACTTTCCGGTTGGACACTCTAATCCATGGTAGGGCTATAATAGTACTCCTGAAAGTCTGCCTTCCCCAATCTAGATAACCCCAAACTGTCACCTTGAGCGCTAGATGGTTCCAACAAACACCACAATTTCATAGAGACATCCAACACCAAATATAACTCATATCAAATATTCAATCTAGCCAAAGTGCCACACACAGTATGCACGTTGTCACTTCAAGACTTCGACAAAGAGAGAGAGAGAGGATATTTAAGACTTAAAGACTTGGACAAATATTCAATCTAGCCAAAGTGCCACACACGGTATGCACGCTGTCACTTCACACACGTGGGGAAAAGTATAGATCTATTAAATCACAAAGAGTATTTATGTAGACTCAAACCTAAGTGCCACCATGGCGTGCATGTTGTCACTTTCACACACATGGGGAGAGCAGAGATCTATTGAAGCACTTCAGTAATAGAGTAGATCTACTTAATTACAAAGCTCATGATCACAATATGACCATGCATAGAGAGGGAGAGATGAACACATAGCTACCGGTAGAGCCCTTAGCCTCGAGGAAGAACTACTCCCTCCTCATCATGGGAATCAACAACGGTGATGAAGATGGCGATGGAGATCGATGGAGATGGCTCCGGGGGCACTTCCCCGTCCCAGCAGGATGCCGGAACAATGACTTTCTGTCCCCCGAATCTCCCCTTTGATGGCGGCGATGCTACGAAGGTTTTTCTGGAAGTATGATTGACGACTTATAGGCGAAGAGGTGAGGTTGGGAGCAGGCCGGAGGGCCCACACCCTACCTAGGCGCGGGGTAGGGCCCACCCGCACCTAGGGGGTGTGGTGGCCCTCGCTCGCCTCTCCATCTCCCCTCTGTACTTCATGACACCCACGGTAAAATATTCACTTTGGCTTTTGTCCCGTCAAATTCCGAGAATATTGATTTTTCTGCCTTTCTGGAACCAAAAAGAAGGAAACAGGCAACTGACATTGTGGCATCTTGTTAATAGGTTAGTTCCAGAAAAGATATAAAAATATCTCAAAGTGAAGACAAAACAAAGCAAAGTAGATACTAAACAAGCGTGGAGCATAAAAAATTATAGATACGTTTACGACGTATCACATGCTATAATTGTATTAAAAGGAAACGTTAATACATTTGTGTATAATGAATGTTGGGGATATACTTTCCGGGTATACCCACAGGACTCGCTGACCAGGGTGGCCCACAAACGGGTTAGAGCTTTGCTTCACGGGCGGCCCAGTTAGAGAAAGAGAAGGAACCAGTTCCGGCTACGACAAGGACCAAAAGAGTTACCGACTTAGGCCTATAGTATTACTTGTAGTCTAAGATGTATCTAGTTACCGACTCTGTAACATAGCCGAATAGGTCTCTCCTGTAACCCTAGGCCCCGGTGACTAATAAACCGGACCTATGGGAGCCTTTAGGGAACAACACAACCACAACCAACTCACACAAGCAAACCTCTCTTGTAATCCGCTGTAACATCCGGCTTACACCGATATATTACTGGGTTGCTAGCAGGAGTAGGATCCGATGACCGCAGTTGGACCTGAACCTGGGTAAACTTGTGCTCACCGCTCCTGGAACATCCGAAGTCTCACACCCCATCCTTCCAACGCCACTAGGATCCCCTATGGCGTACTTGTCGACAATCCGACGATAGTTGGCGCCCACCGTGGGGCAGGTGACCTTTGGAGCATCGTTCTAGGAGGAATCTGCGAGTGCAAGAATCGACAAAATAATTGCCATGGGTCGCGTGGTGTACGCTAGTGATGTCCCTCTTGTCCTTCTCGACGAGACTTGGATTCTGGCTTCGAAACACGTGATGACCTACACGATCATGTCCATTGGCGAGATTGATATCTATCTCGGTTTTGTTGAACCCGCCCAACCCACCCCTAAGGTGATGACCATGGCAAAAGAGAAATCCGGATCTACTTTGTCCGCAGAGGCGGAAGAGTTCAAGGTCCCAGAGAAAATCAAACCCACCAAGACCACTCCTGTAGTGAAAGAAGAGGTGGAAGAAAAATCCGGATCTGAACTCCCTAATGAGATCAGATACACGGATGAGGAATATATCCGCTATGGCTCCGCTCTGCCGGACGTCGTAGCAGAAAAACTACCCTTGAAGCACATGATATAGGAGATGATGAAATGCCCCTACATCTATTACGAAGCAATCGCCGACATGAAGGAGAACTTTGAGATGGAGGAGGCGGAAACCCAGCTATGCCACTACTTCAAGAATATGAACAAGAAGCAACACTGTTTCGTGTAACACATAAGCACTAGATCCGACTTTGTCGATGCTGGAGTTGGTAGAGATTCGGTCCTAGATGCAATCAAACAAAACGCTGACTCACCTGGCTCCCCTCAGGAGTCAATCACGTCGCAGGAACTTCAAGACTTCGACAAAGATATGGAGGAGTATGAACAAGAGGACATTTCCAATAAAACGCAAGGTGAGCTGGAAAATTCTCCTAGTCCATATGATAGCATGGATGAAAGGTACACCTTGCAGGATGATATGGACACCGGAGATTCCTCCAAGGTCCACAAGCCAACCATGAAGGAAAATCTTGGAAGTTTATGCCCGACACGGACCAAAAAGCCGTCTTTGCCACTTGATGCATACGTTAAGGCTCTTTGGGCGGTCAAAGAAGAAGAAGAAGAAGAAGAAGAAGAAGAAAAATCCTACACCGGTAGAGCCGTACATCAAGGAAACCAACAAAGAAAAAGTTGATGAAGAAATCGAGATGGAGAATAAGGATGGAGATCCGATTAATACCACCCCGATCGACCCTCTTGTGGATGGACACATTGTCACCAAGAGTGCACGTGAAATCTACGGATATGCTCTCACAATTCCAATCCCAACGGCTTCGGATCTCACAGCGGAGGCACTGGAGAAAAGGGCTGAGGACCTGGAAAAGCACTGTCTCTTTCTACTCGAAGAGGCCGGGCACATCCTCGAGATGAGGCAGCAGTTAGACAGTGATCCTGCCAAATATCAGTCAAATTTCAAGCAACATCCAAACAAGACAAGGGGAGGTCCGTTTCTTGCTAACAAGAATCCGGATATCCACAAAGATCTATTCGACGGAAAAGATGGAGAGAAGATCCGAGTCTACAGCACGCCATTGGAAAATGCTGCTGCAGATCGAGCCATCCTTGCCAACAATCCGTATCCGCAGCAGGTTCAGCAGTGTGTCGTGTTGCTGGACAAAGGATTAAAGCAGCAGAAAATGCCCACGTCATTTAGTGGCAAGCTGGCCTCAAAATCCGAGTTTTGCCACATTGGCGCTGACCAAAGGGCTGACGTAAGGCTTCGCAGTGATACGGCTCAACGCTACCATCCCCGTGGAGAAGAAGAGAATTCAAGAACCGGCTCAAACGACCACTCTCACCGGCCGGCACGTGACTGGGCAAGAGTTATTCTGGCTGCGTCCGAAGATGCCATCAGGGCAATGGTTCCTCATCAGGACCATCGTCGGCAAAACAACTTCTATAAAGAAGACCCGAAAACACGCCGCTAGCGAGAAGAGCAAGATCGGCCAAGAATGCCACCACTGAATCGTCCGACTGGCAATGATGGACGAATAGATGATCCGAATCGTCTTGAATCAAGTAGGGACGATGCCCGAAGAAACATGCATGAGAGTCAGCATAATGAGGCTCCACCGCCATCATCGCGTAACCCAGCCAGAAAAATCCACCAGGGCCACCATCGCCTCCTAGCAGCGACCATGAAGGATCCAGACGTAGCCATGCAAGCCGCAGGGGTGGAGGCGGCAATGGTGAGAGAAGAAGCAGAAATCCGACTCTGCCGCGTAGAAGTCGTGAGCCTCCAAGGCGCAGATCTCTCTCGCCAAACGACGCTCGCCATCACATTGAAGCAAACATAGAAGCGCGGCGGTACGAGGAAGAAGACGTGTATGTGGGACCCAAGTGCTTTGGACCACGCATACATCAGACCAAATTTCCGGTTGACTTTGGTATTTCAAACACATTCAGCCCTACGACGGCGCAGCTTGGCCAGATACCTGGCTCTAGGATTTCTTCCAGGCCTACTGCATCACCAAAGGAGGAAACAGCCTAGGTGCAGTCCGATATCTCCTGCTCATGTTGAGGAAGACGGCTCGATCATGGCTCAATGAACTGCCAGAGAATTCATTTCACAGCTGGTATGATATGCAAAGTGCGTTCTTTTCAAACTTCGAGGGAACATACAGGAGGCCCTGCATAGTTCGAGACTTGCAGCGTTGCACACAAATACCCGGAGAAACCTGTCGGGATTACCTCAGATGATGGATCGACACGAAAAACTCCTACGAAGGAGTAAACAAACAAACTGCGATAGAAGCTTTTATTGCAGGACTTCTAGTCGGACTTTTACGTCACAGACTGAAGCTTGACTACGTCACAGATTTGGGAGAAATGATAGAAACTACAAGGAAATATGCTGATGCTGATGATGATTCAGAAGGGCAGCTAAATATTCTGGCCAATCCCAATGCGTCCAAACATCCAAAGCAGACTCAAAAGCGCAAGAACACCTCGGATGAAAAGCCGGCTCCAGACAACACAGCTGTTAACGCAACGTTTAGATCTGGAGGACGAGGAGGTTGCGGAGGTGGCCGGGGTAGAGGCCGTGGAACTTCCCGAATCCAGGGCAGAGGAGACCAGCAACCCGGAAGAACCTATACCTGGGACAACATTGCCAATAATCCCTGTGTCCACCACTTGGATAGTAACGGAGGATCTAACCACACAAATGTCGAGTGTCGTTTCAATGACGACATGAAGAAAGATGAATCCGCTAGCTACAGAGCCAAGCGACGAAGAGGAAAGAAAAATTCCGAGAAAGGAAAGGCGCCCAAGGAAGATTCCTACATGGAAGAAGCGGAAGCTACTACAAAGCCTAAGTCGGATGGAAAGAAGACTTTTCCAACTAAGAAATATGCATACATATGCTTCCTTGGATCCCACCTGCTAAAGACAAAAATGCAATTCTTTGTGAGCTCAATACCACGATTTTGGATTTTCTGCAGTTCCTGGACTGGTCAGAGGTAACCATCACCTTTGATCGTTCAGATCACCTGAGGAAAACACATCGTCGGGAAAAGTACCCTCTAGTCATCAATCCCCTTATTGATGGCTATGAGTTATCTAAAACACTCATGGACGGTGGAAGCAACATTAACATCCTCTACATCGAGACGCTCCATAGCATGAAGCTGCACGAGATCCAGTTGAGTTACATCAGTGTAACTTTCCATGGCATTGTACTAGGGAGACATGCATATTCACTGGGTGAGATTACTCTAGACGTGACATTCCGAACCCGAGACAATTACCGGACTGAGCCACTCTCTTTTGAGCTGGTACATTCAAAAGTGCTTACCACGCCATCTTCGAACGTTCGGCATACTGGGCGTTCATGGCCCGTGCCTGTTTCATCTACAACATGATTAAACTTCCAGGTCCAAAGGGCGTAATCATCGTACGGCGAAATCCGAGGAAGGTGCGAGAGTGCGAGGAAGGATCTGATGCCTTCGCCGAAGCCATGCTGCATGCCCAGGAGTACGAGGGGATCAAGAAGACCACCAACCCATTCAAGATGCCCTCTACGAAGAACGAGGTGTTGAAGCCAAGTTTGTAGTTCAAGGCGTCGGAAGAGACGAAGAAAACTTCGCTGAAGGAAGATGATCCCTCGAAGACGATGAACATAGGGGTAGGCTTAGGCCACGCATAGGAAAGCGCGCCCGCCGAGTTCCTCAAAGCTAATAGTGATATCTTCACATGGCAGCCTTCTGACATGACCAGAGTACCTAGGGAACTTGTCGAGCACTCTCTTAATGTGTACCCTGACGCTAAACCCGTCAAACAGTCCTTACGGTGACATGGTTATACCCTACGGGTACATGACTTCAGCATACCTGGTCCAGCCCAAGGAAGGCCCACAGCAGACATACACTGGCCCATGAAGATTTTTGGGTGGCCAAGGCCCATGACGTCTTCGGATCCTTGGAGAGCAAGACTAGAGGAGATAGGAAATTCAAAGGGGTAAAACCCTAGAACTTGTAACCGACTAGGACTATGCCCGGGACCTGCCTAAGGCTATATAAAGGCCAGGAGGGCACGTCCTAGATCCCTCGACTCATACTTTCGCACACGCATCTACTCCAGATCGAATCTGCGCACCCTGTAACCTTCGGTTCCGCCGTAATCAAAGAGCAGACAAGCAGGAGTAGGGTTTTCCCTCCGGGGGCCTGAACCTGGGTAAATCTCGTGTCCCCTGGTTGCTTGTCTGTTAACCGTGCCACGATCTCCAGCATCCCCATCTTCTCCAAAACCCAAGTCCATAACAATGGGCATTGACGAGATCAAACCTCGTCAATTGGCGCCGTCTGTGGGAACTGGGGCTGCTGATTGTGCGGTCGTGGCGGTTCCGACCCGATCGATCTACAACTCCGCGGCAACGGAGAATCACCTCCTTTTCGTCGCTTTCGACTTCACCACCCACTCGCCGGCCACCATGAAGGATTTCGAGCCCGTAGGCGACGGACTCGAAATTTTGTTCGGGAGCTTCTGCTTCCAGGTGGGACAAACTGGCACCCTCCGCCTCCCTGAGCGGGTGCCCGTGCCGTCAATCAGGCCCGCTTCGTGGGCTCCACACCCCGTGCTACGCACGTCACCATCAACAGATGAGTTCTACAGCAGCAGCAGCTGCAACTCCGATCTGTGCGATCCACCTTCGGATGAAGGGACCTACGGCTCCGGATCCGAAGGCTGCGGCAGCAGCCGACCAATCTGCAGGCGCTATCTGTGCGCCGCAGTCATCCAAACCGACGAGGAAACACCTAACCCGCCGCCCAACCCCAACCCGCAGGACAGAAACGGCGAAAACAGTGGGAACAGAAGAAGTCGGTCCCCCCACCCAACAGGGAAAACAGTGGCCACCTCATCCAACTTAGCAAAGAAGGATGGGTCGAAGCACGCCGCGCCGTCGTAGGAGAAATAGTCCTACCTCTGGACTCCTCACGTGATCTGCTGAGGGCATACCACTACCTCCTCATCGAGGAGCACAAGAAGCAAGTCAAGATGCAGGAGACGCTCGACAAACGCAAGCAAGCAGCCTCTGAGTCCAAAGGTCTTGGCGCTGCGCTCTCCGCCATGGGACCCGGCTCTAGCACAAACGGAAACCAGGGAAACAAACACCGCTCTCGGGTGGAGAACATGGACCCTGGAGAACGCCGTGATGTGACCCGAACTCTCCACACATCGTTCATGGATATGGATGCCTACGGCAACATCATCCTGAAGACGCCACAAGCTGCGATCATGGCAGCCACTGCGTATCTCGCGGCTCACCCACCACCGGAGGGGGACCCGAAAAGAGCCATGCATAAGTCCGCACTCACCGGACTCGGACTTGTCGGACCTGCGCTCCACGAAGAAACTCCTGTGGAGCCGAAGAAGAAAGCTCCGGCCAGGCGTGACCGGAGTCCCACCCCCTCATCCGAAGAGGAAGAGGAGCACGATCTTCCTCGAAGGAAGAAGAGCTCGCACCGCCATAAACGCGACTACGACGCCAGAGACAAGCTTACACAGCGCAAGATCGATAAAGCACGCGCTAAACGCGCATGCTCGTCCGAATCTGAGATGGATGAAGAGGAAGGAGAACTCTGCGAAGCTCGATGCTTCAGCAGATCCGTTCGGCGAACACAGATGCCACGCAACTTCAAGCTTCCTTCGGATACTCCGAAGTTCAACGACACGCAAGATCCAAAGTCCTGGCTCAGTGACCATCTGTCATCCGTCAAGCTTCACGAAGGCAACAAAGAAACCGCCATGCAATGCCTTCAGCTGCAGCTGACAGGCGTGGAGCGGGTCTGGCTTAGCAGCCTATCATCAGGATCCATCCGAAGCTAGGAGGAGCTCGCTTACAGCTTCATCCGAAACTTCAAAGGCACCAGCAAGAGGCCCGCCTCAATCGAAGAACTGCGAGCCTGCACTCAAAGAACGGGTGAATCTATTCGCTCGTACATACTACGCTGGTCTACAACCAAGAACTCCACAGCACACATCTCCGAAGAGCGGGCCATCGACGCCTTCAGGGACGGCTCAAGCGCCCAGACTTCAAGGAGAAACTTGGACGTGTAAAGCCCAAGACACTGGACCAGCTCATGGAAATCGCCAACAGTTGGGCAGACGGCGAATATTGCATCCAGCGAGCACAATCAGATGAAGAGGACGACTACGGCCGAAGACACGAACGCCGCAGCAAGAGGAGATCGCGCGTCTACGAGGACCGCGACGGACCCGACATGGTCGCGGCCGGCTACGCCGATCGCCGTAACGACAACAGCCGCAATAGCGGAGGATACCGCAGTGGAAACTTCCGCGACAATGGACGACCAACGCAGTCGTGGCAACGCCGCGACCGTGACAACGGACCCTCAGCATTCGACAAACTTTCGGGCCCATGCACCATCCACTTCTACATCGACAAACAGGATGGCAAAAAGAAAGCCAGCCACATGCTCAAGGACTGCCGCGAGTTCCAGAAGCTCAGCGAAGGCATGGTGCAGATGAGGCAACAAGCTCCAATTCCTGCGTTCGGAAACGCACCTGCGCAGGGCAAAATAGGACACGGAGCTCCTCCACCGCCACCTATCGGAGGTCCAAGCCAACAAGTCGCACCAGCACAGAACAACGCCGGGATCGGGTACCCACCACCAAAAGGAGCACTCAACATGATACAGAAGGGACGCCCCACAAATAGGGTGCAGAAGAAAATCACCCGACAAATCAACTTGGCCGTGGCAACTCCGTCTGCATTCCCTGAGTACCTCAGCGGATCGGAGTCCTGCATAACATTCACTCGTGCGGACCACCCTTGCCAGATCCCTCACCCAGGTCATGCTGCCCTGGTGCTAGAGGCGCAGATCGGAGGCTTCGAGATGAGTCGCGTCTTCATGGACGGTGGCAGCGGCATCAACCTAATGTTCGCAAGCACCCTGGCAGCTATGCGAATCCCGCAATGCAGCCTGGAACAATCAGACACAACGTTCCACGGCATTGTCCCAGGGAAGGGCATCTTCCCCCTGGGCAAAATAGGGCTCGACGTCATCTTCGGGAAGCCGGACAACTTTCGGCAGGAGCACCTTGAATTCGAAGTGGTGGACTGGCCGTCGCAATATCATGCCATCCTGGGACGTGTAGCATTCGCAAGGTTCCTGGCCGTCCCACACTACGCATACCTACTACTCAAGATGCCAGGACCAAGGGGCGTCATCACAGTCCACGGGAGCTTCACCTGATCGGACCAATGCGATAGGGATTTCAACAAAATCTCCCAGTCTTTCGACATGCAAGACGAGCTCGTAAGGCTCCGCGAGGTGACGGACAATGGGCTACCCCCAGTCACAAGGCAGAACGCACCTGACATGTCCTTCGACTCCACCGTCAACACCAAGAAAGTGCAGGTCCATCCGACAGACGCCTCCAAGACGGCGCTGATCGCCAATGACCTCAGCACCGCATAGGAAGGCGCGCTCGTCGAATTCCTCCGTGAGCACTGGGAAATCTTCGCCTGGTGTCCTGCGGACATGCCAGGAGTTCCCAGGGAATTCGCCGAGCACGCACTCAATGTTTTACCAGACACCCCAGACATGTCGCAGTCCTGGACAATGCACTTCGACGGCTCCAAGCGCGAAGCCGGAGCAGGGGCAGGGGTCATACTGACCTCCCCGCAAGGTGACAAGATGAAGACGTTCTTCGGATGAAATTCAGAGCCTCCAACAACGAGGCTGAATACGAAGCCCTCATTCATGGCATGAAGATGGCAAAAATATGCGGTGCAACGCGCCTGGTCATCTACGGTGACTCCAACCTTGTCGTCCAGCAGACGATGAATGAGTGTGACGCACACGCCGAGAACATGATCGCGTACCGCACGCTCTACAACGCACTCGAAGGAGAATTCGACGGCTGCGAACTTCGGCACATTGGAAGAGAGAGCAACGAGGAGGCCGATAGACTTGCCAACATCGGCTCCACTTGTGCAAAGGTACCACCAGGCGTGTTCCTCGAACAGATCTGTGTGCCATCCATCAAGCGGAAATTCCCCAAGGGATCACCCGAAGAAGCAGAACACTCGGGGGCTACGCTACCCAAAGGTCATGAAGGACCCGAAAAGTTGGATACCGAAGTTTCCATGGTCAACCTAATGCAGGTCATGGCAGTCGAAGAAACCTGGACACGCCCATACCTCCAGTTCCTGATAAACGGAGAATTGCCTGACAGCCCGACAAACGCCCGGCGCATATCTCGTCGGTCAAAAGCCTTCACCATCATCAACGGCGAACTATATAAACGCAGCATCACGGGTGTACTACAACGGTGCGTCACCATCGACGACGGCAAGGCCATACTCCAAGACATCCATGAGGGCATCTGCGGCCACCACGCAGGCAGCCGCTCCCTTGTCGCCAAAGCTCTACGAGCAGGATTCTACTGGCCAACGGCCATGAGCGACGCGAAGGACATCATTCGAAGATGCAACGGGTGCCAACGGTTCGCCGACAAACCGCACGCACCTGGGTCTGAACTTCGACCCATACCCATAGCTTGGCCTTTTGCTCAATGGGGCCTCGACATGATCGGCAAACTGCCAAAGTCCTCGAAAGGGGGACACGTCTTCCTCCTGGTCGCAGTCGACAAATTCACCAAGTGGATCGAGGCCATGCCAGTCACCAACCAGAAGGGAAAAACCGCCGTCAAGTTCGTCGAATCCATTGTCTACAGGTTCGGCGTACCACACAGCATCATCACCGACAACGGATCGAACTTTATCTCCGAAGAATTCCAGGACTTCTGCGAAGGCCTCGGGATCAACATCACGTATGCCTCAGTGGCACACCCGCAAACAAATGGGCAAGTGGAAAAGGCCAACGGCCTAATCGGCGCCGGTATCAAGAAGCGCCTCATGAGCTCACTCGAGCACAAAGCTGGAAACTGGACGAAAGAGCTACCGTCTGTCCTGTGGAGCTTACGAACTACGCCAAACAGCTCCACCGGCTACACACCGTTCTTCATGGTGCACGGTGCTGAGGCCGTACTACCAGCCGAAGTACGCCACCAGGCTCCACGAGTCGTCGCTTACAGCGAAGCCGAATCCATGGATGCACTCGAAGACGCCATCGACACACTCGACGAAGCACGGGATATAGCAGCCGCTCGATCAGCGGTGTACCAGCAGAGTCTCCGCAACTATCACAGCCGCCGGCTGCGCCCAAGGTCCTTCGTCGAAGGAGACCTCGTCTTGCGACTCAAGCAAAAGCGACCGAACAAACTCGATTCACCATGGGAAGGACCCTACGCCATCACCGAGGTCATCCCAGGTGGCGCCTATCGCCTCAAGCACGTGTAGTCTGGAGTCGCATACTCCAACCCATGGAATATCTCGCACCTGCGACGATTCTACCCGTAGCAATCTACCCCCTTTTACTTTCAATAAGGCTTTCAGCCAAGGCTACTCAGCCGAACCATGTACCTCCTCCATCACGATATAAATAAAGCTAAGTGTCTCTCCCCCAACCTTCGGTTGACTATTTTTCTACAACTTTACTACATGCTACATACGCACTCGGGGGCTCCCCCCACCTCACGATTTCATCGACTGAGGACCAAACGTGTACACCTGAGTAGCTGACCACGTCAGGCAAACGAAACGGACACGTACTCAATCAACGCACTGCGTGCTCACAAACAAGAAAACCTTTACAACAAAGGGCACACAAACGCCCAGCCGCAATATACAAATTTTACATCTATCTGTTTATTTTCAGGTCCTACCTATTCTGAAGAATAACCTGAGCACGCTGCTCAAACAAATCTACAATCTGTTTGGCATACTGCCTTACAGCCGCGTAATGCGGACGCATGTTCCACTCGCCACCATCTGGTTGAACGGGTGGCCCAATTGCCACGGCAGCCAAATCTACGTCAGGGCGGTGCACCCTCACAAGAGACAAGGCAGCCTTCACCCCTGCGACGAGCTGCTGCCGCACCAGCTCCTTGACATTGCTGGCACTCTGAAACCTCGATAGAAGACCTGCGAGGGTCGTCGGCATGGCATCCAAAGGAAACATGACGTGCAGCACCGAGGAAAGTGATGTCTGCACCTGACGGAGCACCCGCGAAACCTGATAGACACGATCCTGCATCGTCGCCAGAACCATAGCGCGATCGCGATCCATCCGCCGGCCTCCATGTCCTGTTGAGTCAAGCAATTGACTCGAACAGCGATACGCTCCTTTTCTTCCCTCGGAGCAAGATTGGCACCTGTGACAGCAGAACAAAACAAGAATAAGGCCAGCAGGCTCACCCGAAGAACTGAGCTACAACCCGAAAGAAGGATCAACTTACATTGCAGCTGCTCGGACAGCCGACCCAGCTCCGCCATCAAATACTCCTCTCTGGCTGCACCACGATCTGCCTTGGATTTCCAAACATCGGCGCGATCGCGTAACCCGAGCAAATCCCTCTCCAAGCTGCGCACGCGATCTCGAAGAAAAGCGAGCTGTGAGGAATCATCCAATGATGGTCGCAAGGGCCTTTCGGATGAAGTGTCAACTGGGTCAGCACCCGAAGGAACCTATAGCAGCAGAAAAAAGAAAGGAACATAGACATTCAGCCAAGGATGGAGTCCAACTCGGAGAAATTCATTATATATATAAAGCATCGTGGCACAAGGATGGTACTACAAAAGATATTTACAACAAAAGTAAACTGCATACTACCCTACATGTACTACGCCTAAGGCGCAGGACACTGAGTCGCCTCAGAGCTGCACCGCTTAGCTTTGGCCTCGCCACGCCGCAGTAGCAGACTCGCAAAGAAGTCAATAAGCTTGGGCCC
Source organism: Avena insularis (assembly GCA_023614405.1). Lineage (NCBI taxonomy): Eukaryota > Viridiplantae > Streptophyta > Magnoliopsida > Poales > Poaceae > Avena > Avena insularis. Next base: position 156,803,456 of record CM042691.1, on the reverse strand, counting down.
GTATCGTCTGCAGCGAGCGGAGTAGGCAGCGAAGGCTACCTCGGATCCATCCGCAGCCGTCGGCATCCGAGAAGTGATCTGGGGCAAGTCCAGCTCCGCCCCAGCCGCCATGGCCATCGCCAGCCCGACGGATGCGCCGATGCCCTTCTGCTTGCGCTTGTACGCCGCAGGCGCTTCGGCTGAGAGAGCTTCTGCCAGAGCATCCACATCATCCAGGGTTGCGCTCTTCGGGAAGAGCTCCTGGTAGAAGCGACAAAGGACCTCCTTCGCCTTGACAAGGGAGTTGACGACGGTGCTGCAGCGGTCTTCGACCGCCACGGTGGCATCATCTAGAGCACTCCCGTGCTCCAGAGCACCACGGTCAAACTCGATGCCTGCGGCATCTGAGACAAAAAAGAAGAAAAACATGAAGAAAGGCAACATAGAAGAAGAGCCGTAGAAAAAGAAGCAAGTACAAAAGCTAGTGCTCACCCGAAATAGCCTTGGCAGCAGCCATGAGCTTCCCCGCTACCCCTCTTTCACGAGCAGCCGCAACAGTGGCCAACTGCTCCTCATGATCTTTGGCCTCCTGCTGCAGACGCTCCTTCGCTTCGGCTGCCTCCGTCAGCTCCAGCTCAAGGCGCTCTCTCGCACCAGGGGCGGCTTTGGCCTTCTGCTCCGATTGGCCAAGGCTCTTTTTAAGAGCGTCGACCTCACGGAGAGAGTCGTTATGCTCCTCTGCATTTACAACAAGCAAGTGTCAGAAAATAGGACCAGGATAAACAAGAGCAGTACTACAAGGCAGACGAATACCTTGAAGCTGCCGCAGTTTCGCCTCCAGCGTCAGGCGTTCCTCCACCAGCCGCTTGGCCTCTTGGACAAAAGGCTGCAGAAAAAGACAATAGCAGTAAGCACAGGACTTGGGGGCTACGCCCAACACAAAGAAGCAAAAACAACATCAGCACACGAAGACACTCGGGGGCTCCCCCCGTGACATGAAGCAGAAAAACTTACGTGCTCGAGCAAAACCCAGGCCCGGCCATGAATTCTGAGGCGCAACCACCAGCCTCTCCTGCACAGGAGGATCTGGAGCAGCGCCACCCGAAGTCGCCACCGTCTGAGGAGGAGGCGACGCAATGATCAACTCCCCCATCATCTCTCGCGCACCATCACTGGAGTCGTGGGAGGATTGCCTGCATACGAGTCCAGTCAACACAGGTGCAAACATCATAAAGAGAAAAAGACAACAGTACAACAAGAAAACTTACGAGCCCAGTGCGCTAAGGTCGAAGATAGGAGAAGCCCTTCGGGCCCTCTTCTCCTCCTTCTTCTCTTCCTTCTTCTCCTCCTTCTTTTCTTCCTTCTTCCGCTTTGCTGGAGGATGCGGTGCAACAGCCCGCACAGGAATAGCAGGAAGGGGAGAGGAAGAACCTCCATGACCATCATCATGACGCTCAAGGCCCAGAGGATTTCTGGGAGTCGGAGGAGTCGAAGCATCCGAAGACTCGCTCGAGCTCCGTGATCGCTTGCGCGTATGGTCCTCACTCGACTCATCGGCATCCTCCGCCGGAGATCGCGCCGATGGAAGCTCGGACACGGAATCCACCACTTCATTGTCCGGGGCATTCGGATACCTTTCGGGCAACGGTGGTGTCATGCCCGGCACTTTGAAGCTCTACAAGATGAGAAGAAACTTTGTTAGCAAACAAAGGAAACAAATACACACCCAACAAAAAAAAGGGGGAGCACTACGTGCGCAAATCTACACCTTCGGCACGACCAACGTCGAAGAAAAGGGAGGAGTCAGCGACTTCCCCGGGAGTTCTTCATCGGCCTTGAACTTCAGCAGCACGCGAAGATCCTTGTCAAGATTCCCCTCGGAGATTTTCTCACTCGAAACCCTCGTCGGATCACGGCGCCCAGAATAAAGAAACATCGGGTGCGCCCTCGCTTGGAGAGGCTGCACCCGACGCTCAAGAAACGTTCGGATGATGTCCACACCGTTCAACTCCTTTTCAGGAATCAGTTGAAGACCCTCCACCCGACGGTAAAGGGCCTCTATCTCCTCCACCTTACCGTCCAAGATCTAGTTTTTCCAAGACCTTTTCTTCTCAATCTTTGGGGAGGGGTCAAAGGGAACGAGACCAAAATCTTGCCCAGGCAATACGGAGTCACGGATGTAAAACCATTTCCTCCGCCAGTACTAGACAGATTCGGACATGGAAAAAGAAAAGAATTGCACATTGGGACTGAGGGAGATGATGAAACCCCCAATGGGGTACACACCATCCGAACCAGATTGCCTCTTCACGGAATAAAGCTTCCGGAAGAGGCCAAAGTGCGGCTCAATGCCAAGCCAACACTCGCAAAGCGTGATAAAACACGCAATGTGGAGAAGAGAGTTGGGAGACAGATGATGGAGTTGAACCCCATAGAAGAAGAGCAGTCCACGGAGGAAGTCGTGGACCGGAAAAGAAAAGCCGCGAATCACGAAGGCAACAAACATAACCCGGTACCCAGATGGGGGACGGGGGATTACCTCATTTCCGGGGAGTTTCACGGCCGTCGTATCTTGCGGGGTCAGGCCCCGCTCGCGCAGTTTGTGGAGATCGCTCTCCCGCGTTTCCGATCGCCGCCAGCCACCATCAGTAACGCGAGCAGTGGTGGTGCCCCTCTTGCCTCCGGCGGCGCTGGTTCCAACCGCAGATGAGGACTTCTTTGTTTTCCCCATAACGCTACGGCGGTGGTGGCGATGCCAAAGCAGAAAGAACGAAGGAAATGTGGAAGAAAAGCTCAGCGCGCAGCAAGAATCGCTCAAGAACAAGGAGGCAGTGAACAGATGATCTGCTGCGGTGAAAAACAAACCACGATTTCACCAGGGATTATAACAGCGAAGACGACGCACGCTGGCCGTCCATCGAGAAGACCTAACGACAACGGTAGATCTGAACGCATACCGTGTCAAGACCAAACGAACCGTCGTTACCACGCCGCCCACTACGCTGAAATCGAGGAGACGCCAGAATCATCTCCACGCCACGCGTGACCGGTCAATTCAAAGTCAGCAAGTGGGACCCACTTCGCCCAAATAAGTCATCTCGCATAGCGGGCGCTGAGGTCATCGATCGTAAGCACTGACATCATCAAAAGCTATACTAGCACCACTTCGGCTACACAGCTAAGAGTACTCACTCGAATCTTCGATTCGACTAAATACTCGGGGGCTACTCCTATCAGGAGCGCTGGTCGCGCACCCGACAGAAAAAATAAAGCCAAATCACTTCTTCGAGTCCTACGTCGAGTCTACGACTCCACTACGGACTCGGGGGCTACTCCCATAGGGAGGATGGATTTAAGCATCCGAAAATTTTCGAGTCCTTCGGACTTAATGACTGAACCAATGCTTGAACTAAAGTCTCCGTTCGAGTCTACGACTCGAACAGACACTTGGGGGCTACTCCCATAGGGAGCGCTGGTCGCGCACCCTATGAAATCTTCGACTGCGATCTTTCGGATCAGCACGCAAAAACTTTTTGGCAACTCTGCCCCAACAAAATGCTAAGTGAGTGACAATCTCCTTGGCCACCCGAAGCACCTCCAAGGTGATAAATGTTCGATGTCTTTCATGCGACGCAAAGATAAGACCTGAGATATCATCCGATGGCCTGGCAACGCACTGATCAAGCCTGCTAGTATGAATCCGTATCAGCAGGTACGATGAAAAATCCCGACGGACGCGTTGGGTACACCAATTAAAATCACTGGAATTCCACTCCTGTAAGTCCCCCGCGGCCTGAGTCGAATTACGCCAACATATGTTCCAGGTCCGAGTTGAGGGACCCGAACCTGAAGAAGATCGTGTTGTTCGTCCTAAGACAGTTAACTGACCCTGATCCGTCGGGTGAGTCAGGCACACGCATCAACAATCCCTACATACATATACTATTAACATATAGCTGCACCCGAAAGATGGAAGAGTCCTTAGCCGAATCTACGATTCGACTGATCACTCGGGGGCTACTGACATGGTTATACCCTACGGGTACATGACTTCAGCATACCTGGTCCAGCCCAAGGAAGGCCCACAGCAGACATACACTGGCCCATGAAAATTTTCGGGTGGCCAAGGCCCATGACGTCTTCGGATCCTTGGAGAGCAAGACTAGAGGAGATAGGAAATTCAAAGGGGTAAAACCCTAGAACTTGTAACCGACTAGGACTATGCCCAGGACCTTCCTAAGGCTATATAAAGGCCAGGAGGGCACGTCCTAGATCCCTCGACTCATACTTTCGCACACGCATCTACGCCAGATCGAATCTGCGCACCCCTGTAACCTTCGGTTCCGCTGTAATCAAAGAGCAGACAAGCAGGAGTAGGGTTTTCCCTCCGGGGGCCTGAACCTAGGTAAATCTCGTGTCCCCTGGTTGCTTGTCTGTTAACCGTGCCATGATCTCCAGCATCCCCATCTTCTCCAAAACCCAAGTCCATAACAATGGGCATTGACGAGATCAAACCTCGTCATACGGTGGTTTGGTGATGAAAATCACAAAGCAATAGCCAAGGAATTAGCCCGACTAGAATTAGCAGATTTTATAACAGAGGTCATCCATACAGATTGGATAACAAATCCTGTACTCGTCCCTAAAAAGGACACTTTTGATTTAAGGATGTGTGTTGATTATACCGCTTTGAACAAGGCATGCCCAAAAGATCTATTTTCTTTGCCAAGTATCAATCAAGTTATCAACTCAATGGCAGGGTCGAAACTACTCTTTTTTCTCGACGCATATTCCGGATATCACCAAATACCGATGACAAAGTCGGATCAACTTAAGACGTCTTTCGTCACTCCTTTTGGAACCTTCTGCTACAAAACTATGCGTTTTGGCTTAAAGGACGCAACAACAACTTATCAACGTACTATGCAACATTGTCTAAACGACCAAATCAGACGCAACGTCCATGTATACGTAGACTACATAGAAGTTATGTCCAAAAAGAAGGAAACTTTAATTTTCGACCTGGATGAAACATTTGCTAGTCTACGAAAATTCAATATGATGCTAAATCCGAACAAGTGTTTCTTTGGAATTCCAGCTAGAAAATTGTTAGGTTTCATCGTCTCTGAGCGAGGCATAGAGGTGAACCGGGAAAAAATCAAGGCTATCCTAAACATTACCAGGCCGACTTGCCCGAAGGACGTACAACGTCTCACTGGTTGCATTGCAGCGGTGAGTCGGTTCGTCATCCGGCTCGCTGAAAGAGCCACACCTTTATACAAACTCTTAAAGAAAACTGAACAAATTTGTCTGGAGCCAGGAAGCCAAAATGGCCCTGCAAAGTTTGAAAGATCTATTTTCAAACCCACCAGTTCTCGCAGCGCCAGAAACTCAGGAACCTATGTTACTTTATATTGCAGCGACCAACAAGGTCATAAGTGTGGTAACAGTAGTTGAGCGCGAGAAAGAAGGCCACGAGCATAAGGTGTAGCGGCCAACTTATTATCTGAGTGAGGTCCTGACAGAATCAAAACAACGGTATCCACACTATTAAAAGCTAGCCTATGGAATGTTCCTTGCATCTAGAAAGCTACGCCACTATTTTCAAGAGCACAAGATCACAATGGTGAGCACCGCTCCCCTTCGAGATATAATCAATAACCGCGACGCCACAAGATGTGTCGCAAAGTGGGGAATAGAGCGTGCAGCTTTCGACATTGAGTACAAACCACGTACAGCAATTAAGTCCCAAATACTTGCCGACTTTTTTGTTGATTGGACAGAGACGGCAGAAAACACGGGTCCTTCGGACTCGGAATTTTGGACCCTTCACTTTGACGGATCAAAAGTACGAGGAGGTTCGGGGCTAGCATGGTGCTTAAATCACCCCAAGGTGATAAGCTATTCTATGTGTTGTAAATACACTTCACGGCAACCAATAATATTGCCGAGTATGAAGCATTGCTACATGGAATACGCATGGACAAAAAAATTGTCATATCAAGACTCATGTGTTACGGAGACTCAGATATAGTTGCTCGGCAAGTATCTGATATCTGCAACACAAACAAGCACATGGCAGCATACAAAGCTGTTGTGGATGAAGTATCTAAATCGTTTGAGGGTTTTGAGGTTCAACACATCCCTCGAGTAGAAAATGAGGAAGCATATGCTTTATCAAGGATAGGCTATGCGCAGAAACAGGTACCAGATGGCGCTTTTTTAGAGCATTTAAGGGTACCCTCCATAGTCAGAGTTGATGAGGACTATCTGACGAAATCCGACTCGCCTTTAATAGCAGTTATGGCTGTAATTCCTAGCTAGACAAAACCCAATCTGGATTTCCTGATAGACAGAAAACTACCTGAAGACGAAGTCTTGAGATGTCAAATTGTCCGACAAGCAAAAGCCTATACTATAATAAATGGTGAGCTCTATAAACAGAGTGTTTCTAGCGTGTTTCGGTGATGTATTTCTTCGGAAGAAGCGGTGGAAATCTTAAGAGAAATCTACGAAGGCGAGTGTGGTCATCATGCAACAGCCATATCCTTAGTGGAAAAAGCTTTTCGACACGGATTCTTTTGGCTTACAGCTAAGGCAGATGCCGATAAACTGGTCAAAATGTGCAAAGGCTGCCAAAAGTACGCTGATCAGGCACATGTTCCGGCTGAAAATCTGCGAACAATCCCTATTACATGGCCATTCGCGGTCTGGGGGCATGATATGGTAGGGCTGTTTTGCACGGAAAATGTGGATTTACTCACCTACTAGTGATGGTGGATAAATTTGCAAAGTGGATTGAGGCTAAACCCATAACAAGTTGTGATGGAGCCACGGCCAGAAAATTCATCGAGGACGTAATCATCCGATTCGGATATACGCACAATATAACTACAAAAAAGGGAGAAATTTTTCCATGGGTGAGCTTGCCGAATTCTGCGAAGAACAAGGGATCCGACTCGATATTACATTAGTTGTACATCCACAAGCTAATGGACAAGTCGAAAAAACTAATAGCCTTATTTTACAAGGAATCCGACCTCGCCTCGAGGCACCACTTCGTCGGGACGTGGCGGCTTGGGCGGAAGAATTACTGTCTGTGATATGGAGCTTACATATAACTCCTAACAGATCAAGCGGATATACTCCTTTCTTCTTGGTCTATGGTGCAGAAGCAGTTCTTTCAAGTGATCTAATTATTCAATCTCCACGAGTCAAAGATTATATCGAAGAAGATGCAGAAGTTTCTCGACAAGATGATCTCGATATAATCGAAGAAGTACGTGTTGTTGCTGAGCAGAGATCTACAGCCTATCAGCAGAAATTGCGCAAGTATCATAGTCAGTGAGTGCAAAACCGTTCTTTCAGAAAAGGCAATTTGGTTCTCCGACTTATGCAAAAGAGAAAGCACAAACTTTCCCCAATTTGGGAAGGACCTTTTATGGTTAGCAGAGTTCTGCATAATGGGTCATATTATTTAATCGACATGAGACCAGTCAAGGAAAGACCTGATACTCGGAAGAGAAAGAGAGCTAGTGGCAGCACAGACCCGGATGAAGTAGACCATGCATGGAATATTGCACAGTTACGTCCCTTCTATTCTTAGTTATATTTCCTTGTAATCATATATGTACATGTTCAAAGTAAAATAAAGTGTTGGTTTCCTCATATGTTATCTTTGAGAAGTTTTTTCCATCTTATTTCCAAAAAGAGCATGTCATTTTTTCAAAAATCCCAGAATGCTTGAAAGTACTTTATGCTCATGTTCGTTCTGGTTATGATTTTTGAATATCTAAAAGTTTTACCTTAGGGTACAGAAAAAATTAATTTATTGTCTATACTTTGGTTTTTTATCTGATTGCTTAGACACGGGCATTTTCTGAGTAATGAGTTGTTGGTACTGGAAGCCAACTTTGTTTCCGAGTTTAAACTAGTTTAGCAATTGCGCTCCGTTGCTCGTCAAAGTTTCCATGCTAAAGGTTGGACGGCCCATAAAAGGGACGAGCCAGAGAGCCAGATAAAACAACAAGTACGGGCAACACAAAGTGCTTCAGAAATTTTCAAGCACGTGCATAAAAATACATAAGCAAAGTGCTACGATCGTAAAAGCAGTAGTTTTTACAAGCCAGCACAAAATAAAACATTTTTTTCATCATTACATTGCCATAAGTTCAGAATAATGTATAAAAATTATCTATGCTACAGAATCAGGCGATGGTGATGAAGCAGGTGGAGCGCTAGAGTTAACAGCATTGTCACCCTCGGTCTCAGACTCGGAAGCAATGCTGGCTTCTAGATCTTGGGGCGAGGGAGGCGCGGCGAAGGATTCGAAGAATGGCGTCGTATAGTTGGTCATATCCGCCACACGACAAGCATAACCTGCACAAGACTCCTGGATGGCCTTGATGTCTTGCGGGTTACCCTCATCATCATCCTCGGCAATACCCTTGGTGACGTGCCAGATTTCCATCTCGTTGTGGTGGCTCATCATCATGGTAAGAGCAGTCTAAGCAGCAGTCCGAGCGTAGGAGATCTTCCATTCTTCGATAAGCATCAGAATCTCCTTGACCTTGTCCCTCACCTCGTGCACTGACATTGGGTGCAAGTCAGAAAGCTTGACGGACTCACTAGCCTCTTCAAGAGTTTGGCGGAAGTCGTACAAGATATCTCTAACGAGCTTAATGCGCTCGAGGCGAGGTTCAGATGTAGGAGAGTCAGAAATATTCAGGAGCACTGGGAAAGAACCAAAAAGTCAAAATACGACTGAAAAAGAAAGTCGAAAAATCAACAACAAAAGAATAGATTCGGAAATCTTACCTAGTATATAGTGATTCCATTGAGCATGCTCCTTGCGGAGGCTGTTTAGTTCACTGGTTGTGGCCTGGGCAAGAACCCTCTGAATATCGAAGTCCTTCTTGATATTAGCTAGTTCTTTGTCTCGGAGGGCTATGAGCTTCTCGAGCCTCACGGTCTTGTGATTGCTTGACTCCAGGACGACATATACGGATTTCTACGATTCTATTGTTAGCTTCTCAAGCTTGTCCCAGAGCTCAGCATTCTTTATTTCCAAGACCTTGAAGTTCTCGGCTTGCTCCACCATCTTGCTAGACTGGCACAACAGTTCTGCAAAGGAAAAAATATCAGTCGGACAAAACAAGTTTGACTATGACAAAAAAGATAACTGACAAAGAGGAGGTCAGAAAAGTTTACCTTCTCCTTCATCTTTCTCAAATTTCAACTTTGAATTCTCAAAACGCAAAGCTTTGATTTCTTTGCGCTTATTGCTAATGTTCTTGAGCAATTCCTGGTTGGAAGATGCAATTTTTTGTAAGTTTAGAGACGGAATACCGTCAGACGACTACTAAGACTCGAGCTGCAAGTTTAACTAAGTAAAATTACAGCACGAGTCTTGGGGGCTACACTAAATCGTTCTTTTGCAACCTAAAAGCATCAACTCGGATCCAACGATGTTTATCTGACTTTATGCTTGGAGCCTAGAGGATATGATAATAAATGCAAATAAGAATCGGAAACTTACAATGTGTTCCAGGTGCAACTTTTCAAATCCGAGCTTGGTGCTGTGAAACGCCGTCTCGGTAAGGGTAAGGGAAGGAATATCCGTCGCTGGAAGTTCGCCAGATCAGACTTTAGCATCCCGGACCAAAATTTAGTCCAGGAGGCTAACCAGCTTGACGTCCTCCTCCTCTTGGCTCGCTACCTCTGGGTCAAGAGTTGCTTCTCAAAACTGGATTGAGCCAGTCTGAGGATCTCTTCTTTCTCTTTCCTCTTCAGGCCAGAGACAGCAGAGCCGGCCACTTTATCCATTGTTCTTGTAGATATTACCATGGGATCATTACCCTTGATGGGTTCACCCTTGTGAGTTATCGGGTCATCAACTGTGACCAGGGCTTTCGAGACATTCCCATCATCAGGAGAGGCAGAAGCTCCCTGTGTTGATGGAGTATTGGATGGATTCGATGGTGGCACATCAGGGGAGATAACAAGCTTTTGCTGACGCATCTGCTTGCCCGGCTTGTTGCCCGTCTTGCTGTCCGGCTTGGTCTTAGTCTTCAATGGTGATTTAGCTCTAGAATACGAAAATCCTAAATATCAGGTGTGCTCTGGAAAGAAATAAAGGTACAAAACTACTAAAAATTAAAGATAGGGTGCTTACTTTTTAACTACTGGCAGCACTTGGCTACCAGCAGTAACAACAACTTCTTTCGCCTTGTGCTTCTTGGAGGCGGGGCGACAACTTCCTGCACCTCATCATCCTCCGTCGCCTCCAGATCGTCTGAAGGATAGCCCTCTAGTGGATCTAGCTTAGACTCGGAGTGTTTATCGAGCTAACGAAGTCGAAAAGCATCGATGAAAATAGATTCAGAGAAAGAACAGAAAAGAACAACGAAACACAAAAGCAGAGTCGAAATATTTACCGGAGTTAGAGACGGTTGGTCGTATCCATCTTCATGGAGACTTCTGGAACTTTTCCTTCCACTCTTTCCTTGATCAAATATTGCATGAGGGTCTTGTAGTCCTTTGCCAGAATCCGGCTCGAACTGACCCGCATAGTGTCCTTCTTGTCGCTCGTGACTGGTGCATGAGGCAATCTCCATGGTGTTGGAGAGGCTGAACCCGATGCTCCATCCAGCAGTGGATCAAGTCGGATCCACGGAGGCCCTCATGCTTCATCAGAAAATCAATCCACCTCTTGGCGAGGATCAAGATCTCCGACAGCTCCGGCGCCTCTGCATCCCATGAATTCTGGTGAGTAGCGGCACCGTCGACAAACGCCGGAAGACCTTCCTCCTTTCTAGGAGTCGGAATATCCTTATGATAAAAGAAAGTTCTGACCCAGTGTTTGACGGATTCACTAGCGTTAATCCTAGGATAAACTTGGTTTCTCCTAAGGACTAAGCTAAGAGTGTCGGTGATGTAAGGTACACCGACGCTAATGGAATTCTTCCGAGTACCATAGTAGTACCAGAAAAGGGTGAGACTTGTCCTAATGCCAAGAAACCCCATGCACAAAGTTGCGTGAGTACTAAGCTCAAGTAGGGAGTTGGGAGGAAGGTTATGGAGTTGCACACCGTAGTAATTGAGGACCTCGACGAGGAAGTCCGACGATGGCAAGCTGAGGTCGCGGTAGATGTGCATGCCGAACAGCACTCTCTCGCTATCGCGCGCGGCGGGATGGCATTGCCTGAGACGCTCCGCCACGCACCGGCCACGATGAATCCTTTGTCCTCCATGAGTTGGAGTTCCGCGTTGTCCATGCAACTGGGGATCGAGAGTCCCCGCATCTTCCTCTCTTCCGTCACTGACGAACCCGCCGCCCGTCCTGAGGTTGAGGCAGATGCCATGGATCTTGGGGGAAAAGGACTAGTGGGGGAAGGAGAGATTTTTTCTCACGGTGTGCAGATGGGAACTGGTGTGGAGTGCTCGAGGAGTACGAGGAGGTAATGAATGAATCGATGGAGAGGTGAATCAAAGATAAAGGGTTTTGTCCCCTCTTTTATTTGTCTCTGCGTGATGATTCATGCGTTAACACGCGCGACTATTGCCACGCGTATAGGAGAGGGGGAGTTAGATTCCTCGCGACTCTTCTGCCCCCTCGATTTTCGCGCAGGAATTGCAACGGCGCCTGTTCTGTAAGAAACAGACCAACCAATAGTCGTGTTGATGCGACTCCTGTCAGTGACAGGACCTGGTCTGAAAAGTTGTTAGTCCGCACGCCGGTGAAAAATCCGGCTTATGTTTAAAACCAAGCAAAGAAAAGATTAAGATCAGAGCAAAACATATCTGACTCAATTGACTCGGAATCCTACACTACTAAATGAAGTTTTTGGGAACCCTTCAAGATTCTCAAGACGAAGAAACCATCAAGCTAGACGATTAATCCGACTTTGGATCTTGGAGACTTCCGGGGGCTACTGTTGGGGATATAATTTCCGGGTATACCCACATGACTCGCTGACGGGAGAAAGAGGAGGAACCAGTTCCGGCTACGACAAGGCCCAGAAGAGTTACCGACTTAGGCCTGTAGTATTACTTGTAGTCCAAGCTGTATCTAGTTATCGACTTTGTAACGTAGCCGGATAGGTCTGTCCTGTAACCCTAGGCCCCGGTGACTATATAAACCGGCCCTATGGGAGCCTTTAGGGAACAACACAATACAACACAACCACAACCAACTCGCACAGAAGAACCTCTCTTGTAATCCGCTGTAACATCTAGCTTACGCCGATATATTACTGGGTTGCTAGCAGGAGTAGGATCTGATCACCGCAGTCGGATCTGAACCTGGGTAAACTTGTGCTCACTACTCCTAGAACATCCGACATCTCACACCCCATCCTTCCAACGCCACTAGGATCCCCTATGGCATACTTGTCGACAATCCGATGATAATGAACAAAATAAAGTGTTCCTAGTTATGACTCTCATATAAACTAGCTCGTTGATTAACATGATGATCAAGGTTTCATGATCATGGGCATTGGATGTTGTTAATAACAAGGTCACAACATTGGTGGAATGATGTCATGAACATCCATCTGAAGTATAGTAATACGATCAAAATCATTATGTTTAAATTGCTCTAAGATCATTACAAGAACTTTAGTCCTTATACCATCAGATCATGTCAATATCTAACATATGAAGAGTAGCTTGATAACATCAAATGTCACACTATAACTGGGTGACTACAAAGGTGGGTTCAAATACTCCGATAATATTATGTAGAGGCTCAAGGATCAAGAGTGGGATTTGTCCATCAAAATGACGGAGAGATGTACTCTAGGTGGTCTCGGTGATATCACATTGATATTGCTTGCAAGAAAGTGATGGGGATCACTAGAATGTTATATCACAGGAATGATAAAATAGTACATGTTGGTAACGAGATCAAACTAGGTATGGGGATACCAATGATCGAATCTCGAACATGTAAAATATCGTGAGAAAAAAGGATTTAGTTGCAATGTTAAGGTTCTCATTATCACAAGAAGTCATCATTGAATGTGTAGGAGTCAGGATGGATCTCCAGGTCCTGCTGCTGATTATTGATCAGAGAGGGGTCTCGATCATGTCTGCATTATTCACATAGGGTGACACACTTAAGGGTATTGACACCATTTGGAGCAAATGAGTTGATATAAAAAGAATATCAAAGAGCTGGAATTATTTCACTAGACACCAGAATTCTTTCGGGTGAAATTTCTAAAATTGGTTTTGCATGTGAAATTGAAAAGTAGCAAGGGGTTTTATATGAATGTTTTTTAATTAATGTAATTGACAAAATTTTGAATAAAAAAATAAAAGGAGTTTTATTTAATGAGAGATTATATTAAATTTGGTGGAAATTTAATGGGATTTTGACTGGAGGAAATGTAGAGTCAAACTTTTGAGTGTGAGCTCCACTCACATGAATGAGGGAAGAGGTGGGGGCACCACCTTGGCCGCCGGCCAGTGGAGGGGATGCCCCTAACCCTATAAAGGAATCCCTCTCTCGCTCCCTCTCACTCACTCCTCCTCGTCAAGGATCTCTCTCCCCTCTAATACTATTCCCCCATGGTCTTGGCTTAACGAGATACATGTTCCCGGTGGATTTTTCTGGAGCGAGGATTTGCTGCTTCCGCTGCACTGCTGGAGCAAGGTCGCTGAGGTTGTCAGGGTCCCGGACGAGTGTGCGATCATGGATGCTCTGCTAAGTTTCAGTATTGTCGGACTTCCACACGATCTTGAGATCGGCAAGAGATAGACTACATCACCAATGAGTCCATACTCGTAAAGCATGTTCGGTCTTCAAGGGTATGTATTCTGTATGTATATCCACCCGTTGATTGTATCTAGATAGATGGGTCGTGGCGTATACTGTTCCCATCATAGGAATTTTTTTTGTTTTCTATGATGCGAACCCAACAACGATTCCTCTAATGAGAGGCAGACATGTGGGACCCAGCATCCTGACTAAACGGAAGAGAAATCAAACAACGTTATCAAATTCAAATTAGGGAGGCATGACTGAAAATTATGGTCCGCTAGAGTCACTAATGTCCGGGACCCACACGCCAAAAATACTTTGGCGAGTCAATATCTCGCGAGGAACTAGAAATATTACTTCATCCATGCGACCCTCGAGCTTCGTCCAAGGTTTTAGCGATTTCGTCGTAGTAGAGGGGCGCGAAACCGAAAAAAAAGTTTTCCATCACCAACGGTCGAGCTGAGAATTTTGTCGTGGCAGAAGTGCCTTCTACGACGACCGATGGGAAAAGTCGTTGCGAAAGGAAACATTTCTTGTAGTGATTTCCACTAACAATTCTGAGCAGTTTGAAGTAAAAAATTCCAACAGTTTAATTAAATTCACTAGTAGTTCAACTCACAACTTTGATCAGTTCAATTAAGAATTTCTAGGAGTACCAACTCACAAACTCTGACCAGAGCAGTCGAAGGTACAATTACTAGAAGTTCATCAATGTAAAAAACATGTCCATGTGCTGAAAACATCTTTGCATGTTCCTTCTGTTTCCTTTCGAATACAAGTTTGCTAACCTGCTCTGCAAATCTGTGCAGACTCATCTTCTCCGTGATCATTCCACGCTTTAGGGATGCATTCATGCTTTAAGTATGCTGAAAACCACTCCTCCCTAATTTCCCACAGTTGTAGCATCATTGTCTCATCATGCAAATTGTATTTTTCAAGCATATCTTGCCATGCTTCTTCAAATTCTATCGGCATAATAGGCCAATTGAGAATTCCTGTAAACTCAGCCTTCAACATTGGATATGTCTTGTATATACTAGACAAGTGCTGGTCGAACTTCTTGGTCATATGCCATCGGCATAGTTTGTGCAGGGTGTTAAAGAAAACACGAGGGATTTTCCTGCCATGGATGGGCATTGGTCTGCAAGCATAAATGACATTGTTATAAACAGCAGGAGAAGTAGTTAAGAATACATAGAAGTGCAAGCTAGATTTTCCTGTGGTGCAAGTTGCTTTTTTTAGCAGTGCAAGTACAATTATTAGTAGAAATAAAAACCTACTTGTTAAAATAATGGTGAGCTGCTTCCCATGCATGCACTTCAAGAATGTTCTGAATAGCCAAAAAAATTATTCTTCACTTTCATCTCTAACAAGAGCACATGCAAAAAATAGTCGACTACAAATGGTGGTTAACTCTTGCAAAGACAGCTAGAGGAATTTTGTGTACATTTGTTTTGTAAGTTGTATGAAATGTCATGCAGCCCCCAAAATATTCAAATGATCCTCTACAAATTGCATTGTACCAAAATATGTTCTTTATTCATTTCTCGTCATCATGTTGGAAGTAAAAGAACACTTTATTGTAAGGTTTCATATGTATGAAGTAGGACATAAGTTTATTAATGTCTTCCCTGATATTCTCTTAGGAATTAATCGCCTTCCTGCAATACATTAAGTTGATGCTATCAATGCTGTGTTACAAAAAGTGCATGGGTTACCTAGAAAGCAGAAAAGATAAGAGAGGTCCCTTACATGTTTAGTAAGTCTCATCCATGAAATGTCATGTATTGAGCTCGTCCTACTAATGACTATAGGATCAACATAATTGTACGATGAGGTATATTCTCAAATAGCAAGAACTTCATAAACTCTAGCAGAGAAGGGTCAAAATCTTTATGGGAATGAATAAAATTCATCATGCTTGGGCTTTGGATCATGTGGTGGTTCTGTTCATATTTTAAATTCTCGATGACAAACATGCCGTGCTTCTGCTTTACTCGGATACCAGCATTACAACCACATCTGCTTGTGGTTTTATCTCTCTGTCGATCAATTTCTAGTACTTTCCTCTCATCAGAGCCTTACCGGTTGCAGTATATGTACTTGTCCGTACCATCGGTCTTTCCAATTCTTGTACGAAACCCTGCATGTTAGGCATACCTATTGGAAAATTCTCTTGCATCCTCAAAGTCCTTGAATTCCATTTTCATCATTCATAAGAGATAGTCTAGAAGGTCAGCATGCTACAAAATGATTTCAGGATCAATATGTTATTTTCAGTGTAAGGAGGTAAATAGTTCGAGTTAACAAAAAAATAGCAATAACTAGTAGGTCAAACACGAAAATGCTAGAAAAAGGGCACGTACGTGGGAGTACGCTCCGCGATGCTGCTCGCGCAAGCACGTGGATGATTTTTGTGTGTCCCGTCGATCGGGGGGTGTCTTGTTTTCTCGACACGTGTAGTTCTGGTAGCGCTTCTGTCTGTGTGGGGGGTTAGTTCGGCGGGTTTTTCGTCATGGGACCTCGCCTAGTTTTCTATTTTGTAGACGGTTTTTTCTCTTTGTCGGGTCATATGAACTGCGGTGTGTGTGTTGTACACTTCTTATACGAAGAGTTAGAGGGGCGTGCTCGTAGTACAGGGAGGCAGTGCATAATTGACACTCTAGGAAGTGCTGCAGCGCTATATTTTCTCTTTTTTTGTCCCGTTTTCTCTTTTTCAGTAGTTAGTATCTTCTTGTTTTATTACAATTTGTTTTTTTGGTTTCGATTCACGGGAAATGGAGATTTTATGGGGTGTAATGGGAGGGGTCCTCCTTTGAACACCATTTTTATTATACTTTTAACCAATTTTTTAAGGGGATTGTTTTTAATGGTATTGTGCTTCTAGTAGTAAAGGGAGACAGTGCCCTGTTGAATTCCAGGCAATGTAATGTTGCAGTGCATTAGGCCATATTGGAGAAATAATATATGCGGTGTGCTAGGCCATGCAATAATTATATGAGTTTTTCGAGTGGCGTGCTCATATCATAGAGAGGCAATGCATTATTGATATTGTGCGCAGTGCATAGGGTGCTGTGTTGAACATCTGCGGTGTGCTGGGCCGTGCACAGCTTATATGAGGAGTTCGAGTGTCATGTTCGTAGCATAGGAAGGCAGTGCATTATTGATACTCGGTGCAGTGCATAGGGTGTATTGCTGAACATATGCGGTGTGCTAGGCCGTGCACTTCTTATACGAGGAGTTTGAGTGTCGTGCTCATAGCACAAGGAGGCAGTACATTTTTCACACTTGGAGCACTACATAGTGTGCAGTGTTAAACATCTGCAGTGTGTTGGGTTGTGCACTGCTTATACTAGGAGTTCGAGTGGCGTGCTCTTAGCACAGGGAGGCACTACATTGTTGACACTCTACAAAGTGCATAGGGTGTAGTGATGAACATCTGTGGTGTGCTGGGTCATGCATTACTTATACGAGGAGTTCGAGTGGTGTGCTCGTAGCACAAGGAGGCAGTGTATTATTGATACTCTGCGAAGTACATAGAGTGCAGTGTTGCACATCTGCAGTGTGCTAGGCCATGCACTATTTATACGAGGAGTTTGAGTGGCATGCTCGTAGCACATGGAGGCAGTGCATTATTGATACTCTACGCATTGCACAGGGTGTAGTGCTGAACATCTGCGATGTGCTAGACCGTGCACTATTTATATGAGGAGTTCGAGTGGCGTGCTCGTAGCACATGGAGGCAGTGCATTATTGATATTGTGCGCAGTACATAGGGTGAAGTGCTGAACATATGTGGTGTGCTGGGTTGTGCACTACTTATACACGGAGTTCGAGTGGCATGCTTTTAGCATAGGGAGGCAGTGCATTATTGATACTGTGCGCAGTGCATAGGGTGTAGTGCTGAACATATGTGGTGTGCTGGGTTGTGCACTGCTTATACGAGGAATTCGAGTTGCATGCTCGTAGCACAGGGAGGTAGTGCATTCTTGATACTTGGTGTAGTGAATAGGGTGTAGTGCTGAACATCTACGGTGTGCGGTGTGACACCCCCGGGTCAGGGCTAGGTAAATCCCAGACCTCTGTCTGATATAAGCCTAACCTTGAGCTCGAGGATATCCAGAGAGAGAATCGGTAACACACCAGTGACCCTACGACACAAAAAAATTATGGCAAGCTCAATATTGAGAAGAGAACCAAAATAATTACAAGCAAGGGTCACTGATCACAAACATGAAACAACGAAAGGCAAATTATTCTATGAAGTATAGCAAATTTAACAAATGGCCTAAGAGGCCTGAAGCATAACGATGACGTCCCATTCCATAGATTCCAGGTTGTCAGCGGGGAATCCCAAGCTACTCGTCGATGATGATGTCGTATGGAACTCGTCTTCAGGGGAACACTTACACTGCTACAAAAGTATCAACGAAGCAAGGGTGAGTATAGGGTCTACTCCGCAAGACTTATGGTTGGTAGAGTTTTTTTTTGCATAAAGCCATCTTTGTTTATAAAACAAGACGGAGAAGAAGCTTGTCTAATTAGAGTGTTTTAAAAAGGGGGTAAGAAAGAGACATCTCCAAAGTATTGATCATCATCTTTGACATCCACCAAGTCATCATTATCGAACCTCATCTAGGATTACCCCCTCATACCCATGAGGAAGCATCCTTAAGCACATGTTGAACTGCCAAGATTTATGATTAGGTTATAGTTCTCTATGATCTAAGAATCTGGTCACCAAGTCATCCATCACCGTGGACATGACTTTTTGAAAAGGTTTAACCCTATAGGGGTGTACAACTTTACCCACACGTGCCGACCGACTCTTAGCGTCACTTGACAAACTTCCTTGGTGTGCTGATAGAGGGTGATCGACTGAAACCTTTCCCTTACTTTTGCCTAATCAATGAGTCACCAAAAGGGCACCCGGCTCCGGTAGTTGGCCATACTCCCAGGAGGTCCTCGACTCTGTGTACCGGGATCTAGTTTAGTGTTGTGGACCCTTCACCTGGCCACGTTCTATATGCTTGCACCATTTTCCAAAACCTTTTTCCATGCGGGTGCCAAATAAATCCTCAAACTACGGACCCATGGATCAGACTAGGCAAGAAACCCCTATGTGGTTGTACGCTCATCTTGGTCCATAGGCAAGAACTCAGGTCCTTGGGGTGGCAAGTATGGGACTGGAAAAACCATAACCCACGTGGCCTCCCATACAAGCCTTAGCATGTCTACCTCACATCACATATCATACCATGTTCTCCTGTCCAACTAGGTTCATTCAGAGCTTGGATCCATCAACCAGGTGAATCAGCAGAACAATTAAGCATGACTAAGCACAACAGATAAAGTAGCTCTACCAGCGCTCACAAAGCGAAAACCTAGTTATGCATGCATATAATAGGGATTACTCTATTTATCGAAAAAAGACATTAGAGTCATATGCACATGGCAAGAATTTTAAATGCTTGAAAGCATTGGATCATATCATGTGTGGGGTTTCTCTTGCCTTTTCCTGTTGATACCCAATACAAATCTTCGGATTCATCATCTTGACTTGTTCGTCAATAAGAAGAATATAGCTCTCCAGGTTTCATCTTGGCATTGTTCGTCGATGACCTTTGACGGTGTTAATCTTCATCTTTAGTCTTGGACTCGATCTTGATTCCAATATCGTATTGTACCAGAGAAGAACCAAATATCAGAAAGAAATGAAACAATCAACACATGGCATCGATGCAATGCTCAATCAAGAATGATGATATGACAAGTTGAATTGTATTGAAATTGAAACCCTAAAGCATGCTTGACAATTTAATTGGGGTTCCGAGGGGTATAAACCCTAACTCGAGGAAACTTCGGAATCACCTATGAGGGGTTACTATGTTCTTCTATTTAAGCTTTTCTATAAAGTTATTGAACAATGCATGATTATAGCTTAAGTAGATAGATCTCATTTTTCTGAACATTTTGATATATTATACACATTTTTATGACTTATAGACAATTAGTTATTAAATTTACAAAATTTAAATCATTTTCTATAATAATTTAAATCATTAGAACATTTACTGCATAATGCTGACATCATCACAAGCATCAAATACTTTCCTCACCCAAGCCTGAGCTAGCAAGTGACACTAACTACTGGGCCCGTGCCACGTCAGCTAGCCACGCTGGCAAAGCTTGTGCAGCGCTAACGCAGGCGCCATGTGGGCGCCACGCGGGCTCACCGGAGGCACGTCGGCCAGAAGCGAGGGACAGCGAAGGAGCGCGCGCGGGGCTATGGGACGGCTCGCGTTCGAATCAGGGCACAGTGTTGAACCAACTAGTGGTGGCACCGCTCAGTTTTGGTCACTGGTGCACGGGCGGCAACGACGAGCCAGGGCGACGGCGGCAGGTGGTCCCAGCGACGGTGATACAAAGAGGGCACTGGGAGGTGCGTATGCTCACCGCGAGTGCAGAGGAGGGGTCGGCAAGGCCGGGCGAGGTCGGAGGTCACCAGAATCAACGTTGAGGGCGATGACCATTGATGGAGAAGGAGGTACCGATTGCAGCGTTAGGGACAGCTGCAGCTTGCTCGAGTCGGGTAGAAGAATGAGTCGAGCATGACGGCCCCGTCAGTGTGCTCAGATGGATGAGGGGTGGCCGGAGACGATGGCGATGAATGGTAACCGCACGAGCTAGGGTTCGGTCGCCTCACAGAGAAGGGGTGAGAGAGGCCATGGGAGAGAGATGGAAGAGATAGGGCCGAGGAAGGGCATCGTGGCGCTCTTATCCTCTCTAGGAGATCGACGGATGGCGGCGAGGAAGCGGTGGAGATCGACGACGGCAGTGCTGCCACAGAGATGCTTGGCGTCGTGGTCGAAGATGACGATGGTCAGGGGTCCGAAGGGTTATGGGCCGCATCGGGCTGACTTGGGCCGTGGTTGGTCCGGCTGCCCCCACGCTGAGTGGCATGGAGAGGAAGGAGAGGGAGGTGGCTTGCTGGACTGCAGCTTGTTAGCTCTCCTGGCTAGTTTTTTAGCTAGAAGTGTTTTTTCCATTTCTGTTTGTATTTTCCAATTCAAATCTGTTTTGAGTATTTCAAAAATACCAGAGACTTTTTCTAAAATACGTGAAATAATGTGGGGCCCTTGTAATCCATTTGGGCTCCATTGTTTTGTGATTTCAAAATTGCAAACCATTTTGAATTAATTGCAAGTAGAGGGAAAGATTAGGGTTTAGTGTTTTTAGTTTCTTTGTCTTGCATTTTATTTATATAACACTATATGATACTCATTCTATGCACATACAAAACCTAATTAATATTATTAGAACTAGAGTTGTTACAATTCTATCCCCCTTAAAAGAATCTTGATACGCCAATTTGCATCACCATTCTATATCATAATTTGCCTCTATTCATTGATATATTTCTAATTAAGGGGTGTTACTTATGTGTTTTCATCTATTTTTGCATGTTGGATGATTCTTGGAGGATGGACTGCCGGAGTCAGGATTCTGATGGATAAAGAGGTGTTTTGATGCAATTTCGCGAATATCAGAAAAATTATGGAAAATCATATTTTCCCAGAAGACGAAGGAAGCCAGAAGGGGGGCGGAGATGGGCCATAGGGGGCCCACCCCCTAGGCGCGGGCCACCCCTCGGTCGAGCCTATACGGGGTGTGGCCCACCTGGCGGGCCTCCGGCTCCGACCTCTTGCCTATATATTGTCCTCAAAATCCTAAAACACGGGGAGCGACCATAGAAATATTCCGCCGCCCCTGCGGGGCAGAAAACACCGAGAGAGAAAGAGCTCTCCAGTAGATTGATTTTTGCCAGGGAAATTCCTTCCGGGCGAGGGGAGATCGTCGCCATCAACACTGTCATCAAGCTAGACTTCATCGGGATCATCATCATCATCCACACCATCATCTCCACCAGCACCATCATCACCACTCCATCCCTCTATAACAATTGTGTTGAATACTTGCATAGTTCTTAGGGGAAACTTTCCCGGTGTTGATTACTATTGTAGTTGATGCTTGTGAGTGTAACCATTGGATTAGTGTTTATGTTCATATTGTTATCCATCACCGTATCATCTTTTATCTTGATCCATATGATGCCTTGTGAGTATTTCATTTAGTTCTTGAGGACATGGGAGAAGGCATGTTGTTAGTACTGGATTTGTGTTGAGATATTATTCAATGGTTTAGTATTTAAGTTGTGGTGCTATTCTTCTAGTGGTGTCAGGTGAACATCGACTACATGATACTTCACCATTTATGGGCCTAGGGGAATGCATTGTGTATTTGGCTACTAATTGTGGGGTTGCCAGAGTGACAGAAACCTGAACCCCCATTAGGAAACCATTGCACAAGGGAGCGTAGGATCTCAGAATTTAAGGCTGTGGTTAGCTTTATATCTTAATTGCTTTCCTGTAGTTGCGGATGCTTGTAGGGGGTTTAATCACAAGTATGTATTAGTCCAAGTAAGGTCGGTACATTAGCACAGGTTCACCCACACAACACTTACAACACCAGAGATGACTACTCAGCTATTTGAAGTGAAAGCACTTGACAGAATTCCCATGTGTCCTCGATAACGTTTGGTCCTTATAAGTATTTCCACCGGCTTGTCCTTTGCTAAGAAAGGAATGGGCCACTTGCTGCAATTGTTCGTTGTCTTTATTACTTGCATTTTGTTTCTTTGCTTTATCAGAAAACCCCTAAAAATCCGTTTGCTAAGTATTTACAGAGATTTCCTACTCCTTACCACTAGTCAACACCTTCTGCTCCTCGTTGGGATCGACACTCCTGTTTATCGAAAGTACTATGATACACCCCCTATACTTGTGTGTCATCAAGACTATTTTCTGGCGCTGTTGCCGGGGAGTGAAGCGCTACTTAAGAGTGGAACTGGTAAAGGAAACTTCTACTATGAGTATTGCTTTTTATTTCTGTTTGTTACTTTGTTTCCAATATGGATAACCCACTTGCTTTTCTGTTTGGGAAAACTACTACCACTGTTAGGGTAGTAGATGAACCACCACCAGTTGAGATAGATCCTTTTAAGATACCTACAAGTACTGTTGATCGTGTTATGGATAATTATTATTTAGGGGATGGAACTGTCCACCCTGGTGATCATTTGTTTTTTATCCATGAATTATGCGGGTTGTTTAACTGTGCAGGTATCACAACTGAATAGGTAAAGAAGAAGTTACTCCCTATATCCTTGAAAGGGGGAGATGAAGAATGGTATAAGATGCTGAAGAATGGGCAATCCATGGAATGGGAGGAAATAGTACCTCTCTTTTATTCTAAATTTTATCCTCCCAGTGAGATACATAACGATAGAAATCTGATATATAACTTTTGGCCTCGTGATGGAGAGAGTACAGCTCAAGCTTGGGGGAGATTGAAGTTACTAATTCTTAAATGTCCTATTCATGAACTCCCTAACAATATCATTATCAATAACTTTTATGCTAGGCTTTCTCTTCATGATAAAGATTTACTAGATGCTTCTTGTGCTGGATCATTCACACGTATGAAGTAAGAAGCTAAATGGGATCTCCTTGACAGTATTCAAGAGAACACTAAAGCTTGGAAGAATGACAAAGGGAGAAAGTTAGGTATAAATTATTATTATGAATGCATAAAATCTTTTATGGGAACTGATGACTTCCATGATATTAGCAATGAGTTTGATCTTGACTCCGAAAGTATTGCCAATTGTTATAAGGCCTTTGCCTCTTACCTAGAAATTCCCAAGAAGAAGTGGAATAAGTACCATGCACCTTATAAAGATGTTGTTAGTCATGTTCCTGTTAGAAGAACCGATGTTTGTACTACTAATCATATTGTCCTTGAACCTTATGTTGAGATCCCAGTTAAGGTAAAGGAGTATTCTATGATGATTAGTGCGAATAACAAAGGTACAAAGAAAAATATGGAACCGAATGAGCGAATGAATACTGAAACTATGGTAGCAATTGTGAAAGATCTTGTCACTAGAAATATAGAGGATGAGAACATTGTCTTCTGTGAAGAAGCTTCTAATATTATTTCTCATCCTAGTAAAGCTAGAAAAGCTAGTGTCCCTGTGCTTTCTGTTAGAATTGGTGATCATTGCTACTATGGTTTATGTGATATTGGTGCTAGTTCTAGTGCTATTCCTTATGAGATTTACAGAAAAATTATGCATGAAATTGGTCCTTTTGAGCTTGAGGACATTGATGTGGTTATTCACCTTGCTAATAAGGAAACCATTTGCCCTATTGGTATTGTAAGAGATGTGGAAGTCCTCTGTGGTAAGATTAAGTATCCTGCTGATTTTCTAGTGCTTAATTCGGCAGCTAGTAAAACTTGTCCTATCATTTTTGGTAGACCTTTCTTGAACACTTGTGGAGCTATTATAGATTGTAAGAAAAAAGTTTTAACTAAGTTTGATGGAGATTCTTCTGAGTTTAAATTTTCCAAATTTTCTAAAGCTCCTTGTGAAAACATCTTGCCTAATAAAGATTTCAGGATGGAACAACTTGCTTCTATTGATTCGTTTTATGACATTGGACCTATTTTTGGTGACTGTAAGTATGCTCATTCTGATGATAAAATTGTTGACAGTGACAGTTATATTGTCAATTTTATTCAAAGTGCTACTAAACGTTATTATGAGAGACGGAAACATGGTTTTATGCATCTCAATAATGTTAAGTTTCCCTGTTTTATGTTGAAAGATTTGAAGTTGCATTTGTTTTGTCTTCATATGCTAGTGGCTTCTTGTTTCAACAATTTGTTTTCTCATGATACCCCCATGCATAGGAAGTGGGATAAACTCAAATGTGTTGGTTATTTTCTTCTTGATTCTCTCTTTCACTTCTCCTATGTGAGCATCTTTGAAACTATCAAGCCTAACTTAAAGGCATTAAAGAAAAGTACTTCTTGGAAGATAACCCGATAGTTTTGTTGAGTCTTGGAAGTTATTACCTCAGTAATAACCGCTTCTTATCATTTTTGTTTTGGTTTTTGTGTCAAGTTCAACTACTTTTGATAAGTAGAGGAGTTGTGAGAAGTGGTTGTCCTGGGACAGATTTTTGTGTTGCATTGTAAAAAATCGTGAACGAGCTCAGTACTTCGGATGGAGATGTATTTTTCTGTGCTTGTTCTCCAAGTTGTTACCCAAATTTCATTAGTTTTGCATTTTTTATTTGAGCAAAAGAAGGTTTTCAAAAAAATCAATCTTTACCTGCTGGTCTGTTTTGACAGATTTCTGCCATCATTTGCATTTGCCTCTTATATTGATTCCCTTCTAGATTCTTTTGGGTTTTTGGAAAGGAGTTGCTACAGTAGCTTTTGTTTTGATGGATTTCAGTTGAAGTGTGAACCTAAAGGTTTATTGTTTTTTCTTACACTAATGTTGCCATTGAGGTTTGTGTAATGCCATGTGAGAAAATGAATTTCTAGGAGAAGGAGAAAAGGAATCTGCAGAGTTCGTCTTTGAATAGGTAAAAGAGGTGAAAACAGAAGGTTCATGAAAACTCGATATTTTTATAATTTTGATGTCTTATTACATACGGAAGGTTTACGAAACGAAATAGAGGAGGAAACGGAGGCCAGAATGGCCACACCCACCCTAGGCGCGGGCCCCAGTTGGCCGCGCCTAGAGGGGGTGTGAGCCCCCTGAGCTCCGTATCCGCCTTGTTTTTGCACCGGTACCTTCCTTATGCTTTGAAACTTCGTAATATATAACCCCCTCGGATCTCCCGAGGTTCGTGTATCGTGTTCTTGTCGTGTTTTTGTTTCGATCTGTTTCTGTTGGGAAATCTTCTCAAGTTTAGATCACCATGGTCTCCGCCACTGACAAAGGCAAGAAGCCCGAAGAGAATGATCCTCAAAACCACAAGGAGGAGGAGATCTTGGTTGGGGATGAAGAAGACATGGAGGACGAGCATCCGAACACCCGTGCTACCGTCGCAAGCATTGGAGTGGTGGCAAATCCTACCAAGCTTAGGAGGAAAGCACGGATGTCTATTGGAGGGAAACCTCCACGTCTTGTCTTTGTTCCACGGTCACCTCCTCCACGTACCAAGAATCCCTTCTTAACTCTCAGACATGAGAAACAATACCAACAGGTGCCCAAAGGGAACTAGACCTCGGTCTGGGATCTGCCTCGCTCTAACGTTGCAGGGAAGGAACACACTAAGAAGGAAGAGTGGGGAAAGAATAGCAAGGACTGGTACTCTCGGTCTGATATGATCATGAACCGCGTTGAGCAAAATTTGGAGTTGATTTGTACGTTGAAGTTGGAGATTGAGGATTTGAGGAAACTGATTGAGGATCTTATCAAGAGAACACCACCACCACCGAAGGATTAAGTCGTCATCAGGTTTTGCATCCCCTTGGCTTGTTCCAAGCTTGGGGGAGTGCCACGGTATCACATCATTATCTTTTATCTTTTACCTTTTTAGTGGATTCATATCTTTGGTAGAGAAGTTATCTTATAGTTTGGTTTGCATTGTGGAAGTATCTCTCCTTTAGTTGATTATCTATGTATCCTTTGGTGTGAGTGCCTTTATGGAGTATTAATGAGAAGTTTCATCTTTTACTTTTTGCACTTCTTATTTCAGTTTGCAATCTCTATTATATGATTGATCTTGGTATCACTTTGGGATCATCAAGTAGATCTAAATTGGTTTTCGCAAACCGAGCTCTGGTCATTCGTTCCGACTTTTCAAGGTTTGAAAGGAAAAGAGAAAAAGCTTACAGGTATTTTGTATCATTTATTTTCTTTCTTGATTGGCTCATAAGCTTAGTATTCTTTATTTAAGATATTTTTTGTCTTCAAGAAATATTGCATATTTGGCTTTATCACTTGTAGGTTTGCGTGTTTCCTTCAACTCTTTTGCTTGATAACCAGCCTTGCTAGCCAAAAAACTTGTTTTGAGAAGGCATACTTCTCATGCATCCAGCCCCTTTGAACTAAACATGTGCCATTTGTGTCCACCATATCTACCTATTAGCATTATTGCTATTCCAAGCAAATTCTCAATCTTCATCTATCTTTCGAATTAAAAATCATTTTGTTATGTGAAAACTAGTTAGTAAAGCTCTCACGAACTTGATGGCACACCTTATGTAACACCCTTGCCTGATAAGGCTGAGTTCATGTGTATAGTGCCAATCCCTAGATCGGTTCACTGGCACACACAGTACAAAATGATAGAAAATATAATTGTGCATCATAATAACAACGAATAGATCTAGAATTTTCATTATATTACAGCGGAAAGCAATACAAGGTAGATCTCCATCTTTCAAATGTGCCACAGGCAAAAAATTGTTAGTGGATTCTCGCGACCTATGAACGATCACTCAGATACGATATAACCTTCAACATTAAACATAGCAGCCCCGAGTGGTCAATACATGGAATGTACGGCAAGTAGGCTAAAGTGGTTAACAACAGATCTATCAACTAATGCTTATTTGGCTAAGTTTAGTTTAGGATCATTTGCATAAAGCAACAATTTTATCCTAACATTTGTAACAAAGTAATTTTTCAACACGATAAATAGGACACTCTGGTTCACTCCCAAGTGCTCCTACCCAATTAAGTTCACCCAACAAGTTTTAAGCAATTAAGAAATTGGGATGAGTGGGAAATATGGCATAGCATTAGTATCAGGTCGCTCAAATTGTCTATAACCGGGGACACGGCTAAGCACTTAGTTTTACACCCTGCAAGGGTTTGTACACTTTACCCATGTGACCTGGCCAAACCATTACAAGAGCAAATAACAAGAGTAGTAGGAATGGTGATCAATCCATCATGCACCCAAATCATTACCCTGTATGAGGATAGGTGAATCACGTTTTTCTATCACTCGGGCATCCTCACTTTCCTTGAAGAAGGTTTCCATGGGCACGAACTAATGCTCGATGTAGACTCCCATGTATTCAATCAACAAAGCTACTACTAAAACTAAACTATTGATACTTCAGTTTCCGGTTGCATAACCTACTACATTACATATTGCAACACTTCGTACTTCCACATCCTTTTGTTGCATTAGATGAACTATTCTCCTTTGTCGATGCATTATGTTGTAAAACTTTCCACTTAATCCTTCTCCGTGTATTCAACACATCATTATAGCTCCATGGGATTGAGATAGGGAAGAATTGATTGTAGGGAAAATAAACTACTAAGGAAGTAATCCTACCCATAACTATATGAAGCAATCAATGTCACAAAAAAGCCAACAATCATAAGCAATTAACACACAAGCAAACACTTGCATAATAACATCACAAGGGTCTAAATTTAACAGTATATAACCATAAAATAGTTTGAAAACATTGGGAACAATATTAGAGTAAAATAGAGCAACATATAAGTAATAAACTAAATCTGTCAAAATAGTACAACAGGTTTTACGAATTTTTCTGACCGACTTAAACTCATCAGGAATTTTAACCAATTTATGTGCATGTACTACAGGTAATTACGCTCCAGATCCTATTTTCTTAGATTTTTAGGGGTTAGAAATAAAATATGTAAAATCGTGCAGTACAACTGGTCACGCAGAAAACTGTAGCAGTAATCTCACGAATTTCAATCAAATTACACCATTAAAATGATTTTAAAACCTCACACAAATTCAAGAATATTAGAGTTAAAAAAAAACAGATCCTAAACAAGGCATCACACAATATGGTTCAGTAAAAACAAGCAAGCAACCTATATTCTCATACCGCATCAGTTGGTAAGATCAATATGCTATCACGATAGCGATCATCTCTTAAAGAGATAAAATGTGGTGGTCTAGGCCTAACCAAACTTGGTGAGGTAGTCATTTATCATCTTATTTGTTCTTTTACTTAGCTAACTCTCATATAGATACCAAAGGACAACTACAAATGTTTGAATAGGGAGAGGTTCTAGAAAAGATAGACAAGGAATATAAGAACTCTAATAAGTAGAAAATATGATTGTTCTCCTAATAGAGGTCTCCTATTGCTAATCTATTTTTAAAGTCACGATCCTACAGTCAACACACAGCTATTTGTAACACCCTCCCCTAATAAGGCTGAGTTCATGTGTATATTACTAATCTCTAGATCGGTTCACTGGGACACACAGTACAAAATGATAGCAAATATAACTGTGCATCATAATTACAATGAATATGATCCAGAATTTACATTATATTACAGAGGAAAGCTATATAAGGTAGATCTTCATCCTTTAAATGTGCCACAAGCGAACAATTTTTGATTGGAGTCTCGCGACCTATGAATGACCACTCAGATACGATATAACCTGCAACATAAAACGTATCAGACCCGAGGGGTCAATACATGGCATGTATGGTAAATAGGCTAAAGTGGTTAACAACAGATCTATCAACTACATGCTTATTTGGCTAAGTGGAGTTTAGACTCATTTGCATAAAGCAACAGCTTTATCCTAACATTTGTAACAAAGTACTTTTCCAATACAATAAATATGACACTCTGGTTCACTCCCAGGTGCTCCTACCCAATTAAGTTCACCCAACAAGTTTTAAGCAATTAAGAAATTGGGATGAGTGAGAAATATGTCATAGCATCAGTATCAGGTCGCTCAAATTGTCCATATCCGGGGACACGGCTAAGCACTTAGTTTTACACCCTGCAGGGGTTTGTACACTTTACCCATGTGACCTGGCCAACCTAGCTCAGACCACCACACTCATATTGTTTGATGATAGGGATAAGTCTAAAACGAGACCATTCGGGAAGAGCTTCCCAAACCAATCCACGCACCATACCAACCTAAACTATTCTACATCTCTGGCTATGTAGGATTCGAGTCGCCACAACCTACTAAGTCCATCCAAACGCCCATTTCATTATTGGCACATGGTTGTACACGTAAGCTACCAAATAAAGAAGCGAATCCTTTCTCAATACCCTGGGCGGTATTCCCCACAATAAATCCACACTACATGAACCAATCAATGCCATTTCACCCAGGTGGTTCATTAAAATCATGTTTCTTTGTCATTTAGCAAAACATAATCCTTTCAAACATATAACTTTTCATGGTGTGATTCCCTTCCTCGTATAAATAGAATAGCTAAGCAATCTACCAATACGATGGCTCATAAACAAGGATAACTAGGTAATAATGTGGGACATAGCATAGCATATACATATCAATTCCTATACATGCAGTTCTACAAAGCAACTAATATGCATAGGAAACCAGTAGGACATTTATGACCAAGATAGCACCACTTGCCTTTGATGTAGATGTAGTCGATTAGATAATCCTCACAATCCTCATAGATATAATGGTTGCACTTGGCATAACAACAATACTTGCAATCATAGTAGTCACAATCACAATAGTTGCACTCCTCGCAATCTAACATTTGAAACAAACACAATAAACACATCATTCAAAACACTGCAACAATGCACATTACAATAAAAGAATGATGAGCAAATGCATGTATGACGATTTAATAAGTCACAATTGTTGCATTTAGTGTTCTAAACATTATTAGATTACATGATGTATCTGGAAAGTCATTTAATGCATTAAAGCATTTATTTTTAAAGCTATATGGATTTAATATGGTTTATCTGACTTTAATTCAACTACTAATGTTTCTGTCATATTACATTATGAACTAATTGCTACTAGATAGGTAATGCAATTTATAACCAGTAGCGATTTGAATCACCTAAAAAGGAGTTATAGATCTTTTATTATGATTAAAATACTATTGCAATGGGTTTAAAGCTTTCTGCATAGATATTATAAATACAAATAATTTGGCACGCACTTTCTCTGGATAGATATTATAAATACAAAACATTACCAATTGGTTTTACTAATTTTGGAGTTCTAATTAATTTTCTGGGATTTAAATACTAGTTAGAAGGGTTTAAATAATTTAAATTATTCCCTTCGACAAAAATTATATATAATGCTATATTAATGTTCTACATGAACCAGGGATTCCATAGACATATTATTTGCATTTTTATGATCTATAAATAATTTACTATAATTTATTTAATCCAATTTATCCATTAAATCATTTAAATAACTACAGAAAATCTGTACTGTAAAAGTTGGATATAAAGGCATGTTAATGTTCTTCACAATTTTCTGAATCCAACGATATATTATTTGCAATTTTTGGACTTACAAATATTTTTATATGCATTTTACAAGTTTGCATGTTTTCTGCCGATTTAAATAAAAACAAATCAATTTGCTGACTGGACCTGCTGACTGGGCGACACATAGCAGGCAGTTATTGGCTGATACCCCTTCGATCTATTGAACTAATCTGAGCCACAGATGGCGGATCCGACGGTGCCGGTAGTCCTAGGCGTCAACGGCGATGGTGGTGGTCAACTTTGACGCGGATGGCAGCCGGCGGTGGAGGCTCAGGCGTGGGCGACGATGGTGCTCCGACGGGTTCCCGGGAAGCTGGAGTGGACAACGAGGGGAAGCACGGAACGGTGACGCCTATGGTGAGGACAGCATCCTCGTTTTCTTCCTCTGGCGATAGATCGGTGCGACTGGAGGCGTACGGGTGGTGATGAACTCCGGCGGGCTATCCTGGGCGCCCTGCTGCAACATAGAAGGGGAAAAGGGGTGAGGTGGTTTGGAACTGCACGGGGAAGAGTTCTACACAGAGTAGATGGACTGGGGGAGGCGGATTACAAGGAACCTCGAGCTTCTGAAGCTCCTGCTGATGGTGATGGCGGCGGTGAGATCGGAAGTTTCCGAGGGCGACGCTAGGGTATCAGAAAACAGAAAAAGTAGATGGGCACGCGATGCAGGGAGATTTATACGCAGGTTTGTGTGAAGGAGGGTCAAATCGTGATCAGAATCGGCAGAAAATATCGGAGATTTGGGCTCCATTCGGGAGTTCTTCCCGTGCGTGTTTTGATCCGGAGGAAGGAGATGCAGGGTGGGCCCTAGCTGTCAGCCAAAAAAAGGAGAGGAACGGTTGGGATCTGCCGTGGTTGCGTGTTGGGCTGCTTGTGCTCTGAGCCGGCCCGTTGCTCTGCTGTTGCTCGGGCGGTAGAGGGTCAAGATGCCTGGCTGGTTGGCTTGGGCCTGGTGGATCGGCCGGGTAGGGTTTAGGTTTTTTTTTCTATTTCTTTTTCTGTATTTCCTTTGTAGATTTAGTTGTAGGTACCCAATTTAGGTCAAATAAATTTCAAGAAATTTGTAATTTGACAAGGTTTATTTTAGGATAATAATTAACCTATTTTTCATATATTTCAAATACTTCAACTATTAAAAGTTGAGTTTGGTTTATAGGACTTTTACTTTATTGCGCTTATTCCTTTTATTTTTATATAATTCACATCTTTTGATTTTGATCTCCAAAATCATTCAAACCACTTCCTATTGTTTTATAAAAATGTACTCTATAAATAATTCTTGAATATATTTTATCAATTTTAGTATGGACAAACCATAGCTATTTGGTTCCACTTAGAATGGGAAAAATCCCATTTAGGGTGTTGGATAATCCCTTTTGGATGATAGAATTCTTTCTTAGGGTTTAAGTGCAATTGTGCTTATGCATGCAACATGATTTTGAATTTTTGAAATCTTACACACCAATTCTACAATCCAAAAACAACCCATGCCCTTTTGCCTATATGGCTACTTAGGTCATAACAAAAGTATATGCGGTTTTTAATTCAAGGTTGAGAGGGTTTTCAGTTCAAAAAGTTTCTTTTCTTTGAGAATTTTTAACAAAATCAAACAATTAATCAAGCTTATTTTATTTATTTCACATTCCAAAATTAGGAGAATTTTGGGATGTGACACCTTATTTTCTTGCCCCTAATAAACTTGAACCATTGTGTCATCAAGGTTGTATATTCTTGCATCTATACATTAGGATTAGTAGAACCGTGTTGTCACGGGGAACGTTTTCAACACTTATGAATACATATCTACTTGATATCATGCTCTTTTGTTTGCGGATGTCGTCGATGTGAAATAGAAGGGGAGCTTGTAAGTTCATGGAGTTATGTATGTGTGTTATATAAACGCTTGGGCCACTAGCTTAAGCGATGTCTAATCATGGTGGAAACTTGCAGCATAACCATAGTGAGTAATCTGTGAAGCATCCTCAATAAAAACCTATGCAAATAGAAAATAAAAAGATCACTGAGATGCTCACTGTCTGCTTGCCTTATGATTTTGATTATGGGATAGCTCCTGTATCATGTGCAAGGGGTACCTCGTTGGCGGTTCTTTATGATACACATGTACTTACAATGACAAGAATTTACCGGTAACTAAAGTTGAGTAGCATGAGGAGCGGCCCTCGTACTCAAGGGATATGAGATTGCCAGCTTATATTTCATCAAGCATATACTCCATCTTTGTTCACTTTTACCATTAATCACCTCAAGATGTTGATGATAGGGGAAATGAGGGATCAAAGCTAGTAAGTACCATAATCTTTTGGAAGCTCTTTATGAACTTGAAATCCCTGTTTCCCTCTATGTAGGGCCTTTCTCCTATTTCTAAGTTGAGTCAGTAAACCTACTTCCTCTCTATCTCCAGCAAGCATTTGAGTTGTTGTGTTTCAAGCATTCATATGATGATTTATTCAATCATGTTCTTTTTCTTCCTTGTTTTCACGAGAATCTTATCTACTGAGTATTTCTTTGAAAGCCATCATTGTGAAAAACCTTTTATGTTTGAGCAAAGAGTACTCTTGTTGTGAAAAGCTTCATTTGTGAAACTATTTCCTAGTTGTTCTCTAATCAAGAACAAAGTTTGCCAATTCCAATTATGATTTATCTTTATGCATCTCTATTGTGATTCCTATACTTGTTCCAAGCTATGTTATATAATGGTGAGTTTCTTTCTTTTATGAGTTGTGTAATGGTAAGTGTGATGCTTCTTGTTCGTATTCTTTTATCGACACTTCACTCCATAAACCTGTGGACATGTTTACTGAGCTCAGTTTTCGCTTGGGGACAAGCGAAGGTCTAAGCTTGGGGGGAGTTCATACGTCCAATTTGCATCACCATTCAATATCATAATTTGCCTCTATTAATTGATATATTTCTTATTAAGGGGTGTTACTTATGTCTTTTCATTTGTTTTTGCATGTTGGATGATTCTTGGAGGATGGACTGCCGGAATCAGGATTCTGATGGATAAAGAGGTGTTTTGATGCAATTTCGCGAAGATCAGCAATATACCAGAAAAATTATGGAATATCATATTTTCGCCGAAGACGAAGGAAGCCAGAAGGAGAGGCGGAGATGGGCCATCGGGGGCCCACACACCCCCAGGCGCGGGCCACCCCTGCCAAGCCTATAGGGTTTGTGGCCCACCTGGCCGGCCTCCGGCTCCGACCTCTTGCCTATATCTTGTCCTCGAAACCCTAAAACACGGGGAGCGACCATAGAAATATTCCGCCGCCCCTGCGGGGCAGAAAACACCGAGAGAGAAAGAGCTCTCCGGTAGATTGATTTTTGCCAGGGAAATTCCTTCCGGGGGAGGGGAGATCGTCGCCATCAACACTGTCATCAAGCTAGACTTCATCGGGATCATCATCATCATCATCCACACCATCATCTCCACCAGCACCATCATCACCACTCCATCCATCTATAAGAATTCTGTTGAATACTTGCATAGTTCTTAGGGGAAACTTTCCCGGTGTTGATTACTATTGTAGTTGATGCTTGTGAGTGGAACCATTGGATTATTATTTATGTTCAGATTGTTATCCATCTCCATACCATCTTTGATCTTGATCCATATGATGTCTTGTGAGTAGTTCGTTTAGTTCTTGAAGTCATGGCAGAAGTCATGTTGTTAGTAGTGGATGTGTGTTGAGATATTATTCAATGGTTTAGTATTTAAGTTTTGGTGCTATTCTTCTAGTGGTGTCATGTGAACGTCGACTACATGATACTTCACCATTTATGGGCCTAGGGGAATGCATTGTGTATTTGGCCACTAATTGTGGGGTTGCCGGAGTGACAAAAACTTGAACCCACGTTAGGACACCATTGCACAAGGGAGCGTAGGATCTCAAAGTTTAAGGTTGTGGTTAGGTTTATATCTTAATTTCTTTCCTATAGTTGCGGATGCTTGCAGGGGCTTAATCACAAGTATGTATTAGTCCAAGTAAGGTCAGTACATTAGCACAGGTTCACCCACACAACACTTACAACACTAGAGAAGACTACTCAGCTATTTGAAGAGAATGCACTTGACAGAATTCTCATGTGTCCTCGAGAACGTTTGGTGCTTATAAGTATTTCCACCGGTTTGTCCTTTGCATAGAATTGATTGGGCCACTTGCTGCAATTGTTAGTTGTCTTTATTACTTGCAATTTGTTTCTTTGCTTTATTAGAAAACCCCAAAAAATCTGTTTGCTAAGTATTTATAGAGATTTGCTGCTCCTTACCAATAGTCAACACCTTCTGCTCCTCGTTGGGATCGACACTCCTATTTATCAGAAGTACTACGATACACCCCCTATACTTGTGGGTCATCAAGAATATTTTCTGGCAGAAAGACAGAGAGAGCATGATAGAAAGGAATCTCTGAGTTGAACAAGAGCAAAAGGAAAACAAGGAATTCACAACACACACAACTCTAGAGAACTCAATACTAGGTGAACTGGCTGAAAAACAACATGCCCAAAAGGCACCTAAGCTTTGAAATACTAGAATAGATATCAAAGCTTTTCAAATTCAACAAAATATAAGATGACCCAAAATTATAGGGAAACTAGATAAGAAGAAAAACAAGCAAACTAGAATTTTCACAAATAATTTTCAGCTTTCAATTAGTTTTTGAAGATCTAGACTCAACATTGACCAGTAGCAAGGTTTTCCTACGGTCGGTACTGCTCTGATACCATAACCTGTGAAACCCCCAGGATCAGAGCTAGGAAAATCCCAGACCTCCGTCTGATATAAGCCTAACCTTGAGCTCGAGGATATCCATAGAGAGAATCGGTAACACAATAGTGACCCTACGACACAAAAATATTACAGCAAGCTCTTAATTGAGCAGAGAACCAAAATAATTACAACGAAAGGCAAATTATTCTACTAAGTATAGGAAACTTAACAAGTGGCCTAAGAGGCATGAAGCATAATGATGACATCGCATTCCATAGATTCGAGGCTGCCGGCTGGGAACCCCAAGCTACTCGTCGATTTTGATGCCGTACGGAACTCGTCTTCATGGGAACAATTACTATGCTACAAAAGTATCAATGAAGCAAGGGTGAGTACAGGGTGTACTCCGCAAGACTTATGGCTGGTGGTGTTGTTTTGCATAAATCCATCTTTGTTTATAAAATATGAGGGAGAAGAAACTCGTCTAATCATAGTGTTTTTAAAAGGGGTAATAAAGAGACATCTCCAAACTATTGATCATCATCTTTGACATCCACCAAGTCATCATAATCGAACCTAATCTAGGATCACCAACTCGTACCCATGAGGAAGCATCCTTAAGCACACGTTGAACTGCCAAGTTTTATGATTAGGTTATAGTTTTCTATGATCCTAGAATGTGGTCACCAAGTCATCCATAACCGTGGACATAGCTTTTCGAAAAGATTTAACCCTACAGGGGTGTACAACTTTACCCACACGTGCTGACCGACTCTTAGCATCACTTGACACACTTCCTTGGTATGCTGACAGAGGGTGATCGACCAAAACGTTTCCCTTCCTTTTGCCTCATCCATGAGTCACCAGAAGGGCTCCCGACTACGGTAGTTGGCCATACTCCCAGGTGGTCCTCGACTATGTGTACCGGGATCTAGTTCACTGACATGCACCCTTCACCCGGCCACGTCCTATATGCTTGCACCATTTTCCAAAACCTTTTTCCATGTGGGTGCCGAATAAATCCTCAAACTACTGACTCATGGATCAGACTAGGCAAGTTGGGGTCAAGGGGGTCCCCATAAACCCTGTGTGGTTGTACGCTCATCTTGGTCCATAGGCAAGAACTCGGGTCCTAGGGGTGGCAAGTATGGGACTGGAAAAACCACAACCCACGTGGCCTCAGATACAAGCCTTAGCATGTTTATCTCACATCACTTATCATACCACGTTCTCCTGTCCAACTAGGTTCATTCGGAGCTCGGATCCATCAACCAGGTGAATCAGCAGAACAACTAAGCATTACTAAGCATAACAGATAAAGTATCTCTAGCAATGCTCTCAAATCCAAACACTAGTTATGCTAGGAGAAGTGGATATGGGATTATAGGTTCAAAGGGAACATGCATCAGATAGGGATTACTCTATCTATCGATAAAATACTTTAGAATCGTATGCACATGGCAAGAATTTTGAATGCTTGAAAGCATAGGATCATATCATGTATGGTGTTTTGCTTGCCTTTTCCTGTTGATACCTAATACAGATCTTCGGATTCATCAGCTTGACTTGTTTGTCAATAACAAGAATATAGCTCTCCAAGGTTCATCTTCTTGGCATTGTTCGCCGATGATCTTCGATGGTGTTAATCTCGATCTTTAGTCTTGGACTCGATCTCGATTCCGATATCGTATTCTACTGGAGAAGAACCAAATACCGGAAAGAAAGGAAACAATCAACACATGGCATCGATGCAATGATCAATCAATAATGATGATATGAAAAGTTTAATTGTATTGAAATTGAAACCCTAAGGCATGCTCATCAATTAATCGGGGTTCTGAGGGGTATAAACCCTAACTCGGTGTAACACCCTAGTTTTATCTAATTACTATTTAGGGTTGATTGTGCATTCATGACCATCATATCTTAAAATGTGCATTAAAGAAAATAAAGTAGATCCCTAAAACCCTAGTTTCCTCTCTCTCTTTGAAAGCAATTCAAAATGGTTTTGATATTTTGAAAACCTAAAAAAAAATGGAGCCCAAATGGTTTACAAGGGCCCCTGAGTATTTTATATATTTTATAAAAGTCTTTGGTATTTTGAAAGTATATAAAACATATTTGAAAATGAAATACAAATAGAAAAACACAAAACATAAGAAGAAAAGGTTTTCCTAAAGAAAAACAGAACCAGCTAACCCTATTAGGCCCAGCCCAGCTTAGCCCACCTCCCTCTTATATCTTCCTGCTGCCCACGTGCGCCATCAGCCGGCCCAGCCATGGCCCAAGCGCTGCCCAGTACTGTTTCGATCCCCTCCGTCGTCTTCCTTAAGCGCGTGAAGCAGCTGCCTGGTGATGCCGACATCATCGATATGCGCCGCTCCCTCGCCACCGTTCATCGTGCTTGGAGGAGAGGATAAGGAGGAGCCTCGCACACGTCTCTCCCTCCCCTGGTCTTATCCCATCCTCTCTCGCTCTGCCCCTCTCACCCCTGTGAGTTCGACGAATCCTAGCTTTGGCCACCGCATTGCCCCGCCGTCCCTGACCTCCCCGGCCTCTTCTAACACCGCCCCGAGATCCTCCGTGATGCCACCTTCCTTGTTTCCGAGCGAATCGAGCCCAGGAGCCCCCAGATGCCCGTGTCGGTCATTTCTTCCCCGACCCCGACGTGCTTCGTCGCTCGTCTCCCCGTTGCTGCGGCCCTCACCTTGCCACGCTACCTCCAGCAACCTCACCAGGGGTCAGCTCGTGACCGTCCTGGACCTCTTCTCCTTCACCCTCTTGCTCTGTATCGGGTTTTCGTCGTACGCCGCCGTGCTCCGCCTCCTCTGCTCGCCGTAGCCGTGTCACCGATGACCAAATAGGAGGGGCGCTGCTAGCTTCTTGTCCTCCTTGCTCTGCTGCATCGAATCCACATGCCCGCGCGCCTCAGATCGCCCTCTACCACCGTCGCCTACCACCATCTGTGGCTCACCGCCGCCCCTGCGTCATGCCAACGACAGCATGACGTCAGCAACACATAGTCAGTGTAGTCAAACCCGAGGTGGGTTCCATCCTGCCCACGTGGAATCTGAGGTGGCAAGGCCCCACCTATCAGCCACAAAGGCTACGTCCAATAGCGGTGCAAAAAGGTTAAACGTCTTCGCTGATGTCTCAGTGACGCAATAAATCAATTTAAACTGGTTTAATGTTTTCAGAATTTTATATAAACTTTTAAATTCAATAACTTTTGATTTATAAGTCAGAAAAATACAAATAATATATCAAAATGTTTAGAAAAATGAGATATAGCTATTTAAGCTATAATCATGAATTTTTAAACAACTTAAATGGCAATAATAATTAGAAGAACATAGTAAGCCCTCATAGGTGATTCTGGAGTTTCTCCGAGATAGGGTTGTACCCCTCGGAACCCCGATTAAACTGCGGAGCATGTTTTAGGGTCAAATTTCAAAACTATTAATCTTGTCATATCATAATCCTTGCTTTAGAATTGCATTGATGCCATGTGTTGATTGTTTTCCTTTATTTCTGGTGTTTGGTTTTTCCTGGTAGAATACAATATCGAGATCTAGATTGAAGTCAAAGATCAAGACCGTCAAAGCTCGAAGACCAATACTTGACCAACTATAAACAAGTCAAGCACCAGATGTCCGAATCTCTGCTTTCTGGTTATCAACAGGGAAAGTAGCCCCACCATGATACAATCCTATGTTACGAAAGTATTTCAGTTCTTGCCATGATGCATACTATTCTACTATGGTATTTTATCGATAGATAGAATATCCTATCTGTTGTATTACTCCTTTGAGCTTATATTACCTGATACATTGCTTCTAGAATAACTAGGTTTGGCTTGTGTGCACTGCTAAAGTTTATATATGTGTCTCGCTTAGCCATGCATAGCTATCAGTGCTGGTTCATCCATATGATGTATCATATGCAGAGAATCTAGTATGATAGGAGAACGTGATGAGATGAGGTCAGTGGTAAAGTTAAACATGCTAAGGCTTATATGGGAGGCCACGGTGGGATGTGGTTTTTCTAGTCCCATGATCGCCAGAACTAGGACCCAAGTTCTTACCTCTTGAACCAAGACGAGTGTACAACTACACAGGGCCTAGAAAACCCCACGAGTAACTAACTTGCCAAGTATATTCCATGAGTCACATAGTTCAGGCATTCCATTCGACATATGAATTGAAAATGTTTTGAAATATTTGGCGGGTGAAGGTGCATCATAACAGGTAGGTAAGCATGGTCGGGGTTGCTTGGGGTCGATAGAGCCTCTGGTAAACCAACCTTGCCTCACATCTCTGGGGACCGACTTCGGGATTTGACTCGTTATGGTGGAATCATCCTTAGGGCATGACTCATGGTCTCAGCGAAAGCAAGGTAATGGTCGTGTCTAACCACCCTCTACCGGCCTTCCAAGGAACAGGGCTAATAGGTTGGCATTAAGAGAAGGTTAGTACGTGTGGGTAAATTTGTACACCCCTGCGGGGTAATAATCTTTTCGAGAACTCCTGTCGGCGGTTATGGATGACTTGGGAACGGACGTGATGATCATACAGAACCTAAACCTAATCGTAAAACTTGGCAGATCAATGTGTGCTTAAGGATGCTTCCTCATGGGTATGAGGGGGCGATCCTAGTTCAGGAGATGGTGATGATTTGGTGGACATCAAAGATGGTGATCAATTCTTTGGAGATGTCGCTCTCTTGTCCCCTTTTAAAATATTCTGAATAGATGAGCTTCTTCTCTCTCTTGTTTTACAAACAAAGATGGATTTATGCAAAACAACTCCACCAACCATAAGTCTTGCAGAGTGCACCCTGTACTCACCCTTGCTTTGTTGATACTTTTGGTAGAGTAAGTGTTCCCTGGTGATCAGTTTGGTACTACATCGACACCGACGAGTAGCTTGGGTTTCCCGGCCGATAACCTAGAATCTATGGGCTCGGACGTCATTGTTATGCTTCAGGCCTCTTAGGCCATTTGTTAAGTTCGCTATACTTAATAGCATAATTTTCCTTCCGTTGTTTGATATTTGTGGTTAGTGACCTCTGCTTGTAATATTTTGGTTCTTTGCTCAGTTATGAGCTTGTTGTAATAAATTTTGTGTCATAGGGTCACTGTTGTGTTACTGGTTCTCCACTGGATATCCTCAAGCTCATGGTTAAGCTTATGTCAGATGGAGGTCTGGGATTTTTTTAGCCCTGATCCCGGGGGTGTCACAGGTTTTGGTATCTGAGCAATATCGACCATAGGAAAACCTTGCTATTGGTCGATGTTGATTCTAGTGCTTGAGAAAACAATTTTAAAGATGAAAAGTATATGCAAAAACTCTAGTATGCTTCTTTTACTTCTTATCCAGTTTCGTTCTAAATCTGGGTTCATCTTATCTGGTGTTGATTTTGGAAAAGTTTTGATATCTCTTCTAGTCTTTGAAAGCTTAGGTGCCTTCTTTGCATGCCGTTTCTCAACTAGTTGACCTAGTGTTGAGTTCTCTAGAGTTTTGTGTGCTGTGAATTTCTTGTTCCCTCTGCTCTGGATCACCCGAGAGATTCCTTTCTATCATGATCTCTCTATTCTATAGACCCACAATATTATATTGTTGGTTCCATAGTGTTCTGTTTTAGGCTTTGAGGTTTCTTTTCGCCTCATGTGCGTCCTTTTTGTTTGTTTGGGTGCTTCAGAAGTTGTTTATTCTCTTGGAAGCTACCTTGTGATTACTGTCTTGTAGTGTACGCTATATCACTCAAGTAGTATTTAATTCTTTCTTAGGTTTTAACCATTGGACTTGAAACTAAGATCCACGATTGTGCTAGATTCTGATGTTGTGAACCTTGTACATGAAGCTGACCTTTAACTCAAGGTCCATTCCTTTGACCCCTGTCGTTAATGTTCATACATTACCTCATGATGGCTGGTACTATAAATCTAGCCTTCAAGCTTGTGGTTATTGTCGCAATTGAGTTGTGACAATTAAGGACTTACCCTACCACTAGCTATGGCAGATGTTCTTTAATGGAACCAAATAGATCACGACACGAGTACTCATCGAGAGTCTCGCATCTATATTCGTGACTCTGCCACACCTTATCTCTTCTATGCATTTGTTTTCGGAAGTTGATAATCTATGCATCCAAATCTCGGGATTCTATCTTGAGCATGTTCTTTTCCCATTTGTTGTTTTCCGACCTTTTTCTACCAGTTGGTAGCCAAGTAGTAATGCACATCGTTGTATCTTATGCAATATACTCTGGTGGTATATCAAGACAAACCATTTTGGGATGTCAGGAGAAACAAACTCCAGTACCTTGTCATATCTAGGACCTGGTCAAAGTGTTGTAGTCCGTAGATCTAGAGGCCTTGTTAGCTTCTATCTGTTCTACCTTAAAGTATCACCATCTTTTATACTAAGAGGTCATGCTGAGTTTTATGACCCCTTAATGAAGTGATGCTCTCACACATATTTACCTGCCATCCCTCGAGCTTTTGTGCTCGTGGGTGATGCCTGCGCGTAATAATGTGGCCATCTGAGAATCTAGCAATTTTTATTGCTTTGATCTCTAAGGACATTCGATCATTCTTAGCATGGTGGTTAAATCTATAACTAAGAAAAGGATGATCATGCTACCAAGCCCGTTATTCTGGTACACTCTCTTCGGTCAAAGATTTAGGCTTGTGCTGAAGCTCTAAGACTATGTCTTCTTTCCTTACAAAGCAAGTTTCCTCTGGAACTAATGGACATATTGGTGGTTCGTGATATTCTAGATGTCTACTAGAAGTATCGCCATGTCCCCACATGATCGTGATGTCCAGTTCTTGAGCAAGCAAGTTCTCAGAACTGCACCTTTCTCCAAGGATCCGTACTGGATACCCCTAAGCAAGTTGGTCGAGCTTAAACAACAACTTGGAGAGTTGTAAGACAAAAGTTCTATCCTACTCAGTTTCTTCATAAAGGGATGTCTAGTTTCGTTTGTGCTAAATAAAGATATTATCTCCTTCGTGGATATGTTGTCTTCCCCACCTTTGATTTGATTTGGGTTATCGTTAAATCAAACTCAGTTCCAAGGACTATCTTGATGATGTTTCTACTCGTGATGTTTCACTTTAGTACATCTTCATGTCCTTTGATCTGACCAGTATTCTTGCCTTGTTCATGCAACATATGAGTCCATCTTAATGGATTGTCTTGTTTAGTTTGCTGTTGAGCCCATCAATGGCATCCTTATCTTCCCCATGCTAGACAAGATTCATATGGAACAATTGGCATTAATGTTGGAAAATTTTGAGAACCGTCTTCGGGTCATTTCAAAGTATGTGTTCTGGATGTTAGAAGTAACCTTCTCTAGTTCATGTGCAATTGTTGAAAGATGTTGACATGAACTCGAGCGTAGTTCTCTTTCTTTCCTTAAGGATACATGTGTGTTTTATTGTTAGCACTTTATATGTGTGAAGTTGTCTTTGGACAATTTTCTAATACATGGGTCTAGCAACCTAGCTCATCCTTTGGAGCTCGACACTATAGTCCATATCTTGAGAATCTAGTAACTTTACCTTCGTGGTAAATTGTAACATCCCTAAAATCATGTTTCAAACTCATGCATATCATCCATGCATCCATGATCATATAGAGTTCATTTCAAACAAAACAATTCAAAAACAGGAGTATATGAGCTCATTATTTTATGTGATCAGCATTTGAAACAAATGCTACTCTCTAATGAGAGATTGTTGTTCATGAAACCAAACTTTGTTGTCTTATTGCTCTCAGGTTGTTTTGCTAGATTGCCAAGGTTTAAGACCAAAATTTCAAAGCAAATACAATTTGAAAACCAATTTCAAAAGCAATATAAATCAAGTGCTATGTCACTGTTATTATTATTTTATTCCAAATGACCAAGCCAATTCAAGTGACCACTTGGTTTTATGCCCAGATTTGTGACTATTGCACACTGCAAAAATCCTGAAAAGATTTGAATTC
Source organism: Avena insularis (assembly GCA_023614405.1). Taxonomy (NCBI): domain Eukaryota; kingdom Viridiplantae; phylum Streptophyta; class Magnoliopsida; order Poales; family Poaceae; genus Avena; species Avena insularis. The sequence goes on along the minus strand of CM042691.1, from coordinate 156,759,811 downwards.
AAATAGAGTTTGAAATCATTTGAAAATCATTCCAGAAAATCAAATCAGAAATAAAAAAGGAATAAAGAAAAGGAAAAAGGTTGGCGCTGCTAATCTAGCCCAACTAAGGAAGCAACCCATTTAGCCCACCCGGGTCCCCTCTCTCTCTCTCTGTCACTCGCAGACGCACACACGGAGTCGCTGACGCCAGGACCCCACCTCCCCTCTATTTATTTCACTGACAAGTGGACCCACGACCCCGTCGTCGTCGATCACGCAGCTGACACGCCGCCGTTACCGCCGATCCTTTGCCGCATTGATTCCCATTGATTCCGCGAGTAACTCCACGCCCAGCTCCGGCTATAAGAACCTCTTCCCCTTGCGGTCATTTCCCCCCACACTGCACACCCTTCTCGCCACCAGGCTGCCAGTATTCGCCCTTGCACTGCCGTAGACAGAACCTACTCCGGCGACCAATTCTGGTAAACCTCGTGCGCCCCTTCCTCTCTGGTTCATACGAACAGCTTTGCAACTTCCTTGCGCACCCCCTGATCCCCTTTGCCCGTCTGCTGTGATCCGAGAGCTTTGACGAGCACCGAGAATCGGCGCCGTCTCCAACTCCGGCGAACCTACCTGGTTAGATCTGACCGCGCCTTGTTCTCTCTTTGACACTCGCATGACCAGCATCCCTCCCGCGCATCGGCGCGACTGTTTATTTTGACTGGCGTGATCTCAGTATCTTCCAACGCCGACGAAAGCTAATGCGTTCGCGAACTTGCGAGAATCCAGCGACTCCGGCGCCAGCCGTGGACACGTTGAGCTTCACCTCATCATGCGGTTCTGGTGAGCACCCTCTCCTCCCCGGCGACCTGAAACGCCGGCACCGCCATGACAGAGCGCTCGCCACGCCGCGCCAGCGCCGCCTGTCTATGGTCAACTGGATCGTGGCCGTTAGATGTAGATCTTGCGGTTTAGATTAGAACTTAAACGAAGAGGTACGAGCGCATCTGCGCCACTAGATCTGACTAAAATCCTACGGCTCACAGAGACCGATCCGCACGAAACGGTAGGCGCCAATAGGATAGCGCCGCGTGGCAGTAGTTTAGATTTAAAACATATTTTGAATCAGATTATTGTTCAAATTTGTTTTGTTTGTAACTTTTGATTCCCACGTTAGATTTTGACAAATTTTATACCGTTGGAATTAGGAGAGCAAGCTCTTTCAAAATATGCAATGTGTTTAATGTTTTGCATCTGTTAAAATGGTTTCTTTTGCAGAAACTTGTGTAGGGCTATTTTGATTATATAAAATATTTAGGAATTGTTTTAGGGGTTAAATCTTTATTGTTTGGCAAGTTTTTTAACTTGTTAGTGAATTAGTACTGTTTACTTGCTTGGTTGAATTTTAAAAATCATCATATACCATCTTGCATGCATGCACATATTTTTGATTGTATATGTTTTGTGTGTAATTTGTTGCTACCAATCTTTGTGTAGATTTTGGTGCTAGTGATTGTGATTGTGAGGAGTGCTACTCTCCCAACTACCAAGGAAAGTGGTACTTCATGAATATTATCATTCCTATGTTTTCTACTAAGCATTAGAAATATTTTGTTAGACTTGCATGCTATATTTTGCTTATATGCCATGTTGGGAAATCCTAAGTAGTAGTAGAATTGCTAGGGAATTTCTAAGTTAAGTTACTATCTATGCCATGCTTAGCCTAGCTAGTAGCAAACAAGGGTTGGTGAAATATACATGCTATGATGAAAATATTTCTAAGTCTTTGGACTTGTGTTTTTCCTAATAAAACAACTAAGTTAATGAAACACCTGGGTGGAATGGAAGGATTGGTTTATGTTGAGTGGTTACACAAGGCCCATTTTTATGGTTTACCTTGTGTATCTCACTTGTGGTAAGACACCGAGGAACAAAGAGATTTTAGAGGCCAAGTGTTAAGAAGCTTCTAGTGCAGCCACTTGGCAATATGGGCTCTGCCTGTATCACATAAGTTGCTAGAACTTAGCCATTTGGACAGTTGGTGGTAGTGGGATGATAGGTTGGAACGCGTCCATTTGGTCTAAGGGAAGGCTTCTGAAAGGTCCTGTCTTGGTGAAACCAAGTCTGGTGGGGAAAGTGCACAACCTCTGCAGATGGAAAAATCTAAGTACTTAGCCAAGTCCATGGCAATGGACAACTTGAGCATCAAGGCATGGAAGCTATCAAGAATCTCCTCATCCCAATTTCTAAGTAAAAATTTGTGGGTGAACAACGGTGAAGGACCTCAATGTCTATTGGTGGTTCCTTGGGAAAAGTTTTGTCAAAGAAAAACTTAGTGATTTCAACTAATAGGTAAAACCTATTTTGAGCAAAGCAAGCCAAGCTACACTTAGCCAAATTGCATATAGTGTAGTCCACTTAAAATTTTACTAAGGTATCACTTGCCAATACTATTCCAAAGTATTGACCCAATGTGGCTGTAACTTGTGATGTTGCAGGTTACTCTGATGAGGATTAGGTGTCATGAGTCTACACTCAACATGTTTGCCTGTGGCACATGAACATGAAGACTTTTATTTATTTACCTATTCAAACTCTTGTATTAGGCCTGTGGCCTTGGAGTTGTAAAAACTATGTTTATTTCTGGAATGGATGTAATAAATGACCTTTGTATCTGTGTACTTCATCTTAAACTGTGGATGCTAGCAATGATCCAGGGACTAGCATTGCAATCACAGGGATCCTTTTTCCTTTATAAAGGAGGGATCTTACATATGGTATCAGAGCACTGTGTTGCCTGTAGGATTGTGACCCTAGGATTGGAAACCACTAAGGAAAAAAATTTCAACTTCTACACTTGTCTATTCTTCTCGTAAAACTTTTCTAATCTTCTCTCTCATGTCTATTTGTAGATGAACTCCATCAACAAAGCCGTGAGGAAAGGACCACTCATGACAATGACTTTGGAGTGTGAGATAGAATTCCCCAAGGCTCTCAAGGACCTCATGGTTGCATTAGAAATACAAGGTGCAGCTGTGTACAAGGGTTTTCCTATGATGGATGAAGGAGTGGAATACTGGTGGGTTCAACTTCACTTGTATAAAAACAAGGAAGACAACCATTAGGAAAAAGGATTCTGCATGTTCACCAATTCAGTGGTACACACTACATTCTTTGAATCAGCAAGGGATGCAGCTTGGAAGACCATCAAAGAACTTGGTGATAGAGTCAAGTGCAGAATGCTCAACCTCCAAAATGATCTCAAGAAAGAGAAGGAACATACCCAAGAGTTAGAAGTTACCAACCAAACTTTAAGAGGATACATAATAGACTTAGTGATGGAGTCATGTGAGCAAGATAGGCTGATTGCTTCTAGAAACATTGTGTTAGCCAACAGATCCAGTGATATAGGATTGTAAACGTACTTCGTTAGTTGGACCACCACTTATCACCTTATTTTCCAAAATGTGACTTTAAAATAAGATTGAACCTTGGTTGTTGTAATGGTTTCATGTATGCATGACTTGTGTGTTTTGCTTTCCAAGGATATGTATGTGATGTTTTGTCTTTTGTTTTATCTTGATTTGTGTTGTTCTAACTTTTCTATCTTATAAATAGATGCCTATTACCATCAGCACTATTGAGGAGTTCCAGGTTACCCGCTTTGGTCCTCGTATCGTTGAGCTTACTACTTTGCTCAATCTCCCTCTTCCCACCATCATGGTGCATCCCCTCACCAAGTTTGAGAGGAAGGACCTCTAGGGCTTCAAGGTCAACCAGCCCGGACGCCAGACTGAGCCTACCACGGAGGCCATTGTCTTCAAGCTCATGCACGATGACAGGGAGAGAGGCCTTGAGGTAGTTATGCAGGATCTGATGGGGCGTACGCTGGGAGACACTCCCGACAGGTTAGAGTACTCACTTCCCGTCTTGATGAGCGTGATGAGGATGGAGAGTCCATCGACTTCGAGGACGATTCGAGGGACGCAGCAGAGCCGATTCATCTATACCTCCAGGACTTAGAGTCTCTCATTAGGCATGTGGACACGGACAGGACCAATCTCATTCTCAACAATGACGAGCTCTAGGTGCACCTTCGCGAGAAGGACAAGCTATTCGCGGAGCAAGACGAGATAGTCAAGGAAATGGAGGCAAAGTTCGAGACCTAGGACAGGAAGTTCAAGAGTCAGGAGAAGCGTGTCCAGGATAGAAACAAGAAGATCCGGGACATGACTGACGAACTGCAGTCCAAGGACTTCGAGCTCGAGCAGCAGCAGACGGTGATTGAGAGGCTTCGTTCCCAGAAGAGGGCTCTCAAGGCCAAGATAGAGACCTTGACCACTAGTGTCGAGGAATACAAGACCGTGATGGAGAATGCAGGTCTTACCTTTGTCGAGGAGGAGATTTATGCCGAGGAGTAGATTTGACTACTCATTTATGATTTGTTATCGTACTTGTTGTTTGATAACTTGTTATTTGACCATCTGACATGTGGATGGCTTGCTACTTGTGTGTTTTACTTTGCGAACTTGTTATCTTGTTGTTGAACCTTTATCTTTGTGTTGCATGCTTTGTGTTTGCTCATGTGATGTAATGTGTATGAAAGCATCTATGGGTATCTCATTATTATCTCTATTTGAACAAACCACAGATGCCTCCCCGTCGTGCAAACCCCAACCCCAACAACAACAACATCACTCCAGAAATGCAGCAAATGATGACTGCCCAAACTCAGCTGATGCAGATGATGATGACATTCATCCAGAACCAAAAAAACAACAATAAAACAATAACAACAACAACAACCCACCGGGTTTTGATATGCTTACTAGGTTCTTGAGATTGAGGCCAGCAAAGTTCTTAGGGACGACTGATCCCATGGTGGCCAATGATTGGATATGTTCTGTGAACAAGGTCTTGGTAACCGTGGGCTGTACTGATGCTGATAAGGTCAGATTTGCAGCACATTTGGTGGAAGGACTAGCCGCCACTTGGTGGGATAACTTCCAGATCACCACTCCCATAGATGAAGTGACATGGGCTATCTTTGAGGATGGCTTTCGTACTGCACATATCTCATCTGGAGTGATGAGTCTGAAAAAGAAAGAGTTCCATAATCTGAAGCAGCGCCACCGCAGCGTGGCCGAATATATTGAGGAGTTCAACAATCTGGCGCGATATGCACCAGATGAAGTTGACACAGATGCTAAGAGGAAAGAAAAGTTCCTCGAAGGTTTGAATGATGAGCTGAATCTGCAGTTGGCTGTGGCTTATGTTCCCACTTATCAGTCTCTCTGTGACAAGGCTGCTATTTTGGAGAACAAAATGAAGCAAGTTGAAAGCAGAAGGAGAAAGCACTCAGACAAGCACAGCTCGGGATCGTCACACAAACGTTCCCGTTATGATGACAGTGGAAGCTCAGGATCCAACAAGCATGGGAAATTCAACAAGCACCACAACCACAACCGTCATGACAACAAGCATCATCGTAGTCATGACAATGACAAATACAAGAACCACAAGGGTGGATACAAGAGCCACCACAGTGGTAATGGAAGTGGAAGTGAAAGCCAGCCTGTCAAGAAAGACATAAGTCAGGTTGAATGCTTCAAGTGCAAGAAGATGGGGCATTATGCAAATGAATGCCCAGAAAAGAAAGTTGAAGGACCCAACAAGCCCAACCCTTTTCAGAAGGGACAAGTGAACCACATCAATGTGGAGGAAATCTATGAGGAGCACGATCTTTGTTCTTTGGTAAGTTCAAACTCAATTCTGTTCCAGCATTTGTTCTCTTTGATACTGGTGCATCTCATTCATTCATATCAAGAGCATTTGTTGAAAGAATGAACTGCCGGTAGAAACTATTGGGTGTCCTATAAAAGTAAGTTCTCCTGGTGGAGAAATGATAGTGAATTCAGGATGTCACGATCTAGTCATAGAGTTTGGGAAGTATAAGTTTCCCATTAACATGATAATCCTAAACTCCCAAGGATTGGATGTCATTTTGGGACTGGACTAGATGACTAAGCACAAGGGAGTGATAGATTGTGCCAACCATACTGTCTCACTCACAACTCCAGAAAATAAAAGGATCAGATTCAAGACCAACTTTGAAGCAAAAAGGAGTATGCTAAATTCTCTTAAGGGGGTTAGCATAGACAGTGTGCCAATTGTGAGTGAATATCCGGATGTGTTTCCGGAAGAATTGCCGGGAATGCCACCAGATAGAGATGTGGAGTTTCTTATAGATTTGGTACCAGGATCTGGACCAATAGCAAAGAGACCATATAAAATGTCAGTTGATGAACTGAAAGAACTCAAGAAACAACTTGGAGAACAGTTGCAAAAAGGATTTATTCAACCAAGTTTTTCATCTTGGGGAGCCCCAGTTTTGTTCGTGGAGAAGAAAGATAGAAGTCAAAGGTTATGCATAGATTACCGTTCACTCAACGAGGTAACTATCAAGAACAAATACCCTTTGCCTAGAATCAATGACTTGTTTGATCAGCTAGAAGGAGCATGTGTGTTCTCAAAGATTGATCTCCGGTCAGGCTATTTTCAACAAGACATACCTAAGAGAGCGTTCACTACGAGGTATGGATTGTATGAATATACCGTAATGCCTTTTGGCTTGACCAATGCTCCAGCATACTTCATGAATATGATGAACAAAGTGTTCATGGAATTCCTTGACAAGTTTGTTGTCGTTTTCATCGATGACATTTTAGTCTATTCCAAGAGCAAAGAAGAGCATGAAGGACATTTGCGATTGATACTTGAGAAGTTAAGAGAGCATAAACTTTATGCCAAATTCAGCAAGTGTGAATTCTGGTTGAATGAAGTTGGATTTCTTGGTCATGTTATGACAAAGGAAGTTCGTAGTTTCCTTGGCTTAGCAGGTTACTACAGAAGGTTCATTGATAATTTCTCCAAGGTAGCTAAGCCTATGACTGAATTGTTAAAAAAAGACAAGAAGTTTGCTTGGTCTGAAGGTTGTGAACTCAGCTTTCAGGAATTGAAGAAGAGACTTGTGACAGCACCAGTCTTGTGTCTACCGGATTTGGAAAAAGATTTCCAAGTATATTGTGATGCATCTCATCAGGGTCTAGGTGCAGTACTTATTCAAGATGGTAAAGTTGTGGCTTATGCCTCGAGACAACTCAAAACTCATGAAGTGAACTATCCTACTCATGATTTAGAGTTAGCCTCTGTTGTCCATGCATTAAAAACATGGACACACTATCTTTTGGGAAAGCGTTGTGAAGTGTTCACAGATCACAAGAGTTTGAAGTATATCTTCACCCAGAAGGAAATTAACATGAGACAAAGGAGATGGCTAGAACTTATCAAGGACTATGACTTAAGTTTGCAATACCACCCCGGTAAAGAAAATGTCGTAGCAGATGCTCTAAGTCGTAAGGTTTTTGTGAATGGCCTTACCAAAGGAGAATTGCCAGATGATCTGTGTACCCAATTTAGAAAACTCAGATTGGAGATTGTGCCTGAAGGACATCTCATGTCTTTGGATGTTCAACCCACTTTGTTGGACAAGATCAAAGAAGCTCAGAATATTGATAAAGAAATCGAAGAGATTAAAGAAAAGATTGGCAAAGGAAAAGCCAAAGGGTTCCATGAAGACGAACAGAGTACTTTATGGCATGGGAAACGTATCTGTGTTCCACAAGATCCGGAACTACGGAAACTGATTTTGCAAGAAGCACATAACTCACCGTATTCCATTCATCCGGGTAACACCAAAATGTACATGGACATGAAAGAAATATTTTGGTGGAATAATCTCAAGAAGGACATCGCCGAACATATTGCTTTGTGTGATGTATGTAGTAGAGTGAAAGCGGAACATCAGAAACCAGCATGTTTGCTTCAACCACTACCTATTCCTGATTGGAAGTGGGACAAGATTGGTATGGATTTCATTACCGGATTACCAAGGACCAGGTCAGGATACGACTCTATTTGGGTAGTAGTGGATCGCCTAACTAAAGTGGCTCATTTCATACCCGTGAAGACAACCTATACAAGTGCTAAGTTAGCCAGAATCTACGTGAGTAGAATTGTATGTCTGCATGGAGTGCCCAAGAGTATTGTGTCTGATAGGGGAACTCAATTCACTTCCCATTTTTGGAGACAGTTACATGAGTCATTGGGAACAAGGTTGGAATTCAGTACTGCTTTTCATCCTCAAACCGATGGACAAATAGAAAGGACTAATCAGATTCTTGAAGACATGTTGAGGGCATGTGCCTTAGACTATAGAGCCAGTTGGGATGAAAGTCTGCCTTACGCAGAATTTTCTTATAACAACAGCTATCAAGCCAGTATTGAGATGGCACCATTTGAGTTTCTCTACGGAAGAAAGTGTACCACCCCATTGTTATGGAATGGTGTGGGAGAAAGAAGTTTATTCGGACCAGATCTTATCAAGGAAGCCGAAGAGAAGGTCAAGTTGGTTAAGGAAAGGTTGAAGATAGCACAGTACCGACAGAAAAGCTACGCAGATCCTAAGCGTAGAGAAGTCACCTACGAAGTTGGTGACAGAGCTTATCTTAGAGTGCCACCACTTCGTGGAGTGAAGAGGTTCGGAGTCAAAGGAAAATTGGCACCAAGATATGTTGGACCATTCAAGATTCTGAGTCGTAAAGGAGAAGTTGCCTATGAAATAGAACTGCCAGAATCTCTGTCAGCTGTTCATAATGTGTTTCATGTGAGTCAACTTAAGAAATGTCATCCAGAAATGGAAGAAACTTCTTTGAAGGATACTATACCTTTGGAGGAGGTTCAACTGGAAAGTGATCTCACTTATGAAGAGAAACCTATCAAGATTCTTGAGACTGCAGAAAGAGTCACACGGACCAAGACTATCAAGTTTTGCAAAGTTCAGTGGAACCATCATTCCGAAGAGGAAGCAACATGGGAAAGAGAAGATGATCTTCGGAAAGACCACCCTCACCTATTTTCTAGCCAAACCGAATCTCGAGGGCGAGATTCACCTTAAGGGGGTTAGATTTGTAACATCCCTAAAATCATGTTTCAAACTCATGCATATCATCCATGCATCCATGATCATATAGAGTTCATTTCAAACAAAACAATTCAAAAACAGGAGTATATGAGCTCATTATTTTATGTGATAAGCATTTGAAACAAATGCTACTCTCTAATGAGAAATTGTTGTTCATGAACCCAAACTTTGTTGTCTTATTGCTCTCAGGTTGTTTTGCTAGATTGCCAAGGTTTAAGACCAAAATTTCAAAGCAAATACAATTTGAAAACTAATATAAATCAAGTGCTATGTCACTGTTATTTTTATTTTATTCCAAATGACCAAGCCAATTCAAGTGACCACTTGGTTTTATGCCCAGATTTGTGACTATTGCACACTGCAAAAATCCTGAAAAGATTTGAATTCAAATAGATTTTGAAATCATTTGAAAATCATTCCATAAAATCAAATCAGAAATAGAAAAGGAATAAAGAAAAGGAAAAAGGCTGGCGCTGCTAATCTAGCCCAACTAAGGAAGCAGCCCATTTAGCCCACCCGGGTCCCCTCTCTCTCTCTCACTCATGAGCCTTTGAGTCGGCCCAGGACCCCACCTCTCTGTTTATTTCGACAAGTGGACCCATGACCCCGTCGTCGTCTTAAATCAATCAGCAGCGACTCCTTGCCGTTACTACTTGATCCTTTGCCGCATTGATTCCCATTGATTCCGCGAGTAACTCCACGCCCAGCTCCGGCTATAAGAACCTCTCCCCCTCGCGGTCATTTCCCCCACACTGCACACCCTTCTCGCCACCAGGCTGCCAATATTCGCCCTTGCGCCGCCGCAGACAGAACCTACTCCGGCGACCAATTCTAGTAAACCTCGTGCACCCCTTCCTCTCTGGTTCATACGAATAGCTTTGCAACTTCCTTGCGCACCCCCTGATCCCCTTTGCCCGTCTGTTTGTGATCCAGAGCTTCGACTTCGACGAGCACCGAGAGAATCTGACGCCGTCTCCAACTCCGGCGAACCTAACTGGTTAGTTCTGACCGTGCCTTGTTCTCTCTTTGACACTCGCATGACCAGCATCACTCCGCGCATCTGACGCACTGCTTATTTTGCCCTGGCGTGATCTGTATCTTAGCAGCCGTACCCGACACGTTCGCGAACTCCGGCGAGGAATCCCTGACGACTCCGAGCGCCCCTTCGCCAGCCAGGGACACGTTGAGCTTCACCTCGTCACTGCGGTTCTGGTGAGCACCCTCTCCCCTCACCGGGCGACCTAGAACGCCGGCACCGCCACTGACAGAGCGCTCCGCCGCTCGCTGCCGCGCCAGCGCCGCCTGTCTGTGGTCAACTGGATCGTGGCCGTTAGATGCAGATCTTGCGGTTTAGATTAGAACTTAAACGAAGAGGTACGAGCGCATCTGAGCCACTAGATCTGACTAAAATCCTACGGCTCACAGAGACCGATCCGCACGAAATGGTACGCACCAATAGGATAGCGCCGCGTGGCAGTAGTTTAGATTTAAAACAGATTTTGAATCAGATTATTGTTCAAATTTGTTTTGTTTGTAACTTTTGATTCCCACGTTAGATTTTGACAAATTTTATACCGTTGGAATCAGGAGAGCAAGCTCTTTCATAATATGCAATGTGTTTAATGTTTTGCATCTGTTAAAATGGTTTATTTTGCAGAAACTTGTGTAGGGCTATTTTGATTATATAAAATATTTAGGAATTGTTTTAGGGGTTAAATCTTTATTGTTTGGCAAGTTTTTTAACTTGTTAGTGAATCAGTACTGTTTACTTGCTTGGTTGAATTTTAAAAATCATCATATTTTTGATTGTATATGTTTTGTGTGTAATTTGTTGCTACCAATCTTTGTGTAGATTTTGGTGCTTGTGATTGTGATTGTGAGGAGTGCTACTCTCCCAACTACCAAGGCAAGTGGTACTTCATGAATATTATCATTCCTATGTTTTCTACTAAGCATTAGAAATATTTTGTTAGACCTGCATGTTATATTTTGCTTATATGCCATGTTGGGAAATCCTAAGTAGTAGTAGAATTGCTAGGGAATTTCTAAGTTAAGTTACTATCTATGCCATGCTTAGCCTAGCTAGTAGCAAACAAGGGTTGGTGAAATATACATGCTATGATGAAAATATTTCTAAGTCTTTGGACTTGTGTTTTTCCTAATAAAAAAACTAAGTTAATGAAACACCTGGGTGGAATGGAAGGATTGGTTTATGTTGAGTGGTTACACAAGCACTACTAGGAAACAGGCTGTTAGTGGCGCACCCGAAATGCCCATCCGTGGGGCACTAGCAGTGCGCCACGGGCCTTGCACTACGGCTATCTCTCAGCCGTGGCGCACTGCCTAGTGCGCCACGGTTGTGTAGAGATAGGCGTAGCGCACCTCCTAGTGCGCCACAGAAGTTTGGGATGGTGCGCTACCCCTGGGATCTTCTGTGGCGCACTACCTAGTGCGCCACTAAACTTCCATAGTGCGCTTTAGGTGTAGTGCGCCACAGAAGGTAGACCATGTGCGCCACAGATGTATTTTTTGTTTTTTTTTTAATTTCCGAGCCAGATTATATGCAATACAGATTATATACAATATTACAGCAGATATACACACACAGATACAAGATATACAATTATATATATAAATACTCAATATGAAAAACAAGATTGAAACAAATACATATAGATAAGTCTCATACATGAATACATAGTCTAAGTTACATTGTTTCGATCATGTTACAAAGTAGTAGTTGGTGACATGCGAATATATGTGTCGATCGAACAAGTTAGAGCTCGGAAGCTCGCCTAGACATCTAAACTAGCTAGCTAGACACAAACGCGGGATAAATAACCAAAGAAGATAAGCATGATCACCGCCGCGACGAAGGTGTAGGTCTTCATCCGGTTCCTTGTCCTAACTCCCGCTAGATAGCGCGTGTATCTAGCTTCCGCCTCCGCCATAGTGTTGTACCCTTTGTAGCTATTGCCGCTGAAACGGTGCACCTGTCTCCGGCAGTCTTCCCAATCATCGTAGACTCCGGGAACCCGTCCCTTGTACACGACGTACCACGTCATCTATAAGTTGACAATAATAATTAACCGACTATTGAAAAAACATATATAATTAAAGTCGCATATGAAGATACACTTATAGAAAGTACTCCTAAATCAAAAAGACCAAACTCAAAAAGCATGCCTCATATATAACTAGGTTGTTCGACACAGGAATATGCTACGATGGAACTGTCCGCCAAGTAGGATGCACAACACCTGGACCTATGCATAGCACAAGGCGGACAATCCCATCGCAGCACATTCACATATAGTGTGCCACGACATTTCAATCATCGGCATTATTCTCGAAAAAGACCAAAGTAACTCAGAAAGCATGCCTCATATATAACTAGGTTGTTCGACACAGGAATATGCTACGATGGAACTGTTCGCCAAGTAGGATGCACAACACCTGGACCTGTGCATAGCACAAGGCGAACAATCCCATCGCAGCACATTCACATATAGTGTGCCACGACATTTCAATCATCGGCATTATTCTCGAAAAAGACCAAAGTAACTCAAAAAGCATGCCTCATATATATACATAGGTCGTTGGACACAGGAATATGCTACGATGGAACCGTCGCCAAATGGGATGCACAACACCTGGACTTGTGCATAGCACAAGGCGTACAATCCCATCGTAGCACATTCACATATATAGTGTGCCACGACATTTCAATCATCGGCATTATTCTCGAAAAAAGAGTAAGGAAAAAAAGAAGGACCAAATTGAGCAAAGGACCAAAGAGTAAGCAAAAAAACCAAGCATTGATTGATATATGATAATAATAATAAGCAAAATAAGTTCACTTGTCGTCCACACACACACAAAGGTCATCTATAGTTTGTAACTACAACTAGGCCAACATCAAGCCTTCTGGCTCGGCTTAGGGAACGGGAGGACGCCCTGCCTCGTCATGAACTTCCTATAGTCACCCTGCATCTCTAGGCGATCTTCTATGTCACGGTTATTCGGGATATTTCCTCTGTAGAAGATCCCCCCCGAAGTCAAAGATGATTACCCCAAACTGCTGCTGGATGCGATACATCTCTTGTCTAATATCCGAATCATTGATCTTGGCCTTTGCTTCGGCCCACTGTTTGAGACGATCTGGCAGCGTAGAATTTTGCTGGTCAAGTAGGAACGCCCTCATGTGATGGAGTGCGTAGTAGGCTTCCTTCTTACTGTTTTCCGGCTGCTTCACAGGGGAACTCCGTTCGTGGTTGAAGACGTGCCGAACTTGACCTTCGTATGCCGAAGGTGGTGCCTTCTGTCGAGGCAAAGCCGGTGAGAGCATCATCCGAACTTCCTTGATCTTGTCGTAGTTTTCTTCTTTCTAGACTCCCCAAGTCGAAATCGTGGCATGGGAATGCTTGGCGATAAGGAGATGGCGTCGGTGTTCATCTCTGCGCAAAAAATTCAAATGGAATGTGTTGGAAAAAGAATGATGATGATCTAATAAAGCCAATCGACGGTGGCGAGTGAATAACGACTTACTCGGGAAAGTAAGGCACGAGAATGTATTCCTTTGTCTTGTTCGCCACGAGGATTCTTTTTAGGTACGAGGCCACGATACGTCGTTCGGCGGGGGAACACAAGGAGCCGTCACGCATGTAGTAGGGGTCCACTATAGCGATGCCCGGTGTGTTCTCTCTAATGATCTGCATGGCCAGTCTGAGAGAAAACAGACGGACCATGGTATAGTGCAGCGGGTATAGGTGGAACATATTGAAGATGTCGTCGAACCGCAGGAAGAACAGATCCGCAGGGGCATTATCGACGAAGCCCAAGCCTGGTGGCACCTTAACCACGAATACCGGGTGCGAGGAATCTTTCTCCGATAGAAGGCGTCCCTCTATCGTCAGCACGTCGTCATGCACACTCTGCAGTTCCGAACTGGCGAGCTTCCGCAAATTCTTAGGTAGCATGGGCTCACCCGCCACATGAATCCTCCACATAATTCCCTCGGGTCTTGGTGGCCTGTCCCGAAACCTGATCGGATTCGCAGTTGTTGACGCCACCGGCTGGCTCGAGCTGCTAGATTTTCTTTTCCTGCCCTTTTTTCCTTTTGGAGAGCAGGCAGGCTCCGCAATCTGAGCACCGGCCGCCCTATGTAGTGTGTCAGGGCTTAGAATAAAGGGCCGGTTGGTTGTATCAGCTGGCTCTGTAAAGGCGCAAGCTGGAGGCGTCTCCTGAGAACCAAACAGACGCTTGGTGATAGTGGCTTTCTCTGTGGGGCCACCAGCTAGGTCTTCTTCATTGCCAAACTGAGTGCTGAAGAAGTGATCATTCCAGTCTTCGTCGTCCTCGGCCGGATCCTGCGCCATGTGCATATCATCAACATGATCATCTGACCCACCGCGTGGAGGTGACGGCGAGGGCGGTAAGGGGGCCTTGCCACCGCTTGTCGCTGGCACGACAGGCGGTGTTGTTGTCTGTGGCGTGATGGCCCCCGCCGTCCCCAAACGGATCATGCTCTTTGGCCATAGCAAGAATAAGCCGAAGCAACCGAGATGACGGCTCTTCTTCATCCGCTCCTGGGGTTGAATGGGAGGTTCCAGGTCGTCGCAGCCCCTTAGCACCCGACTAATTTTAACCCTGTCCACGCTATCTGGCATCGGCTTTGAGTGGAACATGTGCTGCAAGGGTTGAACGATGGTACCCTTGGCAACATCCCTTAGCTCGTTGTTCACGTAGCATAACAGAGTGCAAGGAACATCCGTCTGCGGAAAACATGTACGGCGTCGTCAGAGTGAGATGCCATAAGACTAATAGATGGCATGAAAGGCGGTAATTAAAGCAATTTGTTTACCGTGATGGCGTCGAGATCGGCTAATGTCGACGTACCGCATCTGGCGGACAGGCGTGCAAGGGGCGGAAGGGCTGCTTGATGGCGCGGTGCTGGCGCCGATGTATTCTCCCTACCGACGGGTGCTTGGAGCTCCGGTCGCCGCGACGATGGCGAGGCACCAACATGTACTCGGCGCGCGGTGATGGCAAGGAGTCACCAACACTTGCGGCGCCAGCGGTGCTAGCGGGAGTCACGAACATGTAGTTCGCCTGATTAAATCGGCCGCGCGTTGTTCGAGTGGCTGCTGACCATGCTTGGAATCGCACGGCCCTACTCGACCACCGCACTCCGATTCGCTATTGACTCCACCAAGGTAGGCGGAAGGGCGTGAGGGTGATTGCGTTGTCTTGGGCGATCTGCGGGATCCGCGCCACTTGTGCCTTAAGTTCTTGAACCTCTCGGTTTTCCTCCTCGCTCCTTCCCGACGGCTCCACATGCGTCCTCGGCGGTGGACCAAAATGATCCACCCAATTCTTACCCCCGAGGCCGGCCAGACGGCCAGCCGGCAACGGCTTCTTCAGTAAGCTCTATTTTCTTGGCCCGGTTCATCGCCTCGTTAAAGGGTTATCCACCGGGTGGCGTCGACCCACAGGATGAGGAACCACAGGATCCATGACTAGCAACAATTTCCTCCTCCTGCGAGAAGTAATGCGATGAATCATTTAAATCATCGATTAGATTGCAATCGTGTTGATCCGGTAATTAGATTATACTTACCACAATTTCCTCGAATTCCTTCACCGCGCGATCCGCGGTGAGTTGTTTGGTTTTGGGTCCACATAGTAACGGGTCTGATGAAGTTTTGAACCTGCCGGGTTCGAATTTAGCAAAGGGTTTTCTATCCTTGGATCTATACTCTTCGTCCTCCTTATTCCATTTGGCCTCCGCGGTTCGGTATCCACCAGATCCGAGATGGTGATGACCTATATTCATCGCTGCGGCACCTTTCCCGATTACTATTGGCGGGCTCTTTCGGATTCACACCTCTCCTTGAACTCCCGGAACTGATCTTCGTGATCTGCGGGTCAATCTTCGGATCTCCTCGAGACTTTTGCCTTCTTTATAGATCTTCTTCTTTATCCGGGTTCTCCGGCTGGCGGGCGGTGCTCATCTTTGTGAGGCGGACTTGTTTGCCGTTCCCATGATAATTTGTGTTCGATACTTAGCGGGAACTTGTATCTTGCGTGCAGCTTCTCGAAGAGGAGGTGCGCAAGTGGCCATTATCTTTATGCGGAGATTCTCGGTGTTGATCGAGATGGTTGTCCGGTGATCGCCGCCACTTGCCCACCGTACCCTTTGGCGACAAAGGCGGGCTCAAAGGAACCTGATGGGCTCACTTGGTAATTTCCTCCTGACCGTGTCGACCGTGTTCGGGCGCGGTCCTTCGGCTTCTTCTTCTTCTTAGGAGGGTTGCTACCACTCCCTGTGCCCTCGCCGCCATCAGTGGTTTCATCGTCCGCCGTTCCTTCGGCTTCTTCCTCCGCGTCTTCCATCTCATCATCCTCGCTCTCCTGGGGATGGTATTCTTCATCGTCTTCTAGACGCTGGGCGCCTCCCGAATGTCAATTGTTTATTCGAGGTCTGAGTTCTCCTTGATGCGCTTAGAACATCCATCCTCGTCGTTGTCACACATCTTTGCACTAATAAAAAACAAATAATTGGTTAAATGCACGGAAAAATCCGGCATGACCTTTGCTAATTTTCTTAAACTAGGAGTGCCCGATTTACGCGGCGGAAGTTAATCAACATTCCGGCAAAAATCGGGACTCATTTCATTCAAGAACCTGCATACACGACATAATAAAGTGCTTCATATACAAGCACAAACCATTTCACAACCACATCCATCCAGTCCCAGCACAGTGCCACAACCATATATACTTTTGTTATCAATTTAAGCAAGTGACAGCAAGCAAATTTGAATACAACAAATGACCAAGTTCTATACTAGAAGATCATTACAGCAAGTGACAGCAAGCGAATGACCAAGTGATGACAGCAATCCTGTGAGGTGTAACTAAAAACCATTCCTTGCATGATCATTACTGCATTTGAAATAACCAAGTGATGACAGCAAGATCATTACTGCATTTGAAATAACCAAGTGATGACAGCAAGATCATTACTGCAATTATCTATATGGTCTGATGAAATTCATAGCATAGGTCTTAGTTGTAAGTTACTCATATTCCAAGTTGTATGATGTTGGTGAGTGGTGACTAGATTGCTATACACAATATCAGCTACATAACAGGACTATTAGTTAAGATATGCAAAATCTGCAAGTCAGTCATAAGTATGCTCATGTATTAGGTCAGGACCAAACACCAAATCCATATCAAAATCTACAAGTCGCTTTGAATCTGAGTGACACAGAGAGTAATAAGAACAGCTCTACATTCACATGGTGATATTAGAAGAGGTCACTCCTGATCAGATGAGATGATATCAGAAGAGTGGTCAGGTACAAAAAAAATGAAAGATCATTTATTTCTTTGTACAGTTCATGATGGCACACAACCGAAATCATCAACATAGCACGATACAAATATTATTTCAACACAGATATCTACACAGAAGGAATTATTGTTCGATCTCCATCCAAAAATAGCATGAACTAGAAAAGTTCTGAACATGTAAACAAAAAGTTCTGATTTCTATTATGTACACTATCTTCTTGCTGGCAACTTTGAAAACATTTAAATTTCCTAATCCTCTGAACCTAATCCTAATCCTCTGAAAACATTTAAACTTTGAAAACACTATTTTCTAGTTGCTGGTAACACTACTGCTACCCTAATCCTCTGAACCTAACACTACTGCTACCCTAACACTACTACTAGCACTAGCACTACTTCTAACACTACTGCTAACACTACTGCTAACCTAACACTACTGCTAACACTACTGCTAGCACTAGCTACTGCTAACACTAGCTACTGCTACCCTAATCCTCTGAACCATAACCCTAATCCAT
Source organism: Avena insularis (assembly GCA_023614405.1). Classification (NCBI taxonomy): domain Eukaryota; kingdom Viridiplantae; phylum Streptophyta; class Magnoliopsida; order Poales; family Poaceae; genus Avena; species Avena insularis. The sequence goes on along the minus strand of CM042691.1, from coordinate 156,741,910 downwards.
GGCCCAATCCAGGAATGGATGCAGAGAGAGGCGAGGGAGGGAGAGAGGGGAGGGGTGAGGCTCACCTCTAATATGAGGACGACGGCGGGCTCCTCCACGGCCTCCTCCTCCTCGAGCAGCAGCGGCCTCCTCCTCGAGCGACGGTGCGTGTGCGGCGGCGGGCTCCTCCTCCTCGAGCGACGGGCGCGCGGGCTCCTCCTCCTCGAGCGCACGGCCTCCTCCTCGAGCGCACGGGCGAGGTGGCCTCCTCCTCCTGGCGTGGCTGGGATGCGGTGGCGGTGGCGTCGATGCGGATGCGGCGGTGGAGATGTGGCTGAGGCGGTGGTGGACGATGGGGATGCGGCGGTGGACGATGGGGATGGGTAGGGACAACGACGTGGCGAGTTGTTGACTAGTCATACCCACTTAGGCGTAGCGCACCCTGGCCAAGTGCGCTACGGTTATCCGTAGCGCACTTGGCCAGGGTGCGCTACGCCTAAGTGGGTAGGACTAGTCAGATAAGAGGGCTGCCACCCCCTTTGCTAACACTAGCACTGCCTTACCCCACTGGTTCTGCCCACTGGTCTATTCTAAACCTGTTAGCACCCAGGTTCGAATCCTGGTGCCCACATTTTTTATTTTTATTTTAAAAATACTTTTAAATGTTCCAAAAAATGCCCAAAAGTGGTGATATATGCTACAAAAGTTTTGTTTTGTTTTTAAAATACTTTTATATATTCCAAAAATGCCCAAAAGTGATAATATATGTCATAAAAGTGGTACAAATTAAATATGCTTCAAATATGTCATAATAATTTGTCCATAAATATTACAATCTTTTTCGACCACGCGTTTTACAATATTTTTTGAGCTAGCGTTTTACAATCTTTTTTCCCTTCTTTGTCGCGGTTGAATAATTTAGCCCCGGCACTTTAATGTTTCTTCTTTCGAACGGGCTACCTTTTTTGGGTAGGGTTGTCCTTTTTCTTCTTGTGATGTATGTTGTTGCATCGTAGTCGTCGTCATCTTCAATCTTTGGATCGCCAGATTGGTCAAGTCTTGCTCGTTGGCTCCATCCATTCCGATGATGTTTCTTTTTCCTCTCCTCACGACAACACGGCTAGGATTTGTCGGGTCGGTAATGAAAAAACATTGGTCCACTTTGGTAGCCAGTACCCACGGTTCATTTTTCACGGCCACGTTTGCACCGCGCCTTGGATTTGGCTGCTCGGTATAACCATGGTTGTGAAATACCGGTCTTCTCTTCGACGCTCTTTGCCCATCTAACACGGAACATCGGCACCTTTTCTCCACAGAGTCGAGCTCCCGGATCTCCTCGATTCTTCCAGAATCTTTCCTTCACGTTGTCATCGGTGTAGAATTCGACGTTACGCTCGAAGTTCTGATAATCACACTTGTTGTCCTTTTCCTCCGTAGAATGTGTAGCCGTTGATATCATATGCCCGATAGGTCACCAGGTTTTGCATCGGTCCTCGCGACAAGGTGAATATGATCTTTCCGTGTCGAAGAATGCGCGAGGATTATCAAGGAGCGTCGCCTAAACCAACGCGTGAAATCTGAGTTGTGCTCTTTGATTATTTCTCCTCGTCCTCTGTATGCCCCGTCATCGTACTTCTTCTCGATTAACCTTTTGTGCTTCGTACCCAAGGATCGACCAGTTCTAAATGCTGTAGCGCGACGAGGTTTGCTCGATCAAAGTCTGCTGTCTAAAAATCGAAGTCTGCATGCAATGTCGGCGACCCTCTCGGTGACCAGATCCGTCGAGCTTGCCAAGGTGTCTGTTGACGGAAGACCGACAGGTTCTCGATGTTCAGATAATTCGTGCGAAAGAGATGCACTCTTCGCCAGAAAGCCCTTGGCTATGCTTCCATCTGGACGGACCTGCGAACGTATCGTTTGATGTGTCCGTTCATCCTTTCGAACGCCATCATGCTACGGAGGAACATCGGCCCGAGTTGTACGATGTCCTCCACGACATGGACCAGCAGATGCACCATAATATCGAAGAATGCAGGTGGGAAGTAGACCTCAAGCTCACATAGTATCACCACGATCTCCTCCTGTAGCCTTCCGAGTTGATTCAAGCCAATCGACTTCCTAGAGATGACGTCGAAAAACTTGCATAGGCCAAATAACGTTTCACGGACGTGCTCGTCCATTATCCCTCTTAGTGCGACCGGAAGTACCTGCGTCATTAGCACGGCACAGTCGTGAGACTTCATGCCACTGAACCTCTGCTTCGCCTCATCTAGGTATCTGCTTATCTTGCCCGCGTAGCCGTAAGGAAATTTGACTCCTAGAAGGCACTTGAAAAACTGTTTGATCTCATCCTGGCTTAAAGTGAAGCAAGAAGGAGGGCAGTAATATTCGTTCTTCTTGAACTTTTTACCCTTCCGACGACCTTGTGTCGTCTCCGACTCATGATCATCGTCATCTTCCTGATCATCGAGAAAAGGTCCTCCGTGAAGCTCCTTCCGGATACCCAAGCATATCAGGTCGTGCCTTGCTTTCGGACCATCTTTCGTCCTATCTGGCATGTTGATTATGGTGGCGACCAGACTCTCACACACGTTTTTCATGATATGCATGATGTCGAGGCTATGAGGCGTGCGGAGAAACTTCCAGTATGGCAACTCCCAGAAAACAGACCATGTTTTCCATACCTTCATCAGCGGCTTGTCTTGTTGTTGCCTCTTTCGCTTCTTTCCAGGCTTAGGACAATCTTTCCAGTTTTTTAGCAACTCTTCCACTTCTTCGCTGCTCCTACGCTCTGGGATTCCTCGGGTCTCTGATTTGCCATCGAACAGGTCTCCACGTTTTCTCCATGGATCATTCTTGCCGAGCCACCTCTGGTGCGCCATGAACACGGTTTTCGATGACCCTGGATCTTTCTCTAGTTGGATATAGCTTGTGTTATCCATGCACCTAACGCATGCGTAGAATCCTTGGATAACCTGCCCCGAGATATACCCGCAACCTGGATAGTCTTGCACCATAGTGACCAACGCGGCTCTCATAGTGAAATAATCTTGTGCGACGGTGTCGTAAGTATTGGCTCCAGATTCCCGTAACGTGGCTAGCTCCTCTTTCAACAGTCCGAGATACAGATTGATGTTGGTACCAGGTTGTTTTGGCCCTTGAATTACCACACTCATTTGTATGTACTTCTTCTTCATGCACAACCATGGAGGGAGGTTGTACATCCATACAAACACGGGCCAAGTGCTGTGCGTGCTGCTCTGGCTACCGAACGGATTGAGTCCATCGGTGCTCGCACCAAGCCTGATGTTCCTCGAATCTCCACCGAATTCTGGGAATTCGAGGTCCAATGCTTTCCACTGGCTAGCATCTGAAGGGTGCGTCAGCAGCTCATCCTTTTCGGGGTCATCATCATCTCCTGGCTTCTTCCTTTCCGCATGCCACCGCATGAGATTCACTTCCTTCGGGTCCGCGAAACAGCGCTGCAGACGAGGAGTGATAGGAAAGTACCATACCACTTTTCGAGGTGCTTTCTTCCCTTTCTTGTATCGACTCACGCCGCACACCGAACATGTGGTTTTCTTCGCGTCCTCGCCCCGATAAATGATGCAATCGTTGATGCATACGTGATATCTAACGTGCGGTAGATCGAGAGGACAGACGATTTTCTTGGCATCCTCGATACTAGTTAGACATGTGTTCCCCTCCGGGAGACGATCGTGCCAGAATGCCATCATATCGTCGAAGCTTGCGTCACTCAATTTGTGCTTTGCCTTCATCTACATAGCCTTGAGCGTTACATTAAACCGGGTATCATCCGGGCCTGCATCCTTCATACAATGGAGTAACCGCGTCTTTCTCAAGTTGCGCAAGCTTGGCTTTCTCTCTAGCGGCAGCCCTGGCGTTACTCGTCTGCTTGAGAAGCAGCTCTTGCACATAAGGGTCCTGCACCCAGCCTGACGTTGTTCCATCGTCGTCTTCTCCTCCGGCATCTAGATCATCATCATCCCGGTTTGCTTCTACAGCTTCACCATCTCCAGGAGACTCTTCATCATCTCGCCCATTCTTGCCATGATGATGATCATCGTCATGTTGGCCACCTTCACCGTCTCCATCATCTACGTCATCGCTTATCCAACGAGTGTATCCATCCATGAAACCATGGCGGAGCAGGTGCGCCTGCAGATTCTCGGAATCTGGGTCGATCACCCAGTTGAGTTTGCATCTTCTGCACGGACATCTTATATCTGTCTTGTTATTTCGTATCATGTCGGCCGTCGCACATTTCAAAAATCTAGCCACAATGCCTTCGCTCATTATGCGGACCATTTTTGCCTGCATGGTGTACACGGTACAATTTTAAAGTCTATTAGAACCACATAATGAATGCATGCATGCAATGGTCGATAGAAAATTTCGGCATGACCTATCCTAAAATTAGGACCTTTATGAATGTTAAAGTCTTGCCAAAATGGAAATGAATCAACATTTTGGCAAAACAAATGGCAACTTGTTCACATACAAACACAAGAGAGAGAGATCGAGACCGATCCATACACACATGAACATATCATTATCCTCTCCATACGCACATGCATGAGCATCATCGATACTCTCCATATACACACACACATATGGCCATCCTCTCCACATACACACATCATGAGCATCGATCATCTACATACATATGAGCACATCATCCATATACACATGAACACATCCTTACATGGACAACTTACCGAGATGAGAGACCGATCGCGAGAAAAGATGGAAAGGAGAGGTGCGCGCATCGACCGGAGAAGGAGATGAGAGACCGGAGAACTCCTCTATTACTTATGTAACATCCAAAGCAAGTTTTACATGCTAAAAATGGTGAATGTGTGGAGAAATTGAGGTGGGAAGGAGAAGATCCCGACTAGATCTAAGGAGGAAGAAGAAGGGGAAAGTGAAGTGTGGGGTGGTGGATGTGGTCACACATGTGCACATAAAGTGCTGTCCTAAAAATCGACACATCCATGGCGCTACACGGCCCAGTGCCACAGGGAGTAGATACAACCAGGGGCGCAGGCCATGTGCGCCACAGATGTTCCTACTCCCAGTGGCGCACTAGGCCGAGTGCGCCACAGAAGTTTGTGGCCGTTTCACAGCAGATGGAGGCGTGCGCTTAGGCGTAGCGCACCCCCCCATGTGCGCCACAGATGAGACTAACAACCGTGGCGCACATGACCGTAGTGCACTACAGATGTTTGGCGTGCGGCCAACAGGCCCCTGGCCCACACACATCTGTGGCGCACTATAGTCATGTGCGCTATGGTTGTTCTAGTTACTAGTAGGGCACTGCCCACAGGTGAGCCACGCCTGTTTTAGCCGTGGGGCACTTCAACCATGTGAGCCACGGATGTGATGATTACCTATAGCCGTTTTCCTAGTAGTGAAGGCCCATTTTTTATGGTTTACCTTGTATATCTCACTTGTGGTAAGCCACCCAGGAACAAAGAGATTTTAGAGGCCAAGTGTTAAGAAGCTTCTAGTGCAGCCACTTGGCAATATGGGCTCTGCCTGTATCACATAAGTTGCTAGAACTTAGCCATTTGGACAGTTGGTGGTAGTGGGATGATAGGTTGGAACGCGTCCATTTGGTCTAAGGGAAGGCTTCTGAAAGGTCCTGTCTTGGTGAAACCAAGTCTGGTGGGGAAAGTGCACAACCTCTGCAGATGGAAAAATCTAAGTACTTAGCCAAGTCCATGGCAATGGACAACTTGAGCATCAAGGCATGGAAGCTATCAAGAATCTCCTCATCCCAATTTCTAAGTAAAAATTTGTGGGTGAACAAGGGTGAAGGACCTCAATGTCTATTGGTGGTTCCTTGGGAAAAGTTTTGTCAAAGAAAAACTTAGTGATTTCAACTAATAGGTAAAACCTATTTTGAGCAAAGCAAGCCAAGCTACACTTAGCCAAATTGCATATAGTGGAGTCCACTTAAAATTTTACTAAGGTATCACTTGCCAATACTATTCCAAAGTATTGACCCACTGTGGCTGTAACTTGTGATGTTGCAGGTTACTCTGATGAGGATTAGGTGTCATGAGTCTACACTCAACATGTTTGCCTGTGGCACATGAAGATGAAGACTTTTATTTATTTACCTATTCAAACTCTTGTATTAGGCCTGTGGCCTTGGAGTTGTAAAAACTATGTTTATCTCTGGAATGGATGTAATAAATGACCTTTGTATCTGTGTACTTCATCTTAAACTGTGGATGCTAGCAATGATCCAGGGACTAGCATTGCAATCACAGGGATCCTTTTTTCTTTATAAAGGAGGGATCTTACATAAATATTGTAAACTTTCTATTCAGACATGCTGAATCTGAAGTATCATTCCACCTAACCAAATTTGAATCTCAAGAATATATGATGGTTGGTGTTCCTCAAGGTTTTGATATAGGTCTCTTTATAATTCTGGCAAGATTGATGTAATGGTTTACACACTTAGCCGAAAATACCTTTTTTCATATTACCTTGATTCAGCAATAACAATCACTCCTCATGGGACATCTTGTATGATTTATTATAGAAGTAGTGCTCATGGTTTCCTTTGTATCTGAAGTCCGACCTTTCCCTGATGTTTGTTTTCTTGAACATCAAGGAGAACATTTAAAGTAGTGTTGCTAAACATCTCTCGGTCAATTCTCCAGACCCTTTATGTTGGCAAGCATTTGGTTATGCCAAGTAATTGAAGTCTGAGGATGAATTTTCTTTTTCTCGTGTCATCAGGAATTTTCTTACTTACTCATCTTGATGGTGTAAAGTGATAGCATAATCTTTGGCAAAGATTTTGGTATACCTGGATGAATAAAGAGTTCCCTTCGTGCTCTCAATCATGTTTTAAAGAGTGAATATGATTTTGGTAATCTGTAGTTTCTCTTGATACATGTTCCTTGCGACTCTTATGAGTCCTCTCCACCAGAACAACCTTTCTGTCTTAAGCCTTCTGTTGGATGAAAGAGATACCCTTCTGTGTCAAAAGTAGTTTAACAGCTTGGTTTTGTTGATCCATATCTCTGAACCTGAAATCTCTACTTAAGCCGATTAGTAGAGGTTCCCTATCAAAGTCTATGGTCATATTCTTTCTGTTGGAACCCTTCCTTCTCAGAAGCTTAAACTCTCATGTAAGTCCCATGGTATCAATCCTTATGAAGACCATCTATCTAACAACTTGAAACTATCTCCTCTTGTTTCCTCCATTACCTTGACGTGTTTCATGTTATCATCTCAGAATTGTTTTTAAACACTCCATCCATGAGTTGACCATGAGATATTCAGTGTGTTACTAGGTGTGTTCCCTCTTATCTTTAGAGTGGCCCATGTTTCTTTCTCCCTCTCTCTCTTCCTAACTTAGGAATCTTGGGTCGAGATTCTCCTAAGGGTGATAGAGCCGTAACACCCCAGTTTTATCTAATTACTATTTTGGGTTGATTGTGCATTCATGAGCATCATATCTTAAAATGTACATTAAGGAAAATAAAGTAGATCCCTTAAACCCTAGTGTCCTCTCTCTCTTTGAAAGCAATTCAAAATGGTTTTGATATTTTGCAAACCTAAAAATAAATGGAGATCAAATGGTTTACAAGGGCCCCTGAGTATTTTATATATTTTATAAAAGTCTTCGGTATTTTGAAAGTATTTGAAACAGATTTCAAAATGAAATGCAAAGAGAAAACACAAAATAGAAAAAGAAAAGGTTTTTCTAAAGAAAACAGAGCGAGCTAACCCTATCAGGCCCAGCCCAGCTTAGCCCACCTCCCTCTTCTCTCTTCCTGCCACCCACGCGCGCCATCAGCCGGGCAAGCTGTTGCCCAAGCGTGGCCCAGTACCGCTTTGATCCCCCTCCGACGTCTTCCTCCAGCGCGTGAAGTAGCTGCCTGGCGATGCCGACGCCGTCGATCTGCGCCGCTTCCTTGCCGTCGTTCATCGCGCCTGGAGGAGAGGATAAGGAGGAGCCTCGCACACCTCTCTCCCTCCCCCTGGTCTTATCCCCTCCTCCCTTTTCCTGCCCCCTCACCCCTGTGAGCTCGGCGAACCCTAGCTTCGGTCGCCGCATCGCCCCGCTGTCCCTGACCTCTCCATCCTCTTCTAACACCGCCCCGAGCTCCTACGTGACGCCAGCTTCCTTGTTGCCGAGCGAATCAAGCCCGGTAGCCCTGAGACGCCCGCGTCAGTCATTTCTTCCCCGACCCCGACGTGCTCCGTCGATCGTCTCCCCATTGCTCCGGCCCTCACCTCGCAACGCTACCTGCAGCAACCTCACCAGGGTGAGCTCGTGACCATCCTGGACCTCTTCCCCTTCACCCTCTTTCTCTGTAGACGTGTCACTGATGACCAAATAGGAGCGGCGCTACTAGCTTCTTGTCCACCTTGCTCTGCTACGTAGAATCCACATGCCCGCGCGCCTCAGGTCGCCCTCTACCGACATCGCCGGCCACCATCTCTGGCTCACGGCCACTCCCGCGGCATGAAAATGACAGCATGACGTCAGCAGCGCGTGATCAACGCAGTCAAACCCGAGGTGGGTTCCACCCTACCCACGTGGAGGCTGAGGCGGACAAGGCCCCACCTGTCAGCCATAGAGGCTATGTCCAGTAGCGGTGCAAAAAGGTTAAGCGCCTTCGCTGACGTCATAGTGACACAGTAAATCAATTTAAACTGGTTTAATATTTTTAGAATATGATATAAACTTGTAAATTTGATAACCTTTGATTTATAAGTCTAAAAAATACAAATAATATATCAAATTTTTTAGAAAAATGAGATCTAGCTATTTAAGCTATAATTAGTTATTGAATTTTAGTCAAAAAAATAATATACATATTTTTCTGACTTATAGACAATTAGTTATTGAATTTACAAGATTTTAAATCATTTTCTGTAATTATTTAAATCATTAGAACATTTACTGTGTCATGCTAACATCATCACATGCATAAAATACTTTCCTCACCCAAGCTTGAGCTAGACAGTACACTAACTACTGTGCCTAGGCCACGTCAGCTAGCGATGCTGGCAAAGCTTGTGTAGCGGTGACGCAAGCGCCACGTAGGCGCTACACGGGCTCGCCGGAGGCACGTCAGACAGCTGCCAGGGATAGCGAAAGAGCGCGCGAGGGGCTATGGGTTGGGGTGTGTTCGAATCAGGGCACTGCGATGGACCAACTAGTGGCACCACCGCTTCGTTTTGGTCACTGGAGCAGCGGCAGCGATGACGAGCAGCGGCAGCGGCAGGTGGTCACGGTGACGGTGATATAGAGAGGGAGGGGCGAACGAAGGGCACTGGGAGGTGCAGAGGCTAACCGCGAGAGCAGAGGAGGGGTCGACGAGGTCGGGAAAGGTCGAAGGGTGCTGGAATCGATGATTAGGGCGACAACCGATGATGGAGAAGGAGGTATCGATTGCAGCATTAGGGACGGCTCTGGCTTGCGCGAGTCCGGCAGATGAAGGAGTTGAGCACGGCGGTCCCATCGGTGTGCTCAAATGGATGAGGGGTGGCTACAGACGACGGTGACGAACGTCAACCACATGGGCTAGGATTTGGTCGCCTCGCAGAGAAGGGGTGAGAGAGGCCTGGGGAGAGAGGGGGAAGAGATAAGGCCAACGAAGGGCATCGTGGCGCTCTTATCCTCTCCAGGAGCTTGATGGACGGCGACGAAGAAGAGGTAGGGATTGAAGACGGCGGCACTGCCATAGAGCTGCTTGGCATCGTAGTCGAAGACGACGAAGGGATAATTTTTTAGCTAGAAGTGTTTTTGATTTCTGTTTTCTATTTTCTATTTGTATTTTCCAATTCAAAATTGTTTTGAGTATTTGAAAAATACCAGAGACTTTTTCTAAAATACCTGAAATAATGTGGGTCCCTTGTAATCCATTTGGGCTCCATTGTTTTGTGATTTCAAAATTCAAAACCATTTTGAATGGATTGCAAGTAGAGGGAAAGATTAGGGTTTAGGGTTTTTAGTTTCTTTATCTTGCATTTTCATTAGATAACACTATATGATGCTCATGATATGTACATACAAACCCTAATTAATATTAGTAGAACTAGGGGTGTTACATGCTGGGCCGTGCACTGCTTATACGAGGAGTTCGAGTGTCGTGCTCATAGCAGAGGGAGGCAGTGCATTATTGACACTCGGTGTAGTTCATAGTGTGTAGTGCTGAACATATGTGGTGTGTTGGGCCGTGTACTGCTTATATGTGGAGTTTGAGTGGCATGCTCTTAGCACAGGGAGGCACTGCATTATTGATACTCTGCATAGTGCATAGGGTGCAGTGTTGAACATTTGCGGTGTGTTGGGTTGTCTACTACTTATATGAGGAGGTCGAGTGGCATTCTCGTAGCACAGTGCAGCAGTGAATTATTGATACTATGCGTAGTGCTGAACATCTGCGGTGTGCTAGGTCGTGCACTTCTTATACGAGGAGTTTAAGTGTCGTGCTTGTAGCACAGGGAGGCAGTGCATTATTGACACTCGTCTTAGTGCATAGTTTGAAGTGCTGATCATCTACAGTGTGCTGGGATGTGTACTGGTTATACGAGGAGTTCGAGTGGAGTGCTCTTAGCATAGGGAGGCACTGCATTGTTGACACTCTTCGCAGTGCATAGGATGAAGTGTTGAACATCTGCGGTGTGCTGGGCCGTGCACTGCTTATACGAGTTTGAGTGGCGTGCTCTTAGCATAGAGAGGCAGTGCATAGGGTGCAGTGCTGAACATCTACGGTGTGCTGGGCCACACACTGCTTACACGAGGAGTTAGAGTGGCGTGCTCGTAGAACAGGGAGACAGTGCATTATTGACATTGTGAGTATTGCATAGTGTGTAGTGCTGAACATTTGCGGTGTGTTGGGTCGTGCACTGCTTACACGAGGAGTTCTAGTGGCATGGTCTTAGAACAGGGAGGCAATGCATTGTTGACACGCTGCGTCATGTATATGGTGCAGTGTTGAACATCTGCGGTGTGTGGGGCCGTGCACTGATTATACGTGGAGTTCGAGTGGCGTGCTCATAGCACATGGAGGCTGTGCATTATTGATACTATGCGCAGTGCTGCGGGGCCATGTTTTTCGTTTTATTTATTTTGTTTTTCTCTTTTTCGGTCATTTTTTCTCTTTTTTGTCCTGTTTTCTCTTTCTCTTTTTTCTTTTAGTTTATTTTGCCTTTTGGTTTCGTTTTTGTGGAACTTTTAGCCAATTTTTTAAATGGATTATTTTAAATAGTATTGTGCTTCTAGTAGTAAAAGGATGGAGTGCACTATTACATTATCGGAAGTGGAATGTGACAGTGCATTAGTCCATACTGAAGAAATAACATCCGTGTTTTGTGTGTGCCGTGCACTGCTTATACGAGCAGTGCGAGGGGCGTGCTCATAGCAAAGATTGGTACTGCATTATTGACACTCAGAGAAGTGCTAGAGCTTCATGTTTTTTGTTTTATTTACTGTGTTTTCTTTTTTTTGGTTCTATTTTATCTATTTTGTTGCTTTTTTATTTTTTCTCTTTTATTTTTCGATTTACGGGCAATAGAGATTTTATGGGGTGTAATGGGAGGGTTCCTCCTTTTAACACCATTTTTACTATACTTTTTACCAATGTTCTTCATGAAAACACTTGGTTGGTTTCAGATTTATTATACTACATAGTTTATCCGCATGCACTGCCATATTAATCATTTAGCTTGTTGTAGTGTCCTAATATTGTATGTTGAACTGCTCTATTTTGACTACAGTGCCATACACATTGTTGGTCGCATCCTTGATAAACTACACTATCGATCCGCGTGCACTTTGCGTTCATATTAGGCATAGTATTATATCTTTGGTCAATCGTTGATCTAGGATGATTTGTGGTTGTGTTTTATCATGGGTAGGTGAGACGAATGTTCAATGTGTACAACTACATTATAAAATCAGATGTTCACGCTTAACATTTCGCATTACAGTCCCAGTTCCTCTTCTACTAGACGATTTGTTTTCCTCTAGACGATTCTTATTTCAGTTCAATCGTCAATTCTTTGTTCCTTGGATCAAATTAGGAAGCCTTTGTCTAGAAAGTAGCAGACAACCGCAATGAAATGTTTGGAAGCTACTGAGTGGAGGAGGCGGAGCACGGAGGGCGCTGCGCTGCTGCCAACTAGCGTGGATTCCTTCGGCGAAGGGTCGTTGTGGTCTAGATGCAACCATCGCAAGATCGACGTTGATATTTTCGTTTCTATATTTCTACTTTTTTATTAGGATTTTGAAACTCTTGATGTGTCTTTGATGGTTGGAACTTATATATAGGTCTCACTCCTCTGGAGTTCATGCTTGCTCGCATTTTGCAACTACTCCTTCGTCATCTATCCCTGTCGTGCATCCCAGCGGTCTAATCAATGTGCGTGTATTTGTATGTCGGCTATTTTTTACCACGATCAGTACTATTTTTTCCAGACTCAATATTGTTGTTCTTTCTATGAAATTATTAGGATTCACTAGCATTAGTTACGGGAGTTTTGGATGGCAATATCCATGTTGATGCAGAATATCAAAGGCTTCGTAATGAATTTGCTGCAGAGAAGGCAAATGTATCAGAATTGTGTGTCAAGCTCTCCCAAAAGGAGGCATAAAAGAAGTCTATGAGTGTAGAGTGTGAGCTTCTTCGTCTCGAGATCATCGGAATAAAGCACGTTGTCGAAGATGCTTCTATGTTCAAGGTGGAGCTCAACAAGTATAAAGCTGACGTTGCAGCCTGAGACTTAGAGCAGGAATAAAATACCACTCGTGTGGATACACCGACGATGGATATAGCTCAGCTACTAGCTGATAGACAGAAGCTTAATGATAAGTTGGCCGACATGATAGAAAAGCATTTTAAAGACATTGAAACAAGAAAGAATGCATGTCTAGACATGCTACACGCAATGCAATCACTAAAGGACATTCTTGAGCGCCGTCGTAACTGCAAGGATTGCATGGATTACATTCACAAAGAGGTCAAGGATCTTGGCGCAAAGCTATCCAAATGACTTGTGAAGTGTCTTCAGTATTTTAAATACAAGCAAAATTATCACAGCAAGTTGGAAGTATTGAATTAATATTTTTAATAGATGTAATGGTGGTTGTGAAGAGAACCTAATGGATGTGGTGAAGCAATAATCTATGTAATAAAGTAAGTATCTATGTAATGAAGCAAGTGTCTGTTTGGCAGTGAATTATGCTTTGCTGTATTTTCTTTGCACACTGTGTTTGTTTTGCGCACTGTGTTTGCTTTTAATTTTTGCACTGTCCCGTGATTTGCATATTGTGTTTTAGGCACTGGTTCTTGTTTGTGTATGCACTACCCACATAGAAGCAGATGCACCGCGCTATAGATATATATGCACTACCTTGTAGATGCCGATGTTATGCCTTATGCAGTCTTCCTGCACTGCGTTCTTTATTCCTATTCCCATGGGTCTATGGAAGTGCAAGGATATCTAGATAAGCAGTTTTTTATAGATCATATAGAAGTAGTTTATACTTTGTTGAGTGTGCTGAAATATAATTTTTACACATAGCTATGCAAGAGTGTTTTTAGTATGGTATTCACGACCCACATAGATGCATATGCACTGCCCTATAGATGTACATGTACTGTTTTGTGCAGACTGGCTGCACTGCCTTATTTACTCATGTACGCATGGGTCTATAGTAGTACAAGCATATCTAGATAAGTAGTTTTTTAAGATCATCTAGAAGCATTTAATACTAGTTTTAGTGTGTACATCATCTAGAAGCTTATGTTTGGTTGAGTATGATGAAAATATAGTTTTTACACATAGGAAAGTTTTTTGAGCATGGTATGCACTGCCGACATAAGTGTAAATGCACTGCGCATATGATTCCGCATGAAGGTACTAGTGTTCTGCACTGCGCATTTGTTAACGTACGCACCTTTCATCGAATTTTCCTATGTGCACTACTCTAACTAGCTCTGGTGCACTGCGTCGTTCTTTGCGCATATGCTTTACAGCTGCTTTGTTACCTTGTGCAGACTGGCTGCACTGCTTTCTTTACTCATGTAAACATAGGTCTATGGCAGTGCAAGCATATCTAGATAAGCAGTTTTTTTAAGATCATCTAGAAAAAGGTTATAGTGGTTTGAGTGTGTACGTCATATAGAAACAGTTTATGCTTGGTTGAGTGTGATGAACATATAATTTTTACACATAGAAATCTAAGTCTTTTGAGCGCGGTATGCACCGCCAACATATGTGCAAATGCACTGCGTGTATGCTTCCGCACGATGGTATGAGTGTTCTGCACTGCGCATTTGTTAACGTACACACCTTTCGTAGAATTTTCCTATGTGCACTGCTCTAACTAGCACCGGTGCACTGCGGCGTTCTTTGCGCGTGTGCTTTGCTGCTGCTTTGTTCTACCTTGTGCAGACTGGCTGCATTGCCTTCTTTACTCATGTACACATGGGTCTATGACAGTGCAAGCATATCTAGATAAGCAGTTTTTTTAAGATCATCTAGAAGAAGTTTATACTGGTTTGAGTGTGTACGTCATCTAGAAGAAGTTTATGCTTGGTTGAGTGTGATAAAAATATAGTTTTTACACATAGGAATGCAATTGTTTTGAGCGCGATATGCACTGCCGACATAAGTGCAAATGCACTGTGCTTAGGCTTCCACATGATGGTACTAGTTTTCCATATTGCGCATTTGTTAACGTACGCAACTTTCGTTGAATTTTCCTATGTGCACTGCTCTAACTAGTGCCGGTGCAGAGCGGCGTTCTTTGCGCGTGTGTTACAGCTGTTTTGTTCCGCCCTGTCCAGACTGATTGCATTGGCTTCTTTACTCATGTACGGATGGGCTACGGCAGTGCAAGGATATTTATATAAGTAGTTTTTGTAAGATCATCTTGAAGCAATATATACTGTGTTGAGTGTGTACGTTATTTAGAAATAGTTTATGCTTTTTTGAGTGTGATGCAAATATAGTTTTTACACATAGTAATGCAAGTGTTTTGAGCGCGGTATGAATTGCCGACGTAAGTGCAAATGCATGCGTGTAGGATTTCGCACGATGGTACTAGTGTTCTTCAATATGCATTTGTTAACGTACGCAACTTTCGTCAAATTTTCCTTTATGCACTGCTATGACTAGCTCTGGTGCACTACGGTGTTCTTTGTACGTGTGCTTTGCAACTGCTTTGTTCTGCCATGTCCAAACTGGTTGTACTACCTTCTTTACTTATATAAGCATGGGTCTACGGCAGTGCAAAAATATCTATATAAGAAGTTTTTTAAATATCATCTTGAAGCAGTTTATACTAGGTTGAGTGTGCTAAAAATATAATTTTCAAACATAGCTATGAAAGAGTGTTTCCAATGTTGTATGCACTATCGACATAGATTTAGATGCACTGTCCTATAGATATAGATGCATTGCCTCATAGATACGGATGTTCTGCCTTGTACAGACTGAATGCACTGCCTTCTTTACTTAGATATGCATTGGTCAATGAAAGTGTAAGGATATCTAGATAATAAGTTTTTTTAAGATCATCTAAAAGCAGTTTATATTTGGTTGAGTGCGAACGTCGTCTGGAAGCAGTTTATACTTGGTTGAATGTGATGAAAATATAATTTTTACATATAGAAATGCAAGTGTTTTGATCGTGGTATGCAGTGCCCACATAGATGAAGATGCACCATTCGTCGAATTTTCTTATGTGCACTGCTCTTACTAGCTTGGGTGCACTGAGGCGTTCTTTGCCTGTGTGCTTTACAATAGTTTTTGTCTGCCTTGTCTAGACTAGCTGTTCTGCCTTCTTTAGTCATGTACGCATGGGTCTATGGCAGTGCAAGGATATCTAGATAAGAAGTTTTTAGATCATCTAGAAATATTTTATACTGGGTTGAATGTTCTGAAAATATATTTTTTACACATAGCTATGCAAGAGTGTATGCAGATGCACTGCCCCATAGATGCCGACGCACTACCCATATTGTAAATGAAATATTTTCAATAACAACTTCAAATCAAAAAACAACATATCTGTTACAGATTAACAAGCGCCAACTTACGCAGATAGATATTGCAATTTCCTGTGCCTTAGACTAGGTAGATGCAATATGTGCTTGCAATTAGGTCTGATGAATTCATGTATATTTTTCGTAATCTTGTCCTAATCACTTAATGTTATGTCAATTCTTGGCATCTTCATGACTAGACCCAACTAACTTAGATCTTCTAGTAGGTTCTTTAGTGCTTTGTTAGATAAGTGGAACAACATTTGTGTACAGTTGTTCATCTCTCATACTGGAGCTTGTGTCCTGATAAGGATCGTAATGTCTTGTTAGTTTTCAATAATCTGTAATCAAGTTTTTAAAAAAATATATCTAACTACTGCTTACACTTGGCGTCTTTCATTTTACTATAATTTCGCCATTGTATCTATGCAGGTAATATATTGTCCACAGTCCACATGCGTCTTCATCTTGTTTTTTTGTTCTCACGGTGCGTGCACTTTTGAATGATTCACTCCATCTTGGCAATGTGTCATCTTTGTAAATGCACTCTAGCACTTTTTCGAACCTGCTTAGCTGGATATTGAAACATTACAGTCACATTGTTAAAAAATAGGTAGTAAGTTGTGATATGTTTATTTTGTGGCAAATAACACTCTGACTTTGGTAGAAGTTTTCTACTTATATCTTAATGTGATAGAAGTCTTACCATTGTTTCTCCTATGTAACTACGGTAATCCTGCATCTGTTTACTTTCCTTGTATCCGAAGGAGTCTAGTATCTCAACCTTTGGATTCCGAGCAGATCCATTTAGGACATAAACAGAAAAATGTTTCTTGGAATGAACCGGTAATAATATCCGTTTATGGAAATAGATACAATACTCAAGTTTGTTTTAACCATTTGGTAAGTTTTAATTTTGTGAGGGATCTTAATACTGAATATAGAAATTAATGATTATTTTTAAAATAACTCACCGTGTCTGACTTTATAAGGTCATCTGTTCCTATGAGGTAATCAATTGTGTGAGCAATGTCTTCAGGTATGAAGTTTTTGTTTTTTTCGTAAAATCTAATATTGTTGCTACCTGTGTGGCTAGGATTACCCTTTTACCTTCCTGGAAAATATATTTGAACTCATCATTACTTTTCGATGTCTAGATGACCGCATCTATAAATTTATTGTCTATCCATCCATTGTCTTTGAAGTTTTTTGCTAGTTCACGTGTAGTACATCTCAGAGTAAATTCTCTTGATTCATTGGACGTAGTTGTCTTGATAAAAACTTTCCTATTGTATTTAAAAAAGGACTACTATTATAGGAGTGTTAGTTTAAATTCGAACAAAAAGATCTAGATAATTAAAAGAAATCTACATGTACTAATTTAAGCTTTAATCTTACTCTCCATAATCTGGTTTTGATGCATATTCGATTAGTTTTTGCCGTACTTTCCATGCATTCTCTGTTTCTTTAAATTCAGCTGGAATGAAAACAAGTCTTTCTTCTGGATTTTCATTTTTCCTATTCTTCCATCGAAACCTCACACTTTTTTGGATTTCTTCTATATCTTTCTCTAAAGATCTCTTTCTCCGGTGTTTCTTTCAGTTGTATCGTTTAGTTGTTCGACATCTTATTTTATTTCTCTTGAATTCCAAGCAATATATATTTCTTGAAATCTTGGTAATCTCTTCTTGTGAATAGATCTTGATACTCGAAATGGCCTGTAGATGCTGCAAATTTGTAAATACTTGTGTTATAGAATAGGTTGGTTTTTCAGTGCCAAAGTATTTGTAGTTGGTTCTTTTTATGATGTGTGTCATAGTAATAATGCTATGAAACAACATACTATAGTATGAACAATATTCCTCGAAATTTGTGTAAATGATTACCTAATATTCTATCAACTATTGCTTTGATGTTTATGATGAAGATGTCTGATGTTAGCATC
This sequence comes from Avena insularis, assembly GCA_023614405.1. Lineage (NCBI taxonomy): Eukaryota > Viridiplantae > Streptophyta > Magnoliopsida > Poales > Poaceae > Avena > Avena insularis. The sequence goes on along the minus strand of CM042691.1, from coordinate 156,723,934 downwards.
CTCATTAGAATCACTTGTAATCCGGAATATCTTTTTTGGTGAATTCCATAACGTGATATTTGGTGTTGTTATCCATCATATAGAGCATGAAGAATCCATAGTCACAACTGCATAATGTTTTTGTTTTTGTTTTTGTCAGATGATTAAAAGTGGACAAAATAACTAGTTGAATGTAAGACTAAAATTTATGTTATGTATCAACGATACCTATTATCCTGTAGAGGCACGTGTTCATATACTACCTCAAAATCATCCAGCGTTTGGACTTCTGTTTCTGCTGTTCTAAAACCTTCGCTCCACAATCTCTTTATTTTCCTGATCAATTTTGAGTATAATTTTCCAAGATCAATATCCCCTGACTCTCTCAATGAATCATAAATTCTGAACTTCTTCTCCAAAATATCTACTGTCAATTTGAACCAGTGACCTACTGTACTTAAACTTCCCTTAGGAGGTTCCTCGAGAAAAATAAACACTATCTGCATGAGCAATTATAAATAATTTGTTAAAATGTTGTCCTGTTTAGAAATTGAATAATCAGGATTGTATCTGCACTATGGTGTTCTCCACTTGCTAAAATATATATACTTTACAGAATAATATTGTTTTACTTACTAGTTCATATTTGTCTAGACGGTCTGCTGCATCTAGTTTAAACAAGTTCTCTATCCAACACATACTTTTTCTATCGTCTTTGACTTTATAAACATTACTAAGTTTTTGCTACAAAACAACCGTTAGTTTGTTTGGTCTGAATGTATAATGACTTTTGTTTAGTACTTACAGTTACTTTTTCTATAGTACTTACAGTTTCTCCGTAACGAATAATTTTCTTCTTCAACTTCGATCTCTTAAGTTGTTCTTCAAGATAGGTTAACACCATTTAACCCACTGTATCCCCTAGGAGTCCTTATTTTCTGAAATCACTTGATATGTAATATAGTGGCACATTTACATTGGTTTTGACGTGCTCCAAGAGAGCCCGAGAACTGCAGAGTGGAGCAATTCCAATTAGAATACAATAGTAGTTCTCAATAAATTTCCAAGTGCAAAATGATAATTCTTTAAATAGTCTCAATTTAATATTTATGTCTCTTTTTGTCATTTCTCTGCCTGTAAACCTGCATATCAGGTTATATAATGTGGTACATTCGGATTCTATTTGTATGCTGGCATTGTTTTCTTAGTATCCATTATCTGTATCTGTGGAAATAAAAAGTGTTAGTGTGTGAAAAAATAAAGTGCAAAAAAATACTGTAATGAGTAATGTTAGACAGTGCATCAGAATGATAGTTGGATGACAATTCACCTACAATAGATGACGCAGTGTATTGGTTCAACAGTCGTGTTCGACCAGTGACACATTTTGTTGGGATTTGTAGTGCAAATGGAAGTCTGGCTAAGATTTACTGTGGTAACCATAATCGTTCATATTTATTTATTCATTGTCTTACGCCCAAATTTTTTGATATCTTTAGCAAATTCTATTTTGCAAGTGTATCGTCACTTCCTTTACACTAGTAGTAACATGATATATTTACAAAAGAATCAAATTGTTCAACAAATTAATTTGATAAATATAAGTTGTATCTACGACATATGACCTTATGCTGTCTGATTGGTACTGTCTGACAGTAATCTTCTATTATGTGTCGAACTTCACTATATTTTTCTCTTTCTCTTTATCTTTCTCTTTTGTCTGATGTCCCTCCTATTTATCCTGGTCTTGCCTGTTGGCTGTGTCAGAGCATTATATGCTTGTTTCTGCCGCTACTTCTTCATGAGAGACAGTCTGGTTGTTTCTATCTTCTCCTGCAGCCTCCTACAATCAGAATTTTATCTTACTTCTTAGTTCACATATTATGAATGTTATAACCGTCATCAGATATATCTTTTTGTTTAAGAGCAGAATAAATTGTTTCTTTTGTACTAAACTAGCACACTGGCTCTCGCAAATGCGAGGACATCATATTTGATATTAAATATTTTATCATGTATTATGAGGACACTTGTCCTATGGTATTTTTTATGTTTCACCTTAATGAAGTATATGGTAGGTAGACCTCGAGATAATGGATTCTTAAGTCTTACATGCATGTTTTCATGTATTATAGCGCCATCTAGTAGAACGATGCATGTGGACATCATCATTAGCGACCAAGGCCTACCTCTAGCCTAATTCCAATAACCATGCCAAATGAAATCTCACAAACTACCATCGGCTCTCTCGCTCTCCTTCTTAAGTTATATGGTCTTCCTCAAATCCGCCAAACTTATATATATATATATATATATATATATATATGGTGGCGTTATTTATTCTACACCCACCCTCTATCTTAGAACCGTATATTATTTTAATATCACGTAAATTTTGTATTACTTCGTAAATCGGGAAGAATATAATAAAATTTAGAAATGACATAATTCTTTTTGTTTACATGCCGTAAAAAAAATCGACATAAAATACATATTTTTGGCATTTTTTGCACTATAATGACCCATAAACTTTATTTTTGTGTCAATTTTTTTGGTTGTGGTGAATATATGAACATAATTATTCGTATACAAAACATATTTTTTTCAATCTAATAACATAAAAATATGTTGGGTGCAAAATAATTATTCTGCAACCTGGGTGCTGAATAGGGTTTCTCTCTCTCTCTCTCTCTCTCTCTATATATATATATATATATATATATATATATATATATATATTAGGCTCATGTAACAATATCTCATGTAAAAATATTAGGTCCCATATCCCATGTAACAATATTAGGTCGGTAATTTATAATGACACTACAAAATTAGGGATGATCTACATCGTTCCACCGGCTTCTTTTGGTCAAACCATTTTGATTGCCTAGATCCTACTCGAATTTTAATAACGAACCTAATGTAAAATTTTGTAATATGTATGTCGGTAAATATTAATCATCTATTATTTTAGTTTAAGTTCTTAACATCTAAGTACATCAACTGAGACTTCTTTCCACTGTAATTATTACCATCAATATTTGTAGTATTATTTGAATAATAATTAATTTTATACTATTATGAATAAAAATTTAAACAGTCAAAGTGAATTTGGTAAAATATGGTCATAGAAATATGATCATGTAAATTCAACATAAAGTACTAATAAAATTATATTAGCCTTTACTTGAATGATATTTTTCCTTCAAAATTATAATTAAGATTTTGACACTTCACTAGTTGTACTCCCTCCATTTCGAATTATAGGGCTACTACGTACTTTAAGAAAATAGTTTGACCGTAAATTTGATCAACAATATATGAATCATATATCACACAAATTGTACCATTGGAAGAGTATTTTGAATATAAATTTAATGGTATAATTTTTTTTTAAATATATTTTGTATTTTGTTGACCAAATTTACGGTCAAACTATTTTTTCGAAATATGTATTTGCCTTATAAACCGGAATGGATGTAGTATAAACATAAGATCGATTGGTAATATCCTATAATAAAATATCAATGATGATTTAATATAACATGACAAAACTATTTAATATATACTATATCCATCTCAAAATTTATAGAAGGGAATGTAAACAACTACCATAGTGTAAAAATACATTATGAAAATATCACATATAGATATGCTGATATTGATTTGGTATTGTATATCTTCGTATTGTTGTATATATAATTGGTAATATGTAGAATGCATTGAATTTCATTTTATTTAGACGGTATGTACTTAAAGGGTGGATGAAGTATTACCTTAATCATTATGCATTGTTGTTTTTAATTTTTTCTTCTGCGTGCGTAAAATTTACACAGAAAACAAAAAGAATGAAATTGTTTGAACATATTCATCACATATATTGGAACAAAAAAATTATAATAATGTATCAATATTATTACTTCTTTTTTGAAAGAAATGCGGTAAGACAATCCCTTTGTTGGGAGTTGAACCTGAGTGGCTGGGTTGTACATCTACTTCCGTAACCAAATGACCTAGGCTCACTTATTGTATAAATCTTATTAATGTATAAGATAATAGACCAAGTAAGATAATATTGGTGTTATTTTTATTTAGTCATACTATGCCATATACTTTCATTAATAAGTAGTTAATGTATTGGACGTGCACATATTCTTTAGTGTTTATATGAAGATGTCAAAATATCATTAAACAATACTTGTAGTATGGATATTTACTTTTCATAAACTAAGTAATTTGGTGTAGCATGTAATTCTTGATCAAGTATTCCATGCTAAACAAATGCAACATCAGATCGTCACCACAGTTTCCAAAAGCCTTAACTTTACAGAGAGTGGGATATATCTCACATCATGAGGGAAACATTTTTAGATTTTAGAAACTAAAATGAAACTCCAAAATTGCAATTATCACATGTAATTGCATAAATATAAGTATGCACACATTGAAAGAAACATTTTTTAGAAGTAACTTATAAAACAAATACATGGGCACAAACTCCATGTGTCAATTTATGTAAACTTTTACTAAAAATTAATGTACATCAAGTGATGTATTTAAAACCTATGGAACATCAATAATGAATCAAAATGCAAAATGTTGTGATCTTCCAATCGAAAAGTATTAATGTTGTTTCATATGAGAAAGGCCAAGTCAACAATTTTTGGGAGAAATTTTGGCATTTGGAAGGATCAGAATAATGATAGTAAATTGGACGAGGATCCGAGAAAGCTCAGGCCATCGATAATTTTATGATGTCTGTCGTCGAGTCTCACTAACAATTTAAATTTAGGGGAGAGGCATGTCATACCTTCAATGGTCGAACAATACTCCCTTTGCAATGTCTAGATATTTAATTATGCATTCATGGACACTACTAAAAAGTAATGCTTCAAACTTATAAATCGAGAAACCGCAACATCGTTAATGGTATCATTTACCTATGAATGATGTACTGACTGATCTCATCCACTTTATTTACCTTGATAATCAATCAATCAAGTCAAACACAGAAAATGATGATACCCAACTTGTATAGAGAAGATTTAAGGAGCATGCACATCGTTGATATGACATTTTACCAATTTGCTGGTTTGTATGTGCACCACAAAAGAATACCCACACTATTTTTCATGTCACATAGATTTTCCCAAACGCTAAAAAGCAACTGGTGGTTGGCTTGCTCCGTCGAGCCATCGATCCTTGGTCGTCGGATCCTCTTGATCTTTCTCCCTCGAGCCATCGATCTCGTGCTCATCGTATGACCCTTCCCGACAAACTTCACCTGGTCCAGACCCACCTAGAACGTGTCGGTGAGGAGAGCAGAGCTTCTGCCTCTCTTCTTTCCCAATTCCCGTTTGGAAATTCTCTTCTCCTTCTCCTCTACTCCGCCGTTCCCCTCCCTTCAAAAGAAAAAAATACTCTGCCGTTCCCCAATCCTTTCGTCTCTGCTCTCTAGAGTTTTGGCGCGCGGGAGGGCGAGACTCGACGGCGGAAAGAGAGGAGAGCGGGGAGGCCATCGAGTTCGTCTTCGGAGAGCAGAGGAGGGCAAAGCATAGGTGGGAGTTCGTCGGCGGTGGGTGAGGAACACATGAGTGCGCCGAGATTGGAGGCTGATACCCCGAGCAATTACAGGGAGCTCGCCGACGTAGGGAGAGGAACGGGGGTGCGCCGACCTCGACAAGGAGGATTGACCCACGAGTGCAGGTAACTTGTAGGAGGAGGGCAAGGCACGCGGGAGGGCAACGAGCTAGGACACGTGGATCTCTATATCGTATTTCCTGAGGTTAGTCCATGTGCTTGAATTTCTCCAGATACAAGCGATTTGTGAATCCATTCCTTATAAACGTGAATCCACAAGTATTTTTGTCAGATTTTCTGCGTGGATTTCATTTCACAACCAGATCCACCGCTCCAAGTTTTCCCCATGGTTTACTCAGCTGCTGCTGTTGGGTGAGTTGTCCGTATAGTACACAATTTAACCAACAATCTAATAGGGAAACCGACAAAATAGGATGGAGGTAGAACATGGACATAACAGATGCGTGTAGATTCACAAGTTCTCATGTTTCTAGGAATTTTGGGCACTCAAGTTCGTCCTATTCATTATGTATTTTTGCTGGTTTGCCTGCTTATGATATGGAACAAGGATTACTCCTGCATAGCAAGTTTATAGACTAGGATAAATTTCACATTGATTTTTCACATGTGTTGGGAGGGTGTGTGAGTAATTATTCATCATAGGTAAGTTTCTTTTTTACCAAAGTTAAATAGCTACCACCATTCAAGTAAAATGATTACATAGAGTAGTCTTAGTTGAAGGCTGGGTCTGGGGGAGTTAATTTAAGTTGTTTCTTCATTATCATTAAGTTGATTTGTAGAATTTAATTAAGTAAGTTGTTTGTAACATTGGAGTTGCTTACTTAGTTGTTTGCTTCTGTAGAACGTTTTAAGTTTGGTAAATATACTAAGTTGCTTCTGTCACCATAGTTAAATGGTTACCACCATTCTAACTTAGTTGATTACATCTAGTAGCCGTAGTTGTAGGGTATGGCTATGAGAGTTAATTTAAGTTGATTCTTCATCATAGTTAAGTTGATTTGTAGGATTTAATTAAGTTGTTGTTTGCAACATGAAATAGTTCTGTTTTGACTAGTTGCTTTCTACTTAATGTTTTTAAGCTTATTAAATAGAATAAACTGATATTACTTTAGCATAATGACTAAGTGTTTTTCATTGGCTACAACTACACACCGATGTAGCAGGGAAACGTGTAGCTTCTGGTTCTAACATTGGGCACCCTCTTGCCACGACTGGTCCTAACGATGCACCTGCAACTAATGTAGTTGTCGCTAAAGCTAATGTAGCCCCGCCAAGCACATAGGATCTTATACTTCAGCAGCACCGGGAATTAATGTACCTGATGGCGGACCTTCTGTACCCCAACCGCGTGAGTCCAACCAGTCCGCAAAAGCAAATACATAAAAAATAGCTGCTGCTAGACCTTCTGTGGTTGCACCGAGTAAAAAGCTCATGATCCAGGCAGTGCGTCCACTTCTCATTTGCATGTTCTTTCCTACACATTTTTTGGTGAAAACATGAACAGTTTCATGTTTTGTGCATATTGGTAGGAATCGAGCCTTCCCCGCAAGATGGTTAAGCTAAACAACCTTGAACACAAGAAACTTGTTAAAAATCATCATGAGTTTTATTGTAGGTTAAGTCTAGTTGCAGCCATTAGCCCATTATCCAGTTGAGTTGTAGATGGGACAATGCAAAATTAGATCATGGTGTCTGATTAGTTGCTTATTTGAATCCCTAGCAACTCAACAGGGTACATGTTTTCCGTCCAATTGTTTTTATTGCACCCCTAAGTTGCACTCGGGATTATGTAGAGTTGTATGATGGTTTCTAATTAGTTGCTTTTATTTAAATCCCTGCAACCAAGTTTGGGTACATAATTTTATCCATTTTTTTACTATAGCATAAGTTACAGTTTAGATAATTTAGAGTTGTATGGTGATTTCTGATTAATTGCTTTCTTAAAAATCTATGCAACTAAGTTTAGGTACATGAATTTTCATCTAGTTGTATTTTACTATAGCCTAGTATCCTAAGGTGTAGTAGGAAAATCTAGTTTTTCCTTTCACAAGTGACATGATTATTTCTTGGAGTCCATGTGTTTTTGTTGCAGGCAATTAATGTGATCACATTTCAATTTCAATTACAAACTACTACACGTGTTAGACAAACTACTACACGTGTTAGGCGATACGTGCAGGTATTCGAATGATTCAGAGCATTAGAATGTGATTATCCTAAGTTACTCACCATGTTTAAGTTGATTATCCATTCTACTTTAAGTTGTTCTACACTTTCTTCTAAGTTGTTTATCATGTTACATTAAGTTGATTGACGACATTTAACTTAAGTTTGTTTCTAGTTTAACTAAAGTTTCTTGTCCCCTTTCATTAAATTTATTAGCCACGCTAGCTTAAGTTTCTCCCCACTTTATTCTAAGTTGCTTATCCCATTCAATTAAGTCGATTAGTCACTTAAGCTTAAATTGCTTCCCAGTTTATCCAAAGTTGCTTATCCTGTTTCATTAAATTTATCCAATTTTGAATATTTTTGCAATCAGATCCAAACCTGTCGTCTGATACATGAGAAACAGTATTAGTTTTTTATGTTTTTGCAATCCCTGGTCGATAACAATCCATGCTTTTTCTTAGGTGGTTGCATTTTTTTCAAACAATGCGGGGGCGGCAGCACTTATGAAGGAAGGAAAATTTTATCCCTAAACAACATTATGTACAAAGTAAGATGAGACATGCTTAGTGTTCCAAAACTATTAGTAGTCGAAGATACTGTCTTTTGAAAACATATCTAAACTTATTCTTTTTGTTAGTACCATGTTAATATTTTGGTGCACAAAAGATATATCTGGGGAACTACTTTTTAGCATGTTGGAATCCTGGTAGTTGTGAATATGTCACATCTGCTTGTTGTTGTTGTCTTCTTGTCACATACATATATGTTGAATGTAACTTATATCTAAAGTTTTTGATGTATGCCTAAGTTGTTACAGGGGATCATATAGAGTTGTATTCACTGTATGCCTAAGTTGCAGCATTCGATCATGTAGAGTTGTATGGTGATTTCTGGCTAGTTGGTTTTTCTGAAATCCATTCAACCAATTTGGGGTTTTCCCATGCTTGTCTTATCCTGTTGTTTTTTATGGCATACTCAACCTACTCTGTAACAGCCACACAAATTCTTTACATGTTGCACTCTAAGTTGATTTTTTACTTTTGGTTTTTAGGTTTTGCACTCGAACACTCATTTATAGGTACGACGGTTGCGCCAAATGCACCTGCAGCAGTAGAGCCTCCTCGTGGCTCGTGCACAATGAAAGGTTGAGTGCGACACAATGGCTTCGCTTCATTGGCATCAGATTCATTGTCTACTAGTTGTAGCTAAGTTGTTGTTCTTGTTAGGCATTCTAGCTAATATTTTTTTATGGGAGAAAGATGGATGCACTATCAACTTTAGTATTCTCAGATGATTGTGTATCTCTAATGTCAAGTTGCTTACTACTTGTAGCTAAGTTGTTTGCGTTTCCAGTTAAGTTGTGGTATAAACCCTATTGTTGCTCTCGGATCAGTTTTCAGTTGTACCATTCTATTTCTATGCACTATTTATTGTTGCAACTGGTGTTTCTATCAAGGGTGGCTTTCTCTGATTTTTTATTACCTCATTTTGATTCTTCTAGAGATAAGCCTTGTTATTCGTAAAAATATGAAGAATTGCTGGTCTAATGGAGATCTACATGAGTAAGTAGCTGTCTTGGAAAGGAAGGAGAGACAGGCAAGGATGAGTGCGTCACGTGGTTTCCGTATTGGAGGACGCTTCTATTGCTGGGCAGCACGCTGCTTGGAGGCTATGTTTTCTCTTTTTTGGTTAACTTCCGGGCAAGTGGGCTGGAAGCGAACCTTTCCAGATAAGGGGATGGCTGGTTTCAACTAACCAGCCACCGATTGTTGTCTAGACGTGCCCTAGATTTTTTCGGTTTTCCAAATCGGGCAACTTGCTATGCAGGAGTAATCCTTGTTCCATATCATAAGCAGGCAAACCAGCAAAAATACATAATAAATAGGACGAACTTGAGTGCCCAAAATTTCTAGAAACATGAGAACTTGTGAATCTACACGCATCTGTTATGTCCATGTTCTACCTCCATCCTATTTTGTCGGTTTCCCTATTAGATTGTTGGTTAAATCGTGTACTATACGGACAACTCACCCAGCAGCAGCTGAGTAAACCATGGGGAAAACATGGAGCGGTGGATCGGGTTGTGAAATGAAATCCACGCAGAAAATCTGACAAAAATACTTGTGGATTCACGTTTATAAGGCATGGATTCACAAATCGCTTGTATCTGGAGCAATTCAAGCACATGGACTAACCTCAGGAAATACGATGTAGAGATCCCCGTGTCCTAGCTCGTTGCCCTCCCGCGTGCCTTGCCCTCCGCCTACAAGTTACCCGCACTCGCGGGTCAATCCTCCTTGTCGAGCTCGGCGCACCCCGTTCCTCTCCCTACGTTGGCGAGATCCCTATAATTACTCGGGGTATCAGCCTCCGATCTCGGCGCACTCCTGTGTTCCTCGCCCACCGCCGACGAACTCCCACCTTTGCTTTGCCCTCCTCTGCTCTTCGAAGACGAAATTCATGGCCTCTGCGCTCTCCTCTCTTTCCGCCGTCGAGTCTCGCCCTCCCGCGCGCCAAAACTCTAGAGAGCAGAGAAGAAAGGATTGGGGAACGACAGAGTATTTTTTTTCTTTTGAAGGGAGGGGAATGACGGATTAGAGAAGAAGGAGAAGAGAATTTCCAAACGGGAATGGGGAAAGAAGAGAGGCAGAAGCTCTGCTCTCCTCGCCGACACGTGCCAGGTGGGTCCGAACCAGGTGAAGTTTGTCGGGACGGGTCATACGATGAGAACGAGATCGATGGCTCGAGGGAGAAAGATAAAGAGGATCCAACGACCAAGGATCGATGGCTCGACGGAGAAAGCCAGCCACAGGTTGCTTTTTAGCGTTTGGGTAAATATATTAGCCTATAGGTGTGATCTTCTGATCGATACATAACTCCAAAACCTGTAAAAATATATGGAAGAGTATATTTCAGTTATACGATGCAATTTGGCACTTGGAAGCAGAATAAAGAGCCAAAAATAAGAATCTCAATGGTGACCCGTCATAACTACAATTGTAAGATTTTACATCTAAGTTATTATCTTAATTGCTCTGCGGCTACTACAATTGTACGATTAGATTGTAGATGAAAGTATTTCTCATCGAATAGATCCTTGCCCAAACAGCCTTTAAATGCTTGGTTGGTACCCCCTCCGATTCGGTGTTTAGGCTCCAAATCGATTTTCTGCATGTTCTGAATTAGCTAAAAAATAAGGCATGTTTAGCACTTAAGTATCCCAATCAATAATTAGCTGGCCTCTCTCTCTCTTTTCCCTAGCACCGCACGTTTCTCTGATGGGTAACAATTTGATCTGCATGCAACGCCTTGATTGGATGCCTAATTAATTGGAGATTAACTAACTTTACTCAACGTGAGAACGATTGGATGAAACATCTGGGAGAGAGAAGATTTCAGGCCCAATCTATAGATCACATCATCTTGCATGCTTCTTCTATACACCAAGCAAACTACTGGCGCTAATTCATCTCCTTATAACTACACCCAGAAAATCATCAAATAAATAGATACGTAATTTCTTCCTCAATGGATAGTCTACATGGAAAATTTAGAGATCAATCATACATACTTGGCCGTTTCTGAGAAAAGTCATCCGACGATTCTTGCAGACTGCACGTGCACTTGTGATCTGGTGCATACATCGACATGCAAGACCGAACTTTGGCCATTGATGGTTGATCGATACACATGCACCTAGAGAGGAAGTCGGCTGACCGGCAAAAGGCGTTAGCGTTGATGAAGTAGTACGTATAATAACCTACTACCTATCGACAAAAAAAATACTTAAGGGCATTGGTAGGTAAATTTATGTAACTTTGTTTTTTTTAAATCAAACGGCTACCATAAGCTATTTAGTTAACTTGACGCTCAGATGTCTCTGATTTTTATGGGATTTTCAAGAGTTTTCTCTTTTTTCTGGTAATCCCGTCATGTACTTTTAATATATAATAGATAAGCGTCTACCTTTAGAGCTTTGTCTTCTGTCATTGGTGAAGTTGTGTGCTCTTGTCCTTTTGCTGCAGATTCATTATTGGTATCGTCTGCCTGATTGCCCAATGCATGCTAAAAAATACAACACCGTTAAACTTGCAACAATCATCCTTATTGTATAATGCAAGATGTAATAAGTATATATCATACCTTGATATTTTCGATCGTTGTTTCTTCTATTTTTTTATGCATCAACATTGTTATAGTTGTTTTTATCACTTTCCTTCTGTGGCAATGAACATGATGCAGGATCGTCCATTCTGACGTGGCCTCCTTTTGCTGTTAATTTAACTGCTACATCTTTATCCGACTCCATATAGAACTTAAGATGATCCATTCACTCTATAATGAAAAGTCCTACTATCTTGATGTATTCTTTGTAGCTCCTGCTGAGGCCTTGTTCGATGTCATCTGGATTGTGTGTAATCTGTCTCAGGAGATTTATTGCTCGCTGCATCTTCTCAACATCTGTCATGAGACCTCCGATGGAATTTGACTGGACACAAGGTTCTTGAGTTGGCATTTTTGAGTTGTCACCGACAACAACTATTGCATACTTGTTTTTTCCCTTCTCATGGTCATTATCCACCATTGCAGTCGAGGAACTGTTTTTCTTTTTATGAAACCCTTTGCTGTAGTTCTCCAGCTCAGAGCTAGTCTTAACCTGTTACAAATGAGGATGACAATTTAGATATTTTGATCCTTAAATCATCATTCCAAGGTTTTCATAACCATTTTCACCAAGTATTCCCATCTAAAGTTGATCAAGTTTTAGGCTTAGCACTAGCATCTAAAAATGGTGGTAAGTACAAATAAGGGGTGGTAAAGGAGTGGAGATTAATTGAGTTCAATCTCATGCCTTAGGATGGCATCAAGATCATCTAGCTTAGGCCAAATTTAATACTCTTTATGCAACCTTCAATTATCTTCCTAGAATCTACAAGTCACTTAAGTAAACTCCAAGAGAAAGCTTTGATAAAGAAATAAAGTATAAAGCTTGCAAGTAAAACTAGGATTGGGTATCATCAAATGTGTCTAACCAAGCATGCTTAGTGCATTGCATAGTATCTAACTTACATAATTGCAAGTGTTAGCTTGCAAGGTTTCAAGTATTGGCTTGCATAGGTCAACTTGATTAGTAAGGCCTGCCTTGTGCAGAGCAGTGGTTGAAGTTCTCCTCGGCTTCTTCTTCGTAGTATCCTCCTTTCTCCTCGTATCCTTGGTCGGTACTAGCGTCTATAAATAAATACGAGGTACACAATCACCAAACAATACATAACTATTTTCAATCATCACACAAAGGTGCACTATAGATGATCTAGCATCATCACTAACATTACAAGATTAAAGCTTTTGTCTTATTTATTTTATTTTTAGAAAAGTAATTTCTACTCATTGAAAAACTACTTTAAAATTTAATATTCTCCAACTCAAACATGGGATCATGTTGACACATGTCATCACCACATATTTCAGTACATGAGAATGTGATTTAAAGTGGTGTCACGATCTAATAAGGTTTAACCTTTTTATTTTAAATAATTAAAGTGACTAGAAATGCCTATGTGGTATTATTTTATTACTTGAACATTATTTCTGTAAGTAAACCCATATGTTTTTATATATTCTGAAAGGTATGATAAAATGTGATTTTTGAGAGTTGGAATCAACTCAAAAGCTATTATGGTTGTATTTTGAAAAATGTTTGAATGCTGAAAAGCTTCTGACTTGATATTTTTACCAAGGTTGATCTACAGATCCAAATAATTTGAATCCAACGGGCTTGAATTAAGCATTTCAGTACATTTTTAACAAAATTGGTTTCATGCAATTTGGTTCACTGAATCGAGCTGGGTTGATTTTTGAATATAGGTACAGAACTGTGTTTGAATTCAAATAGAAAAATCTAAATTCAAATGGTTCGGCTGCGCAGGAAAGGTTAATGGGCCAGCCCAGTGTCACTCCATAGCGAGGGGCTCAGTTGACAGGGAGGTTCCACCAGTCAGTGGCTCATAACACGCGAAGCGGTACGGGGCGGTGTGGTTCGTTGGATTAGAAGGGCGATCAACGGCTGAGGGTCGTCGTCGACGATGAACATGTCACCGGCGAGCTCGAACCCTAGCGGCTCAGTGGGGGTGCATAGGGGGCTTACCAGCGCTCCAGCAACGACGGCAAGGAGGGAAAATGAATGAGTGGTCGACGACGAGCTCAAGGATGGTCGAGGCAGCTCCGAGGGTGGTCGAAATCAGCAGCTCCCTTCTTCTCCAGAGGCGGTCTACTCCGGCGCAATTCCGGCGAGCTGCTTCTCCTCGTGCTCCGACTAGAGGATGGAATGATCAGTGAGGTGAGGGGAGTGAAATGGTGTGCTTCAATCGGCTGGGGGTCGCCTCCTTTTATAGGCTCGACGGCGAGACCGAGAGGGATGGGCAGGCAACGATGACGACATGGCTACGGGCGGCTAGAGGCATGGCTGAGGGTGGCGATCGACGGGCGGTCTCCTGGCGATGCTCTAAAGCTTAAATGCGATCTTAGGAGCGGTGGCAATTGGTCAGGAACGTGCGGTGCTCTATGAGGCAGAGGCGGCGAACTCCACAGCGAGCGGTGGCTGCGGGGTACGGGCGATGAAACGATCATGTCTAGTGGTCTCCTGGGACGGTGGGGTGCATGCTGGTGGGCGGTAAGGGCTCGAGGTGGTCGGGTTGAGTGGGAACGGTGCGTGCACGGTGGTGTGCGTCGGCATGGTCGACAGTGCCGTGGGCACGGCGTTCCTGGCGGTTCTTGTCTCTATCCTTGAGCTAGGGCTGGTCGAGAGGGGGCGGCGAGGCATGGGCTACCTCCCAGACAAGGTTGGCACAGCTAGTTCTTCCTCTAGATTGATGTCCACACTGGGGTAACATGGTGAGGCTCGTCCGGCTCACCATTGATGGCAATGGCAAGCTCACAGTAATGCTAGACGTTACTAACTAAGCTAGATGATCTACTAGATGCTTGCTGTGAGCTAGAGAGGGGACAAGGTTGGCCAAATCACTGCTCAAAATAGTGTTTGTGATTTGTTTGATTTGAATCTGCAAGCTGTTTGATGAAATGGCCGCAAGAACTTAAGTTTTGAATTTTGAAAAGACTTTTGGTGGGTGTGCTAGGCATGTGTTGAGGATTCTGTGGGTGCTTGGGTTTCGAAAATTGAACTTGTTTGAGTGGTTTTTGAAATAGTGGGATCTTCCCATATGAGATAGATTCAATTTTAAACTGTTATTTAAACTTAGCATTTGAATGTTTTTGGGTGATCAAAAAGTGGGCCTTGGTACCTTATTATGAGTACTAACAAGGGGTGCAAATATCCACAAATGTTTCTGTTGAGTTTTGAAAACTAGAGATAGCCAAAGTAGGCATGAGAGTTAATTTGGCCGAAGTGACCATTCACATTATTTGTTTAATTTGGGTTGTTTGTCTTTGGGAGAAGTTTGAGGATTGTTTAGATGATGTTTATTTCACCTAAGAATCATTTTACAAGCAAATAAACACAGAACCATGGCAATTCAAAAGAATCCGAATTTTGAATACACACACATCTGAATGCTTTCATATTTTTAGTTGGAAAAGTTTTTGTTAACCCTAATTTTTGATGATTAGATTTTGATGATCCAAGTTTAATATTTTTGAGATGTTACAAATGGACATGTTGTTAGTAGTATGATCACCAACAAGGTCCTACAAATAAACAAGATGTAATGATTAGATGCTAATGTTCTGTGTATTTCAATTGGAGTACAGATTTGATGGCAGAGTACTCTGTACCTTTTGATGTCTAGCATCTAGTTTGGCTCCATTGTACATATATAAAAATATATAGTTAACTATAAGTGCAAACCTATTGTATGGCTGCTGGATCTTAGTATTTCAGCCTCCTATGTTTAACTTGTTTTCATTTTTATTATTGTTACTTTGGGGGAATATTTTTCCTTATTCAATCAAGAAGAAATAGTAATGATATGAACTTTTACTTTATTTGACATCATTACCTTTGTTCAGCAATGACTATTTCATCGGCATCGGTATGATCAAGTATGTGTTATAAGGAAGTTTTATTAAATAAATGCTATTTTTATATTTATGTTAGTGATGACTACATGTATGTTGTATATTGATCTATACCTTTGTAGGGCTAGGACTTATATTGACCTCCATTTCACCTAATAATGAAATAATCGTTGAGCATAAGACAATTCCTAATAAGTGTGCAGAAACTTACTAATTTTTTAGGAAATGTTCTAATCCTTAGTAATTTATGGTACTAGTTCAATGTTTTAATATATTTGTCTATCCTTTATATTGAAAAATTAAGTTTTTCTATTTTTTGCAATAATTAATTATGAAAAATAATTGTATATATATAATCTCTAAACTACTAGTTACGTATGCATTCTTTGCCAATAAGGAACTGAAATGAATGAACTAAGAGTGGAGTTAAATAGTATCGACTATACATTTTTGTGAAGAAGCTAGGGTTCAATAGCGAGGATATGATTGTGGATGATATGGATGAGATGTACCTTGTGTTGTAGGTGACTGCGCTTACTTGTGTTCTTGAACAAGAGGAAGCAGGAGCCTTCTGCCGCTTTCTCCCCTTGCCGGACAACTTATTTTGGGAATGTATCCTCTCTATCGAGGTCGCCAGAAAGTTCCGTCCTCTTCGCTGATGTTGGCCAAATCGGTATTCTTCTTTTTGCAGGTTCGAGGGGACGAACTTGTGTTCTACTCTCTTAGACAACCGTTGAGATTTCTAGTCACAGGATGGGGTGGGGCGGGCGGTGGGGGGTTGGACTTGAATGGGGGGTGGGGGAGGGGGTTGGTGGTGTTGGTGTTGGGGGTGTGAGAGGGTGGGTATTTTTACGATTGCCGTTGGTGGGAGGTTTGTTTCTGGATGTTGTTTCTCATGGCCGACAATGACGACAGTAGCAGAATGACTCTGTTTCTGCGGGTGTTTTTTTTGGACTACCTTTCCGTGGGGTGGAGACGAGAGGGAACACGAAGTTGTGTATACGGTGTCAGTTTTAGTTGCTCTGCCTTGTTTTGATGCAATGAGTTGCCTTGCGTCTAGTGAATTTTGGATGCGTGAGGTGATCCATAGTGATCTACCGTAATTATATTCGACAAACTGCCTTATTAGATTTCGTGGATGCACTGCCTAAGTTTTGTCAAGTGCACTGCCTTCTTATTCACGAGTATGCACTTGTCTTTGTATGCACATATTTTATTTCTATGTTATGTACTATTTAATTTTGTGTTGGGGAGCCATTTTAGATTCTATTTTAATTTTGTTAAGGCGATGTGACCTAAAATTTTGTTTACATTTTGTATTACATGCTTTCAAGTCGGCATATGCACTGCCATATCCGTTAAGATTAGTATGTGTCTTGACACAAGTTTTACACTATCAGTCATACGGTTTATGCACTACCCTGATTAGTTATTTGTTTTTGTCCACTATTTTTCGGCTTCCGAGTTCTGACGCGTGGAGTGATACTTACTGATCTTCCTTAACTAGGTACGTTGGACTGCCTTTGTGTGTTCATGTATGAATTGCATTTTTATTTGATTTTGCATCTTTATTTATCTTTGTAGTCTATAAAGTTATTTTTTGGGAGAGTAATCAATATAGGTTGTGCAGTTTGATTAGATTTTATGGCAAGACATTTTGTTTCTGCGTTATGTGCAATGGACATTTTTGTTCACGGAGCCATTTTTTATTATATTTTCATTCGGTTCAAGTTGATGTGACCTGAATTTGCTTATCTAGAAGAGCAAACTCAGAATAGATAGATGATTATCTTATCTATAAGAACGTATTTATAAGGGAAAGATGATATATTTATCTAGAAGAACACATTTAGAATGCATAGATTAAATAGAACTACACATTGAAATGCTACAATTACGCACTTTATAAAATAATGAGAATAAAGGACATTGTTCTGAAAATATAAAACATTGAATCAAAACCACATTGTATATGTGGTTATCAACTAAAATGAACACACTGCTAGAATATTATAGCGACACAATGGAAGTCTCTACTAAATTCACACTTCCTTCGATTCGTCTTCTTTCTTCTCTGACCTTTCAATATCTTCTGCTGGACTGATGTTGTATTGCTCCTTATCCCATATATTTTTGGTATCCTCTAATGGGCCTTCTTGTTTCTGTCGTTTGTATAGTTTATAACCTCCTTTGCACCTCATGTACAGCCTGTTATCTAAGATTGGTTTATCTAAACCAACGAGATCCCTGATGAATGTTATCCTATTGTACAAATTGTATGTGATATATCCATCTTTTACTGAGTATTGCAGATTCTCCGTCGGCATTGGCTTCCACTCCCATTTGTCATGCATTTTTGAGGCACGGGCCGTTGTATTCATCTCAGTGTATGAGCTATCAAAGAGTGTTGCTGCAAGATTGGACATGCCATCCTTGTGATTATCACGTGGGATTGTCTTGAATATATGCTGTATGTCCACGTGGTACATTTTAGGGATGAAAAAATTATCTTCCTTCATCATCTTTGTGTTCTACCTCTTGTCCACACCAATGAACGTGATCTATCTTTCGTTGAGAAAATGTCGTAGACCATGGCATTCCTTTGTTATCCTAGCGGAATGATACACTAGAGCATGATCCCTCATGACGATTTGTAGGATGGCGATGGTTTGTTCATGGCCATGAGGAGTGTATTCCAGGTCAGGTCCTATGTATATGCTCCTATCGTCCTGACAAATAAAATGTGATCATTTAGTAAGTAGCAGAATATGGTGAAACTGTGTCGAGAAGGATACAGTTTAGGTCCTTCATTTTGGATTCTTACGAAATGAAGAACATAGGAGTATGGAAAATGTAGGATTGCATTTTCCATGCCACTCTAATCCTACTAAAATTCATATTACAAATAGTTTGTTTGATTCGACCATAGGAAAAACAAGGGATTCTAAAAAGGATGTATGGGTTGATGTTTGATTCATATGAAAACTAGTGCAAAGTACTGGTTAGGAAAAAGTATTGCAATTTTTTTCATAATTCCTATACAAAACCTTTGAATCAAATAGATGGTAAATTGGATCAGTACAAATCTCATCAAACCAACCTTCGTACATGGCGAGTATTATGTCGACCGTTCGTTCCTTGTTGGTGTACACCACAGCAATAACCGTCATTCCATGAGCAGGAATGTGATGAGTCTCCGTGGTCTGAAGCCCGTCGTCCATCATGTCTGGGTCGAAGATGTCTAGGAACACGCATTGAATTTGTGTTTTTCCGCAGTAGGAAACAAGGATGAAACTAATAAGAACAATTATGTGATGGAATAGAAAAGAATATATAATTCAGCGCTAGAGAGACACCTTAGTTTCGTAGTTTCGACGCTGCAAATGATGAACTGTTGCACTCTTGTTGCAACTTCCGCCTTTCCTGCTTCCACGACTCCTCCTATCCTTGTAACAAACCGATCGTGAAAATCGTACTCATAATACATAAAATCAAAACTAAAAAAAATCCATTTGAGACGTTAAAAATTTGTAACCATAGCACTGCTTCTTTGATAGAAGCAAGGCCCACCAATACATTACATAGGTCCATTGAATTTGGTAACAAACCACTGCATTTCTAACGGAGTATGCACTGCCTTGGTTTGTAAGATCAGGATGTATATTAATGGAGGCCATGCACTGTCCTATATGATGATTATGCACCGTATGGCTCCCTTGGTTACCGCGGAAACGATGGATTATTAAGAAATTCGGAGAAATTCATGTTTCATCCAAATCAGGAGATATTTTACAAGGTTTGAATAAAATTTATGGATATATAAACAAAAATCTAATATAAAGCTAGATCCCCTAATCCTCTTCGTCGTTGTAGATGTCGATGACGCATGATGGTCCTGCCTCGTCGTCGTTCGCCCTGCCCCTGGAGCCACAGCCGCTTCCGCTGCCGCTGATACTGCCACATGTTGGTTCCTCCTTGCCTCCGCTGCCTAGGGGCATCTGACTAGTCATCTCCAGGACGACGAGGTTGTTGGCCACACGAACGGCGGCCCTATACACCATATAGGAAGCGACCCTCTCGCGCTCCATGGACGCGAGGAACGCGGTCTATTCCTTGTGGTTCCGAGCATCCTCCCGCCTCTTCTTTTGTTTTTCGAATGAATCAACAATTACCAACATCGGTGGAAGCATAAGGTCGTAGGAGTGGTGGCTGTCTCCGAAGGAGACTCGTATGATACGTCCAATTTGCATCACCATTCTATATCATAATTTGCCTCTATTCATTGATATATTTCTTATTAACGGGTGTTACTTATGTATTTTCATCTGTTTTTGTATGTTGGATGATTCTTGGAGGATGGACTGCCGGAGTCAGGATTCTGATGGATAAAGAGGTGTTTTGATGCAATTTCACGAAGATCAGAAAAATACCAGAAAAATTATGGAAAATCATATTTTCCCAGAAGACGAAGAAAGCCAGAAGGGGAGGCGGAGATGGGCCACAGGTGAAAAATTATGGAAAATCATATTTTCCCAGAAGACTAAGTTTGATGGAGATTCTTATGAGTTTAACTTTTCCAAATTTGCTAAAGCTCCTTGTGATAGTAGCTTGCCTAATAAAGATTTCAGGGTGGAACAACTTGCTTCTATTGATCTGGTTTATGACCTTGTACCTCTTTTTGGTGACTGTAAGTATGATCATTATGATGATAAAATTGTTGACAGTGACAGTTATATTTTCAATTTTATTCAAAGTGCTACTGAAAGTTATTATGAGAGAGGGAAACATGGTTTTATGCATCTCAATAATGATAAGTTTCCCCGTTTTATGTTGAAAGCTTTGAAGTTTCATTTGTTTTGTCTTCCTATGCTAGTGGCTTTTTGTTTCAACAATTTGTTTTCTCATGATACCCCCATGCATAGGAAGTGGGTTAGACTTTGATGCTCTCTTTCACTTCAGATATTTATCTCCTATGTGAGCATCTTTGAAACTATCAAGCCTAACTTAAAGGAATTAAAGAAAAGTACTTCTTGGGAGATAAACCAATAGTTTTGTTGAGTCTTGGAAGTTATTACCTCAATAATAACCGCTCCTTATCCTTTTTTTTGGTTTTTGTGTCAAGTTCAAGTACTTTTGAGAAGTAGAGGAGTTGTGAGAAGTGGCTGTCCTGGGACAGATTTTTGTGATGCATTGTAAAATTTCGTGAAGGAGCTCAGTACTTCAGATGGAGCTGTATTTTTCTGTGCTTGTTCTCCTAGTTGTTACCCAACTTTCATTAGTTTATCATTTTTTATTTGAGAAACAGAAGGTTTTTTAAAAAATCAATCTTTACCTGCTGGTCTGTTTTGACAGATTTCTGCCATGATTTGCATTTGCCTCTTATATTAATTCCCTTCCAGATTCTTTTGGGTTTTTAGAAAGGAGTTGCTACAGTAGATTTTGTTTCGATGGATTTCATTTGAAGTGTGAACCTAAAGGTTTATTGTTTTGCTTGCACTAATGTTGCCATTGAGGTTTGTGTAATGCCTTGTGAGAAAAGGAATTTCCAGGAGAAGGAGAAAAGGAATCTGCAGAGTTCGTCTTTGAATAGGTAAAAGAGGTGAAAACAGAAGGTTCGTGAAAACTCTATCTGTTTATATTTTTGATGTTTTTATTACATACGGAAGGTTATGAAATGAATCGGAGGAGGAAACGGAGGACAGGGTGGCCACACCCACCCTTGGCGTGGGCCCCAGTTGGCCGCTCCTAGAGGGGGTGTGAGCCCCCTGAGCTCCGTCTCCTCCTTGTTTTTGCACTAGTACCTTCCTTATGCTTTGAAACTTCGTAATATATAACCCCCTAGATCCCTCGAGGTTCGTGTATCGTGTTCTCGTCGTGTTTTCGTTTCGATCTATTTCTGTCACGAAATCTTCTCAAGTTTAGAGCACCATGGTGTCCGCCACCAACAAAGGAAAGAAGCCCGAAGATGACGATCCTCAAAACCCCAAGGAGGAGGAGATCTTGTTTGGGGATGAATAAGACATGGAGGAGGACGAGCATCCGGACACCCGTGCTACCGTCACAAGCATTGGAGTGGTGCAAATCCTACCAAGCTTAGGAGGACAACACGGATGTCTACAGGAGGGAAACCTCCACGTCTTGTCTTTGTTCCACGGTCACCTCCTCCACGTACCAAGAATCCCTTCCATACTCTTATACATGAGCAACAATACCAACAGGTGCCCAAAGGGAACTTGCCCTCGGTCTGGGATCTGCCTTGCTCTAACCTTGCAGGGAAGGAACACACTAAGAAGGAATAGTGGGGAAATAATAGCAAGGACTGGGACTCTCAGTCCGATATGATCATGAACAACATTGAGCAAAATTCGGAGTTAATTCGTACTCTGACCTTCGAGATTAAGGATTTGAGGAAACTGATTGAGGATCTTATCAACATAACACCACCACCGAAGGAGTAATTCGTCGTCAGGTTTGACATCCCCTTGGCTTGTTCCAAGCTTGGGGGAGTGTCACGATATCACATCATTATCTTTTATCTTTTACCTTTTTAGTGGATTCATATATTTGGTAGATAAGTTATCTTATAGGTTGGTTTTCATTGTGGGAGTATCTCTCCTTTAGTTGATTATCTATGTATCCCTTGGTGTGAGTGCCATTATGGAATATTAATGAGAAGTTTCATCTTTTACTTTTTGTAGTACTTATTTTAGTTTGCAATCTCTATTATATGATTGATCTTGTTGATCAGTATTGGTACTACTTTGGGAGAATCAAGTAGATCTAAATTGGTTTTGGTAAACCGAGCTCTGGTCAGTAGCAACACTTTTTGAGGTTTGAAAGGAAAAGAGAAAAAGCTTACAGGTATTTTGTATCATTTATTTTATTCGTTAATTGGCACATAAGCTTAGTATTCTTTATTTAAGATATTTTGTGTCTTCAAGGAAGATTTGATGTTTGTCTTTATCACTTCTAGGTTTTCTTGTTTCCTTCAACTCTTTTGCTTGCTACCCAGCCTTGCTAGACAAAAACCTGTTTTGAGAAGGCATACTTCTCATGCATCCAACCCCTTTGAACCAAACCTGTGCCATTTGTGTCCACCATATCTACCTATTAGCATTATTGCTATTCCAAGAAAATTCTCAAGCTTCATCTATCTTTCGAATTAAAAATCATTTTTTTATGTGAAAACTAGTGATGGCGCCGAAGAGCGATTCGTCGGGAAACCCCAAGAGCAAGGTGTGATGCAGCACAGCAGCAAGTCTTCCCTTAGTAAGAAACCGAGATTATTGAACCTGTAGGGGGAAGGAAATGTCTCAAAGTTGTTGCAAGCAACGTGGAAACCTACACAACACAAACTCAAGACTTTGCCCCAACTAACAGTGAGGTTGTCAATCTCACCGGTTGTTGTAACAAAGGATTAACTGTATGGTGTGGAAGGTGATGATGGTTTGCAGCAAGTAAATAGTAATAGTGGCAGATGTATCAATGGTAAAGATTGGACCGGGGTCCATAGTTCACCAGAGGTGTTCTCCTTAGATAAACAAACACGGCATGCTGGGTAAACAAATTACAGTAGGGCAATTGACAAGACTGAGCAAGGCATAACAATGCAATACTAGACAAAAATATCCTATGATATTTGATTGGGCAATACAACAATATATATAGACCGCCATCCAACTTCATCTATGACTAGAAGTCCACCTTTGGGTTATCATCCGAACCCCCTCCAGTATTAAGTTGCAAGCAACAAACAACTGCTTTAAGCAAAGTGTGTAAGGTAAACAATCCACTTGTTCCATGAACAAGAGACCGTTGTTTTCTCCCTAGTGGCAACAGCACATCTACAACCATAGAGATTTCTGTCACTTCCCTTGATTAAGTAGAGGCATGAACCCACTATCGAGCATAAATACCCCCTCTTGGAGTCACTAGCAACTATTTGGCCAAGATAGCTACTAACAATAGAGAGCATGCAAGATCACAAACAACACGGACATGATTGAATCAATAAGACAAAACCATTAATAAATCTGACATAGTAATCTCAATATCCATTGGATCCCCGCAAACACAACATGCATGATTACAAATAGATGAGATCTTGATCATGAACGGAGCTCACAAGATCTAGACATGAAAGCACAAGGAGGAGATACAACCATCTAGCTACTACATGGACACGTAGTCCAAGGTGGAACTACTCATGCTTCATACCGGAGGCAGGCATGATTAAGAAGAAGGCCTCCGGGATGATCTCCCCTTCGGCAGGGTGCCGGGAAGAGCTTTAGATCCCCCCCGATCTAGGGACGATGGTGGCGGCGGGTATAGACAGTTTCATGGAATATTGATAGGGTACTTAGGGTTTAGGCATCGGGGGCTTCTTATAGGCGACGAGGCGAGGTTGGGAGGCGACCAGGGGGGCCACACCCTACCCAGGCGCGGGCCCACCCTAGGCCACGCCTGGGGTGTGTGGCCACCCTATGGAGCCCCTCCGTCTCTCCTCTGGACTCCGTGTTCTCCTCGGTGAAATATTCACTTTGGCATTTGTCCTTTCCAATTCCGAGAATATTTGCTTACTAGTTTTTCTGGAACCAAAAACAGCAGAAAACAGGCAACTGGCACCGTGGCAACTTGTTAATAGGTTAGTACCAGAAAACATATGAAAACCACCTCAAAGTGTGAACAAGGCAAAGCAAAGTAGATACTAAACAAGCATGGAACATCAAAAATTATGGATATGTTTCCGACGTATCAAGCATCCCCAAGATTAACTCCTGCTCGTCCTCGAGTAGTTAAGTGATAAAAGAATAATTTTTGAGGTGACATGCACCATTAAAACCAAGATCAAACCATTTGCAAGCATTGAAAGCTGGGATCAAAGAACTCTAAGCATGTGCATGAAAGATGGAGTTCTAACAATAAGACAAAGTAACTATGCATGCGACATGAAAGACTACAAACAAAGATCATGAATAACATGCATTGAAAAATGTTTGTTTGTTTCACAAACAGAAAACATGGCATAGTGGTAATCAGCTTGTCCCTCATAGAGTAGAAAATATATGCATATGACACCTTCAAAGTTCATAAGAGTGACTAGATACAAATAGCACAAGAACAAGCAATATCAATAGTATGCATCAATCAATAAGTTTTGGGACACTACACATAGAACTAAGAATGGCAACTATGCTCTCTTAACTGGTGCCTGAAACTAGAAGGTGGAGACTTAATATAATAGTGGAAGAAAGGCCCTTCATAAAGGGAAGCATGGAGTTCAAGTTTCAAAAAGAGATTCCAAAAATTATGGTACTTGTTAGCTTTCAGCCTTCATTGCCCCTTTCATAAGCATCTTGAAGTGATTAAGGTTAAAGTGAACAAACTATGGAGTATATGCTTGAGAAAGTATAACTTGGCAATCTCATGTCCCTTGAATACGAGGGACGTACCTCATGCTACTCAACTTTGGTCACCTGTAATTTCTTTTCATAGTAAGTACACGTGTATCATAGAGAACCGCCAACGGGGTACCCCTTGCAAATGGTACATGAGCTTTCCCATAACCAAAATGACAAGGCAAGCAGACAATGAGCATCTCAGCGATCTTTTTATTTACTATTTTCATAGCTTTTTATTAACGATGCTTCACAGATTGCTCATTATGGTGATGCTGCAAGTTTCCACCATGATTAGGCATGTCTTAGGCTAGCGGCCCAGGAGTTTCTCTATCACAAAATACATAACTCCATGGATTTATAAGCGCCCTCTTTATTTCACACCGGCGACATCCATAGACAAAAGAGCATGATATCAACTGTGTACAAAGTACAAGTGCAATGTTGAAAACATTCCCCATGACAGCATGGTTCTGCTAATTCCAACGTATAAGTGCAAGCATATACAACATAGATGACACAATGGTTCTAGTTTTTTAGGGGAATGGAATATAAAGTGTTGCATCAAGTTCGTGAGAGCTTTAATCACTAAGTTTTCACATAATAAAATACTTTTTAATTGGAAGATAGCTGAAAACAAGAATATACTTGCAATTATGTAACACACCATGCATAGGAGTTTATAGTGGACAGTTTGGAATAACTTGGTTTCTTGGAAACTGGAAGCATGATTAGAGCTTACTCATACAAGTGGAGGCTAGCAAAAGACTGAGAGCAACCAACTAAGAGATCCATAATGGCCATAATCATGCAGAGCCACAAAACATTACTAATCAAAGCATAGAGTGGTACTACAAGTCAAGGACTAAATGATCATAGAGGCTATGCTGACTTGTTCCTAGTCATAACATGGTGTGAGCATGTGCTAAGTCAACCCAAACAAAGCATCAAAGGAGAATACAACAATACTATGCTTTTGTATGCTAAAAAAACGCATGATTCTTTCAAGGCACACTAAGCAATCCCATTTGTTTGGAACAAGTCATGCTACAACAATAATCACTAAGCATAAGGTCAAAACAACACCTAGCATGACATGCAAAAGTCTAAGTCATAGTCAATGCATGCTCTTCTTGCACTTTCAAGCAAGAACTTTCTACTCCTCTCCAACACCAATAAACTTATTTGAAACAACACAGCGAGAACGGGGGTCCAAACTAATTTATTAAAGAAAACTAAATAAACTAAGCAAAGCAAACGAAAACTAAGACGCTCCAAGAACAACACAACAGTGCATGAAACAATAAAAACGAAGTGTCTAGAAAGACCTGAGCTTTTTATTGATGAAGAAGGGGATGCCTTGGGCATCCCCATGCTTTGACGCTTGCACCTCTTGGATGTTTCTTGGGGTGACACCGGAGTGGCACCCCAAGCTTGAGATTTTTTCCTTACATCATTCTCTCTCTACACCTGAAATTTTTCCTTCATAAAAAACTTCACACAATCTTCATTAGCAACATTAGTGTATTCAAAAGATAATAGACCCTTGGTTTTAGCTTTAGAACAGCAAAACTTTTCACTAAAAACACAAGGTACTGTAGCAACTCCTTCAAAAAGATCAATTTCCCAAAAAGAACCCAAAAAGGAATCAATAAGAAGCGAATGCAAATAATGGCAGAAATCTGTCAAAACAGACCAATAATAGAAACCGATTTTTTCGAAGAATTTGTTTTGCTCAAATCAAAAAGTGATGAACTAACGAAAGTTAGCTAACATACTGGGGGATTCATTCATAAATGTTCATCTCAATCCGACTTACAGAGATTCCTCATGAATTTTTATGGTGGAGGACAGAAATCTGTTTCAGGACAGCAACTCCCCAAATCTTACTTCCCTCTCATTAGAGGTCATTCTTGGCACAAAAAGCAAACAAAAAGGATAAGGAGAGGTCATTACTGAAGTAATAAATTCTAATACTTAAGGAAACTCTTGGGTTATCTCCCAACAAGTGCTTTTCTTTAACGCCTTTAAGTTAGGAACAAGAAGAAAGAAATCAAGTATTTTCAAATGAAGAATTAAGATCAATACTTGCAAAGTCTTCAACTATGAAAGGTAATGTAACAGTCCAATCTTGTAATATATGTAATTAGTACCTAAGCATTGCATGCATGTGTTAAACTCAATAAAATATTGCATGTGATCAAGTGTGTGAACCAAAGTACAAGTGCAAAACCCTAAACCCTAGTCTTTTCCCCTCTTTTTGGAATCCATTCAATATGGTGTTTGAATTTTGAAAAGTACAAAAATAGTGGAGCCCAAGTAGTGTCAAAGGGCCCCAAATTGTTTTCAACATATTTACAAAATCCTGGTATTTTGAATTATCTAAAACAGTATCCAAATCATTATACAAAAGAGAGAAAGGGAATTTAGGAAATAGAAAAAAGGATCTGTCTAAAAAAATAAGCAACCCAGCGCCTCTAGGCCGAGCCCAACTATTCCCTTCTCTCTCTCTCCCATGCAGAGCAGTGCTCAGCAGCCCACCCCAGCCCAGCGCAGCCCACAACGGCCTAGACCGCTTCGCTCTGCTTCCCTGTCGTCTTCCCCGCTGACTGCCAGATGCGCACCGCCGACGCTCGCAAGGATAAGACCCGTCTATGCCATTCTCCTCTTCCCCTTGACCTCACTTTCCCCTCTTCCTTCCTCTCTGGCTCTCGCTCGTGCAGGCTCTAACCCTAGAGCTCGCAGGAGCCGCCTCGTCCCGCCGCCACTGGCCACCCCACGGTCAGCTGAGGCCGCCGTTGGAACCGCCCCATCGCGAATGTCATCTTCACCAAAGTAATCGGTCGCGGGTGCATCTAATCATCGGCAATGACCTCGCCCTCTCCGCCTCTTGCTGCCGCTTGTCGGTGACATTGCCGGTGACCTCGACCTCCCCGGCCTCACCGTCCCCACCAACGGGCTTAGGCAGAGCTCACGGTTCTAACGAACCCCTCCCCACTCTCTCTCTCGCTCTTTCTCTTCTCCCCAATGACCACCACCGAGCGCGGCCGCAAACTCTTGTCGGGGACACTGCTCCGGCGACCTCTACCTAGCGGCGCCGCCTTCTTTAGGTTCGTGGTGAAGCCCTGGTTCGAGTAGGCCTAGCTGCGCGTTCCTGTTTGCATCCTAGCAACGCTAGTCGCCGCCTTTTGGCCGTTCTCCGGCGAGGCCCGTGTGGCTCTCGCGTGGCTTGCCTGCGTGGCCCAGGCCCCACCAGTCAGCCTCTCTGGCTAGGGTTTTGCCCTGTGAAAAATGACCCATACCCCGTACTGATCTTTGACTGCCGCGTGGCGGCTGAGGTGGCCATGGGCCTACCTGTAAGCTGCTATGGGTAGCTTCTGCCTCGGTGTGAAAAACAATTCCTGTTTTTGTTGTAATTTCATAAATGATTTTAATAATTCCAAAATTTGAATAAAACTTGTAAAATTCATAGCTTATTATCTATAAGTCAGAAAAATGTGTATAATATATATAAATGTTCAGAAAAATGAGTTCTGTCTATTTAAGATATAATCATGCATTTATAAACAACTTTAATGACAAGTTTAATTAGAGAACAAAATTAACCCTCCCATGTGTTTCCGGAGTTTTTCCGAGTTAGGGTTTGTAACCCTCGGAACCCCGTTTAAACTGTCAAGCATGCCTTAGGGTTTCAATTTCAATGTACTTTAACTTGTCCTATCATCATCCTTGTTTGATGAACCTACTTTTACAAAGTATATTACTTTCACGCTATGATGCACACGATTCCAATGTGGTCTTTTGTCAATAGTTAGTGTTACCTATCTGCTGTATAGTTTCCCTATTGTAGCCTTATACTCCTGATCCACTCCTCATAGCATACCTAGGTCTGGCATCTGAGTGTTGCTAGAGCTTCTGAGATCGAAAGTTTATCCATGCATAGTATCAATGTATAATCAATCCGAACGATGAATTAGAGATGCCGGAGAATCTAGAAAGGTAGGAGGTGGTGACATCATCGAAGGAGTTATCTTATCATGATAAGGCTTGTATGGGAGGCCACGTTGGGTGTGGTTTTCGTAGTCCCGTGCTCGCCACAAATAGGACCCGAGTTATTGCCTCTCGAACCAAGACGATCATACAACCACACGGGGCCTGGAAAACCCCACGAGCAACTAACTTGCCTAGTATATTCCATGAGTCACATAGTTTGGGCTTTCCATCTGGCATATGCATTGAAAACGTTTTCGAAAGAGGAGGTGATGGAGGTGCATCATAACAGGTAGGGAAGCGTGGCCGCGGTTGCTTGGGGTTGATGGAGCCGCTGGTGAACCAACATCGCCTCACATATTTAGGGACCGGCTTCGGGACTTGACCCGTTACGGTGGAACCATCCCTAGGGCGTGACTCATGGTCTCGGCGAAAGCAAGGTAAAGGTCGTGGTCAACCACCCTCTTCCGGCCTTCCAAGGAAGATGGCTAATAATTTGGCAATAAGAGTCAGTTGGTACGTGTGGGTAAAGTTGTACACCCCTGCAGGGTATTAATCTTTTTGAAAAGCCGTGTTCACGGTTATGAACGACTTGGGAACGGACGTGATGATCATAGAGAACTATATCCTAAGTAAAACTTGTTGATCCACGTGTGCTTAAGGATGCTTCCTCTGGGTAGAGGGGGTGATCCTAGATAGGAGGCTCTGATGAAGCTGGTGGTTATCAAGAATGTGATGAACAAGGTGAAGAAGTCGCTATCTTATCCCGTTTAAAAGATTCTGAGTAGACGAGCCTCTTCTCTCTCTCTTGTTTACAAATAAAGATTGCTTTCCGCAAAAGAAATTCTAGAGAAAGCCTTTCTAGCCAGAGCATGTAGATACTAGGTTATCTAAGTCTTGCGGAGTACATTCTCGTACTCAGCCTTTCACCATTGTTGTTTTTGTACAGAGGATCTAGTTGCAACTGAAGGTGGCTTCTACGTTGACATCGACGAGTAGTTGGGGGTCCCAGGTAGCAGCCTGAGGACTATGGGATGGACGTCGCTTTTGTTAGTGTCCTCTTAGGCCCTTTGCTAAGTTGTTGTGTAGAACAACATAATTTGCTTTCGCTGTGTGATGTACTGTTGGGTCTTTGACCTCTAGTTTGTAATAACTCTAATATCTTACTCTGTTAAGAGTTTAAACTTATGCTGTTGAATCCCTGTGTTCTGTAATGTTACCGAATCATAATGTGATCTTCCGTGTTTAGAGTTGAACTTATCTTAGATGATGATCTGAGGTTAGTTTAACCCTAACCCCGGGGGGTGCTACAGGTTTTGGTATCAGAGCAGGACTGCTTGTAGGAAACCCTTTTATTGGTCGATGTTGAGTCTAGAAGTTGACCAAACTATTTGCAGAAACTCTGACTAAGATTCTTTTTATTCCTTCTCTGGTGTGCTTCGGATGCTGTAGTTTCTCTTACCTTATTTGGTTTGAAAAGGTTTTCATTCCTTATCTTATATCTCAAAACTCTAGGATCGTGGTTTTGGGGTTATTTTCTAAAGTACTCCGTACTTGGTTGCTATTCTCAGAGTTCCCAGATATCTCAATTTTGCTTGGTTTGTAACATCTTAGCATTCCATTGTCATGGTTTGTAAGTCAGCTGGTTAGTGTATACATTAGTATGCTTTGATACTACCATGCTTGATAAGATGATACGTTTATATCAAGTACTCTTTGTTCATCTTTCCGTCTTGTTCCTTTGGATCCCTTGATAACCTTCTTTTTGTTCTTTCAGGATGGGTGACACCTCTCGTGCCCGTACCCGTGCTCATGCACGTGGTGCTGCAAATGAGGGTGAATCTTCCAACCTTCCTCCACCACCGTCCATGGTACAGCTCATGTCCATGTACGAAACCAACCGTGCTGACAACATGAGGCTCCTTGAAAGGATTGAGCGCAACACTGCTCAACGCCAGAACAATCAAGTTGGTATCATGGACTTTACACGTCTCACTCCGCCAGTTTTTAGCTATTCCACTGAGCCACTTGATGTAGACTACTGGCTTCGCACCATGGAGCTCAAACTTCAGGTTGGTCATGTTGCTCAAGCTGATTGGGTGACTTTTGCTGCCTATCATCTGGAGGGAGCAGCTAACTCCTAGTGGGAGAATTTCTTGGCTATGCAAGAAGCTCAACATGTTGTTACATGGCAAGAGTTCACTGAAGCCTTCCGAGCTTACCATATTCCAGAGGGTCCGATGGATGAGAAGAGGGAGGAGTTCCTCAAGCTGAAGCAGGGCACTGGTTCCGTGTGTGATTACCAGCGCAACTTCAACCGCCTTGCCTGCTATGCTACTGAAGAGGTCTCCACTGATGCTAAGAAGCAATCTCTGTTCCGCAAGGGACTTGATCCTGAGGTTCGCCGTGATATCCATATCATGGACTTTGGTAACTTCCAAGGTCTTGTTAATAAGGCTATGAAGGCCGAGAGTGGAAAGGTGGAGTATGAAGAAACCCGTAAGCGTCCTCAGGAGGGGTACAACAAGGCTGGTTCTGGCAATAAGAAGCGTCGTGTCTTCGTGCCTTACAGTGTTGTGCCACGTGCTCCTTATACTCCAAGGTCTTCTGGATATGCTCCTCGTCCGAATGCTACTTCAAGCAATGCTGGTGTATCAGACTACCCTCATGCTGGTAATGCATCAGGTTTTATATGCTTCAATTTTCGCCAGCCGGGCCACTATGCAAAGGAGTGTCCTCAAAAGAATTCCGCTGAGAAGGCACCACCACAAAAGAAGAATTATAAGTATCCAGGTGCTGGAAAAGGACGCCTAAACCATATCTCTGCTGAGGAGGCTCAGGAAGATCCAAGCGTAATCATGGGTACGCTTCGTATCAATCAAATTCCCGCTAAAGTTTTGTTTGATTCTGGAGCATCGCATTCATTCCTGTCACAAGCTTTTTCTCAAATGCATGGGATAAGTTTTGAGGGGTTGTCTGTTCCTCTACTAGTTCAATCTCCTGGTTCTAGTTGGCGTTCCACCATGGTTAGTCATGGGAATCTAATTGAAGTTGGATTTCAACTTTTCCCCACTTCTTTGATCGCCCTCAAGTCAATTTACATTGACATCATTCTAGGCATGGACTGGTTGACGCGTTATCAAGCCATTCTCGATTGTACAACCAAGTCTGTGACTCTGACTAGTCCTGCTGGCATAACAGTCAAGTATTGGACCGTAGGGTCACTATCTCATTCAGCTTTTTCTATTCCTGAAGCAGAGTTGTATGCTCTTGAAGTTTTAACTCCGTTAGAGATCCAAGATGTTTCTGTGGTCTGTGATTTCCCGGATGTCTTTCCTGAGGAGTTGCATGGCATGACACCTGATAGAAGTGTGGAGTTTGTCATAGAGTTAGTTCCTGGAACTGCTCCTGTTTCTAAAAGACCCTATCGTATGCCTCCTCATGAGCTTGTGGAGTTGAAGAAGCAATTAGAGGAGTTAGAAGGAAAAGAATACATTCAGCCCAGCACATCTTCTTGGGGATGTCCTACCATATTTTTCAAGAAGCGGGATACTGATATACCGCGTCTGGTTGTGGATTGTCGCCCACTCAATGCTGTGACTATCAAGAACAAGTATCCTCTCCCTAGGATCAACGATCTATTTGATCAGTTAAGTGGTGCCACTGTCTTTTCCAAAATGGATTTAAGGTCAGGGTATCACCAGATAAAGATCCGTAAGGAAGATATTCCAAAGACTACTTTCACCACTCGTTATGGTCTTTACGAGTATACAGTCATGTCCTTTCGTCTTACCAATGCTCCAGCCACTTTCATGCGGCTTATGAACTCCGTCTTCATGGAGTACCTTGACAAGTTCGTCGTGGTCTACATCGATGATATTCTGGTTTATTCCAAGACTGAAGAAGAGCACGCTGAACATCTTCATTTGGTGTTGAAAAAACTTCGAGAACATCGTCTCTATGCCAAGTTTTCCAAATGTGAGTTTTGGTTACAAGAGCTCGTATTCCTTGGTCATGTTGTTTCCGAAAAAGGGGTTGTTGTTATCCCCGATAAGGTTCAAACTATTCTCGACTGGGAGTCTCCTAAATCCATCAAGGATGTCCGAAGTTTTCTCGGGATGGCTGGTTATTACCATCGATTCATCGAGAACTTCTCCAGGATTGCAAAGCCGATGGCTGATCTTCCTAAGAAGGATAAGAAGTTCGAATGGTCTGATAAGGCTGAAGAAAGCTTCTAGATGTTGAAAACCAAGTTAACAATGGCTCCGGTGCTGGTTCTTCCAGACACTAGTAATGATTTTGTTGTCTTCTGTGATGCTTCCCACCAAGGTCTCGGATGTGTGTTGATGCAAGATGGGCATGTGGTGGCTTATTCCTCCCGTCAGCTAAAACCACATGAGAACAACTACCCAACTCATGATCTTGAGCTTTCAGCTGTTGTTCATGCTCTTAAGCGATGGCGACATTAACTTCTCGATAGTCGTTGCGAGTTATACTCGGATCATCAGAGTCTAAAGTACCTTTTCACACAACCTGATCTGAATCTCAGGCAAATAAGATGGTTGGAACTCATCAAGGACTATGATTTGGGTCTCAACTATCAACCTGGCAAAGCCAATGTCGTGGCTAATGCGCTGAGCCGTAAATCCTATTGCAACACCCTGATGATAAAACAAGATCAACCTTCTCCTCATGAGGAATTTGCTCGATTGAATCTTGAAGTAGTTCCTCATGGATTCCTTTCTACTCTTCAAGTGAAATCTTCTATAGAGGATGAAATCAAGCTCACTCAGAAGAATGACTCTGAGGTTGCTGAGATCAAAGGGAACATTGCTAGCGGAGTTGCTAAGTGTTTCTCTGTTGATAACAAGGTATTGTTTACTTTGGTAACCGTCTGGTAGTGTCGAAGAGAACAAAGCTGAGGAATATAATCCTTACCGAAGCTCATGAATCACCTTTTTCCATTCACCCTGGAGGTACCAAGATGTATCAGGACCTTCGTCAAAGATTTTGGTGGTCTGGTATGAAGAAAGATATCGCTCGTTTTGTTGCTGAATGTGACGTTTGCCGTCGCGTCAAAGCTGAGCACCAAAGACCCGCTGGTCTCCTATAACCACATAGTATTCCTGAGTGGAAATGGGATGAAATCGGTATGGACTTCATCACTGGTCTCTCTAAAACTCAAAGAGGAAATGATGCAATCTGGGTTATCATTGACTACCTGTCCAAGGTCGCTCACTTTCTTCCCATCAAGGAAAGCCTTCGAGCGAGTGAACTGGCTGATCTTTACATCTCTCGGATTGTTGTTCTTCATGGTATTCCTAAGAAGATAACATCTGACCGTGGAAGTCTGTTCACCTCCAAGTTCTAGGAAAGTTTCCAAACTGCTATGGGAACTCGCCTTTCCTTCAGCACCGCCTATCATCCTAGTACCGGTGGCCAAACCGAAAGAGTGAATCAAATCCTTGAAGACATGCTTAGAGCGTGTGTCATATATTTTGGCAAGAACTGGGAGAAATGCCTTCCTTTTGCTGAATTCTCCTACAACAACAGTTTTCAATCCAGTATTGGTATGGCACCATTCCAGTTTCTATATGGAAGAATTTGTCGCACTCCTTTGAACTGGTCAGAAACCGGCGAAAGAAAGTTCTTTGGTCCGGATATGATCCAGGAAGTGGAATATCAAGTTCGTATCATTCGAGATCGTTTGAAAACTGCTCAGTCTCGCCAGAAAAGCTATCATGATCGTCACCATCAACATGTTGAATATGAAGTTGGTGATCAAGCTTATCTCTGGGTCACTCCTCTGAAGGGTGTCCATTGTTTTGGTATCAAAGGCAAACTGGCTCCTCGCTATGTTGGTCCTTTCTGTGTTCTGTCCATGCAAGGTAACCTCGCATACAAGTTGGAGTTGCCTGCAAACTTCCTTGAGGTGCATGTCGTCTTTCATGTGTCGCAACTCAAGCGTTGTTTCAAAGATCCTATCTGTGCACCAAACTCTTGATCTCTAGAAGGATCTGACTTATCGCTGTCAAAACATCCTTGATAAAACCGAGCGCAAAACTCGCCGTCAAAACATCAAGTTCCTGAAAGTTCAGTGGTCTCATCACTCTGAGGACGAAGCAACCTAGGAACAAAAAGATCGTCTTAGATCTGAGTACCCTGCCTTCTTTTCTAAAACTTAGGAATCTTGGGTCGAGATTCTTGGAAGGGGGGTAGAGCTGTAACAGTCCAAGCTTGTAATATATGTAATTAGTACCTAAGCATTGCATGCATGTGTTAAACTCAATAAAATATTGCATGTGATCAAGTGTGTGAACCAAAGTACAAGTGCAAAACCCTAAACCCTAGTCTTTTCCCCTCTTTTTGGAATCCATTCAATATGGTGTTTGAATTTTGAAAAGTACAAAAATAGTGGAGACCAAATAGTGTCAAAGGGCCCCACATTGTTTTCAACATATTTACAAAATCCTGGTATTTTGAATTATCTAAAACAGTATCCAAATCATTATACAAAAGAGAGAAAAGGAATTTAGGAAATAGAAAAAGGATCTGTCGAAAAAAAGGAACCCAGCGCCTCTGGGCCGAGCCCAACTATTCCCTTCTCTCTCTCCCGCATAGAGTAGAGTAGCGCCCAACAGAGCCCACAGTTCCTGGTACCGCTCGCTTCCTGTCGCCTTCTGCCTTCCTCACGACGGCAGGCCATTGCCCTTGTCGCCGGCTATGCGATGTCAAACAATGCTCACGAGGATAAGACCCATCTGTGACGTTCTCCTCTTCCCCTTGACCTCACTTTCCCCTCTCCCTTCCTCTCTAGCTCTCGCTCACGCAATCTCTAACCCTAGAGCTCGCAGGAGCCGCCTCGTCCCGCCACCTCTGGCCACCCCACGGTCAGCTGAGGCTGCCGTTGGAACCGCCCCGTCGCGAAGGTCATCTTCACCAAAGTAATCGGCCGCGGGTGCATCTAATCGTCGGCAACGACCTCGCCCTCTCTGCCTCTATCTGCCGCTCGTCGGCCACATTGCCGGTGACCTTGACCTCCCCGGCCTCACCGTCCCCACCAACGCGCTCAGGCAGAGCTCACGGTTCTAATGAACCCCTCCCCACTCTCTCTCTCTCTTTCTCTTCTCCCCAATGACCACCACCGAGCGCCGCCGCAAACTCTTGTCGGGGACACTGCTCCGGCGACCTCTAGCTAGCGGCGTCGCCTTCTTTAGGTTCGTGGTGAAGCCCTGGTTCAAGTAGGCCTAGCCGCGCGTCCCCGTTCGCATCCTAGCACCGCCAGTCGCTGCCGTCTAGCCGTTCTCCGGCGAGGCCCGTGTGGCGCTTGCGTGGCTTGCCTGCGTGGCCCAGGCCCCACCAGTCGGCCTCTCTGGCTAGGGTTTTTTTGCCCTATGAAAAATGACCCAGACCCCGTACTAATCTTTGACTGCCGCGTGGCAGCTGAGGTGGCCTCGGGCCCCCTGTCAGCTGCTATGGGTAGCTTCTGCCTCGGTGTGAAAACAATTCCTAGTTTTGTTATAATTTCAGAAATGATTTTAATAATTCCAAAATTTGAATAAAATTTGTAAAATTCATAGCTTATTATCTATAAGCCAGAAAAATGTGTATAATATATCAAAATGTTCAGAAAAATGAGTTCTATCTATTTAAGCTATAATCATGCATTGATCAACAACATTAATGACAAGTTTAATTAGAGAACAAAATTAACCCTCCCATGTGTTTCTGGAGATTTTCCGAGTTAGGGTTTGTAACCCTTGGAACCCCGTTTAAACTGTCAAGCATTCCTTAGGGTTTCAATTTCAATGTACTTTAATTTGTCCTATCATCATCCTTGTTTGAGCATTGCACCGATGCCATTTCTTGATTGTCGCCTTTCTTTTTGGTATTGGCTCTTCGCGATAGGATCCGAACCCGAAGATGAAGTCAACAACATCGAAGATACGTACATGTCTACTGACAGACAAGGAAAGCGTAGCCTCTCATTCTGAACCTACTTTTACAAAGTATGTTACTTTCTCACTATGATGCACACGATTCCAATGTGGTCTTTTGTCAGTAGTTAGTGTTACCTATCTGCTGCATAGTTTCCCTGTTGTAGCCTTATACTCTTGATCCACTGCTCCTAGCATATCTAGGTCTGGCATCTAAGTGTTTCTAGAGCTTCTGAGATCGACAGCTTAGCCATGCATAGTATCAATGTCTGATCTATCCGAACGATGAATCAGAGATGCCGGAGAATCTAGAAAGGTCGGAGGCGGTGACATCATCGAATGAGTTATCTTATCATGATAAGGCTTGTATGGGAGGCCACATTGGGTGTGGTTTTCGTCGTCCCATGCTAGCCACAAATAGGACCCGAGTTCTTGCCTCTCGAACCAAGACGAGCGTACAACCACACGGGGCCTGGAAAACCCCACGAGCAACTAACTTGCCTAGTAGATTCCATGAGTCACATAGTTCGGGCTTTCCATCTGTCATACGCATTGAAAATGTTTTTGAAAGAGGAGGTGATGGAGGTGCATCATAACAGGTAGGGAAGCGTGGCCGCTGTTGCTTGGGGTCGATGGAGCCCCTGGTGAACCAACATCGCCTCACATATTTAGGGACCGGCTTCGGGACTTGACCCATTACGCAGGAACCATCCCTAGGGCGTGACTCATGGTCTTGGCGAAAGCAAGGTAAAGGTCGTGGTCAACCACCCTCTGCCGGCCTTCCAAGGAAGAGGGCTAATAATTTGGCAATAAGAGTCGGTTGGTACGTGTGGGTAAAGTTGTACACCCCTGTAGTGTATTAATCTTTTCGAAAAGCTGTGTTCACGGTTATGAACGACTTGGGAAAGGACGTTATGATCATAGAGAACTATAACCTAAGTAAAACTTGTTGATCCACGTGTGCTTAAGGATGCTTCCTCTGGGTAGAGGGGGTGATCCTAGATAGGAGGCTCTGATGAAGCTGGTGGTTATCAAGAATGTGATGAACAAGGTGAAGAAGTCGCTATCTTATCCCGTTTAAAAGATTCTGAGTAGACGAGCCTCTTCTCTCTCCTGTTTACAAATAAAGATTGCTTTCCGCAAAAGAAAATCCAGAGAAAGCCTTTCTAGCTAGAGCATGTAGATACTAGGTTATCTAAGGCTTGCGGAGTACATTCTCGTACTCAGCCTTACGCCATTGTTGTTTTTCTATAGAGGATCTGGTTGCAACTGAAGGTCGCTTCTACATTGACATTGACGAGTAGTTGGGGGTCTCAGGTAGCAGCCTGAGGACTATGGGATGGACGTCACTTTTGTTAATGGCCTCTTAGGCCCTTTGCTAAGTTGTTGTGTAGAACAACATAATTTGCTTTCGCTGTGTGATGTACTGTTGGGTCTTTGACCTCTAGTTTTTAATAACTCTAATATCTTACTTTGTTAAGAGTTTAAACTTATGCTGTTGAATCCATGTGTTCTGTAATGTTACCGAATCATATTGTGATCTTCCGTGTTTAGAGTTGAACTTATCTTAGATGATGATCTGAGGTTAGTTTAACCCTAACCCCGGGGGGGGGGGGGGGGTGCGACAGAATTCTCATCCAAATGAGTTTTGGAGGATCCCTTCTAATCTCTCTTTGGTTTACTACTTTCATCAATCGGATTTTCAGGAACAATCCAATCAAAATTATTTTCAAAGGCCTCATGCATCCCAACAAGATTAAAGGGTATGGGTATCTTAAATTCCTCTCTAGGCTTGTGCGGTGACCCAGCATACCACTGCATGTGTAGTACACTATAGTCGTTGACATGACATCCACAGAACACCGTTCCGTAAATATCACATCCCTCAGAGTGGTACAACAGAAACATTGCGGGTCCAAGTTACAAACATACACACGTTATTATTATTACAATACTGGAAGTTCAAGACTTCCAAAAGATTCAACTTACAAACCAAAATATAAGTGTTTCAGCGGAAGTTTCAAATTTAAAAATTAAACTCCAAATTGAGCTCAACAACTTATTGCTATATATTGTTCATGTTGCTCGGCTCAAGTGGCTACTAGAACTATATTAATTATTCGGACTCTTGGAACTCTCCTCCGTAGACGATGTCGTAGTCCTCCCCTTCTACGGCTCCATACAGGTTGGGCTCTTCATAGAAGACCTCCTCTTGACTCTCAGATGCATACATTGGAGTATCTTCGGGCTTCTCAGAGTCTAAGCAAGGATTCAAAGGAAAGGATGAGTAACAACGTTACCCAGCAAATTCATTATATGTAAGGTAGGAAGTTTGTTGCTCTATCTACCACCTCGGACGAGGACATCCATATACATACACCTATCCCAGTTACTAATGATGATGTTCCAGCTGCTACTAACAAGGATAAGTCCAATGAGATTAGGATTGGACCAATTACAAGAGCTCGTGCTAAGCTACTAGAACAACAGGTGAATTTGTTTCTTAATGAGCCTGATGTTTTAATTAATGAGAATTTTATACTGCCTAAGTCTATACGTTATTCTATGATCAGCTACGTTGGAAAAGAAGGTATAGCACGTAGCGAGGAGGCGAAGCACATGGAGCAAGGTGTGTTGATCAATAGGGAAAGCGCGAGGGAGGAGAGGGAGGAAGCGCAAGGAGCTATAAAGGAAGGGATGAACACCTGGTAGAAGAGTCCTGCCGCGGCACGCTTTAGGCCCAATATGTTGCCACGGCAGGAACATGCATGTGCGCCTAGAAAGCTGTCCCACTTGGGTCGGCATGTATCTTAGTTGTAGTCGTTTGCGTCTTGGACTCTTAGCCTAGCCGCCCCCTCTCTCTTAAATAGATGGGGGTACCGTTTCTTTCGAGGTAAACCACGTTAAAATATTTTGGAGTTGATTCTTTTTAGAACCTCTGAAATTACCCTGTGATCGAATTATCTACTACAATTGAGTGTGATCTGTTGTTCCATTGGGAATTAGTAGATTGCAAACTACCGTTCATGGTCGACGGCTGCGTGCGCAAGAGCGTGGTGTTGTGAATATCCCACAGGGTTCGAGAGCTGTTGCATTGCCATCAGGGTTCGAGCGGGAGAGTTCATAGCTACAGGCTAGTTATCTATCATCCACCAACATCATCGACAAGTGCTTGCTGAGAAGATCGGGCCACCCCATATCATCTTGGAATCAGATTTCCTGGTTTACTTGTTGAGCATCCACAAATCCATCCATAGATTAGTTCTGGTTTTCGTCCTATACAGAAAAAGCCATACACAAATATTTGCCCTAGCCTAGATTGCATCGTTTTCAAAGTTTTAGTTGTTGGTCGTGTCTTCTCGTAGATCTGATCTGCAGGTTTTTCTCATAGGAGTCTAGTTTTAGTTTGTGTTTAAAGTTTAGGGTTTTGATCTTGTTTTCCACCGAGTCCACCATCACCGTTTTCCGCAAGTTTCCATCTACTTTTCCGAGTCCACATAGCGTACTTTGGTGTTTCAAACCTAGCTACAGCCTATCTACCGCATCCGTGCCTAGGAACGTACCCACGAGACTAGTTGCTTTGCTCTGACAGGCTGCTCATTAGGGTTTGGAAAGTGCTCAATTTTCGCCCCGAGAAACCGGATTATCTGGCCCTCCCTAGTTTGCATTCGTTTTGCATTGAGTCATATAGTTAAAAAAAGAAAAGGAAAAGAGATTCAGTATTAAAAAAAGAGAGCATAGAGCTACAAGCGTGACAAAAAAAGATATCAAAGTGTGTTTTTTGGAGGCCTAGTTGATCATAGCACTTGTAGATTGAGAAATCTTGTGCCTGTTTATTTTGACCTATTACTAGCGTCTCTCTTGTGCATTGCAATATTCTTGTTCATAAATTGCTTTGCCACGTTTATCTCCATCGTGTATGTTTCTTGGGTTATCATAACGATCAGCACTAGGACTTTTCTGCGGTGTAGTTAGGATTCCATACCTACAGCTCCACCATAAATAACCTGTGTGCCCTGTGATCGTCTCTATACCCTTGATATTCACTTCATCACATCAGTGCATCAGTCTTGATATCGTTTTGGTTACGCATCTCTATTCACTTTGGAACGGTAAGATCTACTTTCTTGTCAGTGTGAGTGAATTGAGTGTTCCACCAAAAAGATTTTATTTATTGCACTAATCTACTAATCATGTGTACTAGTGCTTCTGATGTTCTAGCACAGAAAAAGAAGGATGATGAGTGTGTCAATTGGCGGGAATATGAAGCATTGAGATCCCATTTGACACTAGTGTTTAACAACACAACAGATGCCATTCACAAGAGTCTTCAGGACGTGCAAGTGACTTTGGAAGCAAACGTTCGGGGCATGGCTACTATCAAGACACAAGTGACAGACCTCAACACAAATGTGACTGCTTTGCAGCGTTCCGTAGAGGCCTTGAAACTTTCTATTGAGCAACAGCAACAGCAACCAATGCATGAGGAGCTCGAGGATGAAGCTGATGGCAGTGTTGCTGGTGCTGCGCCACTAGGCAGGGGACGCCCTAATGATCCTTTACCTGCACCATTGCATGGTCGTGGTTTTGCCCCTATAGGTCGTGCTCAGCGTGTACCTATACAGCCGGTTGATGATGGTTTGGGCAAGCCTAAATTTTCAATTCCCAAGTTTGATGGTTCCATTGATCCTGAAGATTATTTGACATGGGAGTTGAAGATAGAGAAGCTCTGGCGCTTGTATGAGTATAGTGAAGAAAAGAAGGTCAAGCTTGCAGCGTCAGAATTTGATGGTCATGCTTTGTGTTGGTGGGATGCTCTTGTTCAGCATAGAAGGGATGACAATGACCTTTCGGTGATGACTTGGCGAGAGATGAAGCGTATCATGAAGGAACGTTTTGTACCCACCAATTACTGGCGCTCTATTTTTGACAAGCTGACACAATTGAAGCAAGGGAACTTGACAGTTGATGAGTACTACATGGAGATGGAGATGCTTATGCAACGTGCTCGAATCCGAGAATCACTTGAGATGACCATGCAGCGATTTCTCAACAATTTGAGGTTACCCATAAAGAGCATAGTGCGTCATCAAAAGTATGAGAACATGAACGAACTATTGCATCATGCTAGAGAGGCCGAGTCACAGCTCGCGGAGGAAGCTAAAGGACGTCGTTTTCCAGCCACTAGCCGGTTCCCCAGGGCCACGCCATCTCCTATGGCTCCTCCTGCAGCGACCAGCTACCCTACTACATCGGCGGCCAAGCATGTCCCCTCGCCCTCTTTTGGTTCTAATGCTAAGAAACCAGCTGCTCCTGCTACTAGTACGGGTTCTAATATGTCAACTGCACGCACTCGTGATGTGGAGTTCCACACTTGCGGAGGTAGAGGGCACTATCAGAGAGATTTTCCAAACCGCAAGGTGATGTTTGTCAATGATCAAGGAGAATATGAGAGTGGAGATGATGTTGATCCTGATGATCATAGTGCTGATTATGAAGAGGAAGGTCTGCATGCCTTTCCTGCGCATGCACCTACTATCGTGGTATCTCCATGCATTCTTAGTGTGCAGCCCATTGTTGACTCTCAGCGCTGCAATTTGTTCCAAACAAAAGCTCTCGGTGGGCCTAACAAAGCTTGCAAAGTAATTATGATGGAGGTAGCTACAGGAATCTTGCAAGCAAGGAGTTATGTGCCAAGATGAATTTATCTTATTTGCCTCATCCTAAGCCATACTACATTCAGTGGTTAAGTGACAGTGGTGAGATGAAAGTAACCCATATGGTGAGAGTGAATTTTGAAATAGGGCCATACAAAGATTCTATCGATTTTGATGTGGTTCCTATGACTGTTTGCCATTTGTTATTGGGTCGGCCTTGGTTATATGATCCCCATGTGCAACACAATGGCCGTTCCAATACTTATCACTTGGAGTTTAGAGGCAAGAAGATTAACCTGCAACCAATGACACCACAACAGATTGTCAATGAGTCTAGACAGAAAATAGAGGTGACTTTGAAAGATGTTATGTTGGAGGCCGTGAGAGTGTTGCAGTTGTACATGATGTTATAGAGCCTACAAAGAGTGATATAAATAAAAGAGAGAGAGTGCTTAACCTAGTAATGCTAGCCACCAAGGAAGATATGAGAGAGTTTCGAGAGGATCCTAGTGCCATGCCGCTTGTGCTCATGTATAAGGGCGAGGTTTTAGTTTCTAACGACATGAGCCCTATTTCTCTTGGTGTCTCTACTATTTTGCAGGACTTTGGTGATGTGTTTATAGAGGAGGTGCCCGATGGACTTCCTCCCATGCGCGGCATAGAGCATCAGATTGATCTTATTCCAGGAGCCACATTACCTAACCGTGCACCCTACCGGACCAATCCCGACGAAACTAAGGAGATATAGAAACAATACAAGCACTACTCGACAAAGGGTACATTCGTGTTTCTCTTAGCCCTTATGATGTTCCTGTTATTTTAGTTCCTAGGAAAGATGGTACATGGCGCATGTGTGTAGATTGTCGAGCTATTAATAACATCACTATTCGATATCGTCATCCTATTCCACGCTTAGAAGATATGCTTGACGAATTGAGTGGTGCTGCTATTTTATCTAAGATTTATTTGCGTAGTGGTTATCATCAAATTAGGATGAAAGAAGGGGATGAGTGGAAAACTGCTTTCAAAACTAAATTTGGTTTATATGAATGGCTAGTCATGCCTTTTGGGCTTACTAATGCACCTAGTACATTCATGAGATTAATGAATCATGTTTTGAGAGAATTCATTGGTCGTTTTGTGGTTGTTTATTTTGATGATATTATTATCTATAGCCACAACGAGACTGAACATTGTAACCATATCCGACAAGTTTTGCAAG
Source organism: Avena insularis (assembly GCA_023614405.1). NCBI lineage: Eukaryota > Viridiplantae > Streptophyta > Magnoliopsida > Poales > Poaceae > Avena > Avena insularis. The sequence continues at coordinate 156,679,950 of CM042691.1, read as the reverse complement.
TGTTGCGTGATAATCAATTGTATGCTAATCTTGAGAAATGCACATTTGCAAAAGATAAGGTCATATTTTTGGGTTATGTTGTATCTAAGCATGGGGTAGAAGTAGATCAATCTAAAATTGAGTCAATTCAGAATTGTCCTATTCCCATGAATGTTAGTCAAGTACGTAGTTTTCATGGATTAGCTGGATTCTATAGACGATTTATGAAGGATTTTAGCACTATTGCTGCACCATTGAATGATTTGACTAAGAAAGGTGTGCCATTTGTGTGGGCCGCAGCCCAAGATATTGCATTTGATACATTGAAACATTTGTTTACTTCTGCACCATTACTTGCATTGACTGGTTTTTCAAAGCAATTTGAAGTTGAATGTGATGCTAGTGGTATAGGTATTGGTGGCATTTTGATGCAAGAGGGTCGCCCTATAGCATATTTTTCTGAGAAACTTACTGGTGCTAGATTGAACTATCATATATATGATAAAGAATTGTATGCACTTGTTCGTGTACTAGAAGTTTGGCAACATTATTTGTGGAAAAAATAGTTTATCATACATTCTGATCATGAAGCTTTAAAGTATCTAAAAGCTCAATCAAACTTGCATAGGAGATTAGCTAAATGGGTTGAGTTTATTGAATCTTTTCCGTACATCGTTCAATATAAGAAAGGCAAAGAGAATGTCGTTGCTGATCCTTTGTCTAGGAAAAACATGCTATTAATGAATCTTGATGTTAAAATTCCTGGATTAGAGAGTATTTGTGCACTTTATGCAACTGACAATGATTTTTCTGAACCATATTGTTTGTGTGATCTTAGAAATGCATGGGATAAGTATCATATACATGATGGGTATTTGTTTCGAGCTAACAAACTATGTATTCCAGAATCGTCGTTGCGTTTGTTCTTAGTGCAGGAATCACATGCTGGTGGTTTGATGGGTTACTTTGGGCGTGAGAAGACATTACTCATGCTTGCTGATCATTTTTATTGGCCCAAGATGAGGCGTGATGTGTACAGATTTGTGAGTCGATGTATTACATGTCACAGGTTGAAATCCAAATTGAAGCCTCATGGTTTGTATACCCCTCTCTCTACGCCAACTGCACCATGGGAAGACATTAGTATGGATTTTGTGCAAGGTCTACCTAAAACCCAGAGAGGGCATGATTCTATATTTGTGATATTAGATAGATTCTCTAAGATGGCTCATTTTATTGCGTGCCACAAAAGCGACGACGCGTCGCATGTTGCTAACCTATTTTTCAGGGGCATTGTGAGATTACATGGAGTACCAAGAACAATTTTTTCTGATCGGTATGTGAAGTTTATGAGCTACTTTTGGAAGACTTTATGGGGGAAGCTGGGAACGAAGCTACTATTCAGTACTACTTGTCATCCCCAGACAGATGGTCAGACAGAGGTGGTGAATAGAACATTATCACAACTCTTAAGGACTATGATAAAGAAGAATCTAAGGGAGTGGGAAGAGTGTTTGCCACATGTCGAGTTTGCTTACAATAGGGCAGTGCATTCAACCACTCAACTTTGTCCTTGTGAGGTGATGTATGGTTTCAAGCCATTGACACCACTGGATTTATTGCCTCTACCATTACATGAGAGAGTTGATATGGAGGCATCAAGACGTGCAGACTATGTGAAGAAGATTCATGAGAAGACTCGAGAGGCTATTGAGAAGAAAGGCAAGAACATTGCTTCTACAAGAAATAGAGCAAGGAAGGAAGTGTTGTTCAAACCTAGTGATATGGTTTGGGTACATCTGCGCAAGGATAGGTTCCCATTGCTGCGCCAATCCAAGTTGAAGCCGCGCGGTGCTGGTCCTTACAAGGTGTTATCCAAGATTAATGATAATGCCTACTCGATTGATATACCTATTTCTGAATTCGGTGGAGCTAGCAACAATTTCAATGTTTTATCACCATATGATGGAGAAGACCTTGGAGCGTCAAGGTCGACGCCTTTTGAAGGGGGAGGAGATGATGAGGACATCCATATACTTACACCTACCCCAGTTACTACTAATGATGTTCCAGCTGCTACTAACAAGGATAAGTCCAATGAGATTAGGATTGGACCAATTACAGGAGCTCGTGCTAAGCTACTAGAACAACAGGTGAATTTGTTTCTTAATGAGCCTGATGTTTTACTTAATGAGAATTTTATACTGCCTAAGTCTATGTGTTATTATATGATCAGGTACATTGGAAAAGAAGGTATAGCACGTAGCGAGGAGGTGAAGCACATGGAGCAAGGTGTGTTGATCAATAGGGCAAGCGCGAGGGAGGAGAGGGAGGAAGCGCAAGGAGCTATAAAGGAAGGGATCAACACCTGGCAGAAGAGTCCTGCCGCGGCACGCTTTAGGCCCAATATGTTGCCACGGCAGGAACAGGCATGTGCGCCTAGAAAGCTGTCCCACTTGGGTCGGCATGTATCTTAGTTGTAGTCGTTTGTGTCTTGGACTCTTAGCCTAGCCGCCCCTATCTCTTAAATATATGGGGGTACCATTTCTTTCGAGGTAGACCACGTTAAAATATTTTGGAGTTGATTCTTTTTAGAACCTCTAAAATTACCCTGTGATCGAATTATCTACTGCAATTGAGTGTGATATGTTGTTCCATTGGTAATTAGTAGATTGCAAACTACCGTTCGTGGTCGACGGTTGCATGTGCAAGAGCGTGGTGTTGTGAATATCACACAGGGTTCGAGAGCTGTTGCATTGGCATCAGGGTTTGAGCGGGAGAGTTCATAGCTACAGGCTAGTTATCTATCATCCACCAACATCATCGACAAGTTCTTGCTGAGAAGATTGGGCCACCCCATATCACTATCAGTCTTTGGCACTACGCAAATTTCGTAAATCTTTCTTCAAAGGTTGATTTTATTATGAAAATCTATGACCATCAGCCTTCATAGGTTGACCAGAACTTTCATGGAGTTCCTTTCCTTCCGCGTTCATAGCTCCTTCCCGGAACAGAGAGTAACAAGTTACAATTCTTACACTCTGCAGAGGTGCGTTACTTTTCCCATGAGATATCAACTCCTTGTTGCACAATCGGGCGTACTTTCCCGTCCACAATTCCATGATGGGGGGCCCAGTAGTTGGTCCAAGCCAATCACTGTCATCTCCGCGACCTCATATGTCTGAACGATCCTTCGGGGCTGGCTCACCTTCTTTAAGCCCCCTTTCGGGCAGGCTAAAACCCTGATGAGTTCCTGAAGACTCTATGACCTAGTGATGCCCGTAATAGTACCATTTACATGGACTATATCCCTAAACACCATTCATAGATAATCTATACACCAAAAGTGTGGGGCGTAAGGGTGCCCACCCATATGTTGGATCCGCACAAGGAATCACAACGTCATGTTAAGGTCGTCTTGCCTCCATACAAGAGGAAATGGATACAGCTGACTTCTCCGTCCCATTCCAAATCTCATGGTTAACACGTAATATACGACGCTAGAATCACTGATGTCATGGGTTATTAATCCCTAATTGTTCATTATTAGTGCAATTAGAACCCTAAGTTCTATTGCTCCATCATATCATCACTTAGGATGATATCTAAGATTTAGTACCTTGAGAAAATATTGTTTTCTTTTTCTATAATATAGATGATAACACACAATTCGCAAATAATTTTGATAAATACTATTCAAAGGACATGAGCAAGTGATGAACTTGCCTTGTGATGGCAAGGTAGTGAAGTCTGATGCTTGCACTGGACCTTGAGCTTCTATGTCTACAGAAACATCATTATTGCCTAGTAAGGACAATATTTAAAGAAGCAAAATGATTATGCAAAGAAATGTAATACATCATTTAGCTTTATATATATTCTCCCCCATTTATTTAAATTATAAAAAAAAATTAATAATAAAGAATTTCTAAATATTAATTTTTAATATTTATTGAATATTGTATTCTTTTATTTTATTTCAACTTATTTGTATTTTATTTAATTAATAATTCCTTTAAGAATTATCATTAAATATCAAAAATTTATATTAAAATACTACAATATTAATACAGAATGAAAGTGATTTTTATTTATTTTTATCATCTTTCAATAATTTTGTAAAATTCCATAAGGAATATATATATTACCAAATTCTTAGTAAAATTTATATGTCTAAAATTTTATTTCTTAATTTATTTGGATAGTTTGTATTATTGTGAATCCAAAAATATTTTATTTATAATTTTTGGATTTTTATTTTATTTTATAGAATTTATTTAATTTCAGGGGCATTTTGGTCTTTTTCCAATTATTAAAACAGGCTCTAAAGGATTTGGGCTGATTGTTTGGGTTTATTGGGCCCTTGTGGTCCGATAGTGCAAAGTCAAAACAACACCCCGAAGTGGTATTGGCCCAACCCAGCCCAACACTCTCTGTCTCTCTCTCAAGCTCACCTCTCTTCTTGACCTCCCCCGACCCCGTGGTCAGCGGTGTCACCGCCGGTGATTCACGCCGCCGTGGACTTCCCTGGCCACTACTGTGGTGCAGGACAAGGTTGTCAGCCCCGCTCTACCCTCCTGTCCAATTCGATTTGGACCTAGAGCCCTCCTGTGACCAGATTGATGTCGTTCTGAACCCTAGGGTTTAGGGTTGGCGTTGGTGCTGACGTCGCCGCTGCTGTCGTGTACCATGGTGATGCTCCTCGCCCCCAGGCGTGGCTATGGTCGCTGCCGTGGCGTTGTGTGGGTTGAAGCGCCCCCTTGGGGGTGCTTCCCATGCTGCCATGTTCTTCGTCCTCCCTCTGCTTCCTCTTCTAATCTACAGCGAGGACCTTCGGTAAGTTGTTCCTCTCCCTCTCGTGCACTATGTGCTAGGCCATCCCATGCTAGATGTTGGTGTGGCCTTTTCTAGTTAGTGTCATGTTCTGATTAAGATGGTTTGTTCTACTTAAGGTTCATATCCCTCTGTGGATTAGATATCTGAGGAGTTGGATCAGCTTTTCATGGTCCCTAAGCAAGCTAAGTGGTTGTTAGCTATGGCTTGCTTCTTATGATTAACTATGGTGATGCTAGTGGTTTACCAGATGATTCTATGGATTAATTTTTATATGATCCAGATGGTAAAGTTGCTCTAGAAGCAATACTTGGGAAATCTAGTGGTTTTAGTAGCTCACCACTGTCATTACTTGGTTAATGACAGTGAGTGTTGTGTGATGAAGTCACTATATTAGTACTGTTGGCTTAAGAATTCATATACAGCTTTAGATCAAATGGTCTCTTACAGTGAAGATATGTATATGGATTTTCCTGATTATGATTCCTGTGATGTCACGAAAATGATTTATAGTTGGTTGGTTGTATCTGTGAAGGTTGGATGATTAACCTGCTTAGTTTAGAACTGTTCTTGTGACACCATCCTTGTATGGCACACAAGATTAGATTCTATTACTTGGTTTGGTTTTGTTCAATCTTAACATTAGCTTGGCATTATAGATAAGTGGAATTCTTTTTCCTTACATACCTAGAACCCATGATGTTGGTCTGAGGTTTAGGGATTAAGCCTTTGTCTTGTTTTTTCTCATGGATTGGTTCTGGTAGTGATACCAGCTACTGTTTCTTGAAACAAAGTTGGGGAAAACTGATTGTGGCTTGATAACTTATATAGATCCATAAGATTAAATTCTAAGGTGCTACTCCAATTGAAGATATGTGCCTAGAAGTTTAAATCTTGGTTGTATCCATTCTTGAATTGAAATATAGCTTGATAGCTTAGATCAATGATGTTGTCCTAAGATCTTAGTTGGATCCTTATACTTTTCTGATTGCTTTTAGTGTTTAAAAACTTCCGTGATGGATTCACCCCACTTGGGTGCTTTCTGAGAATTTGAGTAAGATACAAATCATGAATGTTTGTCTAATCATAGACAGATAGATCATGTGATGGTATATTTTACTCACCACACTTATTTGATGTTGGGGTTGCTAGTGGTTGATCTTGTAGTAGCTTGATCTGGTGCTCTCCTGGTATTTCCAGCTCCTAGGCTTGTTCTTGATCTAGCTCTTCACCTCCTGGTCCTGGTGGCTTGATCTTGGTCTTGCTATCCACCTGATCTACCCCCTCCTTATATCACCATTTTAGTGATGTGATCTAGTGTTTTTATTGGTGTGATCTAGCTTGGCTTTGGCTTCGTTTAGCTGGGCTGCTGTTCTTGGTGTGTATGAACAAGAAAGTGGTGTGGGGTTGGCTTCCCACGGCTGTGTTGATGGTTTTGTTTGATTGAGCTTTTGCTGTGGTGCTGACAGCACACACCATGCAGTTTGGTGTGTGTGTTGCCTGTGTGCCTGCTGCACAACTTGTGGATATGTTCTGAATTTGGAAGTTACTTTTATCAAATTACTTTTTACTTGGCTGGTGAAACTTGCCCCTCCTTGATGTTTATTTGACTTATGGCTAAAAATTATGAAAGATATATTCTTTCATATTTGTGCAATTTGCCCCTTTAAAAGAATACTCAATGACGAAATCTTGAACAGTGCACTTCACTATCAATTCTGAGAGTAAAATAATTCTAATCCTAACTTTATTTTTTAAGTTTCTGTTTATTTTGCAGGCACCCAATTTGAAGATCAAGACTTTATTTAGGTTTTTCTTTTTTCTTTATAGAATAGTCACTTGTAATATCCCTCTGATTCAATTGTAATCTTTATTTTATTCTTTTATTTTTTTTATTTTTATTCTTTTGTAATAAAGATTATACTATTATTCAATAAATAAAGATTATTCTTTTATTTCTTTACTATTGTAAAGTTTGTTGCTTATTTACATAAGTTACATTTGTGTAACTTATTTATTGAATAATTTTTTTAAATGGAGATTCTTATTCTTAATTGTTTTCTTTATATAAAGTTTAAACTACTAATTATTAACTCTTGGCTAAAGTATAATACTCAAACAAAACTTTTAAATTCTTTTGAACTATAAATTCAACACTTTAGGTTTAAATTCAAATTTCATTTCCCAAAACACATAAGTCCACTAAGATCATATCAAAGTCTATAACAATCATCCTTCAAGACTATACCTAATCTCAAAGTATGAAAGAAACCTTGATCACTTTAGGTTTTTATTTGGAAAAATATTTACCCACATTTTCACAGATGAATGCATGCAATATAAAAAATTCCTAAATCTACCCTTCATTGGTTCCTAAATGCTGGGATGTTACAGACTTCCCCCCTTAAATTAAACTTTGTCTCGAAGTTTGTTGAGATGTACCTGAATAGTTGTGGATAGGCTTTTCTTAAATCCTCTTCTTTCTCCCAAGTGGCTTCCCTTTCAGGGTGATGTTCCCACTTTACCTTGCAATATTTGATTGCCCTATTCCTCAACCTTTTCCAGTTTTCTTCCAAACTTTTACAGGGCTTTTCAACATAGGTCAGGTCTACTTGTAGTTCTATCTCCTGATGTGTGATTGCATCATCCAGAACTTTCAAACATTTATGAAGTTGTGACACATGGAAAACATTATGCACTTGAGCCAATCTTGATGGTAACTCTAAAGCATAAGCTATAGTTCTGTTCTGACTCAATATCTTGAATGGTCCGATGTATCTTGGACTTAATTTTCCTTTAACTCCGAACCTTTTAACCCCTTTCATGGGACTTACTTTCAAATATACCATATCTCCCACTTCTGATTGCCATGATCTTCGACTTTGATCAGCATAACTTTTCTGCCTACTTTGAGCTATTTTCAGTCTATCCCTGATCTTATCAATGATATCTTGTATTTCCTTAATATAGTCTGGTGCAAACTCCTTGCTGCTTCCAGGCTCATACCAACATATTGGTGATCTACACTTCCGTCCATACAGAACCTGATATGGAGCTGCTTTCAGACTACTCTGATAGCTATTATTATAGGAAAATTCTGCTAAAGGTAGATGATCTTCCCATGTACCTCCAAAATCTAATGCACAAGCTCTTAACATATCTTCTAGTATCTGATTTGTTCTTTCTGTTTGAACTCCTGTCTCTGGATGATAGGCTGTGCTAAAATCTAACTTTGAACCAAGTGCTTCATGCAATTGCTTCCAAAATGCCGAAGTAAACACTGATCCCCTATCAGTTATGATCTTTTTGGGCACTCCATGCTTACTTACTGTCTCTTTGATGTAAACTTCTACTAACTTCTCGGCATTATCTTTCTGATACCGGAATAAAATGTGCACTTTTAGTGAGTCTGTCCACAATTACCCATATCATATCCTCCTGTTTAGGTGTCATGGGCAATCCTATGATGAAGTCCATACCTATTTCCTCCCACTTCCATTCGGGAATTTCCAAAGGTTGTAATGGTCCTGCTGGACTTTGATGTTCATCCTTCACCCTTTGGCAAGTATGGCATTCTGATACATATTTAGCAATGTCCCTTTTCATGTTATTCCACCAGAATAGTTCTTTCAAATCCATATACATCTTAGTACTTCCTGTATGTATAGAATATGGTGTTTCATGTGCTTCTCTGAGTATGACATCTCGAATCTCAGTCACATCTAGAACACAAAGACGGTCTTGAAACCATAAAGACTCATAATCTCCAAGGAGAAAAACTGATTTTTTCACTTAAGATATCCTCCGAATTTCCTCAGCAATAAAAGGATCTTCTGCTTGATGTCTAAAAATTTCATGCTTAAGATCACTGTCCTACTATGCAACTACCTGCATAGTAGCTAATCCTCCAAGAACCTCTGTTCTAATGAATTGCAGCTCTCATCTTTCCAAGTCCATTTGTAACTCTTTTGGTAGCTCCCGATTGTTAGGCTGAATGTCTGCACTCTTTCTCCTTAAAGCATCAGCTACAACATTTGCTTTCCCTGGAGTATAGTTGATTGTTAAATCATAATCTTTGATCATTTCCAACCAACGCTTCTATCTCATATTCAACTCCTTTTGAGTAAAGAAATATTTGAGTCTTTTATGGTTAGTGTATAACTCGCATCTGGCTCCATAAAGAAAATGCCTCCATCCTTTCAGCGTAAAGACTACTGCTGCTAACTCTAAATCATGAGTTGGATAATTGACTTCATGTGGTTTCAGTTGTCTTGAACCATAAGCAATCACCTTCCGATCTTGCATTAACACACAACCCAAACCTTCTTTACATGCATCACAGTATACCTGAAGTCCTTCCCTATTTTAGGAACTGCTAAGATTGGAGTTGTGGTTAACCTAGTCTTCAATTCCTGAAAACTTGCTTCACACTTCTCATCCCAATTGAATGGTGTATTCTTTCTTAACAATTTGGTCATTGGTCCAGCTATTTTGGATAAACCTTCAATGAATCTCCGATAATAACTAGCCATTCCTAAGAAACCTCGAATTTGCTTCACATTGGTTGGTGCAGTCCACTCTAGTACTGACTGAAACTTAGATGGATTTACAACAATTCCATCCTTACTGATCACATGGACGAGGAATTCTACCTCATCTAGCCAAAATTCACACTTACTGAACTTAGCATAAAGTTTATGTTCCCTTAAAGTCTGCAATGCTATTCTCAATTGATCAGCATGCTCTTCCTTATCCTTGGAATATATCAGAATATCATCAATAAAGACTATGACGAACTTATCCAAATATGGCATGAAGATTTTGATCATCATATTCATGAATATTGCTGGTGCATTGGTCAACCAAATGGTACTACCAGGTATTCATGGTGTCCATATCTTGAGACAAATGCTGTCTTTGGAACATCTTCCGGTTTGACTTTTATTTGATGGTATCCAGATCTTAAGTCGATCTTTGAAAATACTCCGGCTCCTTTTACTTGATCAAACAAATCTTGGATCCTTGGTAAGGGATACTTATTCTTGATAGTAACATTATTCAGATTTCTGTAATCTCCACACATCCTTCTTCCACCATACCTCATATCCATAAAGATTACTGGTGTTCCGCATGGAGATATAGTTTCCTGAATAAACCCTTTGATGTCTAACTCATAAATTTGCTCTTTGAGTTCTTTTAATTCTTTTTCTCCCATCTTATATGGTGCTTGAGCTATTGGTGTCGGACCAGGAATTAGATCAATAGTGAATTCTATCTCTCAATCTGGTGGCACTCCAGGTAGCTCTGCTAGAAAAACATCTTGAAATTAATTTACTATAGGAAATTCTTCCAATTTGACCTCTTTCATCGAGTTAAACTGCAGATCCACCATGATATGAATGTGATATCTGCTTGGTAAACTATCCTTGCTCCACTTGGAGTTTTGATTGAGACGGTTTTTGTAACACCCTCCGAATCGGCCCTATGCAAGATTTAGCGATTCCCGCCAAACCCGCATAGAAACGATTCAAAGGTGCCCACCAGGCACTTTCGTGCGGGTGGAAAACGAAGTAATATCATTACACAATAGTCCACGATGGAACCCACAGAAGAGATATATACAATGAAGAATCCATGAGTCAAGAATACAAATATACAATACAAAGATCCAAATCACCTTGCAAACGATACAACATCCGACTACAGACAAGATGCAAATTGAGCTAAGAGCCCTGAAGAATAACCAATGGAGTCCATAACCCTGCCCAAGCCAAGCCGGAAGGGTAACCCTGCTAACGACGTCGATCTCAAAACCTGCTTAAAAAAAGGGGTGCCGACAAAGGGCAAAGGAAAAAGAGCGGTCGAGATCGAGGTCAGTACACGGCGAGACTAGAATTCGGCGGTCCTCGCCTACATAGGTATGGTGGACTGAAGCGGCAGCGCAACATGCACTCAACAACCTATAGAGACTCAACACAACTGGCGGCTATCAGATAGGGATAAGAAAGACCTATTCGGATCCAACCTAAAACTATCACCAAGCATACCCATCCTGGTATTTCCCCCTCGAGACCAAACGAGGAAGTCAACCGAGGAACTCACATAGTTGGCAGTTTTATTCATTCCATTATAGTTGCGGCAATTACTAGTCAGATATAGATAGCATGAATCATCCTGATATTATAAACAGTGGGCAGTTTTAGTTAACCATTCTGCTGTAGTTGCAATACTTACTAGTCATATATATAACATAAGACATTCAAAAACCCAGCAGTTGTTGGCACTTTTATTTAGCCATTCCATTATAGTAACGCTGATTACTAGTCATTACAAAGTCAAATTTATAGCACTACTTTAGTTATAGTTGTCTATGATCGAGATACTGTGCTCCAAGTTGTCCATAACCGCGGACACGGCTTTCAGAAAGTTTTACCCTGCAGGGGGGCACAAATAGCAACACACGCACGATCAACCTCGGAAAAAGCAAATGAAAACCCAACGAGGCATCACGACAGAGCAATTGCAAGATTCATATAATATTTCAGGGGGCCACCCCACCAAGCTACCTGCTATGAAGTTGGCCGGCTCCGAGACGGACCCGGAGGTTTGTGATGACGGCTGTAAACGACTGGGAACCAGAAAGTGTGACTGGGCTTGTCGATACCGCGAAAACGTGGCACTGGGTTCCAAAACAGTACAGGCGCTCCACGCACAATCGTAAATAAAGCAGTAAATCATGGCATAAGTACAGGATAGTAATAAAGCCCCAAACTAGTTTGTGGCCCCAAGAAATAATATATGACTCAAGCTCTTGGTAGGGGGATTCATGGTCCCACATGCGGATAGTCCGAATATTCAAAGAACAGGTATCAAGTACTCGGGGTCCTACGGGACACAAGTGGACGGTTAAAAACCAAATAACATCTATTGCCCACCTATGCCTCTGCATTATTTACCTACTTCAATTTTAGTTATTAAACGATAATTAAATCCATGATCATCTCCAACATTAAACATGCGGCATTACTCCAACAAATGTGGTACTTGACGACACGCAACCGCACTTGAGCAAGCGACTACAACACACAAGTCCAACTCTCTACCAAACAACAGGTAATAGGATGTGTCCAAGGCAATATAAGGCTGCAAGGGATATCACGGGTACGAAAACTAGAGCATCGCAACACAGATATTAATAGATCAACAAGAGGAAATAAAGACTATAAAAGTAAAATAGGTAGAAAGGGGGAGAATGCTCGCCTGAAAAACACTGCCGAAGGTTCATCCGAAGATCGGGTCGACACTCGCATCAACTCATCGGCCTAATCCGTGAAGAAGCAAAGCACTAGAAGAAACACCGAATGCACTATTTAATTCTACGGCAAAAGATCGGGCATGATGCATGTATGATGGATGTCATGGCAAAGATGCGATGCAATTAGGCAATATTAAGCAAAAACGGAGTCCCGACAATTTATTAGATGGTTCATGTTGTTTAGATACCCCGCAATTTAAATGTTGTCTTGTCAAGGCTAAATATATCATCGGTTCTCTACACAAATTTAAATGGAACCATTATTAAACTAGATTTGCCCGCATATGGTCTCCATATTTAATTTATGAGATGAATCGACAACAAACCCCCCAAGCAAATAAACATGTATGTGAGCATGACCATTCAATATGCACAAATTAAACATCATGTTATAAAAATATAGGGGCTTAGGGTCACACTTGTCGGATCGACGATCTTGAGCCTCGAGGTTCGAGGGGTTCGGGTTTGGTCTCGAGCTTCAGACTATGGGTCTCGGGGCTTCAATCTTCGTATCCATGAAGCATATCTTGGTTTTTCGGCTTCGTTTCATGACGCTCCCGTGTCCCTCGGGTAGCCTCGCTCTTGGTGAGGTTCCTTCCATTCGCCCTCTCTTATCGCTCCGGTTACCTCTTGTCAAGCACCACCACACACCAACACTTCATCACATGTCTCGTAATCATTAGCATACCACCAGGGAGCTAAGACAACATCAAACCATTTGGAGCACCGGGTCACAAGGAAGGCACAGATGAATCTATGCACAACAGATATCCACAGAAGCAAAAGATTAAATGACACTGTCCAGCTCACCAGGACATCACAACGAAAGCAGATAGGTCACCGGAAACACGAGCATATGCACGCGCGGCCGGAAGGCAACACTGTTGCGATGAGATGAGAAGGAGGTCGCATCGGGCCAGTGGCGTAGAGTGGATGGTGGTGACACTCACAGGAGCGACCTTGGTGTGCGGGCAGGAGCCTCCGCTCGGCTTGGAGGCGTAGCCGGGTGCACGGGACGGCGATTCAGGAGAAGATGGAAAGGCAAGGTGCAGGGTGGCCGGGACGGAGGGCGACGACGCAGGAGCACAGGGCCGGGCTCCAACGGCCGAAGGGACGAGGCAGGGCACGACGGAGGAGGTCGCGCAGGGGAGCTTGACGAGGGGCACGGACGGCGATGCGAGACGGTGGCCGAGGCGACGCTGGGAGGAATGACGGCGGCTGGCGCTTGGCGACCTTGCAAGCACGTCACGTGGAGCACGGCGTCGCGGCGGCGGATGGAAGCGAGTCGGGGAGGAGGACGCAGAGGAGGCGGGGCGTTGACATGCTCAGAGAAGAAGGCCATGACGGAGGGCACAGGGAGCCGAGCGGCGGCTGGCACGAGAGGAAAACAAGGTGCGGGACTCAGGGAGAGGAGCGGGGTGTGCCGCGTGGTGGGGCCAGGGGCGTGCGGGATGCATGCGGAAGCAGGATTGGCGGGTGATGGGGCCAAGGTGGGCAGGAGTGGGATGGGTCAAAGAGATGGTTGCGCGGCATGCGTGTTCACGCGAGGGAGTGGGGCTAGCTGCGCGTATGTCCTGGGTGGTTCGGTCGATGCATAGGGCTGGCGCGGGGAGTAGGATTTGGTGGGATTAGATTTTGGGGTTGGGTTCTCTAGGGTTAGGGTTAGCACAGGACTAGATTTAGGGTTTTGGGTACTGGGTGGTTGGCTGGGCCTTCTGCCTCCCTTGGAAAAATAGTTTTTCTTTATTAAGTATTGATTTTATTTTGTTTTAAAAACAAAACTTTCGCAATTAGGTTTTAGATAATTAGAAGATTCGGGCGGACCTAGGGTTTTGATTTGAACAAGAAGAGAATATCTAGAAAACAAAATAGGCTTTTAGGAGATAGTCTTAGGTGAATAAACGCATGATGATGCACATAATAAAAACAACAGTGATTTTCTAGTAGTGGTTTAACCCGGGGTGCTACAGTTTTCTCCTCACAATTTATCTGAGCTCCATGTTCCATCATCCAGTCCATCCCTAGCACTACTGCAATTCCCTTCAAAGGAATCACATAAAGGTCTGCGAAGTATGTACAACCACAGATCGTGATAACCTGATCTTGTTTAATGTGGCGTACAATCACATTTCCGCTGCCGTAACTACGGTCATAGGGTTTTCTAACGTTGCCCTTCTAATCCCGAACTTATCACAGAATTATTCAGAAATGAATGAAGTAGTTGCACCAGTATCAAATAGAACTTTGCCGGGATTGGTAAGGATATTAAGCGTACCTATCACTGCATGCTCCGAATTATCCACCTCCTCGAGGGTTGCACAGTTCAGCTTCCCGGTAGGTCTGTTCCTCTTGCCATTGTTGTTCTTGCAAGTATTTCCTCCTTTATTGGGCTGTTCATTTCCTCCACTGGCTTGCCTTCCATCTCGAACCGGCCAACCTACTTGTGATTTGCTTGGACAATTGGTCTTGATGTGACCTCTCTGACCACAAGCATGGCATACAATTACTAGTTTCGGGCAATCCCTGCTCATATTCCCTAGGAGTTTGCAATTGTGGCTTATAATATTCTTTGCGTTTGGATTTGCACTCCGATTAGAATTGTTGTTGTTATAAGGCCTATTCCTTGGTTTGAATTCCAAATTGGGCTTGGGCTTGCTTGCTTGTATCCTCTTGGTTTCCTTCTTAGCTCTCTTCCTTCTATCCTCTTGGACATTCTTGTAGTCATCTTCGAAGGTAATAGCTGCATCTAGCAACTGCTAATAAGTTTGCTTATTATCCAACCTTAACTACATCCTCACAAATGGATTTAATCCACGCAGGAAACGCTTCTTCCTCTTTTCCTCCGTATTAACTTCTTCCTCAGCATAACAAGACAGTTGACTAAACTCCCGGATATACTTCATAACACTAGTATATCCCTGCTGCAGCTCTTCAAATTCTCTTCGCTTCAACTCCATAACACTCTTCGGAACATGATATTCACAAAATCTCTGTTTAAACTCTTCCCAGGTGTACTCCCTTCCTGGTTGTTGCATGGCCAACTAGTTCTCCCACCATGATGTTGCAGGTCCAGTCAGAAGATGAGTTGCATACCTCAATTTATCCTCATCATTGCAACCTACAATCTTCAGCTTTCTTTCTGTATCTGCTAGCCAATCTTATGCATCCACTGGTTCAGGAGCTGATGCAAAAGGTAACGGCCTTGCATTTTGGAAGTCAAATAGACTCACTCCTCCACCTTCAGATGCCCTCTAATTTGCTCGTCCTAGCAACTCCTCCATGAACTTGTTCTGGGTCTCTTGCATCATTTGCATGCACTGCATAAAGTTCTGCTCCATTAACGGCCTCATTGGTGGTGGTGGTGGTAATGCTCCCTGATTTTCCGCATCTGCATCGTCCTTCTCCTTGGCCTCACGTTCCATCCGTTTTCGGTTTCTACACCTGTATCCATGACCCTCTAGTCCTGCAACATAACGCGAATACTCATAATTACATCATGCACATGTGTTATGAGCTCGACTTTATGCACAGAACTAGTCACACAATGAAGATCCAAAGAAAATCCAAATATGCATTTCACATATTATACATAATATCATAATAATACAAAGTCATTACAACATATACCATATAGGTATAATCACAACACTACCTTATTTATCTAATTATCTTATTTCTTAAAGTACAATACACGATACTTGATACCTCTAAATAGTTGCCTACTTCTAGTAGTAACTACGCTCATCATACATGCCTGATGTCCAACCGTGATGACGTGTCGTTTGTCGCATAGTTTGTGGAATAAATGGCCTTCTAGAAGGAACATACCCAGTATCTGAAGTGTTAGGACTTGATTCATTACTAAACCTGAGCGCATTGACTCCCTCCAGCTCAGCTGAAAAGTCTTCAGAAACATATTCAACATTATCTCCCGCTTGCATCTCCTTAGCTTCATTCCTTGAGTTGTCAACGGGATACACAGATCCTGCTGCTTCCCAGGTGCTCCTTTGGGCAAGATAGTTAAACACTAGATAATGTATATTCCCTTGGTTTTGAGAAGATGTTTGATGATTCAAACACTCTCTCCTCAGGATCTTCTTCTTCATCCTAATCATCTATCGACATGTCATTTATACTACTGTTACTAGGGTTAATTCTTGCACCCATCCAGCTAGATTGTCCAACATTTCTGTCAGAACCATCTGTGGACATCTGGTGTTCATGAGATCCTTCATATGATCTCCTTCTCCAACCATCAGAATTATCAATAGGAAGTTCTGAATCAGAACCATCCTCTAAACCTTGTGGAACTGCATACCTCGTATCCATAGTAGGATCATTTATAGGTTCAGGACTTGGTGAATAAGGATATGGTATAAAAGATTCAGGATCTATAGGTATATCCTTAAAGATAGGTGTTGCACTACTACTTGCTTCCTTCTCTAACTGGAATGCTAACTGCTTCCTCCTTTCCGGATCAGTTAGATCCTCTAACATGTCATTTTTATCTTTGACAATCACTTGATGCGTCTTATAAAAAGACGCAACGAGTGCTCGGTATCTATCCATAAACTTGGAAGCTAACTTAGGATGCTTCTTAACCAAAGTAATATGATCCGGTATAGGCTCTGAGTCTATAGAATCATGAGGTATCACAGAAAATGTGCTACCTTCTAACTCCTTGGCTTTATGCTCCCGGATATTAGCTATCGCCTCCACAACAACAACATGATATGATGCTAAGTGACTCCTTCGTTCACCTACAGGTATATCGTGATATAATCCAAGTTCCTCTGGAAGTTGGATACTCACACGATACTTGGATAACATCCGGCCATCATAGTAGGTTATAGTGTTTACTAGAATTCTAGTTGGACAACTAAAAATCTTTAAAAGTTGACGAAGTTGGTCTATGAATGATCCTTGATAATCATCAAGAGTCTCTTCTTTCCTTACCAAAGTCTATTTAGGAAACTTTGGTGCCATAGCTCTGTATATCAAGAAAATAATTTTTATTAGTAACCAATAATATATTGCATCATAACAAATAATTATCACAGTAAAACATATAATGGAATATTCTCATTTGAATATCCATTATATTCCTTTTAGATAATTCTTTATCGTTCCTACATTCTCCTACAGGTAATACCCTTTACTAGGTTTCCAACCTAAGGTCAAAGCAATTTTCTCTGATACCAACTGCGGTGACCCAGCATACCACTGCATGTGTAGTATACTATAATCGTTGACATGACATCCAAAGAACACCGTTCCGTATATATCACATCCCTCAGAGTGGTACAACAGAAACATTGCGGGTCCAAGTTACAAACATACACATGTTATTATTATTACAATACCGGAAGTTCAAGACTTCCAAAAGATTCAACTTACAAACCAAAATATAAGTGTTTCAGTGGAAGTTTCAAATTTAAAACTTCAACTCAAAATTAAGCTCAACAACTTATTGCTATATATTTTTCATGTTGCTCGGCTCAAGTGGCTACTAGAACTATAGTAATTATTCGGACTCTTGGAACTCTCCTCCGTAGACGATGTCGTAGTCCTCCTCTTCTACGGCTCCATACAGGTTGGGCTCTTCATAGAAGACCTCCTCTTGACTCTCAGATGCATACATTGGAGTATCTTCGGGATTCTCAGAGTCTAAGCAAGGATTCAAAGGAAAGGATGAGTAACAGCATTACCCAGCAAATTCATTATATGCAAGGTAGGAAGTTTGATGTTCTATCTACCACCTCGGACTATCAGTATTTGGGACTATGCAATTTTCGTAAATCTTTCTTCAAAGTTTGATTTTATTATGAAAATCTATGACCATCAGCCTTCACCGGTTGACCAGAACTTTCATGGAGTTCCTTTCCTTCCGCGTTCATAGCTCCTTCCCGGAACAGAGAGTAACAAGTTACAATTCTTACACTCTGCAGAGGTGCGTTACTTTTCCCATGAGATATCAACTCCTTGTTGCACAACCAGGCGTACTTTCCCGTCCACAATTCCATGATGTGGGGCCCAGTAGTTGGTCCAAGCCAATCACTGCCATCTCCGCGACCTCATATGTCTGAACGATCCTTCGGGGCTGGCTCACCTTCTTTAAGCCCCCTTTCGGGCAGGCTAAAACCCTGATGAGTTCCCGAAGACTCTATGACCTAGTGATGCCCGTAATAGTACCATTTACATGGACTATATCCCTAAACACCATTCATAGATAATCTATACACCAAAAGTGTGGGGCGTAAGGGTGCCCACCCATATGTTGGATCCGCACAAGGAATCACAACGTCATGTTAAGGTCGTCTTGCCTCCATACAAGAGGAAATGGATACAGCTGACTTCTCCGTCCCATTCCAAATCTCATGGTTAACGCATAATATATCCCTAAACAGCATTCATTCTAGTAATTATTCCTAGAATCACTGATGTCATGGGTTATTAATCCCTAATTGTTCATTATTAGTGCAATTAGAACCCTAAGTTCTATTGCTCCATCATATCATCACTTAGGATGATATCTAAGATTTAGTATCTTGAGAAAATATTGTTTTCTTTTTCTATAATATAGATGATAACACACAATTCGCAAATACTTTTGATAAAGACTCTTCAAAGGATATGAGAAAGTGATGATCTTGCCTTGTGATGGCAAGGTAGTGAAGTCTGATGCTTGCACTGGACCTTGAGCTTCTATGTCTACAAAAACATCATTATTGCCCGGTAAGGACAATATTTAAAGAAACAAAATGATTATGCAAAGTAATGTAATGCATCATTTAGCTTTATATATTCTCCCCTATTTATTTAAATTATAAAAATTATTTTAATAATAAAGAATTTATAAATATGAATTTTTAATATTTATTGAATATTGTATTCTTTTATTTTATTTCAATTTATATGTATTTTATTTAATTAATAATTCCTTTAAGAATTATCATTAAATATCAAAAATTGATATTAAATATTTGTTTAGTATTTTTTCTAAAATACTACAATATTAATATATAATGAAAGTGATTTTTATTTATTTTTATCATCTTTCAATAATTTTGTAAAATTCCAAAAGGAATATATATATATTACAAAATTCTTAATAAAATTTATATGTCTAAAATTTTATTTCTTAATTTATTTGGATAGTTTGGATTATTGTGAATCCAAAAATATTTTATTTATAATTTTTGGATTTTTATTTTATTTTATAAAATTTATTTAAGTTCAAGATCATTTTGGTCTTTTTCCAATTATTAAAACATGCTTTAAAGGATTTGGGCTGACTGTTTGGATTTATTGGGCCCTTGTGGCCCAGTAGGCAAAGTCAAAACAACACCCCGAAGGGGTATTGGCCTGTAACATCCCAGATTTTGTATTAGGACGTTATTAGTATCATGCATCATCCTTGCATCATTGCATCCTACAATTGAAAATTGCAATAAAAATCCTAACACCTAAACCTATTAAAAACCCTATTATTTGTTTCCATAAGTGAGCACTTTTGTTGTAGTAGTTTGACTCTTCAATAAACTATGTAAAAACAGTAAACCATGGTCCTATGTTGACCACCTTATTTTTACAAAAATTTGGAAACAAGTTTCAACACTTTTGGACTTGTCATTCAAAAGTTATTTGAGTTTTACCAAACCAGAAATTGAAAAATGATAAAAGAGAAAAAAACAGAGGCTGTAACTAACCTAGCTGGGCCGCAGCGCCAGCCGCCGCAGCCCAGCACCGGCCCGCTTCTCCCCTCCACCACTGACGCGGTGGTCCCACCCCGTCATTTTCCTCCTGGAGACCGCGGCGGACACAACTCTGGCCGCGTCGGACTCCTATTCGCGCCGGACTCGACCGCCCCCTTCCCCAAGTCTCTGCCCCTTATAAGCCGACCCTCCCCCTTGTCGTTTGCCCCTCGTTTTTTCTCAAACCCTAGCCCGTTTTCGCAGTTTCCGAGCTCGCCGGAACAGCCGCGGAGCTCGAGGTTGGCGACTCTCCAGGGCATCTCGAGCCTTGCTACACCCTCCACTCTTCTCGCCTCGACCTACCCTAACCGCCCGTCTGTTCCGTTTCATCCGAATCGCAGGAGATCGCCGGCGATTCCTCGCCGGAGCCGTCGGGTCCGAGAAAAGGAACCGCCAACGCTGGGAGAAGGAGGAGGAGAGGGACCGCGCTGAGGCCATTGGGAGATTCGCCATCGACGTGCGCATCGGGGACTCTCTTCGTCGCCTTCGCTAGGAACGCCAGTACCTCCGGCCGCCGTCAACTCCGCCGCCGCCAGCGTCGTCTCCATCGCCGCCACCACCACAGGTCAGTGGAGCCGTCTAGGCCGTCCGATTGAAATCCTGCGGGCCAGATTAGAAGGGGGGCGAAGGGGTATCGGCCAACCACGCAGCGCCGCGTGGCAAGAGCGTAGTCGCCGCGCCGCGTCGCCCGCCTGGCCAGCTGGCCCAACCCGAAGCCGCCACCTGGCGCGATCTGAGCTAGGGTTTAGGCTGATTATTTTGATTTTTGCAGATTAGGTTTAATATTGCGAAAATCATAGAAAAATAACTACTTGGCCAATTTTAGCTTATGATATACCGTTGGATTCCTAATTATGAGTAGAATCCAAATCTGCAATAACATCCCAGGTTCTCAGTAAGTTTTTAGGTGTAGATTTTAATCAATAGATTAGAAGAGTTTAATCTATAGAAAAATAATTAAAATTCTATTTTAATTGATTCTTGTTGCAATAACTTTGTATCCACAATACCTACTGATCCAAATCATTAAGCTTTGCTTAAGATCATTAGATCTAGTTTGGGGCTAATTAGATGGTTTGATCTTCTTATAATCCTAGGATTTGCTTTAGTGACTCTCTTAGATCTGAACCCTTGGGATAATCAACCCTAGTGACACCCTTACACCATCACAACACAAACTTGCTACCTTAATCAATTTAGAAGAACCAACCTTGCATAAAATACCATGTTGCATGCATGCATGATATTCTTTGTGATATGCTTTGAGCAAGTTGTGATCAGATCTATGTTTGTGATTCGTTAGATTGCTTGGAGTGCGCTAAGGAGTGCTATTGTGTAGAGTGCTGCTCGGATCAAGGCAAGTTACACCACTTGTTCATAACTTTTGTCCCAGTTTTGATTCTATGCATGTGATCTTCAAAATTATGTAGTATGCATGAGTAGGATGTTCCAGTAGAATTTTCCTTAGTATTATTTTGCAAGTGCGATGATTTTGTAGTATGCCATGAGTAGCTCTATACTTAGGATTTTCCCTCCTAATAGGTTACCCCTGTTTTTGCTAAGTACTGCTTGCTATGCTATATATACAAAATACCGTTGGGGGGTTCGAAAGACAAAGAATTTTTCTAAGTATAAAGGCTCTCCAGAGCAAACTTTCTTTCAAATCCACTTCAAAATAAAACTAAGTTTTCTTCTAGGCGGAATGGTTGTCGTGTCAACGAGTGTGATTTTGGTGGAGGACAGCCACCCAGGAATCAAAGAAGTCTGCCATGTTTCAGAATTGAGAAGCTTCCAGTGCAACCACAATACATTATGGGCTTTGTCTTGGCCTAGTACTTAGTGGGAAACCTCACCTGGGTACCAACATTTGGAGGTTCTTGGCACGGTTGGATCCGGAAGGTAGAGGGGCTACTAAGGGAAAGCCTCACCATGGTCTTGTCTGTAAAAGGACTTGATCGTGGATTGTGGGTAAAGTGCACAAACTCTCGAGAGTATTGCAATCTGATTGATCAGTCGTGTTCACGGAAACAGAACAACATTGAGCATCTGAAGGATGGAGCCTCTGAAGGATCTTCCTCTCTCTTTTCTAAAACAAAGTTTTGAAAACCCCATGGCGTGCGTAATATCGCTAATGGGTGGGAATTTGGGAACTTGGTGTGTAATATCCAAGTGACGCTTGGTGCGTAATATCCAAGTGTTTGGTTGTTTGGACACTTGGTGCGTAATATCCTCGTGTGCCACTCGACCTTATTTTATCTAAGCAAATGTTTACAAAGTAGGACAATCCTCTCCTTTTCCCTCTACTTAAGAAAACTAGCTTTGAGCAAATGAACTCTACAGCCTATACCAGCCTTGCATGTAGAGATAGTGTTTTCTCTCCTTGGTGTAATTTGCCAATACATTCAAAGTATTGACCCAACTTGTTGGCTGCACGTCTTATGTGCAGAATCCGAAGATTGAAAGGTGCGTAGGGATCGTGGGTCTACACTCGACAAGCCTGGGCGTTGATGGACTCATGCTGCTTTTATGTTTCCGCTGTTATTTGAGCTAGCATAATGCTAAGCAATTTTTGTAATAAATTCGTACTCTGGATTCTCCGTGTAATAAAGACTTTGTGTTTTACATGATATTTCATCGACTGTGAGTGCTAGCTATTGATCCAGGGACTAGCATGTTAATCACAGGGACTTAGGATCCTTATCGATCCGAGGTCATTACAGATGGTATCAGAGCACATCGTTGCCTGTAGGACGTGACCCTAGGATTGGAACCACCTCTAACTTTAGTGCCTTACTTGTTTTCCTACTAAGTTATTTTCCGCACTTCTAGTATCTGCTTTCCTCTACTTGTTTAAGTATCTAACCTTCATTCTTCTAACTTAAAGATGACAAGCTTCCTCTACGACACCGTCGCGGACATCGAGCCCCTTCGCTTTGGTGGATGCCTCATGGATCTACTCACACGTTTGGACCTTCCTCTCCCAACAATCCAGGGGAGCACAATGAAGAAACTCCACAAGGACGGCTGTTGGGGAGTCAAGGTCATCCAGCCAGGAAAAGAGCGGGGCAAGAACCCGGAGGAAGACATAGCAATCCACATAGTTAGCGATTCCAAGGAGAAGGCCCTTAGCATCAGCTTGTGGCAACTCATTGGTCACCTATGTGGACGTCATCATGAAGCTCTCCAAGGACACCGCGGCGGCCTCTTTGGAAGACGAGATGAGGAAGGAATTCCCATGGAGTTAACCTTTGAGGAAAGAACTTCTACCAAGCACCGAAGAACACAATATCAAGACCTGGAGTGCCACATCCATGACCTTGAAAAGGGTACCTTCCTCGAGATGTTGAAGAACGACGAGCTGTGCGCCCTCATCAAGGAGAAGGAAGAAATGATCAAGCAGCAGGAGGAGGCAATGAAGCTCCAAGAGATAAAATTCCAGGACCAAGAGAAGAAGTTCGCTAACCAAGAGAAGAGGGTGATAAATAAAAACAAGAGAATTAGGGAACTCAAACAGCAGATCGATGGAGATGAAGTGCAAACTGAAGGCCTTTGCAAGATAATCAATGATGTGCGTGCTTCCAAGAGGGACTTGGTAAAACAACTTGAAGCCGCAATGAAGTCAAGTTTAGTGGAGGAGCTACAAAGCGAGAAGGAGGGACTTCAGGAGCATCTAGAAGCCACTACCAAAAAGCTACAGGATGAGATAGAGAACCTCCAAGAGAAGCTTGAAGCCACCACAAGGGAGATGGAGTTGTACAAGACCACTCTAGAGCAGGAAGGCTACTCGTTCGAGGACGAGGAAGAGGAAGGCGTGGAAGATGTGTAATAGTTGGACCACCTTTAATTCTATAGTAGAACGTTATTCGCAAATGTAATAAATACCAAGACAAGTCTGGTTTAGTTAAACTTGGTTGTTTTCTGTGTTAAAGCTGTGTTATTATGTCTTGTGTGTCTTGTGTGCCTTGTGTGCTTGGTGTGTTTTCATAAGGGTAGGAGTTTACTACTTAGTCTTTCTGTCTATTTCTTAACTATTCTCTTAAACCCACAGATGCCGCCAAGACGTGCGAACCCCGAAATTCCGCCAGAAATAGCACAACTTTTGGCCACTCAGAACCAGCTGATCCAACTGCTCACTCAGAACATGCAAAACAACAACAACAACCCGCCACCACCACCACCTCCGCCACCTCCTCAACAGGATCGCTTGACTCGGTTTTTGAGGCTGAACCCACCTACCTTCACTAGCAGCACTGAACCAATCATCGCTGATGACTGGCTACGTACGATCAACAAGAAGCTAGACACCGTGCAAGCTATCGGAGCCGACAGGGTACGTTATGCCGCACACCAGCTTGAAGGACCTGCTGCAGAATGGTGGGATAACTACCAAGTCACCCACCCGGATATTGATGCTATCACTTGGGAACAGTTTGAGTTAGCTTTTCGCACTCATCATGTGGTTGCTGGTGTCATGACCCTAAAAAGGCGCGAGTTTCGCGACCTACACCAGCTGCACCGTTCTGTCACCGAGTATGGGGAGCTTTTCAATAAGCTAGCCCGTTATGCACCCGATGATGTTTCCACTGATGCCAAGATACAGGAGGAGTTCTTAAGAGGGCTCAATGATGAGATATCCATTCAGCTTGTGGCTCAGAAATTTGACAACTTTCAGGAACTCCTGGACAGAGCCATTGTGGTTGAATCAAAGAGGAAGAGCATAGAAAACCGCAAGAGGAAATCTAACCCTCACAAACACTGCTGCACTGTAAGCGCAATTCCTCACCACCACCTTACAACAATAATGGCCACAACTATAACGGTCATAACCATGGTGTCCACAAACACAATGGGCATAAAAACCACAATGGGAATGGCAGCAATGGAAAGGATCTCAGTGAGGTGACATGTTTTAAGTGCAACAAGACAGGGCACTATGCAACCTCTTGCCCCGAGAGGAAGAATGGCAATGGCAATGGCAATGGCAATGGGAATGGTAATGGACACAACCATGGCAATGGAAACGGGAAGAAGCCAAATCCGTTGTCAAAGCCACGGTGAATCATGTTTCTATGGAGGATGCTTGTGATGCGCCAGACTCTGTGATTGGTAAGTTCAAACTCAATTCTATTCCTGCAGTTGTTCTTTTTGATACCGGTGCATCGCATTCATTCATATCAAGGGTATTTGTGGATAGAGGCAAGATACCAACGGAGACTATAAACTTTCCTTTAAGGGTAAGTTCTCCTGGGGGAGAAATAGTGGCAAACTCCGGTTGCCGGGAATTAGAACTAAGGATTGGGACACATATTTTTCCCACCAGTCTAGTAGTTCTAGAATCACAAGGATTAGACATAATCTTGGGCATGAATTGGATGACCGAATATGAAGGAGTCATAGATTGTGCCAAGAGAACGGTCATGCTCACAACACCGAAAGGGAAGAGTATTCGTATCAAGTCGAATTTCGCACTTAAAGAGGTCACGGTGAACTCTCTTAAGGGGGTTAGCTTGGAGGAGGTACCTATTGTAAAGGAATACCCAGATGTCTTCCCGGAGGAACTACCAGGAATGCCACCCGACCGTGATATCGAGTTCCTCATTGACTTGATGCCAGGCACGGGGCCGATAGCTAAGAGACCATACAAGATGGATGTGGACGAGTTAAAGGAACTCAAGAAACAGCTTAGGGAACAATTGGACAAGGGGTTCATTCAACCCAGCGCGTCATCTTGGGGAGCACCCGTCCTATTTGTGGAAAAGAAGGATAAGACCAAGAGGATGGTTGTGGACTACCACTCGTTAAACGAGGTGACGATCAAGAATAAGTATCCTCTACCCAACATCAATGACCTGTTTGACCAGTTAAAAGGAGATAGTGTGTTCTCAAAGATCGATCTGCGATCAGGCTATTTTCAGCTGAAGATTCGAGAATAGGATGTGCCCAAAACAGCATTCACCACAAGATACAGATTGTATGAGTACACCGTAATGTCGTTTGGTCTAACCAATGCCCCAGCATACTTCATGACCATGATGAACAAGGTGTTCATGGAATATTTGGACAAGTTTATCGTGGTATTTATAGATGATATACTCATATACTCTAAGGATGAGAAGGAACATGAGAAACATCTGTGCCTTATTATGGAGAAACTAAGAGAACACAAGTTGTATGCCAAATTCAGCAAGTGCGAGTTCTGGTTAAAGGAAGTGGGATTCCTTGGTCATGTTGTGTCAGCTAAAGGAGTTACCGTAGATCCTAGTAAGGTAGCTTCCGTGACGGAATGGGAGTCACCCAAGAATGTGGAAGATATTAGGAGTTTCTTAGGCCTCGCAGGATATTACCGGAGGTTCATCGAAAACTTTTCCAAGATAGCAAAACCCATGACGGAACTATTAAAGAAGGAAAAGAAATTCCTATGGACCGAGGCATGTGAAACAAGTTTTCAAGAGTTGAAGAAACGCCTTGTAACGGCACCAGTTCTGTGTCTGCCTGATATCCAGAAGGATTTTCAAGTCTATTGTGACGCTTCTCGACAAGGACTTGGAAGTGTATTGATGCAAGATGGGAAAGTGGTATCCTATTCCTCCCGACAACTTAAGAACCACGAACACAATTATCCCACACATGATTTGGAACTTGCGTCTGTGGTTCATGCACTCAAGGTATGGAGACACTACCTCATGGGCAAACATTGTGATGAGTTCACATATCACAAGAGTTTGAAGTACATCTTCACCCAAAAGGAGTTGAATATGAGACAACGAAGATGGCTTGAGCTAATTAAGGATTATGACTTGGATTTACAATACCACCCCGGAAAGGCAAACGTGGTGGCTGATGCCTTAAGTCGTAAGGTGTATGTGAATGGACTTACCGCAGGGGAACTTCTAGAGGATTTATGCAAGCAATTCAGGGATCTCAGGCTAGAGATAGTCTCGAAAGGACACGTAGCGACTATGGAAATAGTGTCCACCTTCCAAGAAAGGATCCAAGAAGCACAAAAGGGGGATAAAGAGTTGGAAGAAATAAGAGTCAGGATAAGTGAAGGAAAGACTAAAGAATTTCGTCTGGACGAACAAGGAACCCTCTGGTATGGGAAGCGTTTGTGCGTTCCCAATGACCCCGATATCAGGAAGATGATTTTACATGAAGCTCATGATTCGCCATACTCAATCCATCCAGGTAACACAAAGATGTACATGGATGTGAAGGATAGATTCTGGTGGAATAACCTAAAGAGAGATATTGCAGAGTATATTTCTCTGTGTGATGTCTGCAACAGAGTTAAAGCCGAGCATCAGAAATCGGCAGGATTACTTCAACCACTACCTATACCCGACTGGAAGGGGGACAAGGTAGGCATGGATTTCATCAAGGGATTGCCCCGGACTCGTTCTGGATTTGATTCTGTCTGGGTAGTGGTGGACCACTTTACCAAGGTGGCTCACTTCATCCCCGTAAAGACCACATATACAAGTGCTAAGCTCGCTAAGATATACATGTCAAGGATTGAAAGCCTACATGGTGTTCCCAAGGGAATTGTGTCAGACAGAGGCACCCAGTTCACTTCAAAGTTTTGGTGACAACTACATGAGTCTATTGGGACCCGATTAGAATTCAGTACTGCCTTCCACCCACAAACAGATGGCCAAACAGAAAGGGTGAATCAAATTTTGGAAGATATGTTGAGAGCTTGCGCACTAGACTATGGGTCTAGTTGGGACGATAACCTGCCATATGCTGAGTTCTCATACAACAACAGCTACCAGACAAGTATCAAGATGGCTCCGTTTGAAGTTCTATATGGCAGGAAGTGTAGGACTCCATTCCTATGGAATGGAGTAGGTGAACCCAGTCTTTTTGGACCTGACTTGATAAAGGATGCCGAAGAAAAGGTACGACGGATTCAGGATAGGCTAAAGGTAGCCCAATCCCGACAGAAGAGCTACGCTGATTCCAAGCGCAGGGATGTGGCCTATGAAATAGGGGACCGTGCGTATCTTTGAGTTTCACCCCTACGAGGAGTTAAGAGGTTTGGAATCAAGGGAAAGTTAGCCCCACGATTCATAGGACCATATAAGGTTCTGGCCCATAGAGGGGAAGTGGCTTATCAGCTGGAGTTACCGGAAGGACTGACTGTTCATGATGTGTTTCAAGTGTCGCAACTAAAGAAGTGTCACCCGGAGATGGCCGAAACACCGCTAAGAGACACCATTTCCCTAGAAGAGGTTCAATTGGAGAATGACCTTACCTATGAGGAAAAACCCATCAAAATCCTGGAAACAGCTGAAAGGATCACCCGCACCAAGACTATAAGATTCTGCATGGTACAATGGAACCACCACTCCGAGGAAGAAGCTACGTGGGAGCGTGAAGAATACTTGAAGGCAGAACACCCACACCTTTTTGCTAGCCAACCCGAATCTCGAGGACGAGATTCTTCTTAAGGGGGGTAGGTTTGTAACATCCCAGATTTTGTATTAGGATGTTATTAGTATCATGCATCATCCTTGCATCATTGCATCCTACAATTGAAAATTGCAATAAAAATCCTAACACCTAAACCTATTAAAAACCCTATTATTTGTTTCCATAAGTGAGAACTTTTGTTGTAGTAGTTTGACCCTTCAATAAACTATGTAAAAACAGTAAACCATGGTCCTATGTTGACCACCTTATTTTTACAAAAATTTGGAAACAAGTTTCAACACTTTTGGACTTGTCATTCAAAAGTTATTTGAGTTTTACCAAACCAGAAATTGAAAAATGATAAAAGATAAAAAACAGAGGCTGTGACTAACCTAGCTAGGCATAGCAGCCAGCCCCCTGGGGCCGCCCACTGCCAGCCAAGACCGCCCGCTTCCTCCACCACTCGCGGGGTCCCACCTGTCGTCTTCCTCCTGAGACCATGCGGACACAACTCCGGCCGCGTTGGACTCCTATTCGCGCCGGACTCGACCGCCCCCTTCCCCAAGTCTCTGCCCCTTATAAGCCGACCCTCCCCCTCGTCGTTTGCCCCTCGTTTTTTCTCAAACCCTAGCCCGTTTTCGCAGTTTCCGAGCTCGCCGGAACAGCCGCCGTCGGAGCTCAAGGTTGACGACTCTCCAGGGCATCTC
This sequence comes from Avena insularis, assembly GCA_023614405.1. Lineage (NCBI taxonomy): Eukaryota > Viridiplantae > Streptophyta > Magnoliopsida > Poales > Poaceae > Avena > Avena insularis. The sequence continues at coordinate 156,650,950 of CM042691.1, read as the reverse complement.
GAGCCTTGCTACACCCTCCACCCTTCTCGCCTCGACCTACCCTAACCGCCCGTCTGTTCCGTTTCATCCGAATCACAGGAGATCGCCAGCGATTGCTCACCGGAGCCGTCGGGTCCGAGAAAAGGAACCGCCAACGCTGGGAGAAGGAGGAGAGGGACCGCGCTGAGGCCATTGGGAGATTCGCTATCGACGTGCGCATCGGGGACTCTCTTCGTCGCCTTCGCTAGGACCACCAGTACCTCCGGCCGCCGTCAACTCTGCCGCTGCCGCCGTCGTCTCCATCGCCGCCACCACCACAGGTCAGTGGAGCCGTCTAGGCCGTCCGATTGAAATCCTGCGGGCCAGATTAGAAGGGGGGCGAAGGGGTATCGGCCAACCACGCAGCACCGTGGCAAGCAGCGTGTGGCGATCGTCGCAAGGCCGCCTCGCCTGGCCAGCTGGCCCAACCCGAAGCCGCCACCTGGCGCGATCCGAGCTAGGGTTTAGGCTGATTGTTTTGATTTTTGCAGATTAGGTTTAATATTGCAAAAATCATAGAAAAATAACTACTTGGACAATTTTAGCTTATAATATACCGTTGGATTCCTAATTTTGAGTAGAATCCAAATCTGCAATAACATCCTAGGTTCTCAGTAAGGTTTTAGGTGTAGATTTTAATCAATAGATTAGAAGAGTTTAATCTATAGAAAAATAATTAAAATTCTATTTTAATTGATTCTTGTTGCAATAACTTTGTATCCACAATACCTACTGATCCAAATCATTAAGCTTTGCTTAAGATCATTAGATCTAGTTTGGGGCTAATTAGATGGTTTGATCTTCTTATAATCCTAGGATTTTTCTTTAGTGACTCTATTAGATCTAAACCCTTGGGATAATCAACCCTAGTGACACCCTTACACCATCACAACACAAACTTGCTACCTTAATCAATTTAGAAGAACCAACCTTGCATAAAATACCATGTTGCATGCATGCATGATATTCTTTGTGATATGCTTTGAGCAAGTTGTGATCAGATCTATGTTTGTGATTCGTTAGATTGCTCGGAGTGCGCTAAGGAATGCTATTGTGTAGAGTGCTGCTCGGATCAAGGCAAGTTACACCACTTGTTCATAACTTTTATCCCAGTTTTGATTCTATGCATGTGATCTTCAAAATTCTGTAGTATGCATGAGTAGGATGTTCCAGTAGAATTTTCCTTAGTATTATTTTGCATGTGCGATGATTTTGTAGTATGCCATGAGTAGCTCTATACTTAGGATTTTCCCTCCTAATAGGTTACCCCTGTTTTTGCTAAGTACTGCTTGCTATGCTATATATACAAAATACCGGTGGGGGGTTCGAAAGACAAAGAATTTTTCTAAGTATAAAGGCCCTCCAGAGCAAACTTTCTTCTCAAATCCACTTCAAAATAAAACTAAGTTTTCTTCTGGGCGGAATGGTTGTCGGGTCAACGAGTGTGATTTTGGTGGAGGACGGCCGCCCAGGAATCAAATAAGTATGCCATGTTTCAGAATTCAAAAGCTTCCAGTGCAACCACAATACATTATGGGCTTTGTCTTGGCCTAGTACTTAGTGGGAAACCTCACCTGGGTACCAACATTTGGAGGTTCTTGGCACGGTTGGATCCGGAAGGTAGAGGGGCTACTAAGGGAAAGCCTCGCCATGGTCTTGTCTGTAAAAGGACTTGATCGTGGATTGTGGGTAAAGTGCACAAACTCTCGAGAGTATTGCAATCTGATCGATCAGTCGTGTTCACGGAAACAGAACAACATTGAGCATCTGAAGGATGGAGCCTCTGAAGGATCTTCCTCTCTCTTTTCTAAAACAAAGTTTTGAAAACCCCATGGCGTGCGTAATATCGCTAATGGGTGGGAATTTGGGAACTTGGTGTGTAATATCCAAGTGACGCTTGGTGAGTAATATCCAAGTGTTTGGTTGTTTGGACACTTGGTGCGTAATATCCTCGTGTGCCACTCGACCTTATTTTATCTAAGAAAATGTTTACAAAGTAGGACAATCCTCTCCTTTTCCCTCTACTTAAGAAAACTAGCTTTGAGCAAATGAACTCTACAGCCTATACCAGCCTTGCATGTAGAGATAGTGTTTTCTCTCCTTGGTGTAATTTGCCAATACATTCAAAGTATTGACCCAACTTGTTGGCTGCACGTCTTATGTGCAGAATCCGAAGATTGAAAGGTGCGTAGGGATCACGGGTCTACACTCGACAAGCCTGGGCGTTGATGGACTCATGCTGCTTTTATGTTTCCGCTGTTATTTGAGCTAGCATAATGCTAAGCAATTTTTGTAATAAATTCGTACTCTGGATTCTCCGTGTAATAAAGACTTTGTGTTTTACATGATATTTCATCGACTGTGAGTGCTAGCTATTGATCTAGGGACTAGCATGTTAATCACAGGGACTTAGGATCCTTATCGATCCGAGGTCATTACATGGCCCAGCCCAGGCCAACACTCTCTATCTCTCTCGAGCTCACCTCTCTTCTTGACCTCCCCCGACCCCGTGGTCAGCGGTGTCACCGCCGGTGATTCACGCCGCCGTGGACTTCCCTGGCCGCTGCCGTGGTGCAGGACAAGGTTGTCATCCCCGCTCTACCCTCCTGTCCAATTCGATTTGGACCTAGATCCCTCCTGTGACCAGATCGATGTCGTTCTGAACCCTAGGGTTTAGGGTTGGCATTGGTGCTGACGTCGCCGCTGCTGTCGTGTACCATGGTGATGCTCCTCGCCCCCAGGCGTGGCTATGGTCACTGCCGTGGCGTTGTGTGGGTTGCAGCGCCCCCTTGGGGGTGCTTCCCATGCTTCCATGTTCGTCGGCCTCCCTCTGCTTCCTCTTCTAATCTACGGCGAGGACCTTCGGTAAGTTCTTCCTCTCCCTCTCGTGCACTCTGTGCTAGGCCATCCCATGCTAGATGTTTGTAGTGTCCTTTCCTGGTTAGTGTCATGTTCTGATTAAGATGTTTTGATCTACTTTGGGTTCATACCCCTCTATGGATTAGATATCTGATGAGTTAGATCAAGTTTTGATGGTCCCTAAGCATACTAAGTCGTTGTTAGTTGTGGCTTGCTGCTTATGATTAACTGTGGTGATGCTAGTGGTTTAACAGATGATTGTATGGATTAATTTTTATATGATCCAGATGGTAACGTTGCTCTAGAAGCAATACTTGGGAAATCTAGTGGTTTTAGTAGCTCACCACTGTCATTATGTAAGATCCCTCCTTATTAAAAGAAAAGATCCCTGTGATTGCAATGCTAGTCCCTGGATCATTGCTAGCATCCACAGTTTAAGATGAAGTACACAGATACAAAGGTCGTTTATTACAGTCATTCCAGAGATAAAACATGGTCTTTTACAACTCATGGCCAAAGGCCTAGTACAAGAGTTTATGGAATATGTAAATAAACATAAGTCTTCATCTTCATGTGCCACAGGCAAGCATGTTGAGTGTAGACTCATGACTCCTATTCATCATCAGAGTAACCTGCAACATCATAAGTTACAGCCACAGAGGGTCAATACTTTGGAATAGTATTGGCAAGTGATACCTTAGTATATATTTAAGTGGACTATAAGGCTATATGCATTTGGCTGGTGGAGCTTAGGCTTGCATTGCTCAAAATAGATTTTTCCTTAACTTTTTGAAAACACTAAGTTTTTGCTTGACAAAGTCCATCCCAAGGTATCTACCAATCAGAGACTGAAGATCCACTCAGGGCATCTACCAATCAAAGACTGAAGATCCTTTAACCCTTGTTCACCCACAAGTTTTATTTAGAAATTGGAGTGATGAGATTCTTGAAGTTTCCATGTCTTGATGCTCAAATTGTCCTTTACCAGGGACATGGCTAAGTACTTAGGTTTTAAACTCTGCAGAGGTGGTGCACTTTCCCCACAAGCCTTGGTTTCCCAAGACATGATCCTTCAGTAGCCTTTCCTTAGTCAAATGGACGCACTCCAACCTATCAACCCATCTACCACCCACTGTCCAAGAGACTAAGTTCCAGCATCCTAAGATCATGGCAGAGCCCATATTACCAAGTGGTTGCACTTGAAGCTTCTCAACATTTGACAACTCAAATCTCTTTGTTCCTGGTGGCCATCCACAAGTGAGATACACAAGGTTCACCAAGACTTCGGCCTTGTGTAACCACTCAACATATCCCATTCTTTCCATTCCACCCAGGTGATTCATTAACTTAGTTGTTTTGTTAAATAAAAACAAGTCCTTAGACTTAGAATATTTTTCCATAGTGTGAATATATAAACCACCCTTGTTTTCTAGTAGCTAGGCTAGGCATGATAGTAATAGGAATCTTGACTTAGGTAATTTTCACTAAGGTTTTACCTAATAGGTTTTCCCAAAGCTTAGCTTGTACTTAGCAAAAATTCATGCAAGTCCTATACTTAGAAAAATAATACTAATGCATATATAAAATATAGGAATGGAATATTCATGATGATATCACTTGCCTTGGTAGTGTGGAGAGTAGCACTCACAATCACAATCACTAGCAAAATCTACACACAAAGTTGTAGCACACAATTACACACAAATATATACAAACAAGAAATAGTATGAATGCATGCATGCATGAATCTACCAAGTGATGATTTTGAAAACTCAACCAAGCAAGTGCATGAATACAGAAACTAAAAAAGTCACAAAATAGCCAAGACAACTTAAATAACCCTAAAACAAAATACTAAACTAAATCTATACTCAAAAATGACTCAAACAAGTTTCTGTAATTTAAGCCAAACTAATGGTTACTATATGCTAAACAAAAAGTATAGGCAGAAAGGTCTTGTTTTTCTGAATCCAACGGTATAAAGTTTGCAAAATTCTAACGTGGAATTCAAAAGATATTGGCATTTGAAATCTGGATCAAAATCTGTTTTAAATTCTATTTTCAGATCAGTTCCTAGCCAGCGTCATGATCTTATTCGCCGTGCATCGTTCAAGACTGGATCGAGCTCCACCGCCAGAGGATCTAAATGAAATCTGGCAGCTCAGATCGCTGCATCGCCGGGTTAAGTGATCTATCGTAGGCGTTCGATCCAGATCTAACGGCTACTACTGCCTGGCCACAGATGGGCGGCGCTGCGCGGTGGCTACCGGCGGCGGAACTGTCGGTCGACGACGTTGCCGACGATGCAGGAGGTAAGTGAGATCGAGGAGTAGCTCACCGGGCTCAGGAGGTCACGGCGAAGCTTGTCGTACTCGCGGTTGGTCAAGGGGCGCTCGGGCACGGCTGTGATTGCTCACCGGAGTTCGTGGCGGCGTCGGGTGCGTCGGGTGGTCGTCGTGGACGTCGCTGTGGGTCACCCCAAGGCAGGGCGAGGACACGGTTAGATTCACAGAGTCGAGGCGAAGTAGTGAGCATGAACGGGAAGGCAAGGGGCGGTCTGTACCTACCGGGAAAACTCGTCGGAGTTGATGTCGCCGTCGGTGCTCGCGGTGTCAGGTGGAACCGGTGACCTGGGGCAGTACAGGACAGACTAGTGAGGTCAGGCGATGCGCAAAGACATGCTGAGTCAGATTGCAAGAACGAGAGGCAGAGGGGGACACTAGGCTCACCGGAATCGATCGCCGGAGAGGCTCTGTCCGCGGCGGTGCAAAGTTGATTGAGGACAGCCTGGTGGCGGAGCGAGCGAGGTGTTTGGGGGAAAATGATCGCGAGGCAGAGGGGGTCTTATAGCCAGATGCTCGACAGGAAACGTCCGTCGATTAATGCCCAATTACTCTCGGCATCAACTGTCGTGGCGGAGATCGTGCGCGGAGACAGGGGAAGACGATGCTGACGTGGAGAAGGCCCGCCTGTCAGCGAGGAGCGCGGAGTGCAGGTGGGGTCGGGCTGTCAGCGTCTGTTCGCGTGTGCTCGCGCGTGTGAGAAGAAAAAGGAGATCCCCGGGTGGGCTTGCTGGGCTTCATCCGCTGGGCGATTCTGCCGCGGCCTTTTTCTTTTGTTTAAGCTTTTTCTTTTTCTAATTCCATTTTCTGAATAGAATTTGATATGAATTCAAATCCTTTTGAATTCAAACTTCTTTGGGGATTTTTGCAGGGTTCTGTGGGTTCAAAAATGAGTCAGATGACCATGTGGTTACTAGCAAGGCTTGGTCAAGCTTGGGTCTTTGAAATAAACAGAGACTTTGTCTCTTTGTCTCTAGTTGCAAATATTTGGAATAGGGTTTAGAAAATATTTCTAAATTGAAGTCTTGGGTTTAAATGTTACTCCTATTCTTTCCAACCATGGTGGCAAGCAAACAAGATCATGAACAATCAGATCCCAAAGGGTGTTGGCCAATTGAGACAATTTGCCCACATGAAATCATAGCTCAAACTTCTCCAAATGATTTTGAGAAAAAACCCTATATGAATGAATGATGCAAGAATGAAATGAATGAGTTTTTGAAACATGATTTTGGGATGTTACAAATCTAACTTAAAGTGAATCTCGCCCTCGAGATTCGGATTGGCTAGCAAATAGGTGAGGGTGGTCTTTCCGAAGATCATCTTCTCTTTCCCATGTTGCTTCTTCTTCGGAATGATGATTCCATTGTACTTTGCAAAACTTGATAGTCTTTGTTCTTGTGACTCTTTCTGTGGTCTCAAGAATCTTGACAGGCTTTTCTTCATAGGTGAGATCACTTTCTAGTTGAACTTCTTCCAAAGATATGGTATCTTTCAAAGATGTTTCTTCCATTTCTGGGTGACATTTCTTGAGCTGGCTCACATGAAAAACATTATGGACTGCTAGTAAAGATGCTGGCAGTTCGATTTCATATGCAGCTTCTCCTCATGACTTAAAATGTTGTATGGTCCCACATATCTTGGTGCTAACTTTCCTTTGACTCCAAATCTTTTTACTCCACGATGTGGTGATACTCTAAGATAAGCTCTATCCCCAACTTCGTAAGTGACTTCTCTACGCTTAGCATCTGCGTAGCTTTTCTGTCGAGACTGTGCTATCTTCAATCTGTCTCTAACCAATTTGACCTTTTCTTCGGCGTCTTTGATAAGGTCTGGTCCAAACAAACTTCTTTCTCCCACACCATTCCATAGCAATGGGGTGGTACACTTTCTTCCGGATAGAAACTCAAATGGTGCCATCCCAATACTAGATTGGTGATGTTGTTGTAAGAGAACTCTGCGTAAAGGCGGACTTTCATCCCAACTTGCTCCATAGTCCATGGCACATGCCCTCAACATGTCTTCAAGAATTTGATTAGTCCTTTCTGTTTGTCCATCAGTTTGAGGATGAAAAGCAGTGCTGAATTCCAACCTCGTTCCTAGAGATTCATGAAGCTGTCTCCAAAAGTGAGAAGTGAACTGAGTTCCTCTATCAGACACAATACTCTTAGGTACACCGTGGAGGCATACAATTCTGCTCATGTAGATTTTGGCTAACTTTGCACTGGTATAAGTTGTCTTTACGGGTATAAAATGAGCCACTTTAGTTAGGCGATCTACTATTACCCATATGGAATCATACCCTGACCTGGTCCTTGGTAATCCGGTAATGAAGTCCATACCAATATTTTCCCACTTCCATTCAGGAATAGGCATTGGTTGAAGCAAACTGCTGGTTTCGATGTTCGCTTTCACTCTACTACACACATCACACAAAGCAATGTGTTCGCGATGTCCCTTTAAGATTGTTCCACCAAAATCTTTCTTTCATATCCATATACATTTTGGTGTTTCCGGTGAATAGAATACGGAGAGTTATGGGCTTCTTGCGTAATCAGTTTCCGCATTTCCGGATCTTGTGGAACACAAATACGTTTCTCGTGCCATAAAGTACCTTGTTCGTCAATATGGAAACTTTTAGCTTTCCCTTGGCTAATCCTTTCCTTAATCTCTTCGATTTCTTTATCTGTCTTTTGGGCTTCTTTAATCTTATCCAACAGAGTGGGTTGAACATCCAAAGACATGAGATGTCCTTCTGGCACAATCTCCAACCTGAGTTCCTTGAATTGCTTACACAAATCATCAGGCAATTCACCTTTGGTAAGACCATTTACAAACGCCTTACGACTTAGAGCATCTGCTACTACATTTGCTTTACCGGGGTGGTATTGCAAATTCAAGTCGTAATCCTTGATAAGTTCTAGCCATCTTCTTTGTCTCATATTGATCTCCTTCTGTGTGAAGATATATTTCAAACTCTTATGGTCGGTGAACACTTCACAACGTTTTCCCAAAAGGTAATGTCTCCATGTTTTGAGTGCATGGACAACAGCGGCTAACTCTAAATCATGAGTAGGATAATTTACTTCATGAGTTTTGAGTTGTCTCGAGGCATAAGCCACAACTTTTCCGCCTTGCATAAGTACGGCTCCTAATCCTTGATGCGAAGCATCACAATACACTTGGAAATCCTTTTCCAAATCTGGTAGGCACAGAACTGGTGCTGACACAAGTCTCTTCTTTAATTCTTGAAAGCTGAGTTCACATCCTTCAGACCAAGCAAATTTCTTATCTTTCTTTAACAATTCTGTCATTGGTTTAGCAACCTTTGAAAAATTTTCAATGAATCTTCTGTAGTAACTGCTAAACCAAGGAAACAACGAACCTCTTTTACATTCTTAGGAGATTCCCATTCTCTTACGGCTGAAACCTTAGCAGGATCAACTGCTACACCATCCTTAGTCATAACATTACCAAGAAATCCAATTTCCTCTAACCAAAACTCACACTTGCTGAACTTGGCATAAAGTTTATGTTCCTTAGTTTCTCAAGTGTCAAGCGAGATGTCTTTCATGTTCTTCCTTGCTCTTGGAGTAGACTAAGATGTCATCGATGAAACGACAACGAACTTGTCGAGAAATTCCATGAACACTTTGTTCATCAAATTCATGAAGTATGCTGGAGCGTTGGTTAATCCAAAAGGCATCACAGTGTACTCATACAATCCATACCTTGTGGTAAATGCTGTTTTAGGTATGTCTTGCTCTCTTATCTTGAGTTGAAAATAGCCTGACCGAAGGTCAATCTTTGAGAACACACAAGCTCCTTCTAGCTGATCAAACAAGTCATTGATTCTTGGCAAAGGATATTTGTTCTTGATGGTTACCTCGTTGAGAGAACGGTAATCTATGCATAATCTTTGAGTTCTATCTCTTTTCACGAACAAAACTGAGCTCCCAAGATGAAGAACTTGGCTGGATGAATCCTTTCTGCAATTGTTCTCCAAGTTGTTTCTTGAGTTCTTTAAGTTCGTCAACCGACATTTTATAAGGCCTTTTGCCCTTGGTCCGTAACACGGTACCAATTCTATTATAAATTCCACATCTCTATCTCGGTGGCATTCTGGTAACTCTTCCGAACACATCCGGATACTCACACACAATTGGCACATCGTCCAAGCTAACCCCCTTAAGAGAATTCAGCTTACTCCCTTTAGATTTAAAATTGGACTTAAATGTTATCCTCTTACCTGCAGGGGTTGTGAGTGAAATTGTGCGATTTGCACAATCTAGTACTCCCTCATACTTAGCCATCCAATCCATTCCCAAAATTACATCCAATCCTTGGGAATTTAGGATTATTAGGTTTACTGGAAACTTATGTTTTCCGATCTCTATGACTAGATCCCGGCATCCAAGACTCACTATCATATCCCCTCCCGGAGAGCTAACTTTTATCGGACACCCAATGTTTTCAGATGCAAACCCATTTGTTTCGACAAATGCTTTAGATATGAATGAATGAGATGCACCAGTGTCAAAGAGTACAAATGCTGAGATGGAATTGAGTCTGAACTTACATGCAACGGCATCAGGTTCTTCATAGACTTCCTCCACATTGATGTGGTTAACCTGTCCTTTCTGAAAAGGATTGGGTTTGTTAGGTCCTTCAATGTTCTTCTCAGGGCACTCATTAGCATAATGCCCCAGCTTCTTGCATTTGAAGCATTCAACCTGACTGTTGTCCTTCTTAGGTTGACTTCCACTTCCACTTCCACTTCCACTATGGTGGCTCTTATATCCACTCTTGTGGTTCTTGTACTTATCATTGTCATGACTGCGATGATGCTTGTTGTCATGACGGTTGTGGTTGTGGTGCTTGTTAAACTTCCCATGCTTGTGGGATCCTGAGCTGACACTATCATCATAGTGAGATCGTTTATGATACGATCCCGAGCTATGCTTGTCGGAGTGTTTCCTCTTTCTACTCTCAACTTGCTTCATTTTATTCTCCACAATAACAGCCTTGTCACACAGCGACTGATAAGTTGGAACATATGCCACAGACAGCTGCAGATTTAGCTCATCATTCAAGCCTTCTAGAAACTTTTCCTTCCTTTTGGCATCAGTGTCAACCTCATCCGGTGCATAGCGCGCCAGATTGTTGAACTCTTCGATGTATTCAGCCACGCTGTGGTGGCGCTGTTTCAGGTTGTGAAATTCCTTCTTTTTCAGGCTCATCATACCTGGTGAGATATGAGTGGTACGAAATCCATCTTCAAAGATAGCCCAAGTTACCTCATCAATAGGCGTGGTAATCTGGAAGTTGTCCCACCATGCGGCGGCTGGTCCTTCCAACAGATGTGCTGCAAACCTGACCTTTTCAGCATCTGTGCATCCTACAGTCACTAAGTCTTTGTTCACAGAACGTAGCCAATCATTGGCCACCATGGGATCAGTCGTTCCTGAAAACTTAGCTGGCCTCAGACGCAGAAATCTGGTGAGCATATCAAAACCTGGAGGGTTGTTGTTGTTGTTGTTATTGTTGTTATTGTTGTTGTTGGGGTTGTTGTTGTTGTTCTGGTTCTGGATGAACGTCGTCATCATTTGCATAAGCTGTGTTTGCGCATTCATCATTTGTTGCATTTCCGGGGTAATGTTGGGGTTGGGGTTGGTGTTTGCGCGACGGGGAGGTATATGTGGTTTATTCATATAGAGATAAGAATGAGATACCCTTACATGATTTATGCATAATACATTACACAAGCAAACACATAGCAAGCAACACTAGGATAAAAGCTAAACAACAAGATACAAACACACAAGCGGCAAGCCATCCACATGTCGGATGGTCCAACAATAAGTTCATAAATAACAAGTGCGGTAAATAAAGATAACTGAGTAGTCAAATCTACTCGTCGGCATCAATCTCCTCCTCGACAAAGGTAAGACCTGCGTTCTCCATTGCGGTCTTGTTCTCCTCGATGGTAGTGGTCAAAGAGTCGATCTTGGCCTTGAGAGCCCTCTTCTGGGAACGAAGCCTCTCAATCCCTGTCTGCTGCTGCTCTAACTCGAAGTCCTTGGACTGCAGTTCCTCGGTCATATCACGAATCCTCTTGTTCCTATCCTGGACACGCTTCTCTTGACTCTTGAACTTACGGTCTTGGGTCTCGAACTTCGTCTCCATCTCCTTGACTATCTCGTCCTACTACGCGAAGAGCTTGTCCTTCTCGCGAAGCTGCACCTGGAGCTCGTCATTACTAAGCATGACGTTGGTCCTATCGGTATCCACGTGCCTAATAAGAGTCTCTAAGTCCTGGAGGTACAGGCGATCGCTCTGCTGTGACCCTTGAGTCGCCCTCAAAGTCAATGGACTCTCCGTCATCATCTCGCCTCAAGGCGTGGAAGTGAGTGCCTCTAACCTGTCGGGAGTGACGCCCTAACAGTCGCCCCATCGATCCTCGCATGACAACCTCCATGCCTCTCTCCTATCATCGTGCATAAGCTTGAAGACGATGGCCTCCGTAGTAGGCTCTCAAGGCCCCTGGCTGGTTCACCTTGAAGCCCAAAGGTCCTTCCTCTCAAACTTGGTGAGTGGGTGCACCGTAATGATAGGAAGAGGGAGATCGAGTAAAGTAGTAAGCTCTACGATACGAGGACCAAAACAGGTAACTGGAACTCCTCAACAGTCTTGATGGCAATAGGCATCTATTTAAGATTGAAAAGTTAGAACAACACAATTTAAGATAAACAAGACAAACATTCAAACACATTCTTGAGACACACATAAATCATACAAGTCATGCATACAAGAATCCATTTCATCAACCAAGGTTCAAACTTATTTAAGGTATCATTTTGGAAAATAAGGTGATAGGTGGTGGTCCAACTAACGGCGCGCTTACAATCCTATCTCATTGGATCTGTGGCTAGCACAATGTTCCTAGTGGCAATCACCCTATCTTGTTCACATGCTTCTATCACTAAATCTATAATATCTCCTCTTAAGGATTGGTTGGTGATTTCCAACTCTTGGGTATGTTCCTTCTCTTTCTAAGTCCTTTGGAGGTTGAGCATCCTGCACTTGACTCTAGCACTGAGTTCTTTGATAGTCTTCCAAGCTGCTTCTTTTGCTGACTCAAAGAATGTGGTGTGCATAAAAGTGTTGGTGTACATGAAGCCTTTTTCTTTGTGGTTGTCTTCCCTGTTCTTGTACAAGTGAAGTTGCACCCACCAATACTCCACTCCATCCTCCATCACTAGAAAGCCCTTGTACACAGCTGCACCATGTACTCCCATGGTTTCCATGAGGTCCTTGAGAATCTTGGGAAACTCAGTCTCACACTCCAAGGTCATGGTCATGAGTGGTCCTTTCTTCACGGCTTCGTTGACGGAGTTCATCTACAAATAGAGATGAGAAGGAGAAGATTAGAAAAGTTTACGAGAAGAATAGACAAGTGTAGAAGAAGTAAAATTTTTCCTTAGTGGTTTCCAATCCTAGGGTCATAATCCTACAGGCAACACAGTGCTCTGATACCATCTAAGATCCTCCTTATTAAAAGAAAAGATCCTGTGATTGCAATGCTAGTCCTCGGATCATTGCTAGCATCCACAGCTTAAGATGAAGTACACAGATACAAAGGTCGCTTATTACAGTCATTCCAGAGATAAAACATGGTCTTTATAACTCATGGCCAAAGGCCTAGTACAAGAGTTTATGGAATATGTAAATAAACATAAGTCTTCATCTTCATGTGCCACAGGCAAGCATGTTGAGTGTAGACTCATGACTCCTATTCATCATCAGAGTAACCTGCAACATCATAAGTTACAGCCACAGAGGGTCAATACTTTGGAATAGTATTGGCAAGTGATACCTTAGTATATATTTAAGTGGACTATAAGGCTATATGCATTTGGCTGGTGGAGCTTAGGCTTGCATTGCTCAAAATAGATTTTTCCTTAACTTTTTGAAAACACTAAGTTTTTGCTTGACAAAGTCCATCCCAAGGTATCTACCAATCAGAGACTGAAGATCCACTCTGGGCATCTACCAATCAAAGACTGAAGATCCTTTAACCCTTGTTCACCCACAAGTTTTATTTAGAAATTGGAGTGATGAGATTCTTGAAGTTTCCATGTCTTGATGCTCAAATTGTCCTTTACCAGGGACATGGCTAAGTACTTAGGTTTTACACTCTGCAGAGGTGGTGCACTTTCCCCACAAGCCTTGGTTTCCCAAGACATGATCCTCCAGTAGCCTTTCCTTAGTCAAATGGACGCGCTCCAACCTATCAACCCATCTACCACCCACGTCCAAGAGACTAAGTTCCAGATCCTAAGATCATGGCAGAGCCCATATTACCAAGTGGTTGCACTTGAAGCTTCTCAACATTTGACAACTCAAATCTCTTTGTTCCTGGGTGGCCATCCACAAGTGAGATACACAAGGTACACCAAGCCCTGGCCTTGTGTAACCACTCAACATATCCCATTCTTTCCATTCCACCCAGTGATTCATTAACTTAGTTGTTTTGTTAAATAAAAACAAGTCCTTAGACTTAGAATATTTTTCCATAGTGTGAATATATAAACCACCCTTGTTTTCTAGTAGCTAGGCTAGGCATGATAGTAATAGGAATCTTGACTTAGGTAATTTTCACTAAGGTTTTACCTAATAGGTTTTCCCAAAGCTTAGCTTGTACTTAGCAAAAATTCATGCAAGTCCTATACTTAGAAAAATAATACTAATGCATAAATAAAATATAGGAAAGGAATATTCATGATGATATCACTTGCCTTGGTAGTGTGGAGAGTAGCACTCCACAATCACAATCACTAGCAAAATCTACACACAAAGTTGTAGCACACAATTACACACAAATATATACAAACAAGAAATAGTATGAATGCATGCATGCATGAATCTACCAAGTGATGATTTTGAAAACTCAACCAAGCAAGTGCATGAATACAGAAACTAAACAAGTCACAAAATAGCCAAGACAACTTAAATAACCCTAAAACAAAATACTAAACTAAATCTATACTCAAAAGGCCTCAAACAAGTTTCTGTAATTTAAGCCAAACTAATGGTTACTATATGCTAAACAAAAGGATAGGCAGAAAGGTCTTGTTTTTCTGAATCCAACGGTATAAAGTTTGCAAAATTCTAACGTGGAATTCAAAAGATATTGGCATTTGAAATCTGGATCAAAATCTGTTTTAAATTCTATTTTCAGATCAGTTCCTAGCCACGTCATGATCTTATTCGCCTGCATCGTTCAAGACTGGATCGAGCTCCACCGCCAGAGATCTAAATGAAATCTGGCGGCTCAGATCGCTGCATCGCTTCGGGTTAAGTGATCTATCGAGGCGTTCGATCCAGATCTAACGGCTACTACCGCTCGCCACGATGGGCGGCGCTGGCGGTATACCGGCGGCGGAATCGTCGGCCGACGACGACGTTGCCGACGATGCAGGAGGTAAGTGAGACCGAGGAGTAGCTCACCGGGCTCAGAGGTCACGGCGAAGCTTGTCGTACATCGCGTTGGTCAAGGGCGCCGCACGCCGTGATTGCTCACCGGAGTTCGTGGCGGCGCGGGTGCATCGGTGGTCGCCGTGGACGCCGCCGGGTCACCCCAAGGCAGGGCGAGGACACGGTTAGATTCACGAGTCGAGGCGGTAGTGAGCATGAACGGAAGGCAAGGCGGTCCAGACCTACCGGAAAACTCGTCGGAGTTGATGTCGCCGTCGGTGCTCTCGGTGTCGTGGAACCGTGACTGGGCAAGACAGATGACTAGTGAGGTCAGCGATGCGCAAAGACATGCTGAGTCGATTGCAAGAACGAGGCGAGGGGGACACTAGGCTCACCGGAATCGATCGCCGGAGAGGCTCATCATGGCGGGCAAAGTTGATTGAGGACAGCCTGGTGGCGGAGCGAGCGAGGTGTTTGGGGAAAAATGATCGCGAGGCAGAGGGGGTCTTATAGCCAGATGCTCGACAGGAAACGTCCGTCGATTAATGCCCAATTACTCCGGCATCATCAAGGCAACGGTCAGCGGCGAGATCGTCGCGAGACAGGGAAGACGATGCCGACGTGGAGAAGGCCCGCCTGTCCGAGGAGTGCGGAGTGTGTGGGGTCGGGCCGTGTTTCGTGGTGCTCACGCTGTGAGAAGAAAAAGGAGGTCCCCGGGTGGGCTTGTTGGCTTCATCCGCCGATTCTGGCCAGATTACGGCCTTTTTCTTTGTTTAAGCTTTTTCTTTTCTAATTCCATTTTCTGAATAGAATTTGATATGAATTCAAATCCTTTTGAATTCAAACTTCTTTGGGGATTTTTGCAGGGTTCTGTGGGTTCAAAAATGAGTCAGATGACCATGTGGTTACTAGCAAGGCTTGGTCAAGCTTGGGTCTTTGAAATAAACAGAGACTTTGTCTCTTTGTCTCTAGTTGCAAATATTTGGAATAGGGTTTAGAAAATATTTCTAAATTGACGTCTTGGGTTTAAATGTTACTCCTATTCTTTCCAACCATGGTGGCAAGCAAACAAGATCATGAACAATCAGATCCCAAAGGGTGTTGGCCAATTGAGACAATTTGCCCACATGAAATCATAGCTCAAACTTCTGTCTCCAAATGATTTTTGAGAAAAACCCTATATGAATGAATGATGCAAGAATGAAATGAATGATTTTTTGAAACATGATTTTTGGGATGTTACACATTACTTGGTTAATGACAGTGAGTGTTGTGTGATGAAGTCACTATATTAGTACTTTTGGCTTAAGAATTCATATATAGCTTGAGATCCAATGGTCTCTTACAGTGAAGATATGTATATGGATTTTCCTGATTATGATTCCTGTGATGTCAGGAAAATGATTTATAGTTGGTTGGTTGTATCTATGAAGATTGGATGCTTAACTGTCTGGATTTTCCTGATTATGCTTAGTTTAGAACTGTTCTTGTAACACGATCCTTGTTTGGCACACAAGATTAGATTCTATTACTTGGTTTGGTTTTGTTCAAGTTTAACATTAGCTTGGCATTATAGATAAGTGGAGTTCTCTTTCCCTACATCCCTAGAACCCATGATGTTGGTCTGAGGTTTAGGGATTAAGCGTTTGTCTTGTTGTTTCTCATGGATTGGTTCTGGTAGTGATATCAGCTATTGTTTCTTGAAACAAAGTTGGGGAAAACTGATTGTGGCTTGATAACTTATATAGATCCATAATATTAAATTCTAAGGTGCTACTCCAATTGAAGAGATGTGCCTAGAAGTTTAAATCTTGGCTATATTCATTCTTGAATTGAAATATAGCTTGATAGCTTAGATCAATGTTGTTTTCCTGAGATCTTAGTTGGATCCTTATACTTTTATGATTGCTTTTAGTGTTTAAAAACTTCAGTGATGGATTCACCCCACTTGGGTGCTTTCTGAGAATTTGAGTGATATACAAATCATGAATGTTTGTCTAATCTTAGACAGATAGATCATGTGATGGTCTATTTTACTCACCACACACATTTGATGTTGGGGTTGCCAGTGGTTAATCTTGTGGTAGCTTGATCTGGTGCTCTCCTGGTATTTCCAGCTCCTAGGCTTGTTCTTGATCTAGCCCTTCACCTCCTTGTCCTGGTGGCTTGATCTTGGTCTTGCTATCCACCTGATCTAACCCCTCCTTATGTCACCATTTTTGTGATGTGATCCAGGGTTTTGATTGGTGTGATCTAGCATGGCTTTGGCTTGGTTTAGTTGGGCTACTATTCTTGGTGTGTATGAACAAGAAAGTGGTGTGGGGTTGGCTTCCCACGGCTATGTTGATGGTTTTGTTTGATTGAGCTATTGCTGTGGTGCTGACATCACACACCATGCAGTTTGGTGTGTGTGCTGCCTGTGTGCCTGCTACACAACTTGTGGATATGTTCTGAATTTGGAAGTTACTTTTATCAAATTATGTTTAACTTGGCTGTGAAACTTGCCCCTCCTTGCTATTTATTTGACTTATGGCTTAAAAGATTGGTGAAATTTCATATTGGTGAAATTTCCCCTTTAAAAGATTACTCAATGATGAAATCTTGAAAAGTGCACTTCACTGTCAATTCTGAGAGTAAAATAATTCTAATCCTAACTTTCTTTTTTAAGTTTTTGTTTATTTTGCAGGTACCAGATTTGAAGATCAAGACTTTAGTTTAGGTTTTTATTTTTTCTTTATAGAATAGTCACTTGTAATATCCCTCTGATTCAATTGTAATCTTTAATTTATTCTTTTGTATTTTTTATTTGTACTATAATTCAATAAATAAAGATTATTCTTTTATTTATTTACTATTGGAAAGTTTGTTGCTTATTTACATAAGCTACATTTGTGTAACTTATTTATTGAATAAAAATTTTAAATGGAGATTCTTATTCTTAATTGTTTTCTTTATATAAAGTTTGAACTACTAATTATTAACTCTTGACTAAAGTATAATACTCAAACATAACTTTTAAATTCTTTTGAACTATAAATTCAACACTCAAGTTTAAATTCAAATTTCATTTCCCAAAACACATAAGTCCACAAAGATCATATCAAAGTCTATAACAATGATACTTCAAGACTATACCTAATCTCAAACTATGAAAGAAACCTTGATCACTTTAGGTTTTTATTTGGCAAAAAATTTACCCACATTTTCATAGATGAATGCATGCAATATCACAAATTCCTAAATCTACCCTTCGTTGGTTCCTAAATGATGGGATGTTACAGCTTGGTTTTATCTGAAGTACCCACAAAGTATACACATGAGCCTAGCATATTAAAACGCTCAAATACCATTTTGGCTTCCTTAGCAACATCATGGAATTCTTTGAGTAAAGTTTCAAGAATAAATTCTCTCTTTTTAGAATTCTTTTCTTCTTTTAGTTTTAGGAACAAAATTTGCATCATGGGGTTAAGGCTAACAAACCTAGCCTCCAACATATGAACTAAAGAAGCTGGAGCAATTTCATAATTAGAAGCAAGTTCTGCTATAGATTTATCCTCAATATCCTCATGCTTGCTAACATGATTAAAGAATTCTTCAATATTTTCTTTCCCAATTATAGAGCCACTACCTCGAAAGGTCCTGTAGGGCGAACTTGGGGAACAACATGGTGATCTAGAGCAAGGTGGCAACTAGAGTAGGAGCTAATTTTTTTTGTTTTTTATAAGAGAAAGAAAACCAAAGTAAACTAATTTTTTCGAGTTTTTGATAAAAAGAGGCAAACAAAACCAAGAAAAAGAAACTAAGAAAACTAAAAACAAAGTAAAGGGAAAGGTTGAGGAGGACTCCCTTTGTGAAGACGTCCTTAGCCTCCCCGGCAACGGCGCCAGAAAACTTGTTGATGGCGCCTGAGAGCGCTTCACCGGGAAACCCCCAAAGAAAGGTGTGATGCAGCACAGCAGCAAGTCTTTCCCCAGTAAGAAACCGAGGTTATCGAACTAGTAGGAGGAAGGAAATGTCTCAAAGGTGTTGCAAGAAACGTGGAAACCTGCACAACACAAACTCAAGACTTTGCCCCAACTAACAGTGAGGTTGTCAACCTCACCGGTTGCTGTAACAAAGGATTAACTGTATGGTGTGGAAGGTGATGATGGTTTGCAGCAAGTAAACAGTAACAGTGGCAGATGTGTCAATGGTAAAGATTGGACTGGGGTCCATAGTTCACTAGAGGTGTTCTCCTTAGATAAACAAACATGGCATGCTGGGTAAACAAATTATAGTAGGGCAATTGACAGGACTGAGCAAGGCATAACAAAGCGATACTAGACAAAAATATCCTATGAGATTCGATTGGGAAATACAATAATATACATATACCGCCATCCAACTGCATCAATGACTAGAAGTCCACCTTTGGGTTATCATCCGAACCCCCTCCAGTATTAAGTTGCAAGCAACAAACAACTCCCTACTGTTCCATGAACAACTCCATTATTTAAGAAAAGTGTGTAAGGTAAAAAATCCACTTGTTCCATGAACAAGAGACCTTTGTTTTCTCCCTACTGGCAACAACACATCTACAACCGTAGAGATTTCTATCACTTCCCTTGATTAAGTAGAGGCATGAACCCACTATCGGGCATAAATACCCCATCTTGGAGTCACTAGCAACTACTTGGCCAAGATAGGTACTAACAACGGAGAGCATGCAAGATCACAAACAACACAGACATGATAGAATCAATAAGAAAAAACCATTAATCAATCTGACATAGTAATCTCAATATCCATCGGATCCCCGAAAACACAACATGCATAATTACAAATAGATGAGATCTTGATCATGAACGGAGCTCACAAGATCTAGACATGAAATCACAAGGAGGAGATACAACCATCTAGCTACTACATGGACTCGTAGTCCAAGGTGGAACTAATCACGCTTCATACCGGAGGCTGGCATGATGAAGAAGAAGGCCTCCAGGATTATCCCCCCTTCGGCAGGGTGCCGGGAAGAGCTTCAGATCCCCCAATCTAGGGACGATGGTGGCGGTAGCTACAGACGGTTTCGTGGAATATTGATCGGGTACTTAGGGTTTAGGCATCGAGGGCTTCTTATAGGCGAAGAGGCAAGGCTAGGAGGCAGCCAGGGGGCCCACACCCTGCCTAGGCGCGGACCTACCCTAGGCCACGCCTGGGGGTGTGGCGCCCCTCCGTCTCTCCTCTGGAATCCGTGTTCTCCTCGGTGAAATATTGACTTTGGATTTTGTCCCGTCCAATTCCGAGAATATTTCCTTACTAGCTTTTCTGCAACCAATAGCAGAAAACAGGCAACTGACACTACGGCAACTTTTTAATAGGTTAGTACCAGAAAACATATGAAAAGCACCTCAAAGTGTGGACAAGGCAAAGCAAAGTAGATACTAAACAAGCATGGAACATCAAAAATTATGGATACGTTTCCGACGTATCAACTAGTTAGTAAAGCTCTCACGAACTTGATGGAACACCTTATTTTCTTGCCCCTAATAAACTTGATCCATTGTGTCATAGAAGTTGTATATGCTTTCATCTATACGTTGGGATTAGCAGAACCGTGTTGTCACGGGGAATGCTTTCAACACTTATGGATACATATCTAGTTGATATCATGCTATTTTGTTTGCAGATGTCGTCGGTGTGAAATAAAAGGGGAGCTTGTAAGTCCATTGTGTTATGTATGTGTGTTACAGAAACACCTGGGCCGCTAGCCTAAGCCATGCCTAATCATGGTGGAAACTTGTAGCATAACCATAGTGAGCAACCTGTGAAGCATCCTCAATAAAAACCTATGCAAATAGCAAATAAAAAGATCGCTGAGATGCTCACTGTCTGCTTGCCTTATCATTTTGATTATGGGATAGCTCCTATATCATTTGCAAGGGGTACCATGTTGGCGGTTCTTTATGATACACTTGTACTTACAATGACAAGAACTTACTGGTAACTAAAGTTGAGTAGCATGAGGAGCGTCCCTCGTACTCAAGGGACATGAGGTTGCCATCTTATATTTCGTCAAGCATATACCCCATATGTGTTCACTTTTACCATTAATCACCTCAAGATGCTTTTGACAGGGGCAATGAGGGCTCCAAGCTAGTAAGTACCATAATATTTTGGAAGGTCATTATGAACATGAAATCCCTGTTTCCCTCTATTCAGGGTCTTTCTCCTATTTCTAAGTTGTGTTAGTAAACCTACTTCCTCTCTATCTCCAGCAAGAATTTGATTTGTTGTGTTTCAAGAATTCATATGATGATTTATTCAGTCATGTTCTTTAACTTCCTTGTTTGCATAAGAGTCTTGTCTATTGAGTATTTCTTTGAAAGCCATCATTGTGAAAAACCTTTTATGTTTGAGCAAAGAGTACTCTTGTTGTGAAAAGCTTTATTTGTGAAACTGTTTGCCAGTTGTTCTCTGACCAAGAACAAAGTTTGCAAATTCCAATTATGATTTATCTTTATGCATCTCTATTGTGATTCCTATACTTGTTGCAAGATAAGTTATATAATGGTTAGTTGATGTCTTCTATGAGTTGTGTAATGGTAAGTGTGATGCTTCTTGTCTATATTCTTTTATTGACACTTCACTCCATAAACCTGTGGACATGTTTACTAAGCTCAGTTTTCTCTTGGGGATGAGGAAAGGTCTAAGCTTGGGGGGAGTTGATATGTCCAATTTGCATCACCATTCTATATCATAATTTGCCTCTATTCATTTATATATTTCTTATTAAGGGGTGTTACTTATGTCTTTTCAGTTGTTTTTGCATGTTGGATGATTCTTGGAGGTTGGACTACCGGAGTCACGATTCTGATGGATAAAGAGGTGTTTTGATGCAATTTCGCGAAGATCAGAAAAATAACAGAAAAATTATGGAAAATCATATTTTACCAGAAGACGAAGTAAGCCAGAAGGGTAGGCGGAGATGGGACACATGGGGCCCACACCTCCCCAAGCGCGGGCCACCCCTGGGCCACGCCTACAGGGGGTGTGGCCCACCTGGCCGGCCTCTGGCTCCGCCCCCTTGCCTATATCTTCTCATCGAAACCCTAAAACACGGGGAGCGACCACAAAAAGATTCCGCCGCCTCTGTGGGGCGGAAAACACCGAGAGAGAAAGAGCTCTCCGGCAGACAGATTTCTGCCAGGGAAATTCCTTCCTGGAGAGGGGAGAGCGTAGCCATCAACACCATCATCAATCTAGACTTCATCGGGATCATCACCATCATCATCCACACCATCATCTCCACTAGCACCATCATCACCACTCCATCCCGCTATAACAATTGTGTTGAATACTTGCATAGTTCTTAGGGGAAACTTTCCCGGTGTTGATTTCTATTGTAGTTGATGCTTGTGAGTGGAACCATTGGATTATTGTTTATGTTCAGATTGTTATCCATCACCATATCATCTTTGATCTTGATCCATATGATGTCTTGTGAGTAGTTCGTTTAGTTCTTGAGGACATGGGAGAAGTAATGTTGTTAGTAGTGGATTTGTGTTGAGATATTATTCAATGGTTTAGTATTTAAGTTGTGGTGCTATTCTTCTAGTGGTGTCATGTGAACGTCGATTACATGATACTTCACCATTTATGGGCCTAGGGGAATGCATTGTGTATTTGGCTACTAATTGTGGGGTTTCTGGAGTGACAGAAACCTGAACCCCCGTTAGGACACCATTGCACAAGGGAGCGTAGGATCTCAGAGTTTAAGGATGTGGTTAGGTTTATATCTTAATTGCTTTCCTGTAGTTGCGGATTCTTGCAGGGGGTTTAATCACAAGTATGTATTAGTCCAAGTAAGGTCGGTACATTAGCACAGGTTCACCCACACAACACTTACAACACCAGAGAATACTACTCAGCTATTTGAAGTGAAAGCACTTGACAAAATTCACATGTGTCCTCGAGAACGTTTGGTCCTTATAAGTATTTCCACCGGCTTGTCCTTTGCTAAGAAAGGATCGGGCCACTTGCTGCAATTGTTCGTTGTCTTTATTACTTGCACTTTGTTTCTTTGATTTATCAGAAAACCCCTAAAAATCCGTTTGCTAAGTACTTACAGAAATTTCCTGCTCCATACCACTAGTCAACACCTTCTGCTCCTCGTTGGGATCGACACTCTTATTTATCGAAAGTACTACGATACACCCCCCCTAGATTCACTACTGGTGGTGTTCGCTTGAGAGGCCACCACTATTTCCTACTAGTGGCATGTGATTAGTGATGCATGCCACCAATGATAGACATGGACACGAACTGCATTTGCAGAACGTATGTACTGCATCTTAGGTGATTCATTATAATATTGTGCGAACTGTGCAAGATTAGTTGCGTCGGCATTGCACTGAAACTGTCATGCACACCGAGTTACACTGCCTGTGTAGAACGTATGTACTGTCTCTCGAGTACTTCATTATACTGATCTGAATTTGGTTTAAGATGATCCGATCTGAATTTGTATTTTAGTGAAATGATCAATGAAATGTTTGTGCACAACCCTATTCAGATTATTTTTTCACTCCTCCGTTCATAGTTCTTGCTTGGTGGAATGGTTGTATGCTCTACTATTAGTAGGTAGACATTTAGTCATGCACAATTTGTAGAACTATAAAATTTCAAATAAACTATTCTTTTTTGTGAAATTAACTTGTTAATGTGATTTTTTTATTTATCTGCAAATAACTTGCTTATCTGCGAGACCACATTCAGAATATACAGATGAAATACAACTATACATTCATATGCTGTAATTATAACATTATAGGATAATGATAAAAACCAGTATAATTCTTACACACATTAAACAAGGTTTCAACCAAAATAAATTACATTGTTCTGTAAATATAACAGACTAGATCATAACCACAATTGTATATGTGGTGATCAACTTATATAATACTATGTCGGAACTAAATTAACACACTGCTGGTAGATCGTACCCACATAATCACGGTCTTTAGCTAAATTGAGTCTTCTTCCTTGTCATTTATGTTCGTCCACCATGCCTTGTTCTTCATCCACCTATTGATATTTGCCGCTCGATACATCGTGTATTCGTTCTCCACCCACTGTTTCTTGATATCACCTGACGGACCTGCCTCCTTCTGGCGTTTGTAGGATTTATATCCTTTGCATCCTTTGGACCCGATGCACTTCCTATCATTGAGAATTTGTCTGCCTAATCCAAGGCAGAAGCTGCTGAATGTTATTCTCTTGTACATCTCATATTTAACATATGCATTTTTTGTTGAGTAATGCAGATTCTCCATAGGCATTGGCTTCCACTCCCATTTGTTATGCATTTCTAAGTCACGGCATGCTATCTTCATCTTATTGTATGATGAATCAATGAGTACCGCTGCAAGACTAGCCATGCGATACATGTGATTATCACCTTGGAATGTATTGAATGGACCTTGTAAGTCTACATGGTACTCGTTAGGGATGAAAAACTTTTATTTCATCAACATCTTTGAATCAATCCTCTTGTCGACGCTAATGAAGGTGATCTTTTTTTCTTTGAAAAATTCACAGAGCCCCTAGTATTTCGTCGTGCCCCTAGCATAATGATACACTAGGAAGTGCTCCCTCATGGCGAGTTGTATGATAGTTATGGTTTTTTGACTTCCTTGAGGAGTATATTCAAGGTTTAGTCCAACATACCTGCTCTTATCGTCATGTCAAATGAAATATGATCATTAGTACCAGAGTGTGATGAAAAGAATGTGAGAAGCATACGGTTTAGAACCTGTAATATTGATTCTCACAACATCAAAAAAGTAGGAGTATGAATAATGTAGGATTGCATTTTCTATGTCCGCTCTAATCCTATAGAAATTCATATGACACATAGTATGTTTGTTTCTACCATAGAAAAATCAAGGGATTTTGAAAAAAGATGTAACAGTTGATGTTTTATTCGTATTTAGACTAGTGCAAAGGACTGGTTAGGAAAAATAGTTCAAATTAATATGGGAAACGATTATATATGAATCAAACAACCATAATAGGTAGAATTCCTTTATGATATAATCATGCATAATTCATATGACAATAATTTTAATAAACACAGGCGGTAAGTTGGATCAGTACAAACCTCTTCAAGCCAAGCCTCATACATGGAGAGGATTCTGTCGATCGTGGATTCCTCGTTGGTGTACTCCACAGTAAGAACCATTGTTTCGTGAATAGGAATGTTATGAGTCTCCATGGTCTAAAGACCATCGTCCATCATGTATGGGACGAAGACATCTAGAACACGCCTTGAATCTATGTTTTCTCGCAGTAGGCAACAAGGATGGATCTAATAAGAACAAGGATATGATGAAATAGAAAAGAATAGATAATTCAGTGCTCGAGAGGCACCTTTGTTTTGGAGTTTCGGCGGTGCTAATGATGAACTGCTACGCTCTTGTTGCAACATACGCCTTTACCGCTTCCATGACTCCTCCTATACTTATAACCAACAGATCCTGCAAATCATACTTGTAATTATAAAAAAATCCCAATACAAAATTTTCCATACGAGACCTCGAAACTACTCCTTTGATACAAGAAAGGCCCACTAATACATTTCACATGCCCATTGTTATTTGCAGCATAACACTGCTTCCCTAAAGGATTATGCAGTGAATTATTCTGTTTGATCCGGGTGTATATTAATGCATTTCACGGACTACCCGTGATGTTGTTTATGTACTATCCTGATTCCTTCATTTTTTTGGTTCCCTATTTCATCTATTAGACTGTGATTGCATAGATGTGTGAGTGTTCTATCTTATAGTCTATAATAACAATATATAAATGTTCTACTATATTTTTTAATAAAACATTTCTAGTTGTTAAGTTTGTATGATAGATATATAGTGCAAATTTTCTTTTTAAGCATTGTTCCATGGAATTTCCAATGCAAAACTAGTATTTAAAATTTTAGTAGATTGTTCTAGGAGTGTCATGGCTATTGTATCTAATGTTTTTATCTTACTAACATAATAGGTGGAATCCAATGTATGCTTGTACTCAATGTATCTTTATTATACCATTAAATAACAAGTAGTGTCATAATACAAAAAACTTTCCTCTATAAAATTATGATAACTTGATAAGAATAAAAAAATTGTTCTACAATTTCTTATATTTATTAGGAGTAATTTTTTAATTCTGAGTCTGTCTGCTACCAAACAATATTTATATCATGCCCTGTTCCTGCTGCTTCTCCTGAATCAAATAAACAAATATTAGGATCAATCATTTCTATAACATGTATGTAGAGAAAACATTGTGATCAATCATAATTGTAATGTTTTAAATATTATGACATATAAAATTTGCCTTGGCTCTTGAACTTGCCTAGTAAAATACCATTCTAGACGGCCATGTCCATTTGCGGGGATTATTACATGGCTTGTGCCTTTGTTTTGATTATGGTTTCTGGACCTATCACCGTCGGGAACTTCATCTTGAATGGTGATTTTCTTTGTTCTAGCGGTTCTTATCACCGGACTTTTGGTACTGCTTCTTTTATGTACATTGAATTGTACCAAATTCACATGACTGCTTCTTGTTTGTGCATTCCTCTCAACTGGAATTTGAGGTATTTTGGGGCTTGTCACGGATGTCTATGCTGGACTGCTCCTTGTAATCACTGTTCTTTTTACTGGGTTTTGTGTACTGCACTTCCTCTTTAGATTGATCGTTTGTTCTGGCGTTCTGTAGCTTATTCCTGTATCTACAGAGCTTGGAGAAACATTTCCATCATTTCCATTGAGGTTAGCATCTGTGAGGGATCTCATTCTGATTCACAACATTTCGCGTGGGGTATAGACGAGATCTTTGTCTTCTGATATCAGACTTTTGTCCATCAATCTGTCATGTACAATTGCCTTGTGCTCTTGATTTGTGAGTTGTTCCTTTTGAACTTCTCATCTGCTTCTATGGTTTTGATATCACCTGCAGCACATGTATCAAATGTTTTATTGTCACCACTTAACAAATATTATGTCCAATAATTTTCCTCTTTTCAAAGTCACCAGCTTTAAATTTCAAATAAAACTTATTCGAGATGAATCAGCAGAATTGTTATCACTTGATGTTGATGATAGACTTGGTTTATCCCTCTCTTTGCATACTCTTCTTCTTTTCTATGGGGTCAAATTGTTCTTCAGAAAAATGAGATAAAATTTTAGTCTTGCATACACTTGATGTTGACAATCAGGTTCAAGAGATGTTGTAATAGGTATCATTGTGTAGAATATTTGTACAAGGAGCTTACTTCATCTGTACTAGTGTTGTCAACATAATTGCGTCCACGTTTGTCTTGACTTTGACGTCTTTTATTTTTTTGAAAAAATCTTCTCTTCGGTGGTTTCAGGTCGTCCTGTAGATTATGGGTTAAAATATTAATTTGACGTAATGTATCGAAGATGAATTTTGTTGAACAAAACTAACACCAGTAGCATCAGTTGTCTAATAATCACTGCTTGTAGTTGGACTTTTCTCCATTGTAGTTTTTTGTTCTTATCTTATGCTTCTTGTGGATCATTCTGGCCTGCAAAGAAAATGTAATATGTAGTTAAATCATCTCACTCACTAATATTAAAAGTAGATACATATACTTTGTCACTAGGTACGATATTTTTTAAAAACAAAAAAACATCATATTCATATATATATATACCTCTCTTTCCTTAAGGCACAATTCACATTTAAGTTTTGTGTGTCCTCTCTTTCCGCAAATACCACATTTCCTTTTTGGCTTCTCTGACCCTGGTTTTAGTCTATCATTTTTTCTAACTTTTTTTGATGATCGGAGGATCTCTCAACATAGTATGAATTGTTCCTTGCAAGTTATTGGTGCCATCTGCCATGCCATCTGTGTTGCTTTGCTCATCTTAGTCTACTGAAGCATTCACTTTCTTATATATGTCACTGATGCACTCTACTAGAACTTTGTATGATTTGTCTGTATTGCATGCTTTTGAGCAAATCTTTGCAAAACGAGTCAACTCAATCACATAACGTATTGGTCCTGCTACATGCTCTTGTTTCCGTCGGGAAGACGAAAGACAAAGTTGGATGGCTGATTTGGGTTGCATCTTTTCCATCTAGGGTTCACAAAACTATCTAGCATCGTATGTACTAAACCAAGATGCACCACAACCCTCAGGACGTGATAGTACTGGATTCCATCCCTTGACATGAGAACATCTTATTCTCATTATCCACATCAACGATAAAAACATCTATGTTGAAATATGGTTGTGTGACATGACCTCTTTTGGTCAGTTCGTATTTCATTCCTTTGTTAGTTGTTTCTTCCCTTGTTATTTCAAAAGTTATGTTATCTTCTAGCTACTTTTGAAACTTGAGAAATATGTTTGTAGTGTAAATGTTTATTGCATCTATCTCAAGTCCATATATGCTCTATGTTGGTGGTGTCTTCTCTGAAGTCATGTTCCTTTTCCCACTGAGCGCACTCAAGATTTTCTCTTGAATTGCCTCTTATGAATCGAGGAAATTCAGTATTGTGTCTCTGTGGTCGACATAGTCTTTCCACATGAAGTTGGTTCTCTCGGTCCTTGTCGTCGACGAGGAAAATGGATAGAAACAGTCCATGAAGTAGGCTGGCACCCAGCGATATCTGATATCCCATAAGCCTAGGAGATGCTTGTTGTTTGAAATTCCATATTTTTCCAATACTTGCCTCCAGCATTTTTCAAACTCTTCTACAGTCAATGAGTTCTTTATGACATGCCTAAGTTCTTTTAACATGCCTTATTTTCTTGCTAAAATACTCACAAGCTTTTCCAACAACTTTTTTATTATGTACCAGAGGCAGAACCTGTGGATTGTGTCAAACAATATATCAAGTTCATCAATTTCTTTCTTCATTGCTATGCATTGGTTAGTGATTATATACTTTGCTGCTTTACCACCCATTTTCAAGACAAAAGTTTTGAGCAATCCGCCTCTTGGCAAGGATCAAAATATCCGACAGCTCCGGAGCCTCCGCATCCCATCAATCTTGGTGGGGAGCGGTGTCATTGAAGAATGCCGGAAGACCTTCCACCTTTCCTGGAGCCGGAATATCCTTATGATAGAAGAAAGTTTCGTCCCAGCGTTTGACGGACTCACTAGCGTCAATCCTAGGATAGATCTGATTCCTCCTAAGGACTAAGCTAAGAATGCCGGTGACATAAGGCACACCGGCACTGATGGAATTCTTCCAAGTACCATAATAGTACAAGAAAAGAGTGAGACTTGGCCTAATGCCAAGAAACCCCTCGCACAAAGCTGCGTGAGCACTAAGCTCAAGCAAGGAGTTGTGAGGAAGATTATGGAGTTGCACACCGTAGTAGTTGAGGACCTCGACGAGGAAGTCTGACGGTGTCAAGCTAAGGCTGCGGTCGACGTGAGTGCCGAACAACACCACTCGCCGTCAATCGGCGAGGGAACGGCGTGTCCCGAGGCGCTCCGCCACGCACCGGCAACGATGAACCCTTCATCCTCCATGACTTGGAGCTCCGCGTTGTCCATGGCGTTGTGGATACAAAGACCCCGCATCTTCTTCTCTTCCGCCGCCGACGAACCCGTCGCCGCCGCTCCTGAGGTTGATGCAGAAGCCATGGATATTGGTGGAAAAAGGGCTAGTGGGGGAAGGTGAGATTTTTTTTCAAAGGTGCGTAGATGGGAACTGCTACGGAGTGCTCGAGGAGTACGAGGAAGCAATGAATGAATCGATGGAGAGGTGAATCTGAGAGAAAGGGTTTTCTACCCTCTTTACTTTGCCTCTAAGTCAAGATTCGTGCGATGGCATGCGCGATTACCGCCATGCATATAGGAGAGGGGGAGTTAGCTTCCTCGCGACTCTTCCGCCCCCTCGATTTTTGTGCAGGCACTGAAACTACGTTCTGTTCTGTAAAGAATGGACCCACCAACGGTCGTGCTGATGGAAATCCTGTTGGTGACGGGACCTGATCTAAAAAGTTGTCAGTCTGCACGCCGCTGAAAAATCCTTCTTATGTTTCAAACCAAGAAGAGAAAAGACTAAGGTCAGAGCAAGATATATCCGACTTGATTGACTCAGAATCCTACATTAATGAAGAAAGTTTTCAGGAACCCTTCAAGATTCTCAAGACGAAGAAACCATCAAGCTAGACGATTTATCCGACTTTGAATCTTGGGGACTTCCGAGGGCTACTGTTGGGGATATACTTTCCGGGTATACCCACAGGACTCGCTGACCAGGGTGGCCCACTAACGGGCTAGAGCTTTGCTTCACGGGCGGCCCCAGTGACTATATAAACTGGACGTATGGGAGCCTTTAGGGCACAACTCAATACACACAACCACAACCAACTCGCACAGGCGAACCTCTCTTGTAATCCGCTGTAACATCCGGCTTACGCCGATATATTATTGGGTTGCTAGCAGGAGTAGGATCCGATCACCGCAGTCGGATCTGAACCTGGATAAACTTGTGCTCACCGCTCTTGGAACATCCGACGTCTCACACCCCATCCTTCCAACACCACAAGGACCCCCTATGGCGTACTTGTCGACAATCCGACGACACAGTGCACTGATCGTGCAATGCACCCCACCTGCTATCTACAGTGAGGTGCATTGCTTGTGCGCATAGTATGCACTGCCGAAATTTGTCCATACACAAGTAGATTTGTGATATGTGGGGTCTTAATTCATTAATGAGCACCTTCTTGTTTCTCACCTTCTGTGCACTGCTCGATACAAGATAATATGAAACGGCAGCGTACTAGCCGTGCAATGCATCCCACCTGTTATACACACCGAGATGCACTGCTCGTATACAAAGCATGCACTGACCATTGAGTGCTTCATGATAATGCCATGCACACGATATGCACTGCCCATGAACTATATATGAACTTCCTTATAAATGCTTCATAAACTGTTGTGCGCATGGTGCAAGATAACATGCCATGGAAGTGCACTGATTGTACAATGCACCCCACCTACTATGCACACCTAGATGCACTGCTGCTAAACAGCGAATGCACTGCCTTGTGAGTGCTTCATGATACTACCATATAATGCCGTTGAAAAAGGTATGCACTGCCCATGAAAAATATATGAACTGCCTTCTAAATGCTTCATAACGTGCTATACGCACGGTGCAAGACAACATTCTATGCAGTGCACTGACCGTGCAATGCACCCACCTGCTATCCATTGTGAGGTGCACTTCTCGTGCACATAGTATGCACTGCCGAAATTTGTTCATACCTAAGTAGAGTTCTAATATGTGGGGTCTTAGTTCATTAATGAGAACCTTCTTGTTTCTCACCTGCTATGCACTACTCGGTGCAAGATAATATGAAACGACAGTGTAATAGCCGTGCAATGCACCCCACCTGCTATGCACACCGAGATGCACTTCTCGTATACAAAGCATGCACTGCCCATTGAGTGCTTCATGATACAACCATTATAATGCCATGCACACCGAGATGCACTGCTCGTGAACTATATATGAACTGCCTTAGAAATGCTTCATAAGTAGATGTGTGCACAGTACAAGATAACATGCAATGGTAGTGCACTGACCATACAATGCAGACCATCTACTATGCACACCTAGATGCACTGCTGGTAAAAAACGAATGCACTTCCTCCTGAGTGCTTCATGATACTGCCATTATAATGTCGTTGAAAACCAGTATGCACTCCCCGTGAAAAATATATGAACTAGCTTCTAAATGCTTCATAAAGTGTTATACGCATAGTGCAAGATAACATTCTATGGAAGTGCACTGACCATGCGATGCACCCCACCTGCTATGCATAGAAAGGTGCACTTCTCGTGCACATAGTATGCACTGCTAAAATTTGTCCGTACCCTAGTAGAGTTTTGACATGTGGGGTCTCAGTTCTAGAACGAGCACCTTCTTGTTTCTCAAGAATCACGGGTTACGTTAGGTGGGTCTAGCGTTAAACGAAAGCTGATCGCTCCTTGTTCTTTCAAGGTTGTTCTTCCACTTTTAAAATCTATTTCAACTGGCGAAGTTCATCTATTCATCTCGCATCCTCCACATCTATGTGATTCGTCGTATCCTGGAAGGTTGATTTTCATCTAGCTCATCTATAAATCAATATATTATGTATATGTGTAGCTACTTCATATAAATCTTTCCGCGCTCACAACAAATGAGTTTTTTGCTAGAGATATAGCACTTGGACTGTGCGTATAACACCTTAATGTAGGACGAGTGGTGGTTAAGCACGCTTCAATTTATTTTTATTTTTCCATTCATGCTTAATGTATGATGTTCACGAGGTAAATAACTTTGAATTTCATTTGTTTGTGCTACTTGTATCATGCGTGCTACGTCGATTGTTTAATTTTTAAATATGACATATATGATTGACTAAAAAATCCATAGATTGCGAACTAGTAACTTGTGTTTTATGCTGTCGGAAGAAAAAATATTATCATACATAAATGGTTGAGTATCTTTTCACCACTCAGTTGTCTCTGCCAAAGTTTATAAAACTGGTGAAAAGGCTAACAGATGATCATAAGGTTTTGCTAAGAAACATAAAATTTGATGGCATGCTTATTATGTGATGTGAAGAGTTGCCAAGGACACTAGTGAAGTGGATGATTGCTCATTTTAATGTTACTACAAGAAGGTTTGAATTTCCCAATGGATGCGGATTTGAACTGAAGCCTTTTCATTTAAACAAGATACTTGGGATCCCCTTTGGGGTGGAACCATAAGGAAGGCATGTCCGTAATGGATTCGTGATATGGTTAAATAATTAAATGATTTTGCAGGTCTAACACCAACTATTAGTTAGCTGGAAAAGACGATACTCCTGACCTGCTAGGTTCTCAATTCAAAACAACATTTGTTTTATTTACCAACACTGTTATGCTGTGTCCGAGCACATATGATGGAGCCAGCCTAGAATACTTCTCTACAATTGGCATGTCTGATGAGATTCACTCATATGACTAGTGTCTTTCTGTGTTCGACAAGCTCATTAGCTCTATTGACATGTTCTAGAGAAATAGTTTGAAAGGTGCACTTGGTGGTTTCCTTCCAATAATTCTGATTAGTTATCCACCCTGATACTTATTTTCTTGAATATTAGTGGTCAGTAGTTTGTGTGGATTTTTTGTGTTAAGATGGTTGTAACAATTTTAATGCAGGTAATGTACTTTGAAATATTGGACACAAATGCTTTTCTTCTAGGCCATGCACTGCCTAGAATCTCTTTCTGGACAATTGAATATATGTCGTTTTATGAGAGACTTGACTAGAAGCCTGATCAAAAAAAATTATGTAGTTTGCAAGGCAATACCCCCATAGTTATTCATATTATATATAATTATTACTATGGTGCTTGTTGCTTCTTACTCATATTATTCTATTTTATTTCTGTTCTGGCCATGGTGAATATGCAGTTGAAGGATATAAATGAAACTATGTTTTCTACTATTGAGCTGAACGAATAGATAGTTCAGAACGTTAAAACTTTCATTGAAAAGTTTGTAGCAGACCCACTTATGCATGTGGAGGTAAGAATATTTATAATCTACACAATTCTTTCATTCATAACGATGACGAATCTTCTTGCGTTTGCGTTCTAGATATAGATTGCCTGCTAGACCTTAAACCTTAATGTTTTTATTTCTTGACCTTGTTCTAGCAGAGAATTAAATTCTCCCGTCGTTGCATTGTACGATTATTCTTTCTGCTTTAGCTGCTTCCTACCTTAATCCATATTCTTTCTACAGCTTCATGTTCTACTAGGTTTAAGTAGGGAACCATAATACTAGTGCTTGATCATAGTGTTACTTATTCAATTATCTCAGCATTGTAGTGCTTGTTTTACGATATTACAAATGGGCGATAATGTTTTTCATTGTCAAACTTCTAGGCTACCAAAACAATACAGGACATAGTGTCAGACAAGTATGCTGACATGTTGTCTATGATGAATCTCAATATAAAGTGCAAAATTAGAAATATTTATCCAATATCTATGCTCAATCATGAAAACAGGGGTATGTAATCTACACCTAAAGGGCCCCGATCCGTAAGAGAAGATAATGAGAAGGATGTTAAGGACAATGGCAGTGTGTTGGATAAATCGATAGATAGGCTAACATCTGTATGTAGAAGGCTAGCAAAAGACTATGAGATGCTTGTCAAGTTAACTTCTGCAGACCAAAGTTATGGATGTCCTGATAATATGAAATATATGTAGAAATTGGAACCTTGTTGTGAGGCCCTGGTATGTGTGTTACTGACACGTGATAATTTGTCCATAAGACAACAATTACCCAGATGCACTGTGAACCCAGCGATTGTAGTGCTACTGCTGACATCCTGCTGTCAGATGATATGATAATTCCTGTTGCTGGTTCAATGCAATCCCTGCAAGCTGTCACATAATATGCAGGTCAAGGTTCTGATAATAGGATGGTCGCTAAGCCTACTACGACTATGAACTGTGGAGAAGGAAGTGTAACTTCAGTTGAAAGGCAGCAAGTACACACAGTTATTGTTCTGGGAAACACTAATACAATATGTGCAGCAACTACCATTACATGTACTGAAAATGAAACCCGAACACAAATTTTGTCAGTAACAAGCTATATAGAGCATGCAATGAATGAGATGGTCACTGCAGATGCAGTTCATGTGTCAGACGCAACATCTCGATGGAATAGAAATCCTGCACAAATTGAACTATCGGCTGAATCCAATGGCGTGTCGAATACATTTGACATTGAAGGCAGAACAAAAATTCAGGTGGATACATGTTGTTTTGATCATAGCCATTCTGTACATTCTGAGTCCGGAACTCATTCCGTAGGAGATACTTTCGGTGACAGACTACCTGGTTCTGAAAATACATTATGTGATGCTCAAATGATGGGCTGTAATCACCTTCAGGTACAGATCAATGCAGAAGCTGCTGGGTTGGTGCATGTTGCTCAATATGTTGCATCGTCCGATGTTCGTAATCCAGTGACAGTTCCGGTGCCAAAACTGAATCTTGGAAATTATGATAAACAACTACAGGTTTCCAATCCACAATATGTTCATGTGCCTGGTCCAAATGTTTTCAACCGCTTAAATGCAAGCCTTCACATTCCAAGTGCGGAAGAAAGATCGAACCATCATGCAAGTGATCAAGAATAAGAGAGGGAGCCTATTGAAATGGTATATATATGCATTTCAGCTCTTATAGAATTCCAATTGTCTCAGTGAAAAACGGGTGGTTGCGACATCATTGCAATTTGAGTCCGATCTTGTGTCGGATGATTGTATTTCCAAGAAAAAGAAGGCATAAGATAACAAAGATGATTTGTTTACTTTCTGGGATGGAAATGATGAATTTTGGTTAGAAGTTGCAGAACAGGCTGACCTTATGCAGAAAGAGAAAGAAAAAAATTGATATCACATTAACAACGTAGACTGAAATGGAAGTACATCCAACTGAATTTAACTGTCCGACAAGTCAAACGTACGGACCAGTCACTTGAAATGTGCATTCATCTGATAATCAGCATGACGGATTTGGTAATTTTGATTCGTGTGGTTATAGATCAATAAGTGGCAGCACGTCTGTGGTAGACATGTCTATGACACTAAAATATAATCCTAGGGAATGACAGTGGCCACACGAGAACATTATCCCATTCTTTGCAGCTTCAGCGGTCTGGCAAAGGCAATACTGCAATTAATGGACCTTCTGCCATGAATAATTTCTCTGGAGGAACTAGTTCCAGCATAAAATATTCACGTACCAAAAAATCCTCTGGAGGAACCAGTTCCAGTATAAGAGATTCACTTACCAATGAAACCACTAATAATAGGGAAAGGTATAACGGTATGACAACTCCTAATTTTGTTAATCAGATACCAAGAGTTAGCAGCAGCACTTACAGTGAAAACATTTTTGCTAATCACGCACATAGATTTATCAATACTTGTAACAAGTCAAATAGTAGCACAGCACGCCTTCCAACTTTTATTAGAATGCTGGATCAGGAGAGAAATATGTCTAATCGCATCAGGTTGTGCAACAGACATCCACCCAGGGGCCTGACATTCCAAACAACAGAAGGCATACAGAGACAATAAGATCAAAAATAATTACAGAACAGAACAAAGCAATGGATAGATGTGGCTTCCTATATTAGGACGGAGGAAGCGCAACATTGCACATCACAAACTCACGAACAACATCACAAAACCATGAGTATGAAAATATAGGCAATACACATGACAACGATTTTCATACATCAAGTCAGTCTTCGAATTCGTGTTCGTGCATTCAAATTCAACAGCAGAACGAGGAAACACATACTATGACTGGAATGGCAATATCTTAGAGACAAATACCAGAAAAAATTATTCTATCACACTATCACATCAAACTCATAGTCCTAGGTGTAATAGTGCTAACTGTCAAATGTACAGTGAAAATAAAAGATCCTCGGGTATGCCGAGGTCAATTTTGCGATATACTGGACACCGACAACCCACCTACACAAGAAGTTGTCCTGAACCAGACAACTGTCGAGACCCTAGGTTGCAGCATAATAATCTACCCCTACGCACTGCTAGAGCATCATTTGAGCAGGAAGCTTGTAGAAGACACGTCTCTTTTGCATTAACATATACACCAAGCATTGGATCAGCTATGCAAACAAACAGTGCTGACAATGCTGAAACAAGAACATGCATTAATCGCCGCCAAATTCCTTATCCAGCTGTGAAACAATCAAAAGATGTTGAGTAGATTTATTTGACTAAATATTAGAGACCACTCCGAGAGAAAGGGCCAGAAGGTAATTGTTTGTCTCGTATACTTAACTATGAAAATAATTTTTATTATGTGCATCCCATTGTAATAATGGAGTAATTCGATTCCATTTTTGTATTATACCAGCGACAAGGTGGTTCTGAGCAGGAAGAAATCGTTGTGATAGAGAATGTTTGGTTTATCAATGTAGATTTATGGAAGTGTGAATTCACACATAATGAACTATATGGCAATGTTGGTCATGAAAGAACAGAAACATAACCTAGATAAAAATCTACATAATCATCAATGGTTCCCAACCAGGTACATCATGGTTCATCATGATGCACGAAGATGCGGTAACTAAACATACAAAGTTCTTTACAAACACCTGTTGTATCTATACATGTTTTCCCGTGCTATTCAACACGCATCCATCGATCCATGTACAGAGAAATTATGATATATATTAAATGGTTTGTTTTTTCAAAAAAAAAATGTTAGTAGATTTTTCTCACAAGGCCATATTTTAATGCAAGATCGTTCAAACGGTACTTGCCAAAGAACCACACTGGATGGAACCTGGCTAATGTCTCGATGGTAATTTTTTAATTTCAGTGTGTATGTTATGTGGCACCCAGGGTAAAACCACTACTAGAAAATCGCTCGTTGTTGTACATCATCATGACAGCATGCTCATGTCATCATGCCACATTGCATATGATCATATTCATGTCTACATGCAAATATTATTTGCCAACTATTTTCACTAAAAGTCTATCTTAGTTTTCTATTGTCTTTCTCTTTATTTGAAATATAAAACCCCGGTCAATCCGACTCTTGTATTTGTCTAACAACTATTTATAAAAGTATGTTTAAACTAAAACAAATAAAAATATAAACTATTTTAAACCTGGGGGAGGCTGCCGACCAGGCCAAAAGCCTAGCCAGCAGGCCTACTACCACAGGCCCAACTAACCAGGAAAATCCTAAACCCTAGAGCACCCGCACCTAACTATAATCCCAGTCCCCCACTAGCCTCCGCCAGCCATACACTCTGACGCGCTCGCGGCACGCATGGCACACACATAACCCAGACCCCGCGAGCCACGCACGCACCCCACCCCACCCCACCACACATACGCACACACATGGCCACCCGACCAAGTACCTGCGACCGGCCAACCTCGTAGCACCTCAACCCCGCTCGTGTACCCCGCACTAACGTCGCCAATTCCTAGACCTACCCCGTCGCTACCTGGCCCCAAGCGCACGCGTTCCACCATAACCCTTGCCCCATATGATCCCCACCTCCCCCTCTCGCCCGCTCCCCGACGCGAACCCCTCTCTCTGCGTGTGATCCACAACCTCTGCCAGGGCCTACAAGCCGAGCTCCCCGCCGCTAATGTACTCGTTGCTTTGAGCGTCGCCCTCCCCGTCGAGCATTGTCTGCCTACCCAGCACGCTCGCCGGTTACTCCACTCTCTGTCCCCGAGCTCTGCAGTCCTTGCAACATGCCGTCGTTATTGCTGGCCCGAGCCAGGCATCCTCCCCGAGCCCTTGCTCAGCTCAGCCTCCTCGCGGTGATCCACGCGGGCCCTCGCCGGCTCGTCCTCCTCGCAGTGATCCACGTGGGCCCTCGCCGGTTCCCTGTCATGCCTGCTTCGTCCCCTCTCTTCGCCCAGCGGGCCACCGCCTTGCTGCCATGCTTTCATTTCCCCTGGCGCCGCCGGCCGCACAGGCACGCCTGCTCCCGCCTTGACCAACGCCTGCACCATCGCTGGCAGCAGCGACCCTCTTCCCCGAGCTCCCACCTCGCCTCCCTGATGTAAGATGGCTTCACCGGGATCCCCTCTAACCGCTTCCAAGGCACGCTCTCCGCATCGCAGATGGCCACCAGGTGCACTATTGCTCGATTTGTTGCTGTAGTACTCATGAATAGCCATAGCAGAATAATTAACCGTGGCACGGCGAAGTGCAGTGTCGTGTGTTGTGTTGTATCAAACCACCCGAGTCTCCATGTTCTGCATCCTATCCTGGACAACCAAGGACGACCCCGACAAGATCCACGTGGAGGTTGCACGCTCGTGAGGTGAATCGACACCACAAGATCTTCTACATTGTTTCTGAACACTCCGTCGAGGAACATCAACACCTCCTTCACCTACCGAAGACGCCAAGGTCTACCTCATGGACCCTCGAAACCCGAAACACAAGGTCTCCTTCCTGGAGCCGAACCCTGAGGCCCCAATCCGAAGCCTGATCCTGGAGTCCGAAGATCGAGACCAAACTCCGAGCCCCAAGTTCTTCGTTTCGACATGTGTAAACCTTTTCCGAGACGCTCCCTATTTTTATAATATATGACATACACTTGTTGCATCTTAACTGAACATGCTTGCATACATACTGTGGATGTTTGGAGGTATTTCGATGATTCACCTAAATTAAATATGGAGGCTATATGTGAGCTTTTCTAGTCTTATATTGACTCCATTTAAATTTGTGTAGTGAACCGATGTTATATTTTGTATTGGTAAGACAATATTTAATATGAGGGGTATCTAAACCACATAAACCACCTAATTAATTGTCGGGATCCCGGTTCTTCTTAATATTGCCTAATTGCATCGCATCTTTGCCATGTCATACATCATACATGCATCATGCCCGATCTTCTACCATAGTATTAATTAGTGTATTTGGTGTTTCTTATAGTACTTTGCTTCTTCATGGATTTGGCCGATGAGTGATGCGAGTGTCGACCCGATCTTCGGATGAACCTTCGGCAATGTTTCTCAGGCGAGAATTCTCCCCCTTTCTACCTATTTTCCATGTATAGTCTTTACTTCCTCATGTTGATCTATTGCTATATGTGTTGTGATGGTATAGGTTCCGTACCCCTTTATATTTCCCTGCATCCCCTATATTTAAATGGACACCTCCTATTACCTATTGTTTGGTAGTTAGCCGACCTTGCGAGTCATAGTTGCTTGCGCAGGTGTTGCTTTGCACCATCGATGTTCCACAGTTGTTGTAGAAATGCATCATGATTAATGTTGGAGATGATCATGGCTTTAATTATAGTTTAATAACTAATATTGAAAGTAGGTAAATAATGCGGAGGAACCAGTGGGCAATAGATGTTATTTGGTTTTTAACCGCCCACTTGTGTCTCGTAGGACCTCGAGTACTTGATACCTATTTCTTGACTATCGCACTATCCTCAGGTGGGACCATCAATCCCCTTAGAAAAGTTTGATTCATAACTTATTTCTTGGGGACAAAAACTAGTTTGGGGCTTTATTACTATCCTATACTTATGCCATGCTACTGCTTTATTTACTACTGTTGCTCGTGGAGAGCGTTTACTACTGTACTATTTAGGAACCTCGTGCCACCTTTATGTTGTATCGACAAGCCCACTTACACTTCTGGGTTCCCAGTTGTTTACAGCCGTCGCCACACACCCTGGGTCCGTCACGGAGCCGGCCAACTTCATAGCGGGTAGATTAGTGGGGTGGCCTCCTGAAATATTTTATGAATCGTGTGATTGTGTTGTCGTGATGCCTCATTGGGTTTTCATTTGGTTTTTCTGTGGTTGATCATGCTTGTGTTGTTATTTGTGCACCCATGTAGGGTAAATCTTTCTAAAAGCCGTGTTTGTGGTTACGGACGACTTGAAGCACACTATCTCGATCATAGACAACTATAACTAAAGTAGAGTTATAAATTTGACTTTGGAATGACTAGTAATCAGCTTCACTACAACGTAATGGCTAAATAAAAGTGCCAACAACTGCTGGAGTTGGAATACCTCATGATATATGTATCTGACTAGTAAGTATTGCAACTACAACAGAATGGTTAACTAAAATTACCCACTGCTTATGATATCAGGATGACTCATGCTATCTACATCTGACTATTAATTGCTGCAAATTTAATGGAATGATAAAATTGCTAACTATGTGAGTTTCCTCGGTATGAATTCCTTGTTTGGGCTCGAGGGGGAATACTAGGACTGTTATCCTTGGTGATAGTATCAGGTTTGATCTGAATAGGTCTTTCTTACCCCTCTCTGATAGCCGCTAGATATATTGAGTCTCTATTGGTTGTTTAGCGTATGCGTTGCTGCCACATCAGTTCACCATACCTATGTAGGAGAGGACCATCGAATTCTAATACTCTCTGTGTATTGGCCTAGGTACTGACCGCTCTCTTTTTCATTTTCCCTTTTTCGGCACCCCTTTTGTTTTAGTAGGTTTTGAGATCGACATCGTTAGCAGGGTTACCCTTCCGGCTTGGCCTGGGCAGGGTTATGGACGCAATTGGTTATTCTTCAGAGCTCTTAGCCTAAGCACTATAAGAAATGTTTCCTTCCGCAATGAATGGGCCTGTCGGTTGTCGTAGAAAGCGCCTCTTCCGCGACAAAAATCTCGGCTCGACCGTGGCCAATGCAAAACTTTTTTTTTCCAGTTTCGCGCCCCTCTACTATGAGGAAACAACTAAAAACATGGAGGAAGCTCGTCGGGCGTGTTGCAGAAGTAATATTTCCGCTTCCTCGCAAGATGTTGACTCGTCGAAGTATTTTTTTTTGCGTATGGGTCCTGGACGTCAGTGCCTATAGCAGACCAAAATTTTCGGTCGCGCCTCCCTGATTTGAACTCGATACATTGTTCGATGCCTCTTCCGTTTAGTCAAGCTCCTCGGTCCCGCATGTCTGCCTCACATTAGAGGAATCGTGTTTTTACTTCCTAGTTCTGAACTTCATTGAGTCGCTCGATGCATCTGCCATTTAATCAGGCTGCTGGGTCCCACGTGTCATCCTCACACTAGAAGAAATGTGTGCATGACGAATTTTTTCTTTGGCTCGTGCCTCCTTGATATGAACTTGATAACGTTGCTCGATCTATCTGCCGTTAATCACGATGCTAGGTCCCACATGCCAGCCTCTCATTACAAGAATCGTGTGTATGATGGAATTTTTTCCTTCGCTCCCGCTAACATGTTCCGAACTTGATAGCACTACTAGATGCATCTACAGTTTAATCACGCAGCTGGGCCCCACATGTCATCCTCTCATCAGAAGAAACGTGTGCATGATAAAAAAAAATCCTTGGCTCGTTCCTCCCTGATTTGAACTCGATAACGTTGCTCGAATTATCTGTCATTAATCACGATGTTAGGTGCCACATGACAGCCTCTCATTAGAAGAATCGTGTGTATGATGGAATTTTTGTCCTTCGCTCCCGCTACCCTATTCCGAACTTGATTGCGCTGCCGTTTAATCATGCATCTGGACCCACAAGTCATCCTCTCATTAGAAGAAACGTTTGTATGATGGATTTTTTGCCCTCGGTCGCGCTACCATGTTCCGAACTTGATAACGCTGCCAGACGCATAATCATGCACCTGGGCCCCACGTGTCATAATCTCATTAGAAGAAACATGTGTATAATGGAATTTTTGCCATTGGTCGCTCCTCCATGTTAGCTTGATAGTGTTTCTTGCTACATCAGCCGTTTATTCAGGCTGGTGGATCCCATATGCCAACCTCACATTAGAAGAAGCGTGCCTCCTCTAGTGCTGCCCTGGTATAACTAGATAGCGTTGCTCGATGAATTTGCCATTTGGTCATCCTCCGGGGTCCCACATGTCAGCATTTCATTAGAAGAACATGTACATGTTGGACTTTTATTCTCGCTCACACCTCCGTGTTTCAAACTTAACAACGTTGCTCGATGCATCATCCATTTATACAGGCTCGTGGGTCCCTGTGTCAGCTTCTCATTAGAAGAAACATGTGCATGCTGGAATTTTTTCATGCTCGCACCTCCGTGGTTCGAACTTGGCAATGTTGCTCGATGCATTAGCCATTTATATAGGCTAGTGGGTCCCCCATCTCAGCCTCTCATTGGAAGATACATGTGCATGCTGGACTTTTTCTCACTCGTGCCTCCCTCTTTGGAACTTGGCAACGTTGTTCGATGTGGCACCGCTTGTATAAGGTCTCGCTGGTGGGCCCCACATGTCAATATCTTTTCTTTTAATGACATGTCAATATCTTTGTAAATGAAACGTGTGCATGATGGACTTTTTTTCAGCTGCGTCTGTTGTTTTGACCTTTACAATGTAGCTAGATGTGGCAGTCCTGTATGGTCTTGTTGCTGGAGCCCACATGTCAGCCTCTCCGGTATGTCCTGGTTAGTGGATCCCCGATGCCAGCCTCTCTGTACAAGTACTTAACTTCTTTTTTTCAAACCCGTGCATTAAGAGGGACGCTGCAGGCTGGTGGGTCCGCCATGTAAGCCTCTCCATAAAGAAATACGTGCTAGAAGAAAATTAATAGGGAACCTGCAGGATGGTGGGTCCGCTATGTTAGCCTCTCCGTAAAGCAATATTGCTAGAAGAAAATTAAGATTGACGTTGTAGGCTGGTGGGTCTGCCAAGTCAGCCTCTCTGCAAAGAAATATTGCTAGAAGAAAATTAAGAGGGACGCTGCAGGCTGGTAGGTCCGCCATGTCAGCCTCTCCATAAAGAATTTTTTTTGAAAGACGTAAAGTAAAATTGCTAGAAGAAAATTAAGAGGGACGCTGCAGGCTGGTGGGTTTGCCATATCAGCATCTCCATATAGAAATTTTGATAGCAGAAAATTAAGGGGGACATTGCAGGCTAGAAGGTCTGCCATGTCAGCCTCTTCGTAAAGCAATATTGCTAGAAGAAAATTAAGAGCGACACTGCAGGCTGGTGGGTCCGCCTGTCAGCCTCTCTATAAAGCACTATTGCTAGAATAAAATAATGTAAACCCAAAAAAATATTTGTCAAGCACAGAGGATTCAAACTCAGGACATCAAACATATATCTGTGTACATTGCCAATACAACAAAGAAATCAAAATATACTAGCTTTCATCTCGTTGTTAGTAAACTCTGTATTCTGTTGTGGATCCGCTAGATTTAGAACAAAGATCTCACCGATGGAGGGGGAAAAGCGATAATTCTTTTGACAAATAAATTCACATAAAATATCAAAAGAACCAGAGTCACACACCATGTGTGCCAGAACTGGTATGCAATGACTTCACTTGGTGAAATCACACTCATCAGTGTCCAAAACACAACCAGCGGTTACGACAATACACAGGCAAAAGCTCTAGTGAAAACAGCCCAATACAGCAACAGAACTTTTCACAAATTCAATAGCATTTGAATGATTTAGCAGTACAGAATAAGACAAAGAAAATAGACAGATTCCTAGTTCATATTCAGCAGCACTTGACCAATTTAGCAGCATTTCAAAATGACTGATTCAGCAATACAGACACTGAAATTCAATAGCAGTACAAAGGGAACCAGGCCTCACCGACGGAGTGGGAAAAGGCGATAATTATTTTGTTTTGACAAATATATTTATGTAAAATATCTTTACAT
The DNA here is from genome assembly GCA_023614405.1 of Avena insularis. NCBI lineage: Eukaryota > Viridiplantae > Streptophyta > Magnoliopsida > Poales > Poaceae > Avena > Avena insularis. The sequence continues at coordinate 156,606,975 of CM042691.1, read as the reverse complement.
AAACAGTCCAAAACTGCACCGGTATCCAATGACTTCACGCGTGCTCCAAAACTGCACATCGTGGTCCAAAACTGCACCGGTATCCAATGACTTCACTTGGTGAAATCACATTGTATCTTTACCCCATGTTCCTGTCATCACTGTCCAAAACACAACCAATGGTTCCGATGAAACACAGGAAAAAGCTCTAGTGCAAGCAGCCTAGTATCAGCGGCATAACTTTTCACAAATTCAGTAGCATTTGAATGACTCATCAGTACAGAACTAGACTTAGAAAATATCAACAGTTTCCTAGTTCATATTCAGCAGGACTTGACCAATCCAGCAGCACTTCAAAATGACTAATTCAGCAATACAAACACTGAAATTTAATAGAAGTGTAGAGGGAACCGACAGTTCTTTCTTCAGCTCTAAAAACCATGTGAACAATCAGTTTGCCCTATTCTCCAAACACGCTGAAATCACTGGAACAAGCAAAACTAACGATCAATTCTACTTTTTTGTGCAACCTCCTCCTCACATATTAATATGGAACACAATCATTGTCATAATAGTTGGTCTTGGTCATATACGGAACTGTCATATAGATACAAATATACCATACCAGTACGTACTAACCATAGCTCCAATCTAGGAAAAGGTTATCACTGTTTCACCACCCATATATGATGAGTGGAGATAAGACAACCACATAATTATTTACGATAACATGCGACCAAAGAGCTAAATAGCTAGGAACTGCATGACCAGCCTGCTGCAATCAGGGCACCAAGATACATCAACCTTGACCATTCTTCCAATGGTAAGTTTGGCAGATTTCCAGAACTTGGTCCACCTAGAAGTAGCTGCCAAGCGCCCATCAGTCCAGTTAATGGCGTAGAGTCCCTCGACTAGCACTCCTTCACTCTACATCATGAAGAATATTGCGCCCTTTTGTCTGGCCTTGAGTTTCTTTGTGGCACTCTTAGGCAATTTTTGAGTCAAAGCAAGAGATAGATGCATAATAAGAGCAATAAACTGAATCATGTGAAACTTGAGAAGACATTGAGAGCAGTTTATCTGTCGCCACTCACAAACATAATCTGGTGCAACCTTGAGATGACACATCTATAGTATATGATCTTACAAGGAGCTTGCGCTAGTGCCTGTGCTAGGGCTGGTGCAGTAGCTGGTGCTGGTGCAGGAACAGGGACTAGTGCAGGAGATGGTGCTGCTTCATGTGATGGGGCTGGTGCTGGTGCAGGAGTTGGTGCCGATGCGGTTAATTGAAGAGGGGCTGGTGAAAGAGACAGAACCGGTGCCGGCGCCGGCACCAGCAGCTTGATGCTAGATTTCTTTTGACGGGTAGGTAAGTTGAGTGTAGGATGGTATATGCATGGGAAAGAATGGAATAACACAACAAATATGCTACTCCATTATCTTTTTTAACTTTTAAGGGAATTGACGAGACCATCACTGTCCGTAGTGGCCGTGCGCGCCACTGGCCCATAGTTCCCCATACAGAATCTGACGCAAAATCCATTACACATTAGTAGAAATTAAAGGTTACAAAGTGAAGAACACCGACTTGGAACCCGACCAAATGCCCCAATCAGAACAACGGTGACCATGCCCTAATCCCGAATCCAAAGGAAATCAGTCACCCTTGTCTCCCCACCCACCTCCACCCCCACACAGTGGCCCCATCGATCAGAGTAGATGAGGGAAAATACCCTGATTAGGTGAACAGATCCCGATTAGGTGACACTTGCTTTCGTTGCGTGATGATGGGAGGTAGGGATTGGATGTTGCTAGTCGGAAGAGAGGATGGGTAGCTGGAATAGTAGTAATACTACTACTAGTAGTAGGGGCAGAAGTACGACAATGTTTTCTACGGTGTCAGGCAGCGGCCGGAAGAGATTTTCGGGTTTTTTGCAAAATTTTCAACACGTGGTGGCGTGGAATAATAAATTGTGCGGGACCCACATACAACCTCCTCCTTTTTTCCCTTTTTGTCCCGTGTTCCTCTCGCAGGACCGAGAAAATCGTCCCGTGTTCCTCTCCCAGGATCGAGAAAATCGCCCAATATGGAATCAAATAGATTTGGCTCATGGAGAAATTTATTTTTGAACGGAAGAGCTAATATATTAATATTAGAAACAAATTACATTATAGCTCAGACAACATATACTCTGAATATTAGTATTTGAGGGAGGGGAAGGGCTGGCATAGGAAAAGATGGCGTTTATTCTAGCATAGGGCACCAGCTCGATGCCTCTAAAGCCGCTTGGAAAGCCCCAAAAGAAGGAAACAGACACAGACACACATATAATATACTACTCTGCTAATGTACGGAATAGTTTCTAGTTACAGATCTGCTAACAAAGGCCTAAAAATCATAAGGTAGCTACATATTACACTATGACGACAGTAACTGACCAATCATGGGATAGATCTACATATATTTAGAGCGATTTTAGGTGCACCCCAAGAGTTTTGTAGCTGGGCTAGTAGTCATGAGACTACACATACATCACCAAAAGTACAACCCTTATTATGATCAGTAGCCCTGCATCGACTCCATCCAAAAGCAAAATATGTTATCGTCATTACCATCAATGTCCTCTTCGGTTGTCCGCTTCTGCGATTAATAGATTAACAGATACATTTAAAGAGAAACATCAAAGACATACAACCTGAAAATTTGCAGTTTTATAGATATAGTACCTTGTGATCTGGCATAGCGTAAGTACCTAAAATGAAACCCGTTTCATGCACCTTGCGCCTCTCCTCCCCCTTATACAAATTTTTCTACATACTCAGGAGCTACCTCAGTCAGTTGATCTAGATGATCAACATCTGCTTCCCCCACTACTAGGAAAATGGCTATAGGTAATACAAACATCTGTGGGCACGTGCTAGTGGTGCTCCACGGGTAAAATAGGCATGGCGCACTACCAACAGGTGCTCCACGGCTAACTGCCGTAAGCGTGGCGCACATGGTGGTGGTGCGCCATGGCTATGTGTGGGCCAAGGCACAGGTGGCCGCAGACCACATACCTGTAGCGCCCTAGGTCAGGGTGCGCTACGGGTGTGAAACTTAGTAGTAGCGCACCCTGACCCAGTGCGCTATGGGCATGTGTGTTGCGGCCTGCTGCAGCAGCTGGGTCAAGTTACCCATAGGGCACTCTAACCTAGTGTCCTACGGCTAACTGGCCTACACTAACTCTAACCCTCCTGTGGATCGCCTTTTATCCTTGCAAAAAATAAAAGAAAATAAAAAACACTTCAAAAAATAAATCCTTTCACATGTAGGTAGGTAATGTGGTCTAGTTTGTAGGAAAATTAACAAACAAGAATTTCAACTTTTTCTGCAAAAAAAGGTCATGCCATGGTAAAACGGCCGTAACTTTTGCATACGATGTCGAAAAAACATTTAATATAACAAAATGACGAGAACGAGATTTCGCATCCGCTCCCAACATCCTCTGGTCATTTAGAAAAAATTTAGATTTTCAAAATTCGAAAAGAGAAAAAGTTACAGTTAAAAGACCGTTTTGCCTGTAGAAAAAAAGAGGGCAACTTACCCGTAGCGCACCACCACCTAGTGCACGGTGAGTAAGTGGCGGGATTCGAAATTCGAATCACCACCCTGCCCACCTGCCCCTCTACTTTCCCTCCCCCTTCTCTCTTTTTCCTTTTCCTCCCTTCTCCTTTTCCTTCTCCTCCTCCTTCTTCTCCTTTTCCTCTTCCTTCTCCTTATCCTCCTCCTTCTCCTTCTCCTCCTCCTCCACCTCCTCCTTGTAGTGAATATGGTGACGACGGCCTCCTCCTTCTCCTCCTCCTTGTAGTGATGACAGCAACGGCGGGCTCCTTCTTCTTCTTCTTCTTCTTCTTCTTCTTCTTCTCCTCCTCCTCCTCCTTGTAGTGATGATGACGGCGAGCTATCCAACGAGGCAACGACGACCACTTTGTAGGTGGTAATTTTGCGTTCTCCCACGTGCATCACCCCATCGACCTGGTTCACCGCCCTTCTTCAATAAGTCTATTTACCTGCCTGCCCCCTCCGGCCTTACACTGACTTGGTGGACCCAAAATGCAAGTGACCCGCTTGTCAGTGACCTAGAATTACAGGAAGTATAGATTCCCATCGTTTACAGATCAAAATTCGAACATTTTTCGCTAAACCGAGATAAACTCATTAAACTCGGCAAAACTGGCTTGTGAACTTGACAATTTTAAGAAACTTGGGCATTATAGTTCAAATAATTCATACTTTGTGATAAAATTGGTGCGGTGAGACTTTGAACCATATATATTCTTTGAACCATAAAATTGGTGCGATGATAAAATTAGTTATGCCATTGTATTCCACGAATATAACCATAAAGTTTGAACATTATTGAAAGTTCCCGAAACACTACACCCATGAACCCTATAACCCTAAACACTAATAAATCCCTATTCCCTGACCAAGCAGGTATCATACACTTGTATATCAAATTTGAGATACTTTCATTAAATTGGGCAACACCATTATATTCGACAAATATATGCATAAAGCTTGAACATTACTAAAAATTCCTGAAACCCTAAACAACCCCAAAAACCTAAACCCTTAGCCCCCAAAGTACTAAAACCATAAACCCTAAACACTAAACCCCTCAACCCATAATTAAAACCTAACCAAGTAGGTATCATGCATTTATAGATCAAAGTTTGAGATACGTTTATTAAATTGCGCTAATGCCTTTATGTCTCACGAATATCGGCATATAGCTCGAACATTATTGATAAGTCACTAAACCCTAACCACCGAAAACCTAAACACTAAGACCTATACCCCTAAACCATAAAAACCCTAAACCCTCAGCCCCTAACCCTGACTAAGCAGGTATCATGCACTTATAGATAAAATTTGGGATACTTAAATTATTAAATTGTTGCTAAGTCATTCTATTCCACGAATATAAGCATAAAGCTCGAACTTCATTGAAAATTCCCGAAACCCTAAAAAACCCCGAAAACCTAAACCCTTAACCCCTAAATTCCCTAAACCCCAAAGAACCCCCAGCCTAAATTCTTGACCCCTAAATACTAAAATCATAAGCCCTAAAACCCTCAAGCCATAATTAAACCCTAACCAGTAGATATCATGCACTTATAGATCATACTTTCATTAAATTGTTGTAAAACCATTATGTTCCACAAATATAAGCATAAAGCTTGAACATTATTAAAAATTACCTAAACCATAAACCCCTAAACGACCCTGACTAATTAAGCAGGTATATTATCCAAATTCTAGATAATTTCATTAAATTGCGTTAAAAACATTATGTTACGCAAATATAAGCATAAAGATTAAACATTATTAAAAATTACCTAAACCCTTAACCCCTCATTAAACGACTCTTACTAATTAAGCACATATATTATCATCCACTTATATAGCAACATTTGAGATATACTTCCATTAAATTATGCTAATGCCATTCCATTCCACGAATCTAAGCATAAATCTTGAACAGTATTATTGAAAATACCCTAAAACCTAAAGCTTAAACCTTGAACCCTATAACCCTTAAACCCTAAATGAACCTAACCATGCTGGTATATATCATCCACTTATAGATCAACATTTGAGATATACTTTTATTAATTTATGCTAAAGCCATTCATTTCCACGAATCTAAGCATAAAGCCCCTAAACATTATTGAAAATGCCATAAAACCTAAACCTTAAACCCCTAAACCTTTTAACCATAAACCCTCACAAAGCAGACGACGTATCATGCATATATAGATCAAAAATTGAGATACTTTCATTAAATTGCCCTAACGTCTTTCTATTTCACGAATATCGGCATATAGAACGAACATTATTGACATTTCACTAAACCCTACCCTCCCAAAAATGTGAAAATTAAGCCATATACCCCTAAACACTAAAACCCTAAACCACCCCTAACCTTGACTAAGAAGGTATCATGCACTTATATAGATAAATTTTGTGATACTTTCATTATTAAATTGTCACTAAGTCATTCTATTCCACAAATATACAAACTTCATTGAAAATTCCCGAAACCCTAAAACAACCCCGAAAACCTAAACCCTCAACTCCTAATTTCTCTAAACCCCACACAACTCCCAACCTAAACCCTCGACTCCTAAATACTAAAACCCTAAACCCCTCAACCCATAATTAAACCGTAACCAAGTAGGTATCATGCACTTATAGATCCAGATTCAAGATACTTTCATTAAATTGTGGTAAAAACATTATGTTCCAGAAATATACGCATAAAGCTTGAACATTATTCAAAATTCCCTAAACCCTACACCCCTAAACACCTAATTAAACGACCCTGACTAATTAAGCAGGTATATCATGAACTTATATATATCAACATATGAGATATACTTTCATTAAATTACGCTAATGCGCGCCATTCCATTCCAAGAATCTAAGCATAAAGCTTGAACATTATTGTTGAAAATGCCCTAAAACCAAACCCTAAACCCCTAAATGACCCTGACCAAGCATGTATAAATATCATCCTCTTATAGATCAATAGTTGAGATATACTTTTATTAAATTATGATAAAGCCATTCATTTCTACGAATCTAAACATAAAGCCTAAACATTATTTAAAATGCCATAAAACCTAAACCTTAAACTCTTAAACCCTTTAACCCTAAACACTGACAAAGCAGGCTCGGTATTATGCATTTATAAATCAAAATTTGAGATACTTTCATTAAATTTCCCTAACGCCTTTCTATTTCACAAATATCGGCATATAGCTTGAACATTAATGAAAATTGACTAAGCCCTACCCTCCCAAAAAACGTAAACACTAAGCCATATACCCCTAAACACTAAAAACCCTAAACCCTCAACCCCTAACCCTGACTAAGAAGGTATCATGCACTACGTATAGATAAAATTCGAGATACTTTCATTATTAAATTGGTGCTAAGTCATTATATTCCACGAATATAAGCATAAAGCTCAAACTTCATTGAAAATTCCCGAAACCCTAAAACAACCCTGAAAACCTAAACCCTTAACTCCTAAATTTCCTAAACACCAAACAACCCCCCAACCTAAACCCTCGACCCCTAAATACTAAATCCCTAAACCCTGAACCCCTCAACCCATAATTAAACCCGAACAAATTAGGTATATCATGCACTTATAGATCCAAATTCGAGGTACTTTCTATAACATCCCAATTTCAGCAACCCTGATTTAATGTCAAAAAGGCAAAAATTAGGGGGAACAAAAACTTTTTCTTGCACTGTGTGATCACTTACTTGCTTGTGCTCAAGCAAGTGTTTGAGTATTAGTGTGTACTCCTCATCTCAACCCTAGTTTGCAAAAACTATTTTACAAAAGAGATGTCTTGGCTCATCTTTTATATTCTCAAATGTTCTTGCATTTTAAAAACCTGAGCCAAGATGACTTTGACACAACCAAATAATTTACTAGCTTCTATTGCCAAAACTATGGAGACATATATATACTCTCCTTATGTTTTCAAGACAGAACCTTCAACTACCCTTATCTGTAGGTTTTCCAAAACCTTTATTAAAACCTTCCATCTCCATCTTGGTAGAGGTACTAAGATGATCCTTATCTTACCTCAAAGCAAAACACCTTTCAAAATACCCAACCTTACCTCAATCTAGGCTTGATGGTAACCCTAGTAGTAAGGTATAAGGATAAGATGAATTGCCTTGATCTGTAGGTTGATGAATTGCCTTGATCTGCTGTCTGATGAATTGCCTTGATCTGCTGATTGCCTTGTTTAGTGATACTAGAAAGAGCTAGTCTAGTAGATCCTACTTTAGGACCAATCCTTGCTTGTGATAATCACTCTCCATCTAAGCATCTAAGTTTGGATCTACCCTAAACCACTCAAGTGACCCTCTCATCTCATGCTTAGATCAATCCAAGGATAATCCCTCTAGATGGTTTCCAACCCAATGGAGACTCCATCTAAACTTGGATCCCCTCTACTTAGTTAATACCTTAACATCATATCCTTCATCATGAGATTGGAACCTAGTATCCTCTCAAATATCATCTACCCTTGCACTCTAGTCTAAAACCCCAAATCTGCCAAAATGGTTGTCTGGATTTCTTACCTGGATACCATTTTTGGAGCTCTACCTTTTCCTACCCTTGTGGATTCTTGAGAATGTACTTGAACCATCTTGTAGTACATCTTCAGTACTACCAAGGCCCACTCTTGCCCTGGTCTAATCCATTCTAATTCCCACCCATCCATGATGGTTTAGTAGTCAAGATAATAATCTTTGCTGCAAATCTTATCATCTTGCCTACTTGGGCAGAAGCTGCCCTCTATATGCCACCTCCCCTTGACCAACTCTTTGCATGGTTAGAACCTAATGACCATGGCCTATCAACCCCCACTTCACTTGTTTCCATTGGAGCCTTGTGCTTCTTAAACCCACATGGTTTAGGAGGCTAACTGATGCATTTGTTATGGCAGCCTTATTTTCAACAAAGTTTGCCATCTCATCAGACCACCTCAGACCCAACCAATCCCAAACTCTTGATTCCATGATCATATACATGACATGGTCTATCCATCAATGTACCCATTGTACCAAGGTGAGCTCTGAGCTCCCTAAACCAACCCAGTTTAGAAGGCATCAGAATAACAAAACCCCAGAAACCCAGTTTTAGTTCCTTTCACCATTTTTCTTCCAAACCAAGGTTAACTCTGATTCCTACATCAAGTTTACATCATATACCTTGGATATAAGCATCCCCAAATAATTCTCCCAATTAATTGGATTACTAAACTATTTTATTTCCTTATCTTGCAAATTCCTCAAAACCCTTGTCTCTAAAGACAAGTTTGTTTTTCTCCAAAGCACCTTGCCAACTTAAGGCACATTTGATTCCCATTTATCATATCCTGTCTTCTCAACCCAAAAATATATATTCTTGAGATCCTTTATTATTTCTTTTTGCCCTTTTCCTAAATGGCAGAAACAAGAAATAAATCTCCAAAAATACTTCTCCACCTTAATAAACCCCAATAAAATTCTCCAATGTGTGTTATGGTATCTAGGACCATATCACCTCAAAAACCAAGCTTGCCTAACGTAAATTTCCATCCTTGCTTCCAAAACCTATTTCTGCACTTTTTGAATAAGTGCATTTAAATGGGATTATAATCTTCAGAAAAATCCCCTTTAAATCATGGGGAGATTATTTGACCTCATCTATCTACCAGTACCATTTGCACACTTTGTCCAATGCAAATTTTGCAACTTCCTTCACAAACCTCCATTTGATCAAATTTGCATAAACCATCAAACCTTGATTCAAACAAAGGCCAAACCAACCCCAATATTCCCCAGCACTTCTCTCTAGCAGCATCACTCACCTCTGGACGACCAAGCACTGTAGCATGGCCCCACACCCCTTGTCCCACATGTTTGTTTATAAGGGAGACAAAGGCAAGGTCTTGTCTAATCAACTTCTTTACTCCTTGCAGCCCTCCCACTCCCTCTCTGCTCCATGCATGACCCTAAGATCACCCCACACACTCCCCACCGCCCTCAGCACCCAATGGGGAAGCCATGGACTAGTTCCATGCTCCCCCATGAGCCACACCCACCATGGACCTCCCCACTCAGGTTTATAAGGCCCAAGGCCACCCCCAGCACACCCCTGCCCTCATTTGCCCCCAGCACACCTCACTCACCTTCCCCAGAGCTTCCCCTCTCTTCCCCCATGCTCTGCTCTGCTCAAAGAAGGAGAAGAAGGAGCTTCGGCTCACTTCCAAAAAGCGACCAAGGCCTCTCATCCTCGCACTATCCCTCTCTGCATGTCACCCTGTAGTGACCCCCTCCTCTTCCCCTATCTAACCCTGCCCTTATCTTTGCCTAGGACCTCCTGCAGCGTCACCTAGGACGAGCTCCAGCGAGCTCCCTCTCGGACGTCATCGCGCGAGCTCCCTCCCGATGACCAACCACCTCATGCCGACCATCTCTGGAGTCGCCGCCGTCAACCTCGTCGCCTCGTCGCCTCCACGACCTCCCTAGAGCCCTCGGTGATCATCCCCGCTCCTCCCCCGACGCCATCTAGGGTATGTCCATCGTCTGGCTAGCCTCGTGAGGACGACGCCCTGTGACCGTCAGATCCCTCCAGATCCGACGGCCGGGAGCGCTCGGTACCCCTTCGCGCGGATCCCCGCCGGCAGGCCGGCTGATGGGCCACGGCCAGCTGCGCTCCTCCTGCATGCGAGCACTGCGCCTAGGCTGATCCAGTTTTTCTGGCCTAGTATCCCCCCGATCTCGCCCGTAGGCCCCGAGCCCCCCCTCTCCTCTCTTTTAGATTTTAGATCTGAACTTTAGTAGTTTAGTTTAAATCCAAGTAAAAATGGAAAGCACTCCCAAATTAACTGATCTAAATTCAGTAAGATGCACAAAGGTTTTCCCTAGCAGGCAGAGGCATTAGTTAGTCATTTTAAGGATTAAAATAAATACAATAAATCCCCTACCAAGATCTGTCCTGACCATTAAAATAATTTATCCAGAGGATTTTACAAGTCCAAATGGAGTAAGCCAATTGTATCTGGTAGGTACTGACCCTATCTTTCAACTCCCACTGGCTCCATCTTAGTTTGCTCCCTAGTTTGTTGATAACGAAAATAACAAAATAAAGTCATTTCTGCCTTCAATAAATTCCATAAGTCAAACCAACTGAGGTTTTGGCCTATTCCAACTCTCAGAGGTCACACATAACCATATCCCCCAAAACCTAGTAGCTCATATTTTTATGAGTCTCTGTAGAATTTTGGTGAATTAAACTCTTTTGTGCATGGTTTATTCACTACTAAAATCATTACAGCAGCTCTGTAACTCCAAAAAGGTTGATTCCAATTTCTACAGGAAGGTACTCTTGGTACCTAGCACGTGTACTTGGAATCAACTAAGCATCTTCTGTGAAATAAATCTGATGAAAAAAACAAATTCCAGCCAGTTCTGTATTTGGGAATTTCGCAAGGGCATTCTGGTAATTTTTTGAGGTGAATCCAACTCCTCTTGATTCATTCGATCAAATACTACCTTTTCTACCAAGGAAATAATTTTTGGAACTCCAGAGAAGTTCTGGTGAATTATTTCCTAAAACTAGAACTTTAATCACTATAAATCCATTATAAATCAAGGGAAATTGATAAAATAGTGAAACCACTTTTGTAGGCTTCATTTTATCAAAACCTATCTGCTGGTATCATTTTAACACAGTGGTATCATACATATCAAGATCTTGGTAAAAAAACCTCCCTTAGGTAGTTCCTAGACTCTAAATCCAAAGGCATCTTTTCCCTAATGCCTCCAAACCTTCTTCCAATCCAATCCCATCAATCCTCCAACATCCTACTGATGTTTATCATGTAATTACCTTTTTATTTCTGTATGGTTTGTTGCTTGTATGACTTGTATTGATTGGTGTATTGTTGCTTGCATGTATTCTTGATAACGGTGATAGTTGCGATTGTGTGACGCCGAGAAGAAGGAAGCAACGGGGTTATCTTTATTATTGATATTACTGGCTTTATGGTTATTTAAATGCCGTCAAGGGACTTCTCGCTGGTCACAGGCAAGCCGCCATTCATGAACTCCTATATTGCCCTACTTCTATTTATCAATTGTTTTATATCTCATTTATAAATTGCATGAACAAAGGCATGGTTTGTTTCAAATAAACAGACGTGAGTAACTTGGCTCCTCCAAGTTATGAATGAGTTTCCATTGGACACCTACCCTATTTACACCTATCTTTACCCCTTAGAACGAGGCTACTATGAATAGCATCTTCCCTCTTGGAACCCAAGGATTTTCAATGATAAAACTATTTTGGGTTTTTACCCTACTATAAAGTTTTCTAAATAAAATCCTTGAAAAGAGGCATCATTTCCAAGTGGAAGTTTTACCAAACAAAATACGAGGTGGATGAGGAGAAAGTCAAGCAAGAAAAGGAAGGGATGTTCTAAGCCAATGTCCGTAAAATTTTTTCCGTGCAACCACATTATCCCAGTCGCTGGGCCTTAGCTCGTAGTTTGTGGTCATTAGCCGGGGCTGCTCTTACTCGCTAAAGGGGAGAAATCCCATGAAATCCGATCTACCTGTAGGGTAAGGCACTGGTGCAACAATTGGGTCTCTCACAGACGGTATGATTTTAGGTAGTACGGATGGAAGATTGTCACCGATCAGGCTTCGGTCTAGAGGTAGGGGTCAGTACGGGAGGAAGGATGAGGGTCGTCATACCCCATACTCGTACTGGAGAGATAACCCCAAAAGGAAAAGCCGCCGTTCCTAGGGATCGACAAATGAAAAGTTCAAGTTTGATTATCCGAACCCCTGTCTACCTTGTGTAGCAGGCCGTGGTTTTATCCCGGTGGATGTATTGATTCTTGTGGGTAAATTGCACAACCTCTGCAGAGTGTAATCTATTCGAATAACCGTGTCCACGGACAAGGACGGTTGGAATGGCAAGAGCTAGGAGTACCCTTAGGTTAAGTTGTGATGAAATAAAGGATGTGACTTGGTCACGAGGAAAGATAAAGAGTAAGTTGGTTTTGACCAGAGAGGGTGATAAGGTTTTAAAAAGGGTTTTTACAACAAAATTGTTTTAGAGATCTTTTTAACAAGGATGTGGAGATGTCCAGGTTTTCTAAAAGGAGGCATATTTCACAAAAACTCTTTTTCAACAAAGATATAGAGATGCCAGTGAAGGTCTTTCAAAAACAACGATAGTATAGAGCTTTCTCACCACAGCCAAAGTATGCATTATCTTCTTACCCTTGACTCGGTGGTTTGCAAGTACATTCAAAGTACTCACCAGCATTGTCCCTGGCTATTTACTTGGCCAGATTGCAGATATTAAGAAGGATCGAAGGTGCTGACATCTATGCGAGCTAGGCCGTCTTCCTAGTCAGTTGCCTGTAGGTTAAGGCACGGGCTCTGCACTAAAGAGTTCCGCTACTTGTGTTGTAATCGCCATAAAGGCCTCCTTGTAAGTTATTGTATTCGTTATTCAAGGATGATGTAATGGTTCTTGTCGGTTATGCTCACGGCTCACTGATCATGGGAACGTGAATTGTATGCATAACTGGTATTATCGGACCGTAAATCCGGGGTGACATGGTTATACCCTACGGGTACGTGATCTCAGCATACCTGGTCCAGCCCAAGGTAGGCCCACGGCAGATGTACGCCGGCCCATGAAGATTTTCGGGTGGCCAAGGCCCATGACGCCTTCGGATCCTTGGAGAGAAAGACTAGCGTAGATAGGAAATTCAAAGGGGTAAAACCCTAGAACTTGTAACCGACTAGGTCTATGCCTGGGACCTGCCTGAGTCTATATAAAGGCTAGGAGGGAACGACCTAGATCTCTCTCTCATACTTTCGCATACACACCTCCACGCCAGATTGCATCTGCGCACCCCTGTAACCTTCGATTCTGCCGTAATCAAGAGCAGACAAGCAGGAGTAGGGTTTTCCCTCCGGGGGCCTGAACCTTGGTAAACCTTGTGTCCCTGTTTTTCTTGTTTGCTAACCGTTCCACGATCTCCAGCATCCCCATCTTCTCCAAAACCCAAGTCCATAACAATGGGCATTGATGAGATCAAACCTCGTCAATTGGCGCCGTCTGTGGGAACTGGGGACGCTGATTGTGCGATCGTGACGGTCCCAACCCGATCGATCTACAACTCTGCGGCGACAGAGAGTCACCTCCTATTCGGCGCTTTCAACTTCACCGCCCACTCACCGGCCACCATGAAGGACTTCGAGCCCGTAGGCGACGGACTCGAAATCCTGTTCGGGAGCTTCGCCTGTGTGGGGCAACCGCACCTCCGCCTCCCTGAGAGGGTTCCCCTACCATCAATCAGGCCCGCTTCATGGACCCCACAACCCGTGCTACGCACAACATCATCAGCAGATGATTCCTACAACAGCAGCAGCTGCAACTCCGATCTGTGCGATCCGCCGTCGGATGAAGGGACCTACGGTTCCGGATCTGAAAGTTGCGGTAGCAGCGGGCCAATCTATGAGCGCTACCAATGCGCCGTAGTCATACAGGCTGGCGGGGACCAGCAAACACCCAACCCGCCGCCCAACCCACCACCTAACCGCCAGATCGAAACGGCGGGAATAGAAGAAGCCAGTCTCCCCCACCCGAAGGGGAAAACAATGGCCACGTCATCCTCCTTAGCAAAGAAGGATGGGCCCAGGCCCGTAACGCCGTGGCGGGCAACATAGTCCTGCCTGCAGACTCCTCCCGGGATCTGCTGATGGCCTACCATCTGCTCCTGATCGAGGAGCACAGAAAACAGGTCAAGATGCAGGAGGTGCTTGACAAACGCAAGCAAGCAGCCTCAGAGTCCAGTGCGCAACGAGCCGCGCTCTCCGCCATGGGCATCGGCTCCAGCTCGGACGGCAACCAAGGAAACAAGCACCGCTCTCGGATGGAGAACATGGATCCCCAGGAGCGCCGTGAGGTGACCCGAACCCTCCACACATCCTTCATGGAGATGGACGCCGACGGCAACGTCATCCCGAAAACGCAGCAGGCTGCGATCATGGCAGCCACTGCGTACCTTGCGGCCCACCCACCTCCGGAAGGGGACCCGAAAAGAGCCATGCACAAGTCCGCACTTACCGGACTCGGACTCGTCGGAGCCGCGCTCCACTTGGAAGCTCCCACGGAGCCGAAGAAGAAAGCTCCGGTCAGATTCGACCGCAGCCCCACCCCTTCATCCGAAGAAGAGGAACATGACCTTCCTCGAAGGAAGAAGAGCTCGCGCCATCACCGCAACTACGACGCCAGAGACGCGCTCACACAGCGCAAAATCGACAAAGCACGAGCTAAGCGCGCATGCTCGTCTGAATCTAAGATGGACGAAGACGAAGGAGAACTCTGCGGAGCCCGGTGCTTCAGCAGATCCGTCCGGCGGACACGGATGCCATGAAATTTCAAGCTTCCTTCGGATACTCCGACGTTCGATGGCACTCAAGACCCAAATGCTTGTCTCAGTGACCACTTGTCATCCGTCAAAATGCACTGTGGAAACAAAGAGACTGTCATGCAATGCCTTCAGCTGCAGCTGACAGGCGTAGCCCGGATCTAGCTCAGCAGCCTATCTTCAGGGTCCATCCGAAGCTGGGATGAGCTAGCTTACAGCTTCATCCGAAACTTCAAGGGCACCAGCAAGAGGCCTGCCTCAATAGAATAGTTGCGAGCCTGCACCCAACGAACGGGCGAATCCATTCGCTCATACATACTACGCTGGTCCAACACCAAGAACTCCGCAGCGCACATCTCCGAAGAGAGGGCCATCGACGCCTTCAGGGACGGCGTCAAGCGCCAAGACTTCAAGGAGGAACTCTGGCGCGTCAAGCCCAAGACACTCGTCCACCTCATGGACATTGCCAACAGGTGGGCTGATGGCGAAGATTCATCCACCGAGCACAATCGGAGGAAGAGGATGACTACGGCCGACGGCGAGAGTGCCGTAGCAAGAGAAGATCGCGCGTCTACGACGATCGCGACGGACCCGACATGGTCACGGCCGGCTACGCCAATCGCCGCAACGACGCCAACCGCAACAGCAGAGGATACCGCGGTGGAAACTTCCGCGATGGAGGACGCCTAGCACAGTCGTGGCAGCGCCGTGACCGCGATAACGGACCCTCAGCATACGAAAAACTTTCGGGTCCATGCACCATCCACTTCTACATCGACAAGCAGGATGGCAAGAAGAAGGCAAGCCACATGCTCAAGGACTGCCGCGAGTTCCAGAAACTCAACGAAAGCATGGTCCAGATGAGGCAGCAAGCTCCACTTCCTGGATTCGGAAACGCACCCGCGCCGGGTGAGATAACGCATGGAGCTCCTCCACCTCCACCTGTAGGAGGCCCGAACCAACCAGTCGCACCAGCACAGAACAACACGGGGAACGGGTATCCCCCGCCGAAAGGAGCCCTGATGATCCAGAAGGGGCGCCCCACGAATAGGGTGCAGAAGAAAATAACCCGACAAATCAACCTGGCCGTGGCAACTCCACCCTCCATCCCTGAGTACCTCAGCTGATGAGAATCCTGCATCACGTTCAGTCGCTCGGATCACCCTTGCCAGATCCCTCGCCCAGGTCACGCTGCCCTGGTGTTGGAGGCGCAGATCGAAGGTTTCGAGATGAGTCACGTCTTCATGGACGGCGGCAGCGGCATCAATCTGATGTTCGCAAGTACTTTGGCAGCATGCGGATCCCGCAGTGCAGCCTGGAACAATCAGATACAACGTTCCACGGCATCGTCCCAGGAAAGGGCATATTTCCCTTGGGCAAAATATGGCTCGACGTCATCTTCGGCAAGCCGGACAATTTCCGACTAGAACGGCTCGAATTCGAAGTGGTGGACTGGCCATCATAGTACCACGCCATCCTCGGGCGTGTAGCATTCGCAAGGTTCTTGGCTGTCCCCACACTATGCATACCTGCTACTCAAGATGCCAGGGCCGAAAGGCGTCATCACAATCCACGGGAGCTTCACCCGATCGGACCAATGCGACAGGGATTTCAACAGAATCTCCCAATCATTCGGCATGCAGGAGGAACTCGTAAGGCTCCGCGAAGTGATGGACAATGGGGCACCCCCAGTCGCACGACAAAACGCACCTGACATGTCCTTCGACTCCACCGTTAACACAAAGAAGGTGCAGGTCCATCCAACGGATGCCTCCAAGACGGCGCTGATCGCCAACGACCTCAGCCCCACATAGGAAAGCGCGCTCGTCGAATTCCTCCGTGAGCACTGGGAAATCTTCGCCTGGTGTCCTGCGGACATGCCAGGAGTTCCCAGGGAATTCGCTGAGAACGCACTCAACGTCTTTCCAGACACCAAGCCCGTCAAACAGTCCATCCGGCGATTGTCCGAGCTATGGGCCGAAGCCATCGGGAAGGAAATAAACAGGTTACTCGCCGCAGGCTTCATCAGGGAGATCAAAGAAAGCGAGTGGCTCGCAAATACAGTGATGGTCCCCAAGAAGGACACGGATATCCTGCGGATGTGTGTAGACTTCATGTCGCTGAACAAGCACTGCCCAAAGGACCACTTCCCTCTTCCTCGGATCGACCAGATCATCGATTCGACCGCAGGATGTGAGAAACTCTCCTTCCTCGATGCCTACTCAGGCTACAACCAGATTCGACTCAAGGTCGAAGATCAAGATAAAATGGCGTTTATCACACCGTTCGGAGTGTTCTGCTACAACACAATGCCCTTCGGGCTAAAGAACGCAGGTGCCATGTACCAGCGATGCATGCAGGCATGCCTCAAGGACCAGATCGGTCGCAACGTCCAAGTCTATGTCGACGACATAGTCATCAAAACCAGGAAGGCAAGAACACTCATCGACGATCTCCGCGAGACGTTCGACAACCTCAATCACTACAGGATCAGGCTCAACCCCGAAAAGTGCGCCTTCGGCGTCCCATCGGGCCAGCTGCTTGCGTACTTCATCTCTCAGCGAGGGATTGAGGCGAACCCGAAGAAAATCAGGGCCATCATGGCAATGGAGAAGCCGAAAAACCTCAAGGGCGTCCAGTAGCTCGCAAGACGAATAGCGGCGCTGAGCAGATTCATCAGCCGCATGGGCGAGAAGGCCCTACCATTCTACCAGCTGCTACGCAAGGCCGACGATGCGTTCGAAAGCCTCAAACGGCTACTCTCCACCTCGCCCGTCCTGGTCACGCCAAAGGAACGCGAGCCTCTGCTGCTGTACATAGCAGCCACACACCAGGTGGTCAGCACCGTGCTAGTGGTCGAACGACCCGAAGAAGGCAAGACCCACGGGGTCCAACGCCCAATCTACTACCTCAGCGAGGTAGTGACGCCAACAAAGCAGAGGTACGCTCACTACCAGAAACTCGCCTATGGCGTGTTCATGACGGCTCGACGACTGAGCCATTATTTCCAGGAGCACCAGGTGATGGTCGTCAATGAGGCACCCCTGAACAGCATCCTGAACAACCCAGAAGCCACAGGACACGTGGCCCTGTGGGGTATCGAGCTGTCACCCCTGGACATCGTCTACGAGAAGCGACTCGCAATGAAATCTCAAAGTCCTCGCAGACTTCCTTGTACATTGGATGGAGTTGCAGCTGCCAGACACCCCAGACATGTCGCAGTCTTGGACGATGCACTTCGACGGCTCCAAGTGTGAAGCTGGAGCAGGAGCCGGAGTCAAACTGACCTCTCCGCAGGGCGACCAGATGAAGTACGTCCTCCGGATGAAATTTCGAGCTTCCAACAACGAGGCCAAATACGAAACCCTCATCCACCGTATGAGGATGGCAAAGATCTGCGGCGCAACGCGCCTGGTCATCTACGGTGACTCCAACCTCATCGTCCAACAGACGATGAATGAGTGCGACGCACACGCCGAAAACATGATCGCATATCGCACGCTCTACAACGCACTCGAAGGAGAATTCGACGGCTGCGAGCTTCGGCACGTTGGAAGAGAAAGCAACGAGGAGGCCGGTAGACTCGCCAACATCGGTTCCACCTGCGCAAAGGTACCACCAGGTGTGTTCCTCGAATAGATCTGTGTGCCATCCATCAAGCGAAAATTCCCCAAGGGATCACCCGAAGAAGCAGAACACTCGGGGGCTACGCTGCCCGAAGGTCATGAAGGACCCGAAAAACTGGACACAGAAGTCGCTATGGTCAACCTGATGCAGGTGATGGTAGTCAAAGAAACATGGACACGACCATACCTCCAGTTCCTCATCAACGGAGAACTGCCTGACAGCAAGCGGATACCGGCATATCTCGCCGGTCGAAAGCTTTCACCATCATCAATGGCGAGATGTACAAGCACAGTATTACGGGTGTACTACAAAGATGCGTCACCATCGGTGACGGGAAAACCATCCTCCAAGACATCCACGAGGGCATCTGCGGCCATCACGCAGGCAGCCGCTCCCTTGTCGCCAAAGCTCTACGAGCTGGATTCTACTGGCCAACGGCCATGAGCGATGCAAAGGACATCGTCCGAAGATGCAAGGGGTTCCAAAGGTTCGCCGACAAACCACACGCACCCGGATAAGAGCTCAGGCCCATACCTATAGCCTGGCCTTTTGCTCAATGGGGCCTCGACATGATTGGCAAACTGCCAAAGTCTTCGAAAGGGGGGCACGTCTACCTCCTAGTCGCAGTCGACAAATTCACCAAGTGGGTCGAGGCCATGCCGGTCACTAACCAAAAGGAAAAGACCACCGTAAAATTCTTTGAGTCCATTGTCTACAGGTTCGGCATACCGCACAGCATCATCACCGACAATGGATCGAACTTTATCTCCAAGGAATTCCAGGACTTCTGTGAAGGCCTCGGGATCAACATCACGTACGCCTCAGTGGCACACCCACAAACGAACGGGCAGGTGGAAAAGGCCAACGGCCTAATCGACGCTGGCATCAAGAAGCGCCTCATGAGCCCACTCGAATGAAAAGCTGGAGCCTGGACGAAAGAGCTACCATCCGTCCTATGGAGTTTGCGGACCACGCCAAATAGCTCCACCGGCTACACGCCGTTCTTCATGGTGCATGGAGCCGAGGCCGTGCTACCAGCCGAAGTACGCCACCAGGCCCCCCGGGTCGTCGCTTATAGCGAAGCCGAATCCACGGCTGCACTCGAAGACGCCATCGACACACTCGACGAAGCAAGAGACGTAGCAGCAGCTCGATCAGCGGTGTACCAGCAGAGTCTCCGCAACTATCACAGCCGCCGGCTACGCCCAAGGTCCTTCGTCGAAGGAGACCTCGTCTTGCGACTCAAGCAAGAGCGACCGAAGAAGTTCGAGTCGCCATGGGAAGGACCCTACATCATCACCGAAGTCATCCCAGGTGGCGCCTATCACCTCAAGCACGTGGAGTCCGGAGTCGCATAGTCCAATCCATGGAACATTGCGCAATTGCGACGATTCTACCCCTAGCTATCTACCCCTTTACTTTCAATAAGGCTATTCAGCCAAGGCTACTCAGCCGAACAATGTATTCCCTCAATTACGATATAAATAAAGCTAAGTGTCTCGCCCCAAAAATTTCATTTTACTATTTACACCTTTACTGCATGCTACAAAAACGCACTCGGGGGCTCCCCCCACCTCACGATTTCATCGACTGACGATAACACGTGTATACCTGAGTAGCTGATCACGTCAGGCTAATGAAAAGGACACGTACGCGAACAAAGCACTACGTGCTCAAACAACAATTGCATCTTTATAACAAAGGGGCACAAGGCGCCCAGACACATACATACAAATTTTACATTTATCTCTTTTACAGGTACTACCTATTTTGAAGAATAACTTGAGCACGCTGCTCAAACAAATCTACAACCTGTTCGGCATACTGCCTCACAGCCGCATAATGCGGACGCATATCCCACTCATCACCATCCGGCCGAAGAGGCGGCCCAGCAGCTACAGCAGACAAATCCACATCGGGGCGGTGCAGCCTCACAAGGGACAAAGCAGGCTTTACGCCTGCGACGAGCTGTTGCTGCACCAACTCCTTGACATTATTGACATTCCGAAACTTCGACAAAAGACCAGCAAGACTCATTGGCACGACATCCAAAGGAAACATGACATGCAGCACTGACGCAAGCGACGTCTACACCTGACGAAGCACCCGCGAAACATGGTGCACACGATCCTGCACCGTCGCCAGGGCTATGGCACGGTCACGATCCATCCAGAAGAACCCGCCGGTTTCCATGTCTTGTTGAGTTAAGCAATTGACCTGAACAGCAACACGCTCTTTCTCCTCCTTCGGAGCAAGGTTAGCACCTGCGATACTCGCACAAAATAAGACGCAAGGTCAGTAGGCGCATCCGAAGAACTGAGCTGCAGCTCGAAACAAAGAACAACTTACATTGAAGCTGCTCAGACGGCCGGAGCAGTTCCGCCATCAAGTACTCCTCTCTGGCTGCACCGCGATCTGCCTTGGACTTCCAAACGTCTGAGTGACCACGCACCCCAAGCAACTCCCTCTCAAGACTACGAACACGGTCTCGAAGAAAAGCAAGTTGTGAAGAATCATCCAAAGATGGTCGCTGCCGCGTTGCAGGCGAGGTGTCAACGGGATCAGCACCCGAAGGAACCTAGAGCAGCAGAAAAGAAAAGGACATAAACATTCAGACGGAGAAGAGCACAACTCAACAAATTCATTAAGCATATAAAGGCCACTACGATGCACAATGTTTTTTGTTCCTCAACAAAATTACAAGCAAAAGAAGATTACAAACTATCCTACAGCTACAATGCCTAAGACGCGGCACCCTGAGTAGCCTTAGAGCCGGATTACCTCGCCTTGGCCTCCCCCTGTTGCCGCAGCGCATACTCGAACAGCAGATCAATGAGCTTTGGCCCATATCGCTTGCAGCGAGCAGAATAGGTAGCAAAGGCTACCTCGGATCCATCCGCGGTCGTCGGCATCCGGGAGGTGATCTGGGGAAGGTCCAGCTCCACTCCAGCCGCCAAGGCCATCGCCAGCCCGACGGAAGCGCCGATGCCCTTCTGCTTGTGCTTGTACGCCGCAGGCGCTTCGGCTGACAAAGCCTCCGCCAGGGCGTCAACATCATCAAGGGCCGCGCCCTTGG